>JAUKNK010000031.1:6600000-7200000 GCA_030765055.1 Mantis religiosa | reverse complement strand
TTGTTAAAACATTCAACTCCTATACATGTGTGTCGTGGAATGTAACAGTTCATAGATATTGCAATCATTTCGATCCTTCTTGTGTTTACAACTCTTGTGTTTAATATTTGAAGTGTTATAATTTTGTTATATACTCCTGTAAATTTTCTTATTTTTAAAACACGTAAATATCCTTCATTTAATCTTCGTATTTATTTAGACTCGGAATCAATTCTTGAGGAAGTTTGCCCGGACGTAGGGCCTTTTATTCATTAATATGAATATCTCTATTAACTACACTCACTTTTGAATACTGCATGTTTCTGTTTAGCTTTGAATGTACAAAACACGGAAAAAGCTGGTTAATAAATTATATTGCATTTCAACATTGCCATTTAATGGGAAGTGTATATTACAGAAAGATCTTATCTCGTGATCTACTTGACATATATTCCCTGAATAGCAAGAAACGGAATTTCAACAAGTGTGCCTGTTATGTCTTTTAATTGAAATAATAACCTATTTTGGCTTCGAAATTTGATTTTTCATAAATATGTAATTTATCTTTAAAGAAATAAGAAGGGTATCCTTTGCTTGAAAATCCTTCTGGTCCCTCCAGGACAACAATATCCAATAAAACTGCAAATCGTTTTGTAATATAATGCACTTCTTGTTTTATTACCGTGAACAAATAAGGAATTCAAAAGAAATGATGGTTAGATATGTGAGCAAATAAATAAAATTGGGCTTCTAAATTATTTTCTATTAAAAAGTCAAACACACAGTTCCATCACTTTCACTGCATAACTAAAACTACAAACAGCAGTACTAGGCGGCCACGATATGAATGCACTCGGCGAGAAGCGTTACTAAACAGTTACGTCACAAGTGGGCGGAGTACCTCAGGTACAGGTCGGATGACGCAAACATCAACAATACCGAGATACTTCCAATGTAACGTGCAGATTTAGTGTAGTTCAACACGGTGTTTCTTTGAACATTTTCTTGTGCAGTTAGAATTCTAATAATATAGTGGCAGTTGCAGTGCTCGCTCTGATGTGTGCTTCTGAAGAGATTAATTACGGAGACATCTACAAATTTAAAACAAGAAAAGTATCCCATTCTGATGAAAAGCATATATTTAGTTCTGTAGACAAGAAATAAAGGATAAAAGGTTACTCCTGCTCCTTGAGAAAGCAACAATTAGGGCAACATAATTAGTTGGAAAGTCTGGGAGAGCCATCATGAACAAAAAATGCTTCAACAACTGGGTTTAAGGTTAGAATTACGAGGAAAAATATAAAATGAGGCACAATCATATTTCTTGATGAGTTTGATAAGTGCGTTGTACGTAGAAAATTTTTGGAGTACTATAAACTGAAAAAGGAAGTTCCTATTATGAGGAAACTACTGAACTTCGCTTAAGAATAAATATTCAGGGTGGCAAAGAAACATTTAGAAAAATATTGAGAAAAATAGGATTTCACGGTAAGAAATGCAAAAACAAACAATCTGTGCTAATGGAGAAACAACAAATTGCTGCAAAACTTGCAGATTTCATAAGCGCTCTTAGTGAAAATGTAAAAGGCACACGTAAACCAGTAGTTCATACAGACGAGACTTGGGTCCATACTCAGTAAACTGTCAAGAAGTGCTGGCAATATGACGAAGTGCCAGGTGCTTTGACAAATACTAGTGCTGGTCAAAGTGCAATTGTTGTACATGCAGGGTGTCCATGGGATTTATTGATGGAGCAAATTGATTTCCGATTCAAAATCCAAATCAAGGAATGACCATGATGCAACGAACAATCAAAACTATAAAAAGTTGTTAGAGGAGAAATTAACATGAAATATTCCACCTGAAAGCATTATTGTGCCATAACGTACAGGAAAATGAAGCCACTTCATCTCGAAAAGCTCAGGTTATTCATTGTCTAACACTAAAGGAAATTAAACATGATGCGCAAATGACAAAAAATGAGCTAGAGAAAGGGAAAATTAATTTTAAAAGAGCCTGTTTATTGGATTGATAGAATAATGGAACAATGGGACTTTGCAGTCTTACGCTTTCCTCCGTAGCTCTGTGACCTTAACTCTATAGAGTTATCTGGAAGTTAATTAAACAAAAGATGTATCATCGATTACTTTGAGTAATCTGAAGGCTATGACAACAAGCTGCATAGCACAAATTACACAAAATGATTGGATAGAAGTATCCAGACACTTGAAGGGAACTGAGCAAGATTTTAAGCGCCAATGGAGGAAACAATTGAAGATATAATTATAAACGTGAGTCTGGAGAGCAACGATGATGACGATGAAGACTGTAGTCTTAATGAATGTTATTTCGAAAATGTGAATATTGATGCAAAAGAACGCAGTAACACTGATACAGCTGATAAAGGGAAGAGTAACACGACATATGGCAGATGAAGGACCTGAAACAAACATTCCTGGACTTGCTAATTCGGAGAATTAACGTGCAGACATCAGCAGGCGTGTACTGTTTTAATTGTGGGACTGTACATTAATAGTATCGCTTTTCGCGTCGCTTCCTTCGCTCAGCGCATTTGCCTAATCTTCAAGTAGTAAACAGAAACACTGCTGCCCTCCTTCAAGTACATGCATATCTTGGCATACTAGTAATAATAAATTATATAACTCTTGCGAAGACAAACAAATCTCACTCTGAACAAAGATCTTCGGAGAATACTAGCAAGAAGTTCTAACTGTGCATTTGGGTAGAATACAAATCCTCTTCCACCTACTGTGACGTTCGCGGTACAGATATATTATTCAATACCAAATAGACTATCCCGCTAGCAGGAACTGTAGTATCACAAGTTATGTAACGGAGCTTGCTGTGATTAATTTAAAAAATGACACCAAATAGAAAGCCGTACGGCAAAAACCTATAGTTCAAATGTCCCGCGTGTTTCCTGAGTGACTGCGACCCGACCGACACAGCGGCAATCTCTTACAAAACGTAGTAAAAGTGGGCTCTACAGATGTCGGGCTAGTCATAATTCCAACGTATATATCAATATATCTAATTTATAAAGAGCCTTTTCCCAAATAATAAAACAGTGATACTTTCTTTCCTTTAACAAAACGAATCTTAAATCGAATTAAATTAGTTTGGAGTTTTAGTGCACTGGACAATTAATATGGTGAAACATCAATTGTTGTGTGCGAGAACGAAGATCTGCTGAAACTTTTATAACTTTGATAACTTAATCATTCTTTTTTCATCTGTTCCTGTCATTGTTGTTTTAGTTTGTAATTTTTGCTGCATGTGTAACATATAGTGCACATACATGTGATATAAATCCAATTAACGGTCTTTAAGAAGTAACTCAGCATCACTAAGTTCTAGCTAGGTTAGGTACGTTAATTTTGTGCATTTTATCTCTCCATCTGTCGGCGTTCATATATATTTGCACACAAATTATTGAAAAAGGAAACATGCGCAAATATTTTCATATTTAATGTTTGAATATATGTGTTTAATGTAGATGTTTTAATTTTAATGTATGTGTTTGTATAATATGATGATGATTTATATATAAGGGCGGTCAGCTCCAAGATCATCAGCACCCTTACAGCAACTGTATTTTACTGTGCTATAACTTTTCTTCGACTTGACGTTAAATATACTTCAACTTTGCTTTGGCTCAGTTTCGGCCTTGCTTTTTCGTTGCTCAGGTTCCACTCGTGTTTCGCTACAAACTCAATCAAAATCCACTCTAATTTGGATCCCGCTAGGAGCCGGCCCAGTCTCCGGCAACCTCTGGCTTCGCTCTGGCCTAACACAACCTTCATTCTTTAACTTAACTCCGGCTTGGTTCTGGTTTCGCTCTGGCTAGGCTCCTGCACCCGCTCTATCTTCGCTCCAGCCTCAATTTAACTTCATTCTTTAATTAACTCTGGCTTAGTTCTGGTTTCGCTCTGGATAGGCTCCTGTCCCCGCTCTATCTTCTCTCTGGCCACACCCTAACTTCATTCTTTAACTTAACTGTGGCTTGGTTCTGGCTTCGCTCTGAATGGCCTCCTGCCCCCGCTCTATCTTTGCTCAGGCTTCACCATAACTTCATTCTTTAAATAACTCTGGCTTGGTTCTGGTTTCGCTCTGGCTAGGCTCCTGCACCAACTCTATCTTCGCTCTAGCCTAAAACTAACTTCATTCTTTAATTACTTCTGGCTTGGTTCTGGCTTCCCTCTGGCTAGGCTCCTGCCCCTGCTCCATCTTCGTTCTGTCCTCACTGTAACTTCATTCTTTAACTTAGCTCTGGCTTTGTTCTAACTTCGCTCTGGATAGGCACCTGCCCCCGCTCCATCTTCGTACTGACCTCACCCTAAATTCATTCTTTAACTTAACTCTGGCTTGGTTCTGGCTTCGCTCTGGATGGCCTCCTGCCCCCGCTCTATCTTTGCTCTGGCCTCACCATAACTTCATTCCTTAACTTAACTCTGGCTTGGTTCTGGCTTCGCTCTGGCTAGGCTCCTGTCCCCACTGTATCTTCGCTCTGGCCTCACCATAACTTCATTCTTTAACTTAACTCTGGCTTGGTTCTGGCTTCGCACTGGTTAGTGAAGTACCTCAGGTACAGTGCGGATAACGCAAACAACAACAATACCGAGGTACTTCCAATGTGACGTGCAGATATATAGTGCAGCTCAACACGGTGATTCTTGGAAAATTTTCTTGTGTGGTTAAAATTCTAATGGTATAGTGGCAGTTGCAGTGCTCGCTCTGACGTGTGCTTTAGAAGAGTTTAATTACGGAGACATCTACAAAGTTAAAACAAGAAAAGTATCCCATTCTGATGAAAAGCATGTATATAGTTCTATTGACAAGAAATAAAGGAGAAAAATTTACTCATACCCCTTGACAAAGCAACAGTTAGGGCAACAAAATTAGTGGGATAGTTTTGGGAGGGGCATCATGAATAGAAAATGCTTCAGCAATTGGAATTAAGGATAGAACTTCTAGGAAAAATAGAAAATGAGGCACAAGCATTTTCCTTGATGAGCTGGATAAGTGCGTTGTGCGTAGAAAATTTTTGGAGTGCTATGAACAGAAAAAGGAAATTCCTACTTTGTGAGAACTCCCGAACTTCGCTAAAGAATAAATAATGTCACGGCAACAGAAATAAAAGTTTCGGCACAAATACGAGGACAGTCGGCGGATATAGTTTCATGGTAATAATGAGACTTGCTGAGCAGTTAATGATGGCGAAGCTATTGTAAGGGGGCGCCGGCGGCAGCGATAACTGAGGTAAAGGCTTCGCCGGCAGAGATTAAGTTACGCTTCTAGAATGTGATAGAATGATTTGGAAAGTTCTGGACTGACAGAGATTGTTTGGCTTCTGGCTGACTTTAGAACAATCTAGAGTTACGAATTGGGTACTTAAGGACGTGACGTCTCGCAAAGAGTTGTTGTTGTGTAACAAGACTGTTGTTGTTATGAGAGCTTATGTAATCAGCTGTCATGGTTTGTTATTGTCATCGACCTTAGAAGATTGTGTATATGTGATGTAATATTGTCACGTGAGAATTGAACAGTGCATTTCTACTAAAATAAAGGAGATATTTAATTTCTGCACTCGGAATTTTAATTCTACGAACCCACAAAGTCACAATATTCACGATGGCACAGAAACATTTAGAAAATGATTAAGGAAAATGGGACTTCTATGTAAGAAATGCATAAACAAACAATCTCTGCTAATGGAGAAACCACAAATTGTTACAAAACTTGCAGATTACTTAAAGGGGATTAGTGAAAATGTAAAAGGCACAGGTAAACCAGTAGTTTATACAGACGAGGCTTGGGTCAATACTCACTAAACCGTCAAGAAGTGCTGGCAACATGAGGAAGTACCAGGTGTTTTGACTATTACTAGTGCTCGTCAAAGTACAATAGTTGTACATGCAGGGGGATCCATTGCATTTATTGACGGAGCAGAATTGATTTCCGATTTAAAATCCAAATCAGCGAATTACCATGATGCAATGAGCGGTCAAGACTATAAAAGCTAGGCAGAAGAGAAATTAATACAAAATATTCCACCTGAAAGCATTTTTGTGCCATGCCGTACAGGTAAATAAAGGCCCTAACACTTCATGATGAAAACCACAGGTTATTCATTGGCTTAAATAAAAGAAAATTAAACATGAGAAAGTTTAAATTCGCAGAGTTAATCCGCCAACAGTCAGAGAAACACAATATCACACTTGAACGTTCAGCTCTACACTGACGCCGTTTGCACAGCTGTTTCATGAAGCTCTCTACTAACACCATCTGGCGTGAGAACCCTGCACTATGTCTACGAGTGGCAGCGCCCTAGGAGTCCGTTTCCTTTTGGGTTCCCCCTCGTATATCTTTTAAGAGTTGGATGAAGCAGTAACACATGGAGAACGTACATATTTTAAAACTCACAATTTATATCTTTTCCAATTATATGTGGCAGGAACCAATTCGTAGATTATCCTTGTTATTTATCTGAATTTACCATTTTTGGTATAGTTTGACTGTGAATTACGTTTTTATTCTCAAATCTCTTGTATAGTTTGTAAAACAATTAGCTTAAGATCCTAAATTATTATTATATTAGTAATTTCAGTAGGTGTATGTAAGTCTTCCTTGCATAATGAGTGTAGCAACTTCTCATTTTCTTTCTTATTAATACTGCAACAAATTAACACATCTGTCCACATCTACAATATGACTCATCCCTTTGTACAGTTGTGAGGGGTTTATTCTTTCTTTAATTTTTCGTACACATGTCTTGATTTGCATGTCCACCAATATATCCTCATTTCTTACATCATTTGCCAATAGATCCACTTTACAGTTTGCAGTGGTATTGTGTTTCCAGAGATCTGCATTAATTTGTTACTTAATGCTTCCTGTAGGTTGTCTGCTCTACTTCCATTTCTATTTTACCAATAATTGCCTAACCGCTTCTTTCTTTTAGTTTGCTCAACACACTATATCAATCAGAAAGTACAATACTTCTATTTATTTTGTTGTTAATAGTACATGAGATAGCTGTTCAAATTGCAATAACTTTATCTCAGTATATTTTGATTTAGTATAAATGTTAATGCTGTCTTCAATATTATGAATATAAGGTTCTGTTCTCATACAGGTTATGGAGCTCGTCGATGTGGCTTGGTGGTAACGTAAAAAGAGGTGGTACTCTTAATGAGGATGATAAGGCTTCTCCGGGTTGTTTCCTTATCCTGACAGATGAATGCCGAGTTGCTTAACGTCTGTGTACCCTTGGACTCATAGCGACATAGTCGCCGGATATGACTTCAGGTTGGAGGACGTAAATAAAAAAGGATGCTCTCTCCGGGAACTTCTGATCCATCAGTATAAACTTCAGCTCATAGATGTGATGTAAATTTCTGCAGTTCAGAAGGCTATGATATATTTGAAGGCTTTCTTAGTTCAAAAGATTTAGTTCTATACCACTTGAAATATAATAATACTCCAATGTACACAGCAGACTGGTAAAACATTTCTGTTCAATATTTTATTTCCATATACCTAAATATACACAGCTAGAAGGTTTTCTGGAGACCCCTTTTTAATATGTGACACTGTGAGTATTTCTAAACCCTTCGCATTTTTTATACAACTGTGTGGCTCAGTATGATTGCTCTACTTTTTAGTACAATTTCGTGCTGGAGGGAATTCTTTTTACGATACTGAAGTTATAACTATTTATTTATTTATCTATGTATTTCTTTACCTATTTATCTGTCTGCCTATCTGTCTGTCTGTGTATCGGTCTGATTATCTGTCTGCTATCTGTCTGTCTATCTGCCTGTCTGCATATCTATCTGACTATGTGGCTGTCTGCCTATCTGGCTGTCCGTCTACCTGTCTGTCTGTCTACCTGTCTGTATATCTATCTGTGACTGTTTGTCTATCTGCATTTCTGTCTGTCTATCTATCTGTCTGACTATCTGTCTATCTGTCTGTCTGTCCATCTAGCTGTCTATCTGTCCGTCTGTCTATCTATCTGTCTGACTATCTGTCTGTCTGTCTGTCTGTCTGGCTGTCTGTGTGCCTGCCTATCTAGCTGGCTGTCTATCTGTCTGTCTGTATATCTGTCTTTATACCTATCTGTGACTGTTTGTCTATCTGCCTTTCTGTCGGTCTATCTATCTGTCTGTCTGCTTATATGTCTGTCTGGCTATCTGTCTAGTTCTCTGTCTGCCCATCTGGCTGTCTGACTATCTGCCGGCCTGCCTATCTGTATGTCTATCTATCTATTTGACTGTCTGTCGGCCTGCCTATCAGGCTGGCTGTCTATCTGCCTGATTATCAGTTTATCTGATTATCTCTCTGTCTGTCTATCTGAGTGTCTGTCCATCTATCTGTCTCTCTTTCTGTCTCTCTATCTGTCTGCGTGTCTGCTTATCTATCTATCTGTCCGTCGATCTGTCTATCTGTCTGTCTTTCCATATAGCTGTCAGTCTGTCTATCTATCTGTCTATCTATATATCTGTCAGACTGCCTATCCATCCATCCATCCATCCATCCATCCGTCCGTCCGTCCGTCCGTCCGTCCGTCCGTCCGTCCATCCATCCATCCATCCATCCATCCATCCATCCATCCATCCATCCATCCATCCATCCATCCATCCATCCATCCATCCATCCATCCGTCCGTCCGTCCGTCCGTCCGTCCATCTATGTATCTATCTCTCGGTCTGTCTGTCTGTCTGTCTATATATCTGTCGGTCCATCTTTCTGTCTATCTGTATATCTGTCTGTCCATCTTTCTGTCTATCTATATGTCTATCTGTCTGTTCGTCTATCTATGTCTGTTTGTTTTTCTCCGTCTGTCTATTTACTGTGAATGTAACATTACTGAAGATTTCATTGCAGCCAAATTATCTTTGCACTCACCTGAAGGCAATGCTGCCAACGGTCTTATTTGTGTCTATATTGCACCACCTAGCTAACTAATTACACTAAACACACACACAATAATCCCCAAATTACATTAACTAGCTCATTACACTAAGCGTGGCATTGCATTCGGAACACCACATCCGTGTCCTCAGCAGACCAGGTCCAATAATAATTAAAGACAGGCCTTTACATTAAAATAACAGGACCAGTCTCTTACAACATGTAGTACAGGTAGGTTTCATAGATGGCATGCAGGTCAAAATTCCTATGTGTATATCAATATATATTATTTATTAAGCACGCTTTCTGAAATACTGAAATATGGATGCTTTCTTTGTTACCAAACGCAAGCTGAATGCTAAAGCCACACAGCATAGAGGTCGTTGAAGGGATTCCTCCTCCGCGAAGGAGGATCCTTCGACTATTGCCATTCCGGGATTGGATCCCTTACTGGCATAGGGATGGGGATTTAGTTAATGGATGGTGGTCAGATGGTGGTGTAGTTTTTGGGGATTGTTTGTGTGGTTCAGTGAACGTGTTTTACTTTGTGTTTTGGTATTGTTAATTTCTTGTTTATGGTGGTCCTAACGCAAGTCTGGGTCTTTTATACGTTTCTCCGGGGTCGAGGTCGTATTCCCCGAGGCCGCGGATTAGATGATTGAAGCTGTCAGGAAGCTTAGCGTAAAAGCTGTGGGAAAGTTGCAGGATATGGTCTGTCAATTTTGGAAATTTAAGATCGGAATGGATGTTATCGTTGGGAATGTACCAGTGGGCATGGGTTGCGGTACGGAGATAACGGTTTTGTAACACTTGCAATTTGTACAAGTGTGATTTGGCGGCAATACCCCAGACTTGGCAGGCATGAGCGCAGGTCTCAGAACCTGCTTGTATAGGAGGATCTTGTTCCTCAGCGCCATTGTTGATTTTTTATTGTACAGTGCGTACATCATTGCCATCCTTCTGCTGACTTTGTTCACCAGTGCTGTGATGTGGGGCTTCCATGTTAACTTCATATCTAAGGTGACCCCTAGATATGTCGCTGAGTTGGACCATGGCACTTGTTCTCCTGCTAGCCGGAGATTAGGCACATCTTGTAGATTCCTTCTGGAAAATGTTACAGCCTGCGACTTGGTGGCGTTAACCTTTAGGCGCCAGGTAGCGAACCAGGCGGACAGCATATCAGCGTATGTCTGTGCACGCCTCGCCGCATAGATGTGATGTTTGGAAGTGGCCGTCAGAGCTGTATCGTCTGCAAACATATATAAGTTGCAGCCTCTACAGGTCGGAAGTGTATTAATGAAGGCAAGGAATAACAGGGGCCCCAGGACACTGCCTTGGGGTACCCCTGCATTTATGGCGTAAGGTTGAGAGAGGATGTCGTCCCTGCCAACGACAAAAGATCGGTTCTTTAGATAACTATGGATAAGATGTATTAGATATGAAGGGAGGTCGTAGTGTATGAGACGGTGGAGAAGGCCTTCGTGCCACACAGAGTCGAAGGCTTTGGAAATGTCCAGGAATAGGGCTGCAACGTAGTGACGGTTGTTAAAAGCTCTGACCACTTCGTCAACTATGCGGAGGAGCTGGTGGGTTGTCGAGTTCTGACGCTGGAAACCAAATTGTTCTGTTCGCAGGACCTGGTGACGGTCTAGCAAGGCCTGTAGACGCTGCTGGAGGACTTTCTCAAATAGCTTGCTGATAGCTGGTAGAAGACTGATTGGCCTATGACTGTTTAGCTCTTTTAAGTCCTTTCCAAGCTTATGCAGTGTAATGATTCTAGCATGTTTCCATGCTCCTGGAAAGTGGGCTAGTTTGAGCAAGCTATTAAACAGATGAACTAATAACAAAATCCATGTTGCAGGTAGGGCTTTGAACGCTGCATATGGAAGATTGTCCGCACCTGCCACTTTGTCTGGCAGGACGGATTGGATGATGCTCCTGACTTCCATGACGGAGGTCAAACTGGCTTCTTGGGCAGCTGGTGGAGTGCTGCTTAGATAATTTGCTACCGCAGCTTCGATTTCGTCTGATAGCTCATCATCTTGCGATGCTGCTGGATGGAACGTGGAGGCAAGGTGTTCAGCCATTAACTGGACTTTTTCTCTTGCCGACGTGGCTACTCTCGCTCCAACCATTAGCGGAGGATCAGATGTTGGTATTTTAAGCAGTGCTTTAGACATCCGCCATAGAGATGTGTCTTCAGGATTGAGAGAGCTGAGTCTCCGTTCCCACTCTTCGTTGCTGTATTCAGCAAGTTCTAGTTTGAGGAGGTGCTGCAGTCTGTTCCACTCTCTTTTATCCAATGGACTACGGGAGTTCTGGTAACGTCTCCTTGCTTTATTTTTTTCCGCAATGAGGCGTCTTAACTGGTAAGGTAAGGGCTTCTGGATGCTGATTGCAGTGCGGCGTGGTGGGGTAGCTTGTAGCATAATTGAAGCCATAGTGGATGTTATGTCTTCCGCTAGGTTATCTGCTTCCCTTGTGGTGTTGCAAGGCCGAAGTTCTGCTGGTAGCTGTTGCATTAACTCCGTGAATTTGTTCAAGTTCGTGAGACGAGGGTTGGAAATTTTCGGTGGAGTTTTTGCAGTTGCCCTGGCTTCATAGAAGAAAAGCAAGGGATAGTGGTCAGAAGATAATTCTGGTACTGACATCACCTTCGCATGACCTCTGATGTTTTGTAATATGGCTATATCTAGCCAGTCAGGTGGACGGCGATCTCCGTAGGTTATGGTGTGTGATTGTGGGGCGAGCGCCGCTAGGTTATGCCGCTCTAAATACCTCTCTAGGACTGAACCTCTCGTGTTTCTTATAGTGGAGTTCCAGAGAGGATTCTTGGCGTTTAGGTCTCCCATAGCTATTGTAGGGGTACCACCAGATAAAATAGTATCCAACTCCCGGTCTATTATGGGTCTACCCGGTGGGATGTATAGTGAGAATAGGTTGAGTGGTCCTCTGTTTGTAGCCACTTGTATTCCAGTGGCTTCGAGTGCTCCAGTAGGTGGAATATGAAGTCTGTGGTGAGTGACTGTACGGCTAATATAGATTGCCGTTCCACCATATCCATCAGCTCGGTCACTCCTGTGGCATATTATCCCAGGGATAGTTAATTTTTGGTGATTGGAGAGATATGTTTCCTGCACCAAGAACACTTGCACCTTGTTGACGCTTAGGAAGTTGATGACTTTAATACATTTGTTTCTGAGGCCATTTGCGTTCCAGGAACACACTCTAAGGCCCAGTAGGTTGGTGATTATGTGTTTACTGCCCGCCATATCTACTCATGAAGAAGAATACGGTGTGCGTCAAAATAGTCGGTGGGGGAATGTTTGCTGGTCTGCTCGCAAGTGCATCTGCTAGGACCGCTGCAAAGTCTGCCTGCAGGTGGAGAGGAATCTTGGCCATGAGGGTGAGAAATTGAGTGTCTGGTATAGGAGCACTCAATTGCTGTCTGTGGTTGACTTGACTTGAGGGCGGTGTGAGCCTCTGCTGAGCCGTTTGTCTGGTTGTTGGTGGTGCTGTTCTTTGCCAAGTAGCCGTTTTGTTGCTATCAAGGGCAGTGTTATTGGCAGGTGTCACTGTAGTACTTCTGGAGGTAGCCAAGTTACTCTTAGGAGCGTTATGGCTTACCTGCACTTTTAGGGCCTGGTCGCTTACTTGTTTAGTAGCGTTCTGAGTGTTTATGTGATGCTGGTTCTTGGAGGTCCCTTCACTTGTGGAACATTCCTTCTGTTCTGTTGGCGAGTTGGTGAGCGCTGCCGCGTAGCTTTTGTGCTGCACTCTAACTGATGGTGGCAGTCCTGGGTAGCGGGTACCCTTGAAGGCTTCTTTAGGTAAGCCCATGGGATTGGGCACCTTGGTGCCGCATCGTAGCGTGAGCGTTGTCCGTTTTTGATCAGTAACATTTCAATTCTGGCCTCCTGCCAGACGGGACATTTTGCGTAGCGACATGAATGGTCACCTCCGCAGTTGTAGCATGTTGGGTGGCTACCTGCGACTCCAAGCAATGTGCAGTTGGGTCTCTTGTGACCAGATTCGCCACAATATTTACACACAGGCTCCAGCTTGCATCCTGCTGCACTATGCGTGAATTGTTGGCAATTCGTGCATTGAAGTGGTCGTGCAGGAGGGTGATATGATTCCACGCGGATGACTGCGTTGAACATTTTAGTCTACTTGTAGATTTCGTTGTATCGTCCTTCCTTTCGAAGAGCAACACGAAAATGCGGCAGTGGTTTATTTGTGTTGTCGCGATTTGAGCGCAATTGTCCTACCCGCTCGACTGGGTAGGATAATGCCTTCAGTGCTGATGTGACTTCATCTTCTCTCACATAGATAGGGAGATCTTTAAGAGTTACGTATAGCAACTTCTCTTCTGGTAGCAGTGTAGTAAGGTATTGCACTGCATCATCTGTCAGGATTTTTGTGATGGTCCTGTGATCATTTGGAGTAGCAGGAAGAATAGCCACAGTGCCGCCCATGTTGCGAACTGTGTATCCTATTCCCGGGTGCTGGCTGTTTAGATGCGTCGTGAGTTCACGAGCCTTAGCTGGGTCGGGAAGAAAAATTGGTGTTGTTCTTTGCGACTTGGTGGTGTTGGCCTGTGTCAGGTTATCTGTGCCGGTTGGTGGTGGTGCGGAGGCTGTGTCCCTGTGCGAAGTTGTAGGCATATCTGGGCATTTCCGCTTGTTAGAAGGGGGTTGCTGAGCGTCAGTGACCTCTTGGACGTCCATCTGCAGAGGTTGGTAAGTGTTTGAGGTTTCAGTTGTATTTTTCTGAGCCACTGGCTGTTGCGGTTTGGCTCGGTGTTTAGGGGATGGTGTTTCCCATTGCGCTGATGTGTTGCGCAGCTTCTCATGTACCAGGAGGTATGAGTTTATGGCTTCCAGCCGGGCACGGTATGCCGTGTACACCTGAAATTCTTTCAAGGCAGACTCTGTTTGTCCTTGTTGGAGAGAACTGAAAACTTTGAGATCAGCCTCCTCCAGGTAACGACGACGAGCTTGTAGCTCTGCTTGTAGAATGCGCAGGCTGGTAGGTTCTAGTGGAACTTTAGGGTCCACTATTAGGGGGTTTCCCAAAAAGGTGCGGAAGTCTCCTCCCAGAAGGTAATAATCTAAGATGGACGATTCACCCCTGTCCGGGTGTGTTGTTTCTGCAGATGTAGCAGTCTCCATCAGTGGAGCTTGTCCGCTGGTGCCTGGATTTTCTTTGTCCATTTGGTCCAATCAGCAGTCCCAATGCAACGACCAATAGCAGCACTGGTCCTACCAATGGGAACAAAGATGGCTGGCGCGATTGTGTTGTGACTGTAACTGTTTGCGTTTTGTGTGTATAGGAATAGAGGAAAGAAGGATAAGATAAGAGTAAAGAATCAAGTTTAAATCGAGCTAAAAAGCTCGAATAGCAGAGGGCCTACCCCGAAAGGCGCCTGCAAAACCAGTCACGAAGACTGTGAATGCTAAAGAGCTATAATTGTGGAAGCTATAGAAGTTTGTGACGACTTTTGTTCTCTAATACAAGTTATGATGCTTCTGTACTTAGATATTTATATATACTATATCGCCAATCTACCATCGCTCGCATTTAACAGGGGCTTTGCACCAAAACTAAGTGTTAGTCATGTAATATTTTGGATATTTTGCTAATAACAGTAGTATATTAATATACACATAGGTATTAAGAAATGCGCGCCATCTGTAATGTCCTTTGTGTACTTCGTGTTGCAAGAGATTTCCCCGGCGCTGAGGTCGGACTCAGTAAAAACGCGGGATATTTGAACTGCAGGTTTTTAACGTTTCTTTTTTCGTACACCTTTCTATTTGATGTTGAATAATACTTTCTCTACCGCGAAGTTATATAGTACGTAGAGGAGTAGTACTCTACCCAAATATCCGGTTAGAATTTCTTGGTCATTCTCTCTGAAGACCTTTGTTCCGATTGACCTTTGTATATCTGGTACCTAAGAATTATAAATACTACATAGAAAATGTACGTCTTGTTAAAAGTCACACTTTACGTCTTGGCATTTTTTTCGTGGAATTTGATTCGTAGATTATCCTTGTTATTTGTCTAAAATTGCCAGTTCTTCGTATCCTTTGATAGTACATTCTATTTTGATTTTTAATATACCGCATAGTTTCTATAAAATGAGTTTGTTTCTAATTATGATGTTAGTAATTTCAGTAGGCCCATTTAGATATTTTTTGTATAATATTTCTAGTAAAGTGTCATTTTATTTCTTATCAATACTACATTCAATTAACACATCTGTCTACAACTACAATATGAATCATTCCTTTGTACAGTAGTAAGGGAGTTAGGGTAATTTTAATAATGTCTTGTAGATCTGTCCTTCTCTTCTTACAAATTTCTTCAATTTTTCATACACACACATCTTTGAGTCGAATATCCGCCAATATAAGCTCATTTCTTACGACGTTTGCCACTAGATGTGCTTTACAGTTTATAGTGATATTGTGTGTCCAGTATCCACATTATAATATTACTTAATGCTTCCTCTAGGCTTTTTGTTTTACTTCCATGTTAATATTTGCATCATAGCTGATTCTTTTTAAATTACTCAACACACTGTAGATAGATATAACTTATTTGCCAAGACAATACAAAGGTTGTATACCAACGTCAAAAGCACATACAAAAATAACATTAAAACATAAAAAAAACATATTACTCTTATAAAACTCTGTAATCCTGTACACAGGATTTGGGAAAAGTGGCAGAACTTTGACATTATTGGGAAGACTATTAAATAGATTTAAACATGTAATTTCAAATGAACGTAGAACTTTAATGTATTTGCCTTTAGTAATATAAATGTTAGCACTGTTTCTTTTGGAGTAATTATGAACTGAGGAACACAATGTATATAAATCTATGTTCATCTTAACATATAAGAGACAATCCATAATAAACAAAGAAGGCATGGTTAATATGCCCAACTCAATAAATTAAGGTTTACAGTTTGTCCTAGACGATGCTCCACATGTAAGTCGAATAGCTCTCTTCTGAAGTACAAAAGTTTTATTAGATGAAACATTGGTTTCCCCAAAGTAAAATGCCATAACTCAAATGGCTATTGATACATCCAAAATACAAAGTTTTTAGAGAGTTCCAAGATAAGTATTTATTTAAAATATGTAATAAGAAAACTCCTCTGTTTAATTTTCCAGCAACATTCTCGGTATGCGTGCGCCAACCAGAGACAAGATTCAAGACTAATGCCCAAAAACGTAACAGATTCAAGAGAGCCAGTATCAGCTGAAATAGTTTTGAAAGTAACATCAGCAGCTTTTTTACTACTATTTAATAGGCTGTTATGCTTACACTAATTTTCAGTTCTGTTAGACAAATCAGTTACTTTAGAACGTAGAAGAGTTCTGTCATTTAAAGCAATATTCATTGCTAAATCATTTGCATAAAGGTATGTCCCTAGGCAGTCTTCCCGAATATTACATGGTGGATAATTTATATATATATATACACGGCCACGCCGTGGCTCAGTGGTTATACCGCTTGGCTCTCACCAAAGCGGCCCGGGTTCGATCCCAGGCGACCGCAAAGTGAGATTTGTGGTGGACAAGACGGCGTTGGGGCGGGTTTTCTCCGGGACCTCCGGTTTCC
This sequence comes from Mantis religiosa, assembly GCA_030765055.1. Classification (NCBI taxonomy): domain Eukaryota; kingdom Metazoa; phylum Arthropoda; class Insecta; order Mantodea; family Mantidae; genus Mantis; species Mantis religiosa. The sequence continues at coordinate 7,183,443 of JAUKNK010000031.1, read as the reverse complement.
CCCGCCATCTCATTCCACCGGTGCTCCATCTTCATCTCATGCATCATCAGTGTCACCGCCTGCGGTGCCATATGTAGTAAAAGCGGGCGTTAAGCACTACACATTTTATGTATACGATAAAAACAAGGGTGCAAGTATGGAGCCCTGAGATACACCATTTTTCACCATCACAAACTTAGAAAATATTCCATTAACGTATACAGATTGGTGTCTGACGAATACAAATTGGTACCTCAGGGTACGTACAAAAACTGGGTGGGTTTATGGTATAGCTGGAAGAACTTCTTTTAGCCGCGTGGAGCGAGGCGGTGTAGTTTTGAATAGCGACGTCGAAGTCTCCGCCTCGCTGTAGTATGACAGCCCAGGCTGCACCATCATATGCATTTAGAATGTAAATATGTTCCAGTCAGTTTCTGCGCGCTTCATAGGGCCGGTCACACCGGCCGTGATGCCGCCACAGATATCGAAATGTACTGGAAGATGGTCGGAGTCTAGGCTGTGATACACAGTGAAGTTATTTGGTAATGTCAATAATTTGGTTATTACGAAGTCCAGAATTTCAGGGACGAAGTGCCCTGACTTGTGTCAAAAGGTGGTTTCGTGGGGGAAATACACCTCGTGGTCGTCATTTTCTGTTATAAGGTCTACTAGAAGACTTCCAGCCACGTTCGCTCGAAGTGAACACCGCCAGGTGGATCGAGCGTTGAAATCTCCTGTCATTATAACTTGCTGCTCCAAAGCGAGGATTTGTTCGAGGTCGCGTCTACAGTTGGGGGAGTTGGGGGGCCAATAGAGGGCAACCAGCATCACCGTTTTATTATTTTCACGTCTTTTAAGAGCCGTACACTCTAACGCTGTAAGTTGTGGCATTGTAACAGAAGCATGAGCAACCTTGTTTTTTAGGCTGTTCCCCCTTCCTGTCTGCCAATTCTATCGGTCCAAAAGATTTGGTAACCCCTGAGTTGAAAAGTATAATCCTGCTTTAAATTTGTTTCCCACATAAATGCGTCATCAATTTTGTTACGCCGCAGGTAGTTTTCAAGTTCTTGCCGCTGCCGGTAGGTGCCACCGGCATTCCACAGGAGCGCACGAGTTAAAGATGCGCCTCTCCTTGGTTGAGCCATTTACTCTAAGATGTCCGAGAGGAGCCATATGAGAGCTTCAAATTTCTCCCAAGTGTTAGTGTAGCCTTTAAACCTGCCGATGTTGCTTGCATTTTTGTTATTATTTTTTGAAGTTTGAGCTCCTAAAAGAGAATCAACAATTCTCTTAAGCCACCAAGGTCACCTAAGGGAGCCTGGGAAGGGGGCTGTTGGAGGTGGGAAAGTTGGTGGCGGCACGCGTGTGCTTTGCCCTCTCATGGCACCTGCAAATGAGACACTATCTCTGACCCGGCCTGGTTGGCAATGGGTCGTGGACCTGGTTGTGCACTTGGGGGTGCCCTGGCTATGGCTGCCAGTTGGCGGCGGTGGAGTTCGTTGCGGAACGTCTCGCAACCCCTTGTAGGTGGCAGGCTGCGTCCCCCACAGCTCGCACAGTGGGGTACAACGTCCTGCATTGCCTTCTTTGGGCAGTCAGATAAGCGGTGGAGCTCACCGCAGAGGACACATCGGGAGGTCATTTTACACGTCTTAAATGTGTGCCGCAACTGCTGGCAGTTGAAGCATTGTGTAATATTGTCATTTGTCTTCAGGACCTCCTCAGTGACAAGTATATGGCATACCTCTCTTTCTTGCAGAAGTCGCTGACTTTCAGTGGTCCACTCAAGGCTTACTTGAAAGTTTGGCAGAGGCCTGCCGCGTGATTTCAGTTGACGAACTAGGACGCCGGTGTAGCCCTTCGCCTCTAGCTCCTCGCAAATAAAGTGCTCTTCCAGGTCCTCGGGAAGACGCTTCAGCATGTAGCGGAAAGTTTTATCACTCCGCGGGTTGAAGCTGAAGTTCTCCAGTCCGACGTCCTTCAGTTAGGTCATAGTGAGGATGGCGTCTTCTTTCCGGTTGAGCAACAGCTTGAGGTAGTTGCGCGTATTCTGAAGCGTGTACGCGGCAGCTGGGAGGGAGCGTCGCAGTATCTGCAGGACTTTAGTTGGCTAACTGCCGTCAGGAATGACGGTGCGTGGCGGTTACTGTGAGGTTTGTTTTGTGTCTGTGGCCGTGGCTGCGGCTGATGCGGAGTCGAATTTAGGGTCTGGGATGAGTGTAGGCGTGGGGGATATTATTGGCGGTTTTTCTGCAGCAGTGTTTGGCCGTGTTGGCCGTTGGTGCTTGGGTGCCTATGGTTTTGTGGTCGGAAGGGCAAGAAAGGCAGCGGATCGTTCCAGATCGTCATCCTCCTCGGATGAGGACAGCGCCTCGTACCTGTTTCTGGTAGCGACCTGGTGGGCAGATGCTGCTTTTGTTTTTCTTGCGCTCGGCATCCGAGTCGCTTTTCCGGTAGTGGGGTCGCTTTCTGGTCGATGCTGCCATATTGCATTATATTGCATTTCAACATTGCCATTTAATGGGAAGTGTACATTACAGAAAGATCTTATCTCGTGTTCTACTTGACATATATTCCCTGAATGGCAAGAAACGGAATTCCAACAAGTGTGCCTGTTATGTCCTTTAACTGAAATAATAACCTATTTTGGCTTTGAAATCTGATTTTTCATAAATATGTAATTTATGTTTAAAGAAATAAGAAGGGTATCCTTTGCTGATAATGCTTCTGGTCCCTCCAGGACAACAAAATCCAATAAAACTGCAAATCTTTCTGTTATATAATGCACTTCTTGTTTCATTCCAGTGAACAGAAAAGAATACAAAAGAAATTATGGTTAGATGTGTGAGAAAATAAATAGATTTAGGCTACTAAATTATTTTCTATTAAAAACTCAAACGCAACAGTTCCATCACTTTCGCTGCATAACTAAAACTACAACAGCAGTACTAGTCGGCCACGATATGAATGCACTCGGCGAGAAGTCACAAGTTACGTCACAAGTGGGCGGAGTACCTAAGGTACAGGTCGGATGACGCAAACATCAACAATACCGAGATACCTGCAATGTGACGTGCAGATGCAGTGCAGGTCAACACGGTGTTTCTTTGAACATTTTCTTGTGCAGTTAAAATTCTAATAGTATACTGGCAGTTGCGGAGCTCGCTCTGATGTGTGCTTCTGAAGAGTTTAATTACGGAGACATCTACTAAGTTAAAAACAAGAGAAGTATCCCATTCTGATGAAAAGCATATATAGTTCTGTAGACAGGAAATAAAGGAGAAAAGGTTACTCCTGCTCCTTGAGAAAGCAACAGCTAAGGCAACAAGATTCGTGGGAAAGTCTGGGAGAGCCATCATGAATAGAAAATGCTTCAATAACTGGGGTTAAGGTTAGAACTTCGGGGAAAATTCGAAAATGAGGCACAATCATATTTCTTGATGAGTTTGATAAGTGCGTAGTACGTAGAAATTTTTTGGAGGACTATGAACAGAAAAAGGAAATTCCTACTTTGAAGAAACTCCCGAACTTCGCTAAAGAATAAATATTCCGGGTGGCAAAGGAAAATTTAGAAAAAATATTAAGAAAAATGGGATTTCAATGTAAGAAATGCAAAAACAAAGGATCGGTGCTAATGGAGAATCCACAAATTGGTGCAAAACTTGCAGATTTCTTAAGAGCTCTTAGTGAAAATGTAAAAGGCACACGTAAACCAGTAGTTTATCCAGACAAGAGTTGGGTCCATACTCACTCAGCCATCAAGAAGTGCTGGCAATATTAGGAAGCACCAGGTGTTTTGACTAATACTAGTGCTGGACAAAGTGCAATTGTTGTACATGCAGGGGGATCCATGGGTTTATTGACGGAGCAGAATTGATTTCCGATTCAAAATCCAAATCAAGCTTGGCATACTAGTAATAATAAATTATATAACTCTTGCCAAGACAAACAACTTTCGCTCTGAACAAAGGTCTTCGGAGAATACTAGCAAGAAATTCTAACTGTACATTTGGGTAGAATACAATACCTCTTCTACCTACTATGACGTTCGCGGTACAGATATATTATTCTATACCAAATAGACTATCCTGCTAGCAGGAATTGTAGTATCACAAGTTACGTAACGGAGCTTGCTGTGATTAATTTAAAAACTGACACCAAATAGAAAGCCGTGTGGTAAAATCCTGCAGTTCAAATGTCCCGCGTGTTTCGTGAGTGACTACGACCAGAGCGACACAGCGGCAATCTCTTACAACACGTAGTACAGGTAGCCTCTACAGATGTCAGGCGAGTCATAATTCCAACGTATATATCAATATATATTATTTATAGAGAACACTTTCCTAAATAATAAAACAGTGATGCTTTCCTTCCTTTTGCAAAAGGAATCATAGATCGAATTAAACTAGTTTGGAGTTTTAATGCACAGGACAATAATTATGGTGAAACATCAATTGTTGTGTGCGAGTACGAAGATCTGCTGAAACTCTTATAAGTTTGATAACTTAAACATTTGTTTTCATCCAATTCTGCCGATAGTGCACTGGTTTAAGTAATTTTTTCAGCATGTATAATATATAGTGCCCATACATGTGATATAAATCTAATGAAACGATCTTTAAGAAGCAACTCAGCATCACTAAGTTCGATCTAGGTTGGGTACGTTAATTTTGTGCATTTTATCTCTCCCTCTGTCGCCGTTCATATATATATGCACACAAGTTATTGAAAATGGGAACATGCTCAAATATTTTCATCTTTAATGTTTGAATGTATGTTATGCTCTGCCTTTGATCTGGCACAGATTTGCCCCCAGTCGGGCACTGCTTTTGCTTTGCACTAGCTCCACTGTGGTTGGTTCTGGCTTCCCACCGGTTGCACTTTACCTCACTCTTATCTTCACTCTAAATTCACTCTAACTTGACTCTGACTAGAACCAGAGCGAAGTCAGAACCAAGAAAGTGTTAAGTTAAAGAATGAAGTTATAGTGAGGTCAGGGCGAAGATAGAGCGGGGACAGGAGCCTACTCAGAGCGAAACCAGAACCAAGAGAGAGTTAAGTTAAAGAATGAAGTTAGAGTGAGACCAGAGCGAAGATAGAGCGGGGACAGGAGCCTAGCCAGAGCGAAGCCAGAATTAAGTCAGAGTTAAGTTAAAGAATGAAGTTAGAGTGAGACCAGAGCGAAGATAGAGCGGTGACAGGAGCCTAGCTAGATCGAAGCCAGAATTAAGTCAGAGTTAAGTTAAAGAATGAAGTTACAGTGAGACCAGAGCGAAGATAGAGCGTGGGCAGGAGCCTAGCCACTGTGGAGCCAGAACTAAGCCAGTGTTAAGATAATGAATGAAGTTAGAGTGAGGTCAGAGCGAAGATAGAGCGCGGGCAGGAGCCTAGCCAGAGCGAAACGAGAACTAAGCCAGAGTTAAGTTAAAGAATGAAGTTACAGTGAGACCAAAGCGAAGATAGAGCGCCGGCAGGAGCCTATCCAAAGCGAAACGAGAACTAAGCCAGAGTTAAGTTAAAGAATGAAGTTACAGTGAGACCAGAGCGAAGATACAGCGCGGGCAGTAGCCTAGCCACTATGGAGCCAGAACTAAGCAAGTGTTAAGATAATGAATGAAGTTAGAGGTCAGAGCGAAGATAGAGCGCGGGCAGGAGCCTAGCCAGAGCGAAACGAGAACTAAGCCATAGTTAATTTAAAGAATGAAGTTAGAGTGAGGCCAAAGCGAAGATAGAGCGCGGGCAGGAGCCTAGCCAAAGCGAAACGAGAACTAAGCCAGAGTTAATTTAAAGAATGAAGTTAGAGTGAGGCCAGAGCGAAGATGGGGGGTAGCTGGATAGTGGGCCTTGTCCTAGCCACAGCGAATTTAGAATGGATTTAGATTGAGGTTGGAGTGAAGCCAGAGCGGAACCAGAGAAAAAAAGGCAAAGCCAAGGCAGAGCCAGAGCAAAGTTGAAGTAAATTTAACGTCAAGTGAAAGAAAACTTAAAGTAAAGTAAAATACAGTTTTTGAAACGGTGCTGATGACTATGGAGTTGACCGTCCTTATATATAACTTATCATCATATTATACAAACATACTTTTTATCTGATACCAGTTTTATATCGTTATTCATTTCAGAGAAATTTCTTGTTATTTGCTTGAATGATTCAGCAAACTCTTATGGGATACAATAATGCAGGTCGATATTGGAGTGTAGTTGTGAAAGTATAACGTTCCAACCATAATTTCGATGTCTAAATTTTGGTGAAAATTAATACTTTGAAGTCATGAGGTAGCTTTTTGCTCCTTTTTAATTTTGTACAGGATGCCAAACCGCTTTTTTGTTTACACCCTGGTGTTTTATTATTCTAAAGTGGGGTAAACTTTGTAGCCAAACAGCTCTTTTGGAGTTTAGTAATTTAGCTTATGCTGCTGTAAGGATTAACTCCTTTGTTACCTCGGATGCCCGCAAGCCATACGGGGTACCCGGTAACGCCTGAAGCGGCCTCTCGTAGCGTCGTAGTCTCCTAGAGCCCGAAGCAGGGCGCTTCTATGAGCAGGAATTTTATCGTAAAATTTTGTGGCCCGGCGTCTAATTTCGTCTTCCACATATGGAAGGAGGGAAACTTCATGAAGCAAACTCACGGGAAAAGAACGCCCACCGAATAGATGGATCGTAGTCCTCTATTCTGTGCACGCTGAAGGTATGCTATCCAGCTATCGGCAGCCATGCCCCAGATTTAACAGGCGTACAACATAAGTGGGATTATCAGCGCTCGAAAGAGTTGTAGCTTTAAGCGGACTGGCATCGAGCGCGAACCCAGCATTGGGTACAGAGAGGCAATAGCCCCCTGCCGATAGTTCCCCGATGTGTCCGCGGAAAGTTAGGCCTCTATCAAGTTGAACGCCCAGGTACTTGATGGAATTAGTCCACTCTATCCTTCGGCCACTGAAGTGGAAGTTGGGGCGGTCAGCGGGGGTGTGGCGCTTCGTAAAAAGGATGGCGTGGCTTTTGTCCGGATTTACGGACATCCGCCAACGCCTGCACCATTCTTGTGTGAGACGGAGGTGTCTCTCAATTCGGTTGAAGGCTCTGAGTATATGTCTGTTTTTGCAGAATAACAACACGTCGTCAGCGTATTGTGCCATTTCGTCCTGTGGTTGAGTTGGAAAATCTGCCATGAAAACACTAAAGAGTGTGGGGGATAGTACAGAGCCTTCGGGGACTCCGCCTCTCACGGGTCTCAGTGTAGATGTTTTCCCCGCTACTGTGACTTTAAATGATCTGTGCCTGAGTAAGCTGTGTAGGATGTTGATTAGCTGTGTAGGTAGCCCCAGTTGGATAAGCTTGAAGATCAGACCGGCATTCCATGTCGTGGAGAAGGCCTTTTCGACAACCATGAAGAAAAATAATTAATATATCAAACTTATACAGGTTTCAGCGGACCTTCGTTCTGGGGGATAACAATTGATGTTTCTCTGTATTTATTTTTCTGTGAATTTAGAAACTCCAAACTAATTTATGTCGCATTTAGCTTTCGTTTTGCAAAAGGAAAGAAAGCATCACTGTTTTACTATTTTGGAAAATGTTCTTTATAACTAAGATATATTGATATATACTTGCCTGACATCTGTTGAGCCTACGTGTACTACGTGTTGTAAGAGATTCCCGCTGTGTCGCTCTGGTCGCAGTCACTCAGGAAACACGCGGGATATTTGAACTGCAGGTTTTTAAGTTTTCTTTTTGGAAAGTCTATGTATTTTGTGTAAATTTTTAAATTAATTAAGGCATGCTCCATTACATAGCTTGTAGTACTACATGCCCTGCTTTCAGGATACTCTATTTGGTGTTGAATAGTACCTTCGAACGAACATTATATCAGGTAGTGGAGGAATTGTATTCTACCCAAATGTACAGTTAGAACTTCATGACAGTACTCTCTGAAGATCTTTGTACTGAGTGTTATTTGTACATCTGGTAAGTTAGATAAAGTATTACTACATAGAAGATGCGGATTTTGTTAAGACATTCAAGTCCTATACATGTTTGTCGTGGAATGTTCAACTGAAGTATTATAAGTTTGTTATATAATCCTTTAACTTTTCTTATTTTTAAAACACGTAAATATTCTTCATTTAATCTTTTCATTTAGCTGGACTTGGAATAAATTCTTGAGGAAGTTAGCCAGGACGTAGGGACTTTTATTCATTAATATGAATATCTCTATTAACTACACACACTTTTGAATACTGCATGTTTCTTTTTAGCGTAGAATGAAGAAAACACGGAAAATGCTGGTTAATAAATTATATTGCATTTCAACATTGCCATTTATTGGGAAGTGTACATTACAGAAAGATCTTATCTCGTGTTCTACTTGACATATATTCCCTGAATGGCAAGAAACGGAATTTCAACAAGTGTGCCTGTTGTCTTTTAACTCAAATGATAACCTATTTTGGCTTTGAAATATGAATTTTCATAAATATGTAATTTATGTTTAAAGAAATAAGAAGGGTATCCTTTGCTTGAAAATCCTTCTGGTCCCTCCTGGACAACAAAATCCAATAAAACTGCAAATCGTTTTGTTATATAATGTACTTCTTGTTTCATTCCAGTGAGCGGATAAGAAATTCAAAAGAAATGATGGTTAGATGTTTGAGCAAATAAATAAAATTAGGCTACTAAATTATTTTCTATTAAAAAGTCAAACACACAGTTCCCTCACTTTCACTGCATAACTAGAACTACAAACAGTTGAGAGTGTAGCCTTTCATTGAGTTACTTATGTGACACACACTCATTTGTCTGTCAGGGCCTGAGAGGTTTACGTTATACAGAGAGCACCAGTTGCCATCTTAGTCAGAAAGCACATTACTTAAATTCTTACCAAGTTAAAGTAAGCCATTTATCCAAACTGTACATTAACCAAATCATACGTCACAGTCAGATAACTACATGAAATATTGTTCTATTGGAAGATACACTGAATATTAAATTTTATTTTTAAACCCGAGTATTTTCTTTCTTCAGCATTCATTTCTGTGCTTGTAGATATCATTAAAACATTTACAAATTTAACACTAATATTCTTGTGTTACAAAGACAAATCTAACCTTAGGACAATTTTAAGTGAATAATATATTTTAATGTACTTAATATTTTTCGATGGAATTCATTCACCCAAAGGGGTTAAAAGTATATAAAATAGTGTCATTTATTGAATTTATATCTTCAGTTGCTGACAATGCCTCCTGTACTAATCAGTAAATTATCACTCTATTTTTAATGTCATGAATGAGTCAGAAATTTCAGGTTTTTCTCTGAATATCTTTTTGTAAGCTTGTGCTGAAGGTAGTGTACGCACTATAGAGCTTTTCAACTCCTTATTACATATAACCATTAACAGAGTGTGCTTGTTCTCTTTTTAAAGAGATGGTGCTCTTTTTTTGCGCGGTGTTTTGTATTTTCATTCACAATTTAGCCCTATGTACATTTCTTTAATATTGTTTTTGTTCCTATTTTTCATTGTAATTCTAGGGAAGTTTTCAAAACCTGTGTACAAAGAAATTTCATTATACATAATCTTATGGTATCCTCTCCCTGTTGCGTAGCTACAGAATTAATAATTTAATGTTAAGTTACCTTTCTTGAAATTATTACAGTAAAAGGATTTGCGATTGCAATTTTAGAGAAAGGGAATACAAATGTTGTATATCCTTAAGGGCATTTTGAATGATAACTCATTTATTAACCTTGTAATTGATTTGAAAGTCAAAATTATTTTAGTTAATTGATGGAAATAAATTATTTCTTCACACTAGACATACACAGGTTAAGGTCTTTCATAGATAGTGCCAACATGATAAATTCAGTGCCACGGGCTGGAATTGAACCAGGGATGTACTGGTTTCCGTCCAGTCGCTCTACACCATTGAGCTACTATAACCAACGTGCCGTCCTGATATTAAACCCTCCTGAGCCTGGGACTTAAGTACCGGGGAAATATATGAGGCAAATGGAAAATTTTATGTCAGAACGGCAAGTTGGCCATGATATCTCAATGGGTTAGAGCGACTGGACGGAAACCAAGAGATCTGAGGTTCAAATCCAGGCCGTGGCGTTGAATTTTTCATATTGGTTCTATCTAACAAAATTATTTATTTGCAACAGGAATTGTAAACGTATAAGGCTTTGTGGAAGACATATTAATGATATTTAACAGGAAAAGGGTCAAGTCCACGAATGGATTCTTGAGATATTGTTTTTCAAAATTAATTGGTCAAATCCTTTGAAATTGTATCTCGAACACTGATGAACAAAATAGTTACCATACATTTGTTCTGCGTATCTAGCATTCATTGTCCTAATACGCGATGAGTGAAATGTGCCGTGTGTAAGATGTGACTTCGAAAGAAGCTGTATGGCATTCTGGCTTGCTACATAACCTCTATCGCATTGGTGTCCCGGACTACTTAATGCAAATTATTACCAGCTTTCTCACAGATCGCACTTTTGCGCTGCACATTGGGGCACTCTTTCAACTAAGCGTCCTATTACAGAGGGCTTTCCACAAGTTTCAGTACTGGCACCAACGCTGTTTAGCCTGTACACCTCCGATATTCCAGAATTAATACTTTGAAGTCTTCAATTAAACGAAACCTGTTTAGAAAAGATGTCGAGTAAGACTGACAAAGTAAAATCCCTTGCCTGGACTTCAAAATGTACCCAATGATGGATATTAAAGATGAAAACATTTGAGCACGTTTCCAGTTTCAATAATTTGTATATAAATTATAATTGGTATATAATTCATTATCAGATTATACAAACACATACTTCATAGCCGATGCCATTTTTATGTCGGCATTCATTTCAGAGAAATTCCTTGTTATTTGCTTGAATGTTTTAGTAAACACTTATGGGTTACAATAATGAAAGTCGATATTGGGCTGCGGTTGGGAAATTATAATGTTCCAACAATAATTTCGATGTCTAAATTTTAGTGAAATTTGATGCTTTGAAGTTCTGGAATAAAAGAAACCTGTTTAGAAAACATGTTGAGTCAGAGTGAGAAAGCAAAATCCCTTGCCTGGACTTAAAAATGCACCCAAAGATAGATATTAAAGATGGACCTATTTGAACTAGTTTCCAGTTTCAGTAATTTGTGTGCAAATATATATGAACGGTGACAGAGAGATACAAAATGAACAACATTTAAGTACCTAACCTTGATGGAGCTCAGTGATGCTGAGTTACTTCTTAAAGATCGTTTAATTGGAATTATATGACATGTATGTGCACTACACATTATACAAGCTGCAATAATTACTCAACAACAAACAACCAGAGCGCCAGGAATAGATGAAAAGAGGTCCAGAGGTAGTCCTAGTCGGGCGGGGCTTTCCCCGTCCGGGTGTCATATGCCGCAGTACCTAGCCGCTTTGCGGCTTAACCTGCGAAATGAACTAGTAGATCCATGTTCTGCTGGGGTGTTTGAATTTGTTTACTGTTTGAAATTTTGGATAGGTTTGGTATGGGTTGCCCCTCTTTATCGTGGGCAGCTGTACTTAATCGTTCTCCCTTTTTGGGAGACACGAATTAGTTTTTTGCCCCGTTTTGGATACGGGTTGTGTAGCGCTTGGTCCTTTGGCGTAGAAGTTGTTCCCAGAGTCATCTGGGGTTTTCCTTGGGTTACCCAAGGGGTCCCAGGACGTCTCTCGGCAGTCTGAAGGACGGCAAGCGCCTTTGATCTCTCGGGTCATACCTTCCCAGGGAGTTCACTAAAGGGTTGGGGTGAATTTGGATTTTCTCGTACATTGATCGTGCCCTCTCGCGAATGACGTCGACAATGTACGGGATCTGGGAGTGCTCATGTAGGATATGAGCCGGGAATCTCCAGCCTGTATCGTAGATGATGCGTAGTGCCTTGTTCTGCAGCGTCTGGAGTCTGACGAAAGTGGTATTAGCCACTGTTCCCCAGATCTCACAGCCGTACAGAATCATAGGCGGAATGATCGCCCGATACAGTTGGAGTTTGAGACGGATCGGCATGGTTGATCTGAAGATAGGGTATAGGCTCCGGAGTGCGACGTGCCCCAGCTGGACCTTGCCCTTGACGTGTGGAACGTAAGTTAACTTACGGTCCAGCGTCACCCCGAGATACTTCGCCATTTGCACCCAAGGGATTCGACGGCGCCGTAAAACGAAGTTCTGCTGCAACCGGTTGGCTATGGTTTTCGCCAGGAGAATAGCAGAGCTCTTCTCCGGGTTAATTGCCATTCGCCATTTTGCGCTCCATTCGCCAATGGCCCGGAGCTGGGTTTGGATTTGCCGGTAGCTGTACCGTGTGTTCCTATTGACTGCGAAGATCATGAGATCGTCCGCATACTGACAGGTCTGGGTGTTGTGGTGAGTTGGGATGTCGGCCATGTAAGCTGCGAAGAGCGCCGGCGACAGCACGCTGCCTTCCGGTACTCCAGCGCCAATGGGCCGCTCGGTGGACAGCTTCCCCTCCATCTTTACTCGGAAGCTTCGGTTTCCTAGGAAACCGGCCACCAAGGAAATGTATGGACGGGGAATTTCATGCTCCAGGAGTTTGTAAATGAGTCCTTCATGCCAGGTAGTGGCGAATGCCTTCTCCACGTCGAGCAAAACTGCTACCGTTTTAGACCTTTCCTGGAAACCCAGGGAGGCCTTCTCGGCACCCCGCAGTAGCTGCTCGGTCGTGGAGTGGCCAGAACGGAAGCCAAACTGGTGTTCCGGGATTAGGCCCCTTTCCTCCAGATGAGGAAGGAGCCGGGAGAGGAGCAGTTTTTCGAATACCTTCGATAAAACTGGGAGAAGGCTGATTGATCGGTAACTGGAAGGAAAAACCGGATTTTTCCCCGGCTTTAAAACGCACACCACGCGCGCCTCCTTCCAGATAGCTGGAAAGTGGCGCATGTATAGGCACGCGTTATAAATCCGGGTTAAGTGAATCACGGCTCTTCGTGGAAGGTGCTTGAGCATTTCCGCTGTCACACGGTCCTGCCCAGGTGCTTTGTTGGTTCTTAGAGAGTTAAGCGTGGTCGCTAACTCTCTAGGGGTAACGATGGGAATGTGGAACTCCTCGTGGTCAGGGGGCGGAGCTTCTAGGAAGTCCTCCACCACCTGTTCCATGAGGTCAGCATGGTCATCGTCCATTGGCTCTACCCTGGGTTGGAATTGAGCCTCCAGATAATCTGCTAGCGCCTCTGCCTTTTCTTTCGACTCGTAGACGAGTCGACCTCTAGGGCTATGTAGGGGATGCTGGTATACGGTTTTGTCTTTCCGCAGGCTACGGACTATTCGCCATGGTTTTCTCTCCTGGAGATTGGTTTGCCTTAACATGTTTTCCCAGGCCTCTTTGCGGTGTGCTCTTAGGAGTCGTCTTGCCAGGGATTTGAACCTCTGGTGTACTTCTCCTATCCTGGGATGGCGAAATCTCTGCCACAGCTTTCTTACGGCGTTTTTAGCCCTTATGAGTTGTTTGATGGGTCCTGGGATATCTGTGGGGTTTGGCGTGTCTATTGGGATGCGGTGTGTGTGAGCACGTACCGCGTTGAGGATTGTTGTGGAGAACTCCCCGGCTGCCGCCTCGAGTGACTCCACAGAGTCGATTCGAGGGCAGGCTTCCACGGAGTTTTGGATGTGAAGAATGGCGGCATCCCAGTCGACTTCATCCACCCAGTCAGCCGTTGCCAGAGCTGCGACGGTAACGTCTGAATTGATCACAACTGGGTTGTGGTCAGAATCCAGAGCATTCACCGCCGTGAGGTCCAGATGAAATGGAATGTTCTTGGTGATTGCGAAATCTATGACGTCCGCCCTGCCACGAGGCGGGAAGTGCGTTGGACCCCGCGGGCCATGCGCATGAAGGGTTGGATCTCCGCAGATGAAGCGGTAGATGCTCCTTCCCCTATCATTCTGGGTTCGGCTGTTCCATCCTGGGTGTTTGGCATTGAAGTCACCGGCTATGCACACTCGGTGGTCTAGGTTTAGGAGTGCCCTGTAATCCGCTTCATAGAAGGGATGGTTGGGCGGGTCATACACCGCCACAAGCACTAGGTCTGAACCGCCCAAGGAGAGCCTTATGGCGGTCGCCTCCAAGTGTTGAAGCGGGGGGATGGTAATGGGAGTATGGGTGATGTGATTTTTGATGAATATAGCTGTACCGCCGCCCCGCCGGCCGACTCTATCGGCTCGGTGGACGGCGTAACTTGGCAGGCTAAATTGTATACCAGCATGCAGATGCGTTTCGCATACCATAAGGAGGTCAATCCCGTGGTCACTTACAAACTCCAAGATGCCCGGTCTCTGTTCCCGGACTCCGTTTGCATTCCAGAACGCGGCTCTCAATGTTCGCTGAGTTCTTCTCAACGCCATTTACGAGCTGGAGTCAGGGAAGAGGAGCCGTGCAGTCTGTTGCAGAATGCTGTGCTTTTGCAGAGCAGGGATGCGGGGATCTGTCAGTTGCTCCCTGCAGCGCCTCAGAATGGGGAGGGAGCGATGAATCAGTTCGGCGAACCAGGCAGAAAGCTCATGGAACTCCGCTAAGTCCTCGTTTGAGACGCCAGTGTCCCAAATCGGCGCAGGTGTTGTAGCGAGGGGTGCCTCTCCCTCATTGGCTGTTGAAGCCACTGTAGCTGGAGCTGGTGGAGGGGGGAGAGCAGTGGCGGCAGGGCCGCTCTGTCTCCCCGCAGGTTCTTGGGCTGGTTGCCCGGCCGTTGCTGCCGCAGTTGCCGGCGGTTTCTCCCGCCGGGCTGCGGTGGCCTTCTTCTGGCGAGGAGGCCGCTGTGGCTTTGCTGCAGATGCAGCTGGTGGTTGTTTGGCGGTAGTTCCAGAGCTTACTGGCTGGGTCGCTGCCGGAATCTGGCTTGCCTCGGCCTGCTGCAGCAGCTGTTCCTGCTTGCGCAGCGCCTGGGCAAAACTGACTCCAGGCCGAACTTGTGCTGGCTCCCTGTTTGCGTTCCTGCCCTGTCTTGCCTGCACTATTCGCAGTCTAGCGGGACAGCCGCCGTAGATGCCTATGTGGGCCTCTCGGCAGTTGGCGCACTTTTTCTCCTCTCTGGGGTTCGGGCATTCGTTGACGTGGTGAGGGCCTGAACATCGTATGCAGGCGGTCTTCCTCTCGCACGCATGGCTCGAGTGGTGGAAGCCCAAGAATAGATGAAAATAAATGAATGTATCAAACTTATACAAGTTTCAGAACACCTTTGCTCTAGAACACAACAACTAATGTCTCCCTATATTTGTTTTTCTGTGCACCTAAACTCCAAACTAATTTCGTTCGCATTTTACTTTGTTTTTGTAAAAGGAAAGAGAGCATCACTATTTTATTATCTTGTAAAGTGTTCTTTATAACTAAGATATATCGATATATACATAAAAAATTGTTACTATCCTGACATCTGTGAAGCCTAGGTGTACTACGTGTTGTCAGAGATTGCCGCTGTGTCGCTATGGTCGCACTCAGGAAACACGAGGGACATTTCAACTACAGGTTTTTACCGTACGGCTTTGTATTTGGTGTCATTTTTTAAGTTAATCACAGCAAGCTCCGTAACATAACTTCATTGAGCTCTATTTGGTATAAAATTTGATAGTTTTCTCATTTGTTTAATAATTTATTGATAATTCAAGTTGTAATCCAAATGTTGTGGAACACAGGATTAATGACTTCGAATGAACAATACTGTAAAATTACTTGATGGATAAAGTCAACATGAAAAATTCAATGCCATGGCCGGGATTTGAACCACGGATCTCCTGGTTTCCGTCCAGTCGCTTTCCGTTCCGGCCATGGCATTGAATTTTTCATGTTGACTTTATCCATCAAATACCTTAGCCTATATATGGCTAGTGTGGAGAAATGATTAATTTCAATCTATTAACTAAAATAATAAGAGTTAAATGATAAAGCCTGGGACTTAAGTACTTACAATAGTAAGTCGCCACAAACGGTGTATCTCGGATGCGAGAGCCCCTAGTGGTCTACCGGGGAAACATATGAGTCAACTGGAGAATTTTATGTCAGGACGGCACGTTGACCATGGTAGCTCAAAGGTTAAGAGCGACTGGACGGAAACCAGGAGATCCGTGGTTCAAATCCCGGCCATGGCATTGAATTTTTCATGTTGACTTTATCCATCAAATACCTTAGCCTATATATGGCTAGTGTGGAGAAATGGTTAATTTCCATCTATTAACTAAAACTGTAAAATTACTTTGGAATAAATATTTATATTATGAAAAACAATTGCATTATTTTCAAAGAGAAAAAGTTTTAATGAACAAAAGCTTAAAAATTAATGTACTGCATATAAAAAATAAGAAAGTAGTATAATTTCTACGGATGTAATTGGATTACAGTTTAACATAGAACAGTCATCATATAGTTGAACATTTAATAACTTTTAAAGTCTATTCAATAACCTAGACAACTCAGATATGTAACATGGAATAATATAAATTGCTAAATGCTTGTTACATTAAGCAAAAATCTAGAATCTACACAAAAATTTTATCTATCAGCCTTCAGATTAAGACTGCAATTACTTACATGCGAGTTCTTGGCAAAGGTGAGTTATTTTATGGAGGTCAGTGAAATGGCTAGAAAAGAGAATGCAATGGCAAGAATACTTGTTGCCTAAACCAGGAAAACATAAGTCAGAACAACTTCCCTAACGACCTTTAAATCCTCTAACAATATTTTCCAAAATATCGTTTAACTGTAAGTTTTTTATTACGTTTAATAAAGGAAAGGGACTTTTCAATATATAATACACTCGGTTTAGTTTAAAATCGCAACTTCTTTGTCTAACAAATAGGTAAGATTCCAACAGCAATCACACGAATGCTGAATTGCAGACATGCCCGGAAAAACTACTTCATAAAATGATCCAAATGGGGCTCCCAACACAAATTATCAACATACTACAAACCTTTTTGCGACGCCACACATTTAAAGCCACAATTGCAAGGAAAACATCAACACTTAGACCAGTGAGAGTCGGAGTCCCGGAAGGCTCTGTACTATCTCCCAGGCTATTCAATGTCTTTATGGCAGATTTCCCCACAGTGCCACGAGTCGTAATGGCACAATACGCTGACGACGTGCTTCTGTTCTGCAAAGACAAACACACCCTCGGAGCCTTCAACCCAACACAGAGACACCTCCGTCTCACAGAAGAGTGGTGTCGGCGTTGGCGGAAGTCCGTTAATCCGGACAAAAGTCACGCCATATATTTTACAAAGCGACACATCCCCACAGACTGCACCAACTTCTGCTTCCGAGGCCGAAGGACAGAGTGGACTAACTCTGTCCGGTACCTAGAAGTTACATTGGATAAGGGTCTAACCTTCCGCTAGCACATCAGGGACGTAGCAGCAAGGGTACACGGAGCAATTGCTTCCCTGTACCCAATGCTGGGGTGGAGCTCGATGCCGCTTGGCTTGACGTTATACCTCTTCCGGGCACTGTTAATTCCTATGATACTATATGCCTGCGAGATCTGGGGCATGGCCGCAGATACCTGGTTGGCATGGCTTCAACGTGCACAGAACTGAGGGCTACCGTCTATCTATTCTGTGGGTCGCTACTTGCCCACCAGTTTGCTTCATGAAGCCTCGGGTCTTCCATACGTGGAGGATGAAATTAGGCGCCGGGCATAAAAATTATACGTCAGTTTACCTTATCATAGAAGCGCCCTTGTCAGCTATTGTGAGATTATGACCCCACTAGACGCCGCTCTAGATTACGTCGGGTAACCCGCATGGCTAAGGGGCACCCGAAATAACCCAGGAGCTAAACCTAACAGTAGCGAAAGCTGAGCTCCACATAATTCTCCTAAGCTGTTTGGCATCAAAATCTTTCCAATATTAACTAAAACAACAAACACCAGGGTGCTAGGCATTGCATCCTGTCCTTTCTATACAATGGAACAATATCTGTAACCTTACAAAGTAATACAAATCTAAAAACGTGCATCTGACCCTACAACAAACCAAATCCAATAACTTACCTGCGGTAAAACCCTTAGCGGTGGGTACGCAGTAAAAACCTTCTGGCTATATTCAGCCAATCAGCACGATGAGGGAGCGAGCGAGCGAGAAATTATTTATTGTCATACAGTTCCTTAGAGATATATATTAGACACTTTTATATATAGTGTACATATTTGTGATTTAAATCCAAATAAACGTTCTTTATGTAATTACCCAGCATCTTACAGATAAGGTGCTGGACCGTGATAGATTTGTATGTCTTTACAACTAAGGTCACCGAAATTAGGTACACGAATTTTGATAACTAAATTTTCTATCTCTCTGTTCATATATATCTTGTACCATAAATTATTGAAACTGGAAATTTGATCGAATACATTTATATTTAATATCTATCTTTCACTGCACGTTTAAGTCCCGGCAAGGGCTGTTACTTCTTCCGTCTGACTCTACATTTTAAATATTAAGCTGAGTATACGCTAGTCAAGATCTTCTCTAAACAAGTTAATTTTATGCAGAGGACTTCAAAATAATAAATTTCACTAACATCTAGATACCGAAAATATAGTTGGAACACTGTAAATTCACAACTCAATATCAACTTGCATTACTGTTATTGAAACATTCAAGCAAACCACAAGAAATATTTCTGAAATGATTAAACATAGAAAAATTGTATCAGACATAAACCGTGCCTTACTATAAGATGACTTACAAATAAGTGTGCACACCTCCATGGTACCCAGCATCCCTTCAAAACTAATTTATTTTACTACAAACGTTCTTCGACTTTACGTTAAACTAAATTTTACCTTACTCTGGCTTTCCCTTGACTTTTCTTTGGTTTTGCTCTGACTCTGCTCTAGATACTCTTTGGCTTTGCTCTGGCTCCGCAATGGCTTTACTCTGGTTCCGCCTTGGATTTGCCCTGGTTCCGCAATGGCTTTGCTCTTGCTCCGCAATGGATTTACTCTGTCTCCGCCTTGGCTTTGCTCTGTCTCCGCCTTGGCTTTGCTCTGGCTCCGCAATGGCTTTGCTCTGGCTCCTCATTAGCTTTGCTCTGTCTCCGCATTGGTTTTGCTCCGGCTCTGCTTTGGCTTTACTGTGGCTCTGCACTTGCTCCTCTTTGGCTTTGTTCTGGTTCTCCCCAAGCTCTTCTTTGGCTTTGCTGTGGCTCTACGCTAGCTCCTCTTTAGCTTTGCCGTGGTGCTGCCCTAGCTCTTTTTGGATGTGCTCTGGTTCTGCACTGGCTCCTTTTGGCTTTGCCCTGGTTCTGCCATGGCTGCTCTTTGGCTTAGCTCTGGTTCTAACCAGGCTCCTCTTCTGACTTTGCTCTTTTTCTGGCCTGGCTCCTTTTTGGCTTTGCTATTACTCTGCCCTAGCTCGTCTTTGGCTTTGCTCTGATTCTGACCTGGAATTTCTTTGGCTTTAGTCCTGGTTCTGCCCTGGATCCAGTTTTGCTTTGCCCTGGTTCTCCCCTGGCTCCTCTTTGGCTTTGCTGTTGATATGTCCTAGCTCATTTTTGACTTTGCTTTGGTTCTTCCTTGGCTTCTATTTAGCTTTACTCTGGTTCTGCCCCGGCTCCTCTTTGGCTCTGCCCTGGTTGCTCCTTGACTTTGCTCTTGTTCTGCCCTGGCTCCTCTGCTCTGGCACTGCCCTGGCTCCTCTTTGGTTTTCCTCTCGCTCTGCCCTGGTACTGGTTTGCCTTTGCTCTGGCTCTACTCTGGCTCCTCTTTGGCTTTGCTGTGGCCTTCACCTGGCTTCGCTTTGGCTTTGCTCTAACTCTGCCCTGGCACTGCTTTGGCTTTGCTCTGGCTCTGCTCTGGCTCCTCTGTGGCTCTGCTCTGGCACTGCTCTGGCTCTGCCTTGGCACTGCTTTAGCTTTGCCCTGGCTCTGCTCTGGCTGCTCTTTGGCTTTGCTCTGGTTCTGCCCTGAAGCCGGTTTGGCTTTGTTCTAGCACTGCTCTGGCTCCTATTTGGTTTTGCTCTCGCCTTGTCCCGGAACTGCTTTGGCTTTGCTCTGGCTCTGCTCTCGTTCCGCTTTGGCTTTGCACTGGCTCTGCCCAGGCCCGCTTGGGCTTGCTCTGGCTACGGTGTGCCCTGCTGTGGATTTGCTTTTATTTTGCTCTGGCTCCACTCTGGTTCGTTCTGGCTTCCCTCTGGGTGCATCTTGCCTCACTCTTAACTTCACTATACTCTCACACTGACTTTGCCTTGGCTAGACTCCAGCTCCCGCTCCTGTCCCGATCTGGCTCACACTAACTTACTTTTTAACTTACCTCTGGCTTGGCACTGACTTCGCTAAGGCTTCGCTCTGGCTAGGCTCCAGTCACCGCTGCGCCGCTCTGGTTTCGCTTCGGCTTCACTTTAACCTCAATCTATCTTAACTCTAAATTCACATTAACTTAGCTCTGGCTAGGCTCCGGCCAACCTTCGGTCCCACTCTGGCTTCCATCTGGCCTCACTAACTTCATGTTTTAACTTAACTCTGGTTTGGCTCTGGATTTGCTATGGCTTCGCTCTGGCTAGGTTCCCACCCGCTCCGTTCCTTCTCTGATTTCGCTCTGGCCTAACACTAACTTCATTTCCTAACTTAACTGTGGTTTCACTCTGGCTAGGCTCCTTAACTGTGATCAGAGTTACGTTGGAGCAAGAACTTAAAGTGAGGCCTGAGCAAAGATAGATCGGGAGCAGGAGCCTAGCCAAAGCGATGCTATAGCAAATCCAGAACCAAACCAGAGTTAAGTTAAAGAATCAAGTTAGAGTATGGCAGAGCGAAGATAGAGCGGGGGCAAGAGCCTAGCCAGAGGGGAGCTAGAACCAAGCCTGAATTAAGTTAAAGAATGAGGTTAGAGTGGAGGCAGAGCGAAAATAGAGCGGGGGCAGGAGTCTATCTATAGCGGAGCCGAAGCCCAGCCAGAGCGAAGCCTTAGCGAAGTTAGTGCCAATCCGGGGGTAAGTTAAAAAATCAAGTTAGAGTTCGGCAAGAGCAAAGATAGAGCGGCGGCAGGAGCATTGCCAGAGTGGAGCCAGAGCCAAGCCAGAGTTAAGTTAAAGAATGAATTTATTGTGAGGCCAGGGTGAAGCCAAAGGGAAACCGGACCGTGGGCCGGGTCCTAGACAGAGCCAAGTTAGAGTGGATTTAGATTGAGGTTGGAGTGAATCCAGAGGGGAACCAGAGCAAAGAAAGAACATAGCAAAGGCTAAGCCGGAGCAAAGTTGAAGTAAAGTTAACGTCAAGTCGAAGAAAAGTTACAGTAAAATAAAAGACAGCTTTTGTAAGCGTACTGATGACCATGGAGCTGAACGACCTTATATATAAATCATCATCGCATTATACAAACACATACTTTATATCTGATACCATTTTGATGTCGTTATTCATTTCAGAGAAATTCCTTGTTATTTGCTTGAACCTTAAAGCAAATTCTTATGGGTTAGAATAATGAAAGTCGATTTTGGGCTGTAGTTGTGAAAGTATAATGTTCCAAAAATAATTTTGATGTCTAAATTTAGTGAAATTAATACCTGGAAGTCCTGGAATAAAATAAACCTGTTTAGAAAAGGTCTTGAGATAGAGTGAGAAAGTAAAGTCCCTTGCCTGGACTTAAACATGCACCCAAAGATATATATTAAAGATGCAAATATTTGAGAAAGTTTCCTGTTTCAATAATTTGTGTGCAAATATATGGGAACAGCGACAGAGTGATAAATAATGAACCACATTTTCGCACCTAACCTATATCCAGCATAGTGATGCTGAGTTGCTTCTTACAGAACGTATAGTTGGATTTATATCACATGTATGTGCACTATATATTATACATGCTGCAAAAATTACTCATTAAAGAACAAGATTGCCAGGAATAAATGAAGAAAAATAATTAATTTATCAAAGTTATACAAGCTTCAGCAGACCTTCGTTTTCGAACACAAAAAGTGATGTTTCTCTATATTGATTGTTCTGTGCATTTAAACTCCAAACTAATTTCGTTCTCATTTAACATTTGTTTTGCACAAGGAGAGAGGGCATCACTATTTTTATTATTTTGGAAAATGTTCTTTATAACTAAGATACATTGATATATACATAGGAATTATGACTTGCCTGACATCTGTAGAGCCTACGTGTACTACGTGTTGTAAGAGATTCCCGCTGTGTCACTCTGGTCGCAGTCACTCAGGAAACACGCGGGACTTTTGAACTGCAGGTTTTTACCGTACTGCTTTCTATTTGTTGTCTTTTTTAAATTAACCACACCAAACTCCGTTACATAACTTGCGCTATTACATTTTCTGCTAGCAGGATAGTCTATTTGGTATTGAATAATATTTCTGGTCCACGAACGTCATACTAGGAAGAAGACGAATTCCATTCTACTCAAATTAACAGTTAGAACTTCTTGAAAGTATTTTCTGAAAATCTTTGAACTGAGCAAAATTTGTTTGTCTTGGCAAGAGTTATATAATCTATTATTATATACAAAATGTAGATGTTGCTAAAGCACCCCATTTATGTCCTATATATTTTGTAGTGGAACGAGGCAGTTCGTAGATATTACAATCATTGAGATACTATATTCAAAAGATACCAAGAACCAAAATCATCATGAATTCAGTTAAAAATATAATTGGTACACTTGTTGTAATTCATTTTCAACCCATTCAAAGAATATAGCAAGTTACGTGCAGCACAAGATAAGATATTTCTGTAAAGTGCACGTTCCACTTCACGGCAATGTTGAAACTCTTCCCCGTGTTTTGTTATTCCAAGACCTAAACAGAAATATGCAGAATTCAATAGACTGTGTAATAAATATAAACCTCCATATCAGAGAATTAAAGTTCATGATTAATAAACAACACTCTACATCCGGACCAACTTATTTATGATATGCTTCAGAAAGCAGATAATGCAAACAATAAAGGAAGGATATTTATAAAGTTTAAAAAGAGGAACATTTCAAGGATTATGTAACAAAATTTAACACATCCCAACAAGAATCTGTATGGCTGGCCCAGTTGTTTAGCTGTATTTACACAATTTTGAGGCCCGGGGTTTAAAAAACTTACAGAATAGTAATTCGTCATTAAGGTAGTTGTCTCATGTGTTTATGAGAACTCCTAGAGGTTTACCGGGAAAAACACGAGTCAGTTGGAGAATTTAATGTCATGTCGGCATGTTAGCCATAGTAGCTGAAGGGTTAGAGCGGCTGGACGCAGACCAGAAGATCCGTGGTTCCAATCTCAGTTATGGCATTGAATTTTTCAGTCTGACTCTATCTTTACATAGTTTAGCCTGCACACGGCTGGAGTAAAAGAACAATTAATTTCCAATAGGTAAATTTGTAGCAAACTTTTAATTTTTTTCACCCGTCACCACTGATCCCAACCATTCTTTCCTGCTCAGTCTTCTCAAGACACTGTAATAAAATTTGTTTTCGTGAAGCTGTTTAAAATCCGTGATTTTAGAAGCAACTGGAATGCGTTTGCTGCAAACTGAACAAAACAAATCACTGCGTTTTATTGAAGACGAGAAAAAGGTGAATCCACCAATGTGGCGAAAAAAAACCTTGACTGATTTTATGGATTTTGGGTACCTATTGCCTCAGTCGGACACTGGTAATGGTCCTGCTATGTCAACGGCGATCCGTTCGAATGGTGTTCCGACGTTGTACTGCTGCATGCGAACCCCCCTCCTAGTCTGGGGGTCACGACTCGCCGCGCACACGTCAAACTGACGGCACCGACTCTCAGGGTCTGCTCGGAGCCTCAGCCAGTAGTAGCGCTGTCGTGGTTTGTCAATTGTTCGGTTCGCTCCCAGGTGGCCTCCTGAAGTACCGGCGTGCACTTCCTCCAAGATTTCCGGAACCTTAATCCGGGGAAGTACCAACTGTTCTCCCTGCGTCTTCCCATCTGGTGATTCCCATACCCGGAAAAGCACGCCCTCTCTGATATTCAACGAGTCCCATTTGGCCCAGTACGAGTTGTAGGTGGCGCTCCTCGGTGCAATGTGCTCCCAGGTCGGTCTTGTCCTTCCCTCCGCTTCCCTCAAGAGTGGCCTCAAGATGCCTCCGCTTGTTGCTCCCTCCTCAGGCCTGCGCTATCCCAGCCGTCCGCAGACACTGCCGTGAATACTCGGACTGCTGCGGCACGCTCCTTTTCTTCCACTCTGGTGTACTGGCCGCACTCATCTGGACAAGGTCTTCGGCATATAGCGTCTGGGTTACCATGGCTCTTCCTTCTACGATGTTCCGAGGAGAAGTCGTAATCTTGCAGCCTCTGGATCCAAGGTGATGTCTGGCCTTCCAGGTTCTTAAAGCTCAATAGCCAATTTAGGGCGGAATGGACTGTCCTCAGATGGAATAAGTGCTCCAAGGTCTTTACTACCGCCAGTAATTCTCGCCGGGTGACGTAGTAGTTCTTCTCTGTCTTGGATAGCGTCTTGCTGCAGTAGGCTATTACACGCTCGTGGCCGTCCTGGACTTTGGATAGAACGCCTCCAAAACAGTGATCGCTGGCGTTGGCGTCCAACAGGGCAGGCGCCCCCTTGCTGTGGAAATACTAAAATAGGAGCACGCAGATTGTCTTCTTCAGGCGCTGGAACGCGCCTTCGGCGTCATCCGTCCAGGCATCACGTCGATCATCTTCTGTCAGGCGGGTAAGGTGCTTGGCGATTTTGGAGAAGCCCTTTATGAAGCGTCGGTAATAACTGCGCAAATCTTTCTTATCCTTTGGGGAGGCCAATCTCTCACAGCCTGTGTCTTCTCCGGGTCTGTGGCCACCGGTTGCTGAGACAATGTGGCCCAAATAGTTAACATCCTAACGGAAGAGCTGGCATTTATTCGTGTTCAGCTACAAGTTGGTCGCCTGCAGTCTCTGTAGCACCCTGCTCACTTTCTAGAAATGGTCTTCAAAAGTCTTACCGACGATGGAGATGCCGTCCAGGTATAGCAGGCAGGCGTCGTAAGTCTGTCTCTCATCACTGACTCCATGAGGCGTTGGAAGTTGCTGGTGCGTTGCAGAAGAGAATGGGCTTAATTTTGAAATGCCAGAGCCCTTGGCCTGTCGAGAATGCGGTCTTCTCCTTGTCTCTCGGGTCTAGAGCTACCTGCCAGTAGCCCGACTTCAGGTCCAGGGTCGAGAGCAAATGTGCACCAGCTAGCGTGTTCAGGGTGTTGTCAATCCGGAGTAAGGGGAAATAGTCCTTCTGGGTGACATGGTTCAGCTACCTGTACTCCACGCAGAAGCGTAGATCGCCGTTCGTCTTCGTTACCAAGTCTACAATGGAACACCAAATGCTGTCAGACTCTTCAATCACTCCTCTGGAACTCATGTCCCCCAGCATGCCTCGTACCGCCCCTTGCTTCGCCACCGGAACGTGACTAGCTGGTTGCCGAATAGGTTGGGCGTTTCCGGTGTCGATGCGGTGAAGCACTTTGTCCGAGCAGCCGTAGTACCTGTCGCCTTGGTTGAAGACGCACTGGTATCGCCTCAGCAGTTATCGAACTTTCTCCAGCTGTTCTGCGGTAAGTGGTCGGCCGACCTACTCCAATAAGCCTTCTAGCCGGGGCCCCAGGTGTTGCTTCGGCACCGGATCCTGTATCTTGTCAATTGCAGTTACGCTCATTACGGGTTCGCACGTTCCAAACTCAGCCCCGTCCTGTACGTCGTGATCGGTGACCGTTGGGTTTAGCAGTCTCCCTGGCACATCCTCTCGGCACGGCAACAATGCCCTGGCTACACATAGTCCATGTACAGGCGCCTTCTGGTTCAACATCATGTTCTGGTTCTTTAACCTGCCAGTCGCACTGTCACCACACCCTTGCTCCTCTCGGGGAAACCATGTCTTCGATCAAGACGACCCTGCAGATTCCAAAGAGCTCTTCGGGTTGACGGAGCATAAGATCTTCTCTGTTGAGCCGTAGGACCTTCCTGCCGACGTCGACCGGCACCACGTGGCTCCTGTGCGCATGCAGTCTCAGAATCACCTCTTCAGCCACCTTCGCGACGAACACACACAGACGTACGGCACTCCGCCCCATGGTTCGCTTGAGTAGAGCCTCCTTCTTCACAGGAAAGGGGTCGCCCAATGCCGTTATTAGATGGTATGGTTTGCTCGGCTTCCTCGACGGCAAACAATTGTTTAATTCTGTTCTGATGGTGGTCAGGCTACCCCGGTGCTCTGGTTCTGCCCTGGCTCCTCTTTGACTTTGCTTTCGCACCGCTTTGGCTTTGCTCCGGCATTGCCCTGGCTCCTCTCGGGTTCGCTCAGGCTCCGCCTTAGATTTTCCCTGGTTCTGCCTTGGTTCCTCTTTGGCTTTGCTGTGGTTCTGCTCCGGCTCCTCTTTGGCTCTGCCCTGGTTCCTCTTTGGTTCTACGCTGGCTCCTCTTTGGCTTTGCTCTGGTTCTGCCCTGGCTCCTCTTTGGCATTGCTCTAGCTGTGTCCTGGCTCCACTTTGGCTTTGCTCTAGCTTCGCTTTGGCTCCGCTTTGGCTTTGCTCCAACTCTACCCTGGATCCCCTTTGGCTTTTCTCTGGTTCTACCCTGGCTCCTGTTTTCCTCTGCCCTGGCTCCTATTTGCTTTGCTGTGGTTCTGCCCCAGCTACTCTTTGGCTCCGCCCTGGCACATCTTTGGCTCTGACCTGGCTCGTTTTTTGCCTTGCTCTTGCTCTGCCCTGGTTCATCTTTGGCTCTGCTCTGGTTCTGCCCTGGTTCTGTTTTAGCCTTGCAGTGGATCTGCCGTGGCTCCTCTTTGGCTCTGTCCTGGCTCCACTTTGGCCCCGCCCTGGCTCCTCTTTGGCTTTGCTCTGGCTTTGCCTTGGCCCATCTTTGGCTTTGCTCTGGCTCCGCCCTGGTTCCGCTTTAGCCTTACTGTGGATCTACCCCAGCTCCTCCTTGGCTCTGCCCTGGCTCCTCTTTGGCTCTGCCCTGGCTCGTCTTTGGCTCTGCCCTGGCTCTGCCCTGGCACATCTCTGGCTTTGCTCTGGTTCTGCCTTGGTTCCTCTTTGGCTTTGCTGTGGATCTGCCCTGTCTCCAATTTGGCTTTGCTCTGGTTCCGCTGTGGCCCTCCCTTGGATTTGCTTTTACTTTGCACCGGCTCCACTCTGGTTTATTATGGCGTCTGTCGGGGTGCAGTGTGCCTCACTGTTAACTTCACTCTAAATTCACTCTAACTTAGCTCTGGGCAGACAGCTCCCGCTGATATCCCGCCCTGGCTCACACTAACTTCTGTCTTTAACTTAACTCTGGCTTGGCACTGACTTCGCTATGGCCTCGCCCCGGCTAGGTTTCGGTCACCGCAGTCACTCTCTGGCTTCAGTTCGGTTTCAATTTACCCTCAATATATCTTCACTATAAATTCACACTAACCTAGGTCTGACATGGCCACCGCCTACCTACGGTCCAGCTCTGGTTTCGATCTGGCCTCACTAACTTCATTCTTTAACATAACTCTGGTTGGCTCTGGATTTGCGATGAATTCGCTCTGGCTAGGTTCCCGCGCTGCTCCGTTCCTTCTCTGGTTTGGCCCTGGCCTCACACAAACTTCATTCTGTAACCTAACGGTGGCTTTGCTCTTGCTAGGCTCCTGAGCGGTAGCCGGAGTTGTGTTGGAAGCATGAGCTTAAAGAGAGGCCAGAGCGAATATAGAGCGGGTGTGGGAGCCTAGACAGGGCGAGGCCAGAACCAAGACAGAGTTTAGTTAAAGAATGAAGTTAGAGTGAGACCGGAGCGAAGATGCAGCTGGAGTAGGAGCCTAACCAGGGCGAAGTCAGAACTGCCCAAAGAATGGAGAGAGAGTGTGGCTAGTGCGAAGACAGAAATAAGCCAGAGTTAACTAAGCCAGGTGACCGCAAAGTGAGATTCGTGGTGGACGACACGGCGTTGGGTTGGGTTTTCTCCGGGACATCCGGTTTCCCCCGCCATGTCATTCCACCGATTCTCCATCTTCATCTTATGCATCCTACGGTGCCGTATGTAGTAAAAGCGGGCGTTAAACACTACACATATTTATGTGATACCATTTTATGTCGTTATCCTTTTCAGAGAAATTCCTTGTTATTTACTTGAATGTTTCAGTAAACACATATGGGTTACAAGAATGCAAGTCGATATGGGGCTGTAGCTGTGAAAGTATAATGTTCCAACAACAATTTCGAGTGTTGTGTGTGTGTGTGTGTGTATGTGTGTGTGTGTGTGTGGTGTTTTAGGGCCCGTCGACAACAGGGTCATTTGGGCCCAATAATTTCAATGTTTAAGTTTTAGTGAAAGTTAATACTTTGAAATCCTGGAAAGAAGTTAGAGTGAGGCCAGGGCGAAGCCAGAGGGTACCCGGAGCCTGGGCCGGGTCCTATCCAGAGCCAAGTTAGGGTGAATTTAGATTGAGGTTGGTATGAAGCCAGAGCAGAAGCAGATCTAAGAAAAGGCACAGACGAGGCTAGGCCAGAGCAAAGTTAACGTCAAGTCGAAGAAAAGTTATAGAAAAGTAAAATACAGTTTTTGAAAGCGTGCTGATGATCATGGAGTTGACTGCCGTTATATATAAATCATCATCATATAATAGAACGACATACTTTACATCTGACTCCATATTTATGTCGTTATTCATTTCTGAGAATTTCCTTGTTAATTGCTTGAATATTTCAGTAAACACTTATGGGTTACAATAATGCAAGTCAATATTTGGCTGTAGGTGTGAAATTATAATGTTCCAAACATAATTTGGATGTCTAAACTTTAGTGAAAATTAATACCTTGAAGTCCTGGAATAAAAGAAAACTGTTTAGAAAAGATGTTGAGTCAGAGTGGGAAAATAAAGTCCCTAGCCTGGGCTTAAACATATACCCAAAGATAAAGATTAAAGATGGAAATATTTGAGCAGGTTACCAGTTTATAAAATTTGTGTGCAAATATGTAAGAACAGAAACGCCAGGAATATATGAAGATAAATAATAAACTTATCATACATATACAAGTTTCAGCAGGCCTTTTTTCGGAAACAAAACAATTGGTGTTTCTCTATATTTATTGTTCTGGGCATTTAAACTCCAAGCTCATTTCTTTCGCATTACCTTTCGTTTTGCAAAAGGAAAGAAAGCATCACTATTTTATTGTTTTGGAAAATGTTCTTTATAACTAAGATATATTGATATATACATAGGATTTATGACTTGCCTGACATCTGTAGGCCTACGTGTACTACGTGTTGTAAGAGATTCCCGCTGTGACGCTCTGCTCGCAATCACTCAGGAAACACGCTGGACATTTTAACTGCAGGTTTTTACCGTACTGCTTCCTATTTGGTGTCATTTTTTAAGTTAATCACACCAGGCTCCGTTTCATAACTTCATTGAGCTCTATTTGGTATCAAAAGTGAAAGTTCTGTCATTTGTTTAATAATTTATTGTTAATTCAAGTTGTAATCCAATTTTTGTGGAACACAGGATTAATGACTTCGATTAAACAATACTGAAAATTTACTTTGGAATAAATATTAACATTATGAAAAACAATTGGGTTATTTTCAAAGAGAAAAAGTGCTAATTAATAAAAGCTTAAAAATTAATGTACTGCATATAAAAAATAAGAAATTAGCATAATTTCCATGGATGTATTTGTATTACAGTTTAACATAGAACAGTCATCATGTAGTTGAACAGTTAATAAATTTTAAAATATGTTCAATAACCTAGACAACTCAGATGTGTTATATGGAATAACATAAATTGGTAAATACTTGTTACATTAAGCAAAAATCTAGAATCTACGCAAAAATTTTATCTATCAGCATTTAGATTAAGACTGCAATTACTTACATGCGAGTTCTTGTCAAAAGTGAGTTATTTTATGGACGACAGCGAAATGGCTAGAAAAGAGAATGCAATTGCAAGAATACTTGTTGCCTAAACCTGGGAAACCTAAGTCAGGCCCACTTCCCACTTCCCAAACTCAGAGCCTTGAACCATATTCAGGGACACCCCCGTCTCACACAAGAGTGGTGTAGGAGTTGGCGGATGTCCGTAAATCCGGACAAAAGTCACGCCTTATATTTAACAAAGCGCCACACCACCGCAGACTGCCCCAACTTCAGCTTCCGAGGACGAAGGATAGAGTGGACTAACTCTGTCCGGTACATATGAGTTACATTGGATAGGAGCCTAACTTTCGTCAGCACGTCAGGAACTACCGGCAAGGGTACGGGGAGCAATTGGTTCTCTGTACCCAATGCTGGGGTCAAGCACGATGCCGCTTGACTTGAAGTTATACCTCTTCCGATTGCTGGTACTTCCTATGATATTATATGCCTGCGAGATGTGGGGCATGGCCGCAGATAGCTGGTTGGCAAGGCTTCAACGTGCACAGAAGAGAGGACAACGGTCTACAAATTCTGTGAGCCGCTACTTACCCACCAGATTGCTTCATGAAGCCTCGGGTCTTACATACGTGGAGGATGAAATCAAGCGCCGGGTAACAAAATTAAACGCCAGTTTACCTTATTATAGATGCACCCTTGTCAGACCATTGGGAGATCTTGACTCCAGTAGACGCCGTTCTAGACTGTTCCGTTCACCCCGCATGGCTTGCAGGCACCCAAGATAACCCAGGAGCTAATCCTCTCAGCAGCAAAAGCTGAGCTCCACATAATTCTCCTAAGCTGTTTGGCATCAGAATTTGTCCAAACTTAATCTGAAACAATAGCCACCGGGGTGCTAGGCATTGCATCCTGTCCATTCAACCCGAAGGTACAAAACTGTAACCTTATAAAATAATACAGGTGTAAAATCCTACATCTCAACCTACAACATCCCAAATTCAATACCTTACCTCCGGTAAAACCCTCAACGGGTGGGCACGCACCAAAAATCTTCTGGCCAAATGCAGATTACAGCACGACGAAAGGGTAAGCCAGTAATCATTTATTGCAATTTACGTTTCAAGAAGAAACTATTGGCCTCTGTTATATATAGTGCAATAAACGTTCTTTATGAAATTACCCAGCATGTTACAGACAAGGTGCTGGACCGTGTTAGATTTGTATGTATTTACCAGTAAGGTCGACCTCGGTTATGAACCTGAATTTTGTTAATTTAATTTTCTATCTCTCTGTCCCCGTTCATATATATCTCATACCATAAATTATTGAAACTGGAAATTTGATCGAATACTTTCATATTTTATATCTATCTTTGATTGCACGCTTAAGTCCTATCAATTGGTGTTACTTTTTCCGTCTGACTCTACCTTTCAAATACAAAACTGATTACACGCTAGTCAAGATCTTTACTAAAAAGTTGTTTTTATGCAGAGGACGTCAAAATAATAAATTACACTAAAATCTAAATATAGAACTTATGGTGGAACACTATATATTGACAACTCAATATCAACTTGCATTACTGTTACTTAAAGATTCAAGCAAATAACAAGGAATATTTCTGAATTGATTAAAGAGAGAAACAGTGTATCAGATATAAACCGTGTCTTACTATAAGATGATGGGTTACAAATAAGTGTATACATCTCCATGGTATTCAGGACCCTTTTAAACTAATTCATTTTACTACAAACTTTATTCGACTTTACGTTAAATTTACTTTTACTTTATTCTGCATCAGCCTTGACTTTCCATTGGCTTTGCCCTGGCACTGCTCTGGGTCCGCTTTGGCTTTGCTCTGGCTCTCATTTGCTTTCGGTCTGGCCCTGCTTTTACTTTGAACTGCCTCCGCTCTGGTTCGTTCTGGCTTCTGTCCGACTTCACTGTGCCAGACTCTTAATTTCACTCTAAATTCACACTAAATTGCCTACGGCTAGAATCCGGGCCCCACTCTGGCTTCGCTCTGGCTCCTCTTTGGTTTCGCTCTGGTTCCACATTGAATTTGCTCTGGTTCTGCCCTGGCTCCTCTTTGGCTTCGCTCTGGCTCCACTTTGATTTTCCTCTGGTTCTGCCCTGGGTTCTCTTTGGCTTTGCTCTGGCTCCGCTTTGGCTTTGCTCTGGTTTTGCCCTGGCCCCTCGTTGGCTCTGTTCTGGCTTCGCATAAGCTTAACTGTGCTTCTGCTCTGGCTGCGGTTCTGCTTTGCTCTGGTTCTGCCCTAGCTCCTCATTGGCTTATCTGTGCTTCTGTCCTGACTCTGATTTGGCTTTGCTCTGGCTCTGCCCTGGCTCCGCTTTGGCCTTGGTCTGGCTTCGCTCTGCCTCCGCATTGGCTTTGCTCTGGCTCTGCCCTGGCTCTTCTTTGATTACGCTCTGGCACCGCTTTGGCTTTGCTCTGCCTCCGCTTTGGATTTGCTCTGGCCCTGCTCTGGCTCCTCTTTGTTTACGATCTGGCTCCGCTTCTGCTTTACTCTGGTTCTGCCCTGGCTCCTCCTTGGTTACGCTCTGGCTCCGCTTCTGCTTTGCTCTGGTTCTGCCCAGCCTCCTCATTGGCTTATCTGCGCTTCTGCCCTGGCTCCACTTTGGCTTTGCTCTGGCTCTGCCCTGGCTGCGCTTTGGCCTTGACCTGTCTTCGCTCTGCCTCCGCATTGGCTTTGCTCTGGCTTTCGCCTGTCTTCGCTTTGGCTCTTCTCTGGCTCCGCTTGGGCTTTTTTCTGGCTCTGCGCTGCTCCTCTTTGAATTTGCTCTGCCCTGCCTCCGCTTTGGCTTTGCACTTGCACTGCGGTGACTCCGCTCTTCTTTGCTCTGGATCCGCTTTGGCTTTGCTCTGGTTCAGCTTTGCATTTGCTCTGCCACCTCTTTGGCTTTGCTCTTGCTTCGTTGTGGCTCTGCTTTGGAATTGCTTTTACTGTGCACTGGCTCCGCTCTGGTTCACTTTGGCTTCCTTCCGGCTTCACTCTGCCTCACTCTTAACGCTAAATTCACCATAACTTGGCTCTGGCTAGACTGCAGCTCCCGCTCCCGTCCCGCATTGGCTCAAACTAAAATCTTTCTTTAACTTACCTCTGGCTTGGCACTAACTTTGCTATGGCTTAGCTCTGGCTAGGCTCCGGCCTACCATTGGTCTCACTCTGGCTTTGATCTGGCCTTACCATATTCTTCAATTTAAATCTGGCTTCGCTCTGGCTAGGATCCCACCCCGCTCCGTTCCTTCTCTGGCGTCGCTCTGGCCACACACTAACTTAATTCCGTAACGTAACTGTGGCGTCACTCTGGCGAGGCTGCGGCCACCGCTCCGTCTTGCCTCTGCTGCCGATCCGGCTTTACTCTGGCCTCGGCCTGTCCTCACTTTAACCTCAATCTAAATCCGCTTTAATCTACCTCTGGCTAAGCTCCTGAGCGGTGACCGGAGTTAGTTTGAAGCATGAGGTTAGAGTGAGTCCAGAACGAAAATAGAGTGGGGGCAGTAGCCTAGCCAGAGCGAAGTCAGAACTAAGCCAGAGTTAAGTTAAAGAATGACGTTAGAATGAGGCCATAGCGAAGATAGAGCGGGGGCAGTAGCCTAGCCAGAGCGAAGCCAGATCTAAGCCGGAGTTAAGTTAAAGAATGGAGTTAGAGTGAGGCCAGAGCGAAGATAGAGCGGGGGCAGGAGCCTAGCCAGAGCAAAGCCAGAACCAAGCCAGAGTTAACTTAAAGAATGAAGTTAGAGTGAGGCCAGAGCGAAGATAGAGCGGGGACAGGAGCCTAGCCAGAGCAAAGCCAGAACCAAGCCGGAGTTAACTTAAAGAATGAAGTTAGAGTGAGGCCAGAGCGAAGATAGAGCGGGGACAGGAGCCTAGCCAGAGCAAAGCCAGAACCAAGCCAGAGTTAAGTTAAAGAATGAAGTTAAAGTGCATCTAGAGCGATGCCAAAGGGGAGCCGGAGCGTGGGCTGGGTCCTAGCCAGAGCCAAGTTAGAGTGGATTTAGATTTAGGATGGAGTGAAGCAAAGGAAAGCCGGAGCGTTGGCCGGGTCCTAGCCAGAGCCAAGTTAAAGTGGATTTAGATTGAGGTTGGACTGAAGCCAGAGCGGAACCTGAGCAAAGAAAAAGCAAAGCCAAGGCTGAACCAGAGGAAAGTTGAAGTAAAGTTAATGTCAAGTCGAATAAAAGTTATAGTAAAGCAAAATACGGATTTTGAAAGGTTGCTGATTACCATGGAGCTGACCACCCTTATATATAAATCATCGTCAATTTATAAAAACACATATTTAAATCTCATAGCAACTTTATTTCGTTATTGATTTTTAGAGAAATTCCTTGTTAAATGCTTGAATGTTTCAGTAAACTCTTATTGGTTACAATAATGCAATTCGATATTGTGCTGTAGTTGTGAAAGTATAATGTTCCAAATATAATTTCGAGGTCTAAACTTTAGTGAAAATTAATACCTTGAAGTCCTGGAATAAAAGAAAACTGTTTAGAAAAGATTTTGAGTCAGAGTGGGAAAATAAAGTCCCTAGCCTGGGCTTAAACATATACCCAAAGATAAAGATTAAAGATGGAAATATTTGAGCAGGTTACCAGTTTATAAAATTTGTGTGCAAATATGTAAGAACAGAAACGCCAGGAATATATGAAGATAAATAATAAACTTATCATACATTTACAAGTTTCAGCAGTCCTTTGTTCGGAAACAAAACAATTGGTGTTTCTCTATATTTATTGTTCTGGGCATTTAAAATCCAAGCTCATTTCTTTCGCATTACCTTTCGTTTTGCAAAAGGAAAGAAAGCATCACTATTTTATTGTTTTGGAAAATGTTCTTTATAACTAAGATATATTGATATATACATAGGATTTATGACTTGCCTGACATCTGTAGGCCTACGTGTACTACGTGTTGTAAGAGATTCCCGCTGTGACGCTCTGCTCGCAATCACTCAGGAAACACGCTGGACATTTTAACTGCAGGTTTTTACCGTACTGCTTCCTATTTGGTGTCATTTTTTAAGTTAATCACACCAGGCTCCGTTTCATAACTTCATTGAGCTCTATTTGGTATCAAAAGTGAAAGTTCTGTCATTTGCTTAATAATTTATTGTTAATTCAAGTTGTAATCCAATTTTTGTGGAACACAGGATTAATGACTTCGATTAAACAATACTGAAAATTTACTTTGGAATAAATATTAACATTATGAAAAACAATTGGGTTATTTTCAAAGAGAAAAAGTGCTAATTAATAAAAGCTTAAAAATTAATGTACTGCATATAAAAAATAAGAAATTAGCATAATTTCCATGGATGTATTTGTATTACAGTTTAACATAGAACAGTCATCATGTAGTTGAACAGTTAATAAATTTTAAAATATGTTCAATAACCTAGACAACTCAGATGTGTAATATGGAATAACATAAATTGGTAAATACTTGTTACATTAAGCAAAAATCTAGAATCTACGCAAAAATTTTATCTATCAGCATTTAGATTAAGACTGCAATTACTTACATGCGAGTTCTTGTCAAAAGTGAGTTATTTTATGGACGACAGCGAAATGGCTAGAAAAGAGAATGCAATTGCAAGAATACTTGTTGCCTAAACCTGGGAAACCTAAGTCAGGCCCACTTCCCACTTCCCAAACTCAGAGCCTTGAACCGTATTCAGGGACACCCCCGTCTCACACAAGAGTGGTGTAGGAGTTGGCGGATGTCCGTAAATCCGGACAAAAGTCACGCCTTATATTTAACAAAGCGCCACACCACCGCAGACTGCCCCAACTTCAACTTCCGAGGACGAAGGATAGAGTGGACTAACTCTGTCCGGTACATATGAGTTACATTGGATAGGAGCCTAACTTTCGTCAGCACGTCAGGAACTACCGGCAAGGGTACGGGGAGCAAGTGGTTCCCTGTACCCAATGCTGGGGTCAAGCACGATGCCGCTTGACTTGAAGTTATACCTCTTCCGATTGCTGGTACTTCCTATGATATTATATGCCTGCGAGATGTGGGGCATGGCCGCAGATAGCTGGTTGGCAAGGCTTCAACGTGCAGAGAAGAGAGGACAACGGTCTACAAATTCTGTGAGCCGCTACTTACCCACCAGATTGTTTCATGAAGCCTCGGGTCTTACATACGTGGAGGATGAAATCAAGCGCCGGGTCACAAAATTAAACGCCAGTTTACCTTATTATAGATGCACCCTTGTCAGACCATTGGGAGATCTTGACTCCAGTAGACGCCGTTCTAGACTGTTCCGTTCACCCCGCATGGCTTGCAGGCACCCAAGATAACCCAGGAGCTAATCCTCTCAGCAGCTAAAGCTGAGCTCCACATAATTCTCCTAAGCTGTTTGGCATCAGAATTTGTCCAAACTTAATCTGAAACAATAGCCACCGGGGTGCTAGGCATTGCATCCTGTCCTTTCAACCCGAAGGTACAAAACTGTAACCTTATAAAATAATACAAGTGTAAAATCCTACATCTCAACCTACAACATCCCAAATTCAATACCTTACCTCCGGTAAAACCCTCAACGGGTGGGCACGCACCAAAAATCTTCTGGCCAAATGCAGATTACAGCACGACGAAAGGGTAAGCCAGTAATCATTTATTGCAATTTACGTTTCAAGAAGAAACTATTGGCCTCTGTTATTATAGTGTAATAAACGTTCTTTATGAAATTACCCAGCATGTTACAGACAAGGTGCTGGACCGTGTTAGATTTGTATGTATTTACCAGTAAGGTCGACCTCGGTTATGAACCTGAATTTTGTTAATTTAATTTTCTATCTCTCTGTCCCCGTTCATATATATCTCATACCATAAATTATTGAAACTGGAAATTTGATCGAATACTTTCATATTTTATATCTATCTTTGATTGCACGCTTAAGTCCTATCAATTGGTGTTACTTTTTCCGTCTGACTCTACCTTTCAAATACAAAACTGATTACACGCTAGTCAAGATCTTTACTAAAAAGTTGTTTTTATGCAGAGGACTTCAAAATAATAAATTACACTAAAATCTAAATATAGAACTTATGGTGGAACACTATATATTGACAACTCAATATCAACTTGCATTACTGTTACTTAAAGATTCAAGCAAATAACAAGGAATATTTCTGAATTGATTAAAGAGAGAAACAGTGTATCAGATATAAACCGTGTCTTACTATAAGATGATGGGTTACAAATAAGTGTATACATCTCCATGGTATTCAGGACCCTTTTAAACTAATTCATTTTACTACAAACTTTATTCGACTTTACCTTAAATTTACTTTTACTTTATTCTGCATCAGCCTTGACTTTCCTTTGGCTTTGCCCTGGCACTGCTCTGGGTCCGCTTTGGCTTTGCTCTGGCTCTCATTTGCTTTCGGTCTGGCCCTGCTTTTCCTTTGAACTGCCTCCGCTCTGGTTCGTTCTGGCTTCTGTCCGACTTCACTGTGCCAGACTCTTAATTTCACTCTAAATTCACACTAAATTGCCTACGGCTAGAATCCGGGCCCCACTCTGGCTTCGCTCTGGCTCCTCTTTGGTTTCGCTCTGGTTCCACATTGAATTTGCTCTGGTTCTGCCCTGGCTCCTCTTTGGCTTCGCTCTGGCTCCACTTTGATTTTCCTCTGGTTCTGCCCTGGGTTCTCTTTGGCTTTGCTCTGGCTCCGCTTTGGCTTTGCTCTGGTTTTGCCCTGGCCCCTCGTTGGCTCTGTTCTGGCTTCGCATAAGCTTAACTGTGCTTCTGCTCTGGCTCCGGTTCTGCTTTGCTCTGGTTCTGCCCTAGCTCCTCATTGGCTTATCTGTGCTTCTGTCCTGACTCTGATTTGGCTTTGCTCTGGCTCTGCCCTGGCTCCGCTTTGGCCTTGGTCTGGCTTCGCTCTGCCTCCGCATTGGCTTTGCTCTGGCTCTTCTTTGATTACGCTCTGGCACCGCTTTGGCTTTGCTCTGCCTCCGCTTTGGATTTGCTCTGGCCCTGCTCTGGCTCCTCTTTGGCTTCGCTCTGGCTCCACTTTCATTTTCCTCTGGTTCTGCCCTGGGTTCTCTTTGGCTTTGCTCTGGCTCCGCTTTGGCTTTGCTCTGGTTTTACCCTGGCCCCTCGTTGGCTCTGTTCTGGCTTCGCATAAGCTTAACTGTGCTTCTGCTCTGGCTCCGGTTCTGCTTTGCTCTGGTTCTGCCCTAGCTCCTCATTGGCTTATCTGTGCTTCTGTCCTGACTCTGATTTGGCTTTGCTCTGGCTCTGCCCTGGCTCCGCTTTGGCCTTGGTCTGGCTTCGCTCTGCCTCCGCATTGGCTCTGCCCTGGCTCTTCTTTGATTACGCTCTGGCACCGCTTTGGCTTTGCTCTGCCTCCGCTTTGGATTTGCTTTGGCCCTGCTCTGGCTCCTCTTTGTTTACGATCTGGCTCCGCTTCTGCTTTACTCTGGTTCTGCCCTGGCTCCTCCTTGGTTACGCTCTGGCTCCGCTTCTGCTTTGCTCTGGTTCTGCCCAGCCTCCTCATTGGCTTATCTGCGCTTCTGCCCTGGCTCCACTTTGGCTTTGCTCTGGCTCTGCCCTGGCTGCGCTTTGGCCTTGACCTGTCTTCGCTCTGCCTCCGCTTTGGCTTTGCACTTGCACTGCGGTGACTCCGCTCTTCTTTGCTCTGGATCCGCTTTGGCTTTGCTCTGGTTCAGTTTTGAATTTGCTCTGCCACCTCTTTGGCTTTGCTCTTGCTTCGTTGTGGCTCTGCTTTGGAATTGCTTTTACTGTGCACTGGCTCCGCTCTGGTTCACTTTGGCTTCCTTCCGGCTTCACTCTGCCTCACTCTTAACGCTAAATTCACCATAACTTGGCTCTGGCTAGACTGCAGCTCCCGCTCCCGTCCCGCATTGGCTCAAACTAAAATCTTTCTTTAACTTACCTCTGGCTTGGCACTAACTTTGCTATGGCTTAGCTCTGGCTAGGCTCCGGCCTACCATTGGTCTCACTCTAGCTTTGATCTGGCCTTACCATATTCTTCAATTTAAATCTGGCTTGCCTCTGGATTTGCTATGGCTTCGCTCTGGCTAGGATCCCACCCCGCTCCGTTCCTTCTCTGGCGTCGCTCTGGCCACACACTAACTTAATTCCGTAACGTAACTGTGGCGTCACTCTGGCGAGGCTGCGGCCACCGCTCCGTCTTGCCTCTGCTGCCGATCCGGCTTTACTCTGGCCTTGGCCTGTCCTCACTTTAACCTCAATCTAAATCCGCTTTAATCTACCTCTGGCTAAGCTCCTGAGCGGTGACCGGAGTTAGTTTGAAGCATGAGGTTAGAGTGAGTCCAGAACGAAAATAGAGTGGGGGCAGTAGCCTAGCCAGAGCGAAGTCAGAACTAAGCCAGAGTTAAGTTTAAGAATGACGTTAGAATGAGGCCATAGCGAAGATAGAGCGGGGGCAGTAGCCTAGCCAGAGCGAAGCCAGATCTAAGCCGGAGTTAAGTTAAAGAATGAAGTTAGAGTGAGGCCAGAGCGAAGATAGAGCGGGGGCAGGAGCCTAGCCAGAGCAAAGCCAGAACCAAGCCAGAGTTAACTTAAAGAATGAAGTTAAGGTGCATCTAGAGCGATGCCAAAGGGGAGCCGGAGCGTGGGCCGGGTCCTAGCCAGAGCCAAGTTAGAGTGGATTTAGATTGAGGTTGGACTGAAGCCAGAGCGGAACCTGAGCAAAGAAAAAGCAAAGCCAAGGCTGAACCAGAGGAAAGTTGAAGTAAAGTTAATGTCAAGTCGAATAAAAGTTATAGTAAAGCAAAATACGGATTTTGAAAGGTTGCTGATTACCATAGAGCTGACCACCCTTATATATAAATCATCGTCAATTTATAAAAACACATATTTAAATCTCATAGCAACTTTATTTCGTTATTGATTTTTAGAGAAATTCCTTGTTAAATGCTTGAATGTTTCAGTAAACTCTTATTGGTTACAATAATGCAATTCGATATTGTTCTGTAGTTGTGAAAGTATAATGTTCCAAATATAATTTCGAGGTCTAAATATTACCGAAAATTAATACTTTGAAGTCCTCAAAAATAAGAAACCTGTTTAGAAAAGACCT
This sequence comes from Mantis religiosa, assembly GCA_030765055.1. Classification (NCBI taxonomy): domain Eukaryota; kingdom Metazoa; phylum Arthropoda; class Insecta; order Mantodea; family Mantidae; genus Mantis; species Mantis religiosa. The sequence continues at coordinate 7,143,534 of JAUKNK010000031.1, read as the reverse complement.
TGAGTCAGAGTAAGAAAGTAACATCCCTAGGCTAGACTTAAACATGCAGCCAAAAATAGAGTTTAAAGATGAAAATATGTGAGCAAGTTTCCAGTTTGAATAACTTACGTGAAAATATATATGAACGGCGACAGAGGGAGATAAATTGAACATAATTTACGTACCTAACATATCGAGCTTAGTGATGCTGAGCTAATTCATAAAAAACGTTTAATTGGATTTATATCACATGTATGTGCACCATATATTATACAAGCTGCAATAATTACTCAAAATTGGAAAGATCAGTATGGGAGGAATACATGAAAACACTACTTAATTTATCAAACTTATACAAGTTTCAGCAGACCTTCGCTCTCAAATACAACAATTAATGTTTCTATATATTTATCCTTCTGTGCAATAAAACTTCAAACTAATTTATTTCGCAATGAACTTTCAATTTGCTCAAGGAAAGAAAACATTACTATTTCACTATTTTGGAAAATGTTCTTTATAACTAAGAGAAGTTGATATATACATAGGATTTATGACTTGCCTGACATCTGTAGGCCTACGTGTACTACGTGTTGTAAGAGATTCCCACTGTGTCGCTCTGGTCGCAGTCACTCAGGAAACACGCGAAACATTTGAACTGCAGGTTTTTACCGTACGGCTTTCTATTTGGTGTCATTTTTTAATTAATCACAGCAAGCTCCTTTACATAACTTCATTGAGGTCTATTTGGTATCGAATGTGATAGTTCTGTCATTTGCTTAGTAATTTGTTGTTAATTCAAGTTGTAATCCAATTGTTGTGGAACACCGGATTAATGACTTCGAATAAACAATGCAGGAAAATTACTCTTGAATAAATATTAACATTATGAAAAACATTTGGATTATTTTCACAGAAAAAGGGTATTAAAAATTAATGTACTGCATATAAAAATGAGGAAGTAGTATACTTTCTATGGATGTAATGGATTACAGTTTAATATAGAACAGTCATCACGTAGTTGAACAGTTAATAACCTCTAATATCTATTCAATAACCTGGACAACTCAGATGTGTAACATGAAATAACTTAAATTGGTAAGTACTTGTTACATTAAGCAAAAATCTAGAATCAACCCAGAAATTTTGTCTATCAGCATTTAGATTAAGACTGCAATTACTTACATGCGAGGTCTTGTCAAAGGTGAGTTATATTATGGACGACAGCGAAATGGCTAGAAAAGAGAATGCAATGGCAAGAATACTTGTTGCCTAAACCAGGAAAACCTAAGTGAGAACCACTTCCCTAACGACATTTAAATCCTCTAACAGCATTTTCCAAAACATCGCTTAACTGTAAGCCTTTTACTACATTTAATGCAGAAAAGCGGCTTTTCAATAAATAATGCACTCGTTTTAGTTTAAAACGGAATTAATTTGTGCAATAAATAGTTAAGATTCCAACAGCAATTACATGAATGTTGAACTAAAGACTTGCCCGGAAAAACTCCTTTATAAAATGAACCAACTGGGGCTCCCAACCCAAATTATCAACATACTACACAGCTTCTTGCGACACTGCACATTTAAAGTCACAATAGCAAGGAAGACATCAACACTTAGACCAGTGAGAGGCGGAGTCCCCGAAGGCTCTGCACTATCTCCCACACTATTCAATGTCTCTATGGCAGACTTCCCCACAGAGCGAGGCACAATACGCTGACGACGTGCTTCTGTTCTGCAAAGACAGACACATCGTCAGAGCCTTCAACCCAATACAGAGACACCTCCGTCTCACAGAAGAGTGGTGTCGGCATTGGCGGATGTCCGTTACCCCGGACAAAAGTCACGCCATATATTTTACAAAGCGCCACATCCCCGCAGACTGCCCCAACTTCAGCTTCCGATGTCGCAGGATAGAGTGGACTGACTCTGTCCGGTAACTAGGAGTTACAGTGGATAAAGGCCTAACCTTTCGTCTGCACGTCAGGAACTAGCGGCAAGGGTACAGGGAGCAAGTGCTTCCCTGTAGCCAATGGTGGGTTCAAGTTCGATGCCGCTTGGCTTGAAGTTATACCTCCTCCGCGCGCTGATACTGCCTATGATACTATATGCCTGCGAGATCTGGGGCATGGCCGCAGATAACTGGTTGGCATGGCTTCAAATGGCACAGAAAAGAGGACTACGGTCTACAAATTCTGTGGGCCGCTACTTTCCTACCAGGTTGCTTCATGAAGCCTCGGGTCCTCCATACGTGGAGGATGAAATCAGGCACTGGGTATCAAAATTATACGCCAGTTTACCTAATCATAGAAACGCCCTTGTCAGATCATTGGGAGATCATGACCTCAGTAGACGCCGTTCTAGATTGTTGGGTATACCCCGCATGGCTTGCGGGCAAGATAACCCAAGAGCTAATCCCATCAGCAGCTAAAGCTGAGCTCCACATAATTCTCCTAAGCTGTTTAGCATCAAAATTTTCCAATCTTAATCTGAAACAATAACCACCGGACAAATGCAGCCAACTGGCACGACGAGCGAGCAAGCCAGTAATCATTTATTGCAATTTCAGTTCCCTAGAAGAAACTATTGGTCACTGTTATATATAGTGTACATAATTGCGATATAAATCCAAATAAACGTTCTTTATGAAATTACCCGGCCTCATATATATCTCATATATATCATATATATCTCATACCATAAACAAAGTTGAAGTAAAGTTAATATCAAGTCGAAGAAAAGTTTCAGTAAAGCAAAATACAGTTTTTGAAAGGTTGCTGATGACCATAGAGCTGACGGCCGTTATATATAGATCATCATCATATTATGCAAACACATACTTTAGATCTCATACCAATTTTATGTCGTTATTTATTTCAGAGAAATTCCTTGTTATTTGTTTGAATGTTTCAGTAAACACGTACGGGTTATAATAATGCAAGTCGATATTGGGCTGTAGTTGTGAAAGTATAATGTTCCAACCATAATTTGTATGTCAAAATGTTAGCAAAAATTAATACTATGAAGTCTTCAATTAAAAGAACCCAGTTTAAAAAAGATGCTGAGTCAGAGTGAGAAAATAAAATCCCTTGCCTGGGCTTAAACATGCACACAAAGATAGATATTAAAGATGAAAATAATTGAGCAAGTTTCCAGTTTCAATAATTTGTGTGCAAATATATATGAACGGCATCAGAGAGTGATAAAATGAATAAAATTTACTTACCTAACCTAGATCGTGTTTAGTGATGCTGGGTTACTTCTTAAAGATCGTTTAATTAGATTTATATCAGCTGTATGTGCACTATAAATTATGAATGCTGTAATAATTACTCAACAAAAAAAGAAGACAGAAAATTTGGCCAATGCCAGCAATATATGAAAAATATATTTAGTTTATCAAATTTATACAAGCTTCAGCAGACCTTCGTTCTCGAACACAACAATTAACGTTTCTCTATACTTATTGTATTGTGCATATAAACTGCAATTGAACTTAGTTCGCATTTACATTTCGTTTTGCAAAAGGAAAGACAGTGTCACTATTTTATTCTTTTAGAAAATGTTCTTTATAACTAAGAAACATTGATATCTACATAGGAACGATGACTTGCCTGACATCTGTAGAGCTTACGTGTACTACGTGTTGTAAGAGATTGCCGCTGTGTGGCTCTGGTCACAATCACTCAGGAAACACGCGGGACATCTGAACTACAGGTTTTTACCGTACGACTTTCTATTGGGTGTCATTTTTTAAATAAACCACAGAAAGCTCCGTTACAGTACTTCATTGAGCTCTGTTTTGTATTAAATGTGACAGTTTTGTCATTTGTTTCTTAATTTATTGTTAATGCAAGTTGTAATCCAATTGTTGTGGAACACAGGACCAATGATTTCTATTAAACAGTACTGCATATTTACTTTGGAATAAATATTAATATTATGAAAATCAATTGGATTATTTTCAAAGAGAAATGGTTTTAATGAATAAAAGCTTATAAATTAATGTACTGCATATAAAATTAAGAAATTAGTATAATTTCTACGGATGTAATTGGATTACAGTTTAACATAGAACAGTCATTATGCAGTTGAAGAGTTAATAACTTGTAATATCTATTCAATAACCTAGACAACTTAGACATGTAATATGGATTAATATAAATTTGTAAATACATGTTACATTAAGCAAAAATCTAGAATCTACACAAAAATAATATCTGTCAGCATTTAGATTAAGACTGCAATTGCTTACATGCGAATTCTCGCCAAAGGTGAGTTATTTCATGGACGCCAGCGAAATAGCTAGCAAAGAGAATGTATGGCAAGAGTACTTGTTGCCTAAACCAGGAAAACACAGCTTCTTGCGACACCGCACATTTAAAGTCACAATTGCGGGGAAAACATCAACACTTAGACCAGCGAGAGGCGGAGACCACGAAGGCTCTCTACTATCTCCCAGCTTATTCAACGTCCTTACGGCACATATCCCTACAGAGCCACGGGTCGTAATGGCACAATACGCTGACGACGTGCTTCTCTTCTGCAAAGACTAGCACACCGTCAAACCGTTTAACCCAATACCGAGACACCTCCGTCTCACACAAGAGTTGGCGGATGTCCGTTAATCCGGAAAAAAATCAGGCCATATATTTAACAAAGTGTCACACCCCCGCAGACTGCTCCAAATTCAGCTTCCGCAAGCGAAGAATAGAGTGGACTAGCTCTGTCCGGTACCTAGAAGTTACATTGGATAGAAGGCTAACCTTTAGCCAGCTCATCAGGGACCTAGCGGCAAGGATGCAGAGAGCAATTGCTTCCCTGTATCCAATGCTGCGGTCGAGCTCGATGCCGCTTGGCTTGAGGTTATAGCTTTTCCGAGCGCTGGTAATTCCTGTAATGCTTTTGTGCCTGCGAAATCTGGGGATGGCCGCAGACAGCTGGTTGGCATGGCTTCAACGTGCACAGAATAGAGGACTACGATTTATCTATTCTGTGGCCGCTACTTTCCTACCAGGTTGCATCATGAATCCTCGGATCTTCCATACGTGAAGGATGAAGTCAGGCGCCGGGTATCAAAATTATATGCCAGTTTCCCTTAACATAGAAGCGCCCTTGTCAGATCATTGGGACAGTATGACCGCAATAGACGCCGCTCTAATTTACATCGTGTACCCCGCATGGCTTGCGGGCACCCGAGAAAACCCAGGAGCTAATCCTAACTGTAGCTAAAGCTGAGCTACACATAACTCTCCTAAGCTGTTTGGCATCAAAATCTTTCCAATCCTAATCTGAAACAATAACCACCAGGGTGCTAGGCATTGCATCCTGTCCTTTCAACCCGAAGGTACATTCAATGTAACCTTATAAAATAATACAAACTTAAAAACCTACATCTCACCCTACAACATCCCTAATTCAATACCTTACCTCCAGTAAAACCCTTAACGCATAAAAAATCCAGTCAGCCAGCACGACGAGCGAGCGAGCGCGCGAGCAATTATTTATTGTAATTCAGTTCCCTAGAGGTATATATTGGACATTATAATATAAAGTGTACATATTTGCGATTTATGTCCAAATAAACGTTCTTTACGAAATTACCCAGCATCTTACAGATAACGTGCTGGACCGTGATAGATTTGTATATATTTACAAGTAAGGTCGACCTAGGTTAGGTACATGATTTGTTAATTTAATTCTATCTCTCTGTTCATATATATATATATATATATATATATATCGTACCACAAATTATTGAAACTGGAAATTTGATTGAATACTTAGAAGTTTAATATCTGTCTCTGACTGCACGTTTAAGTCCCGGCAAGGGCTGCTACTTTTTCTGTCTTCGCTCTATGACTTCGCTCTGGCTAGGCTCCGTACACCGCTGTCCCGCTCTGGGTTCGCTCCAGCTTCACTCTAACCTCAATCTATCTTCACTCTAAATTCACACTAACTTGACTCTGGCTAGGCTCCGGCTTAGCTTGGGCACCACTCTAGCTTCGATCTGGCCTCACTAACTCCATTCTTAACCTAACTCTAGGTTGGCTATGGGTTTGCTATGGCTTCGCTCTGGCATGGTTCCCGCCACGCTCCGTTCCTTCTCTGGGTTCGCTCTGGTGAAGGTCCCGGGCCGCTCCGTTCTTTCTCTGGGTTCGCTCTAGCACCAGGTATATCAAACAAAAGTAAAAAGCCTATAAAAGATTCCCGCCCCCTCCGTTCCTTTTCTGGGTTTGCTCTGACCTCACCTAACTTCATTCTGTAACTTAACTGTGGCTTCGCCCTGGTTATGCTGCGGCCATGTCATGGCTCTGGCGCCGCTCCGGCTTCACTCTGTCCTGACCCTGGCCTCACTTTAACGTCAATGTAAATCCACACTAATCTAGCTCTGGCTAGGCTTCTGAGTGGTGACCGGAATTAAGTTAGAGCATGAGGTTGAAGTGACACCAGCGCGAAGATAGAGCTGGGCTGGAGCCTCTACAGAGCGCAGCCATGGCGAAGCCGGAACAAAGACAGAATTAAGTTAAACAATGAAGTGAGAGTGAGGCCCGAGCGAAGATAGAGGGAAGCCGGAGCGTGGGCCGGGTCCTAGCCAGAGTCAAGTTAGAGTAGATTTAGATTGAGGTTGGAGTTAGGCCAGAGTGGAACCAGACAAAGAAAAAGCAAAGCCAAGGCTGAGCCAGAGCAAAGTTGAAGTAAAGTTAACGTCCTAAAAACGTTATACTAAAGCGAAATACCGTCTTTGAAGGTGTGCTGTAGACCATGGATCAGACCGCCTTTATATATAAATCATCATGATATTACACAAACACATACTTTAAATCTGATACCATTTTTATGCCGTTATTCAGTTCAGAGAGATTCCTTGTTATTTCCTTGAATGTTTGAGTAAACACTTACGGGTTACAATATTACTAGTCCATATTGGGCTGTAGTTGTGAAAGTATAATGTACCAACCATAAGTTCGAGGTCTAAATGTTAGTGAAAATTAATACTTTGAAGTCCTGGAATAAAGGAAACCTGTAAACAAATGATCGTGAGTCAGGGTGAGAAAGTGAGGTCCCTTGCTTGGACTTAAACATACAGCCAAAAATAGATAATAAAGATGAAAATGTTTGAGCAAGTTTTATAGTTTAAATAAGTTGTGTGCAGATATATATGAACGGCGAAAGAGAGATAAAAAATGAACAAAATTTACGTAGCTAAACTAGATCCTCTCGCTCGCAGGTACTGGTAGGCCTGTGTTAGCCTGAAGGTTGTTGCTGTGTGCCCACCCAGGATGGGGTTTAACCAGAGATAGGATTTTCTTTTCGGGATGGGTTAGGATGGCTGATTTTGTTTAAGGATGGTGGAATGAATATGAGGTAGTTTATTGACTCCTCTAGAAGGATAGAATGCTCTAGCACCCTGGCGTTGAAAGATTTATTTTTATTTGAACTGAACTTTGTTTAATTTTGAGACCAACAACTCTTGGTAGATTATGGGAGCTCAGTTTTTGCTGCTGCTGGAAATGCTCCGTGGTTACCTCGGATACCCGCAAGCCATGCGGGGGATCTGGAATAGTCGGCGACGACGTCTTGTGGGATCATAATCACCAAGAGACCGAACCAGGGCACTTCTGTGTAAAGGTAACTGTGCGTATAATTTTGTAGCTCGGCATCTAATTTCATCTTCAACGTATGGAAGACCCGAGGTTTCATGGAGGAACCTTACTGGGAAGAATCGGCCTACTGAATAGATGGACCTGAGTCCTCTATTTTGAGCGCGTTGAAGATATGCCAGCCAGGAATCTGCCGCCATGCCCCAGACCTCGCAGGCATATAGCATCAACGGGACTATAAGAGCTCGAAAGAGGTATAGCTTTAAGTGGACTGGCATCGATCGAGAACCCAGCATAGGATACAGGGATGCAATAGCTCCCTGAACCCTCGCCGATAGTTCCGTGATGTGTCGACGGAAAGTCAGACCCTTGTCTAGCTCTACTCCCAGGTATTTGATAGAGGGTACCCATTCTATCCTTCGGCCTCTGAAATGGAAATCGGGGCAGTCTGCGGGGATGTGGCGCTTGGTGAATAGAATAGCGTGGCTTTTGTCCGGGTTAACGGACATCCGCCAACGCCTGCACCACTCTTGTGTGAGGAGGAAGTGTCTGAAGGCTCTGCGAATATGTCTGTCTTCCTTCGCGATGATGATATATATAAGGGCGCTCAAATACGGCGGTCATCAGCGCCCTTTAAAAAACTAGTCATGGCAAAAGCCAGATATAAAACGTTCTAAAAACTATACAAGTGTAACGAAACCTATTAAAAATGCACGCACATAAAAAAATCAATCAACACCTGCTAAAAATTTCGTTCACCTATTTCACCTTTCTACCGACACGGGTCTCCACGCACGGCCTACACGTGAGTGGGCCTTTTGACCGTCTCCCTCAACCACGAAGAGACCACACAAGGTAGACCGTAGGCTCGGAACCCCGGGTGCGCCAAACCCGTACCTGCCAAAGTAGGCCGCTGGGGGTTTATATCAGATTGCTGACTTCTTAAAAATCTTTTAATTGGATTTATATCAAATGTAAGTGCAAATGTACATGCTGCAATAAGTACTGAACACACAACATGATTGACAGCAATATATGTTAGAAACAGTTAGTTTATCAAACTTATATAAGTTTCAGCAGATCTTCGTTCTCGAACACAACAATTGTTGCTTTTCTATATTTATTTTTCTGTCCATTAAAATTCCAAACTAATTCCTTTCGCATTAAGTTTCATTTTCAAAACGAAGGAAAGCATCACTATTTTATTATTTTGTATAATGTTCTTTATAACTAAGATATATTGATATATACATAGGAATTATGACTGTCCTGACATCTGTAGAGCCTACGTGTACTACGTGTTGTAAGAGATTGCCACAGTGTCGCTCTGGTCGCAGTCACTCAGGCAACACGCGGGACATTTGAACTGCAGGTTTTTACCGTACGCCTTTCTATTTGGTGTCATTTTTTAAATTAATCACAACAAGCGCCGTTACATAACTTGTGATACTACATTTTCTGCTTGCATGCTAGTCTATATGGTATTGAACAATATTTCTGGACCATGAGCGTCACCGTAGGTAGAAGAGGAATTGTGTTCCACCCAAATGTACACTTAGAACTTCTTGCTAGTATTCTCTGAAGGTCGTTGTTCTGAGCGAGATTTAGGTACAGCACAAGATAACATCTTTCTATAAAGTACATGTTCCACTTCACGGCAATGTTAAAACACTTCCACGAGTTTTGATATTCCAAGACATAAACAGAAATATTGTCACCCAATTATCGGAAGGCACGAAACCAACTGGCAGGTAGGTTGGGGGACAGAAAGCGTTCAGCCTACGCCCACCCTTGTGACTCGTTGGCACTCGCTGAGGGTGTGGAGGAAACTACCACAAGTAAATGCACTGGAAGATTGCATACGTTTATCAGAGCAGCTCATAGTCGGTTCGAGAGTGAGAGAGAGAGAGAGCGAGCGAGTTGTATTGCAAGGCGCAGAGTAGCGACTGCAATGTGCATTGTAATTGTGAGGCTTACGTATCAGGGAGTGTTACGCAATTGTGAGAGTTACGCCAATTTGAGTGTTACGCAATTGTGAGAGTTACGCGAATTTGAGTGTTACGCAATTGTGAGTGTTACATAATTGTCTGTTGTGCGTGATTTGTAAGTGTACAAAATGTACTTCTTTGGAAAAAAAGAAATATTTGTATTACTGCAACTTGGACTTTTAATTCTGCGAAACCACAAAGCCACAATATGCAGAATTCAATAGTATGTATAATAAATAGACACATCCATATCAGTGAATTAAAGTTCGTGTTTAACAAACACAGAAACAACACTCTACATCCGGAAGACGTTAACTACGATATGCTTCAGAAAGTAGATATAGCAAACAAGGGAGGAAGGATATTTACAAAGTTTAAAAGGAGGAACGTTTCTACGATAATGTAACAAAATGTAACACTTCGCAACAAGAAACTCTCTGACTGGCCCAGTTGTTTAGCTGTATTTACGACAATTTTAGAAAAGGTTATTTCTAATAAAATACTTATGTAAACTGGAAGATAAGGCAATTGGACACCAATCAATATGGATTTGCCTAACCACTTTCATTTCAGTAATTCGTGGAAAGTTTGAAGATAACAGTTGTCTTCAAGCATTCAGTCTGGATAGCAGCTCGACATAAGGCACAGTTCAGGTTATCATATTTATCTTAATAAGAAATAGATTAGCTAACTTACTGTGCATATTTCCAAATTAGAATTTATAACTTTCGGCTACATTTATTTGTCTTTACCTTGTAACTACCTTGGCTTACTTGAAAAACTGGTCTCTGCTCTGTCAGGTAGCTCTTAAACTCAGTACCTCCTTGTTGCTACCATGGTTTACATAACACCCTGGTCTTCTGCTCTATAAGGTAGCTCCTAAATTCCATACTTCTTTGCTGCTACCTTGGCTTACATGACACCCTGGTCTTCTACTCTGCCAGGTAGCTCTTAACCTCCATACCTCCTTTTTACTACATTGGCTTTCATGAAACCCCGGTCTTCTGCTCTGTTAGCTAGCTCTTAACTTCCATACCACCTTTTTGCTACATCGGCTTACAGGACACCCTGGTCTTCTGCACTCTAAGGTAGCTCTTAAGCTGCATACCTCCTTGTTGCTAGCTTGGCTTACTTGATAACCTGGTCTTCTGCTCTGTAAGGTAGCTCCTAAGTTCCATACTTCTTTGCTGCTACCTTGGTTTACATAACACCCTGGTCTTCTGCTCTGTAAGGTAGCTCCTAAATTCCATACTTCTTTGCTGCTACCCTGGCTTACATCACACCCTGGTCTTCTACTCTGCCAGGTAGCTCTTAACCTCCATACCTCCTTGTTGCTACCTTGGTTTACATGACACTCTGGTCTTCTGCTACGCCAGGTAGCATTTAACCTCCATGTCTCCTTGATGCTAGATTGGTTTACATGAGACCCTGGCCTTCTGCTACGCGAGGTATCTCTTAACCTCCATACCTCCTTTTTTCCAGGTTGGCTTACATGACACCCTGGTCTTCTGCTCTGGCAGCTAGCTCTTAACCTCCATACTTCCTTTTTACTAACTTGTCTTGTATAACACCCTGGTCTTCTGCTCTGTCAGGTAGCACCTAACTTCCATACCTCCTTATTGCTCTCTTGGCTTCCATGACACCCTGGTCTTCTACCCTGTCAGGTAGCTCTTAACCTCCATACCTCCGTGTTACAACCTTTTCTTATATGACTTCCTGGTGTTCAGCTCTGTGAAGTCGCTCTTTATTTCCATACCTCTTGTTGCTACATTGCTTTACATGACACCCTGGTCTTCTGCTCTGACAGGTAGCTCTTAAACTCCATACCTCCTTGTCGCTACCTTCGCTTGCATGACACCCTGGTCTTCTGCTGCCATAGCAAATCCAGAACCAAACCAGAGTTATGTTAAAGAATGAAGTTAGAGTTATGGCAGAGCGAAGATAGAGCGGGGGCAAGAGCCTATCCATAGCGGGGCCAGAGCCTAGCCAGAGCGAAGCCTCAGCGAAATCAGTGCTAAACCAGAGCGAAGATAGGGCGGGGGCAAGAGCCTAGCCAGAGCGGAGCCAGAGCAATGTGAAAACAAATCCAAGACTGAGCCAAAGCAAGGTTGAAGTAAAGTTATAGTAAAGTAAAGTACAGCTTTTGTAAGGTCGCTGGTGCCATAGAGGTGGCCGCCCTTTAATATAAATTTACATCATATTATACAAACACATACTTTATATCTGATAGCATTTTTATGTCGTTTTCATTTCAGAGACATTCCTTGTAATTGAATTGAACGTTTCAGTTAACACTTACGGGTTACATTAATGAAAGTCGATATTAATGTGTGGTTGTGAAAGTATAATGTTCCAACCATAATTTCGATGTCTAAATTTTAGCGAAAATTAATACCTTGAAGTCCTCAATTATAAGAAACCTGTTTAGAAAAGATGTTGAGTCAGAGTGGGAAAGTAAAATCCCTAGCCTGGACTTAAACATGCACCCAAATATTGAATTTAGAGGTGGTAATATTTGAGCATGTTTCTTGTTTCAATAATTTGTTTGCATATAATTTGTATTTATGAACGGCGAAAGAAGGAGATACGCACCTAACCTACATCAAGCTTAATGAAGCTGAGTTGCTTCTTAAATAACGATTAGTTGGATTTATATCACATGTGTTGGCACTACATATCATACATGCTGCAAAAATTATTCAATAAAATAGAAATAAACGTCAGGAATATATAAAGAAAAAGAATTAATGTATCAAACTTATACAAGTTTCAGCTGACCTTCGTTCTCGAACATAACTACTGAAGTTTCCCTATATTGATTGTTCTCTGCATTAAAACTCCAAACTAATTTAATTCGCATTTAGCTTTCGTTTTGCAAAAGGAAGGAGAGCAACACTATTTTATTATTTTGGAAAATGTTCTTTATAACTAAGATACAGTGATATATACATAGGAATTATCACTTGCCTGACATCTGTAGAGACTACGTGTACTACGTGTTGTAAGAGATTTCCGCTGTGTCGCTCTGGTCGTAGTCACTGAGAAAAAAACGCGGGACATTTGAACTGCAGGTTTTTACCGTACTGCTTTCTATTTTTTGTCATTTTTTAAATTAATCCCAGCAAACTCCATTACATAACTTGTCATTCTACATTTTCTGCTTGCAGGATAGTCTATTTGGTATTGAATAATATATCTGGACCACGAACGTCACATTAGGTAAAAGAGGAATTTTATTCTACCCAAATGTACAGTTAGAACTTCTTGCTAGTTTTCTCTGAAGATCTTTGTTCAGAGCGAGATTTGTTTGACTTGGCAAGAGTTATATAATCTACTATTGCTAGTAGGCCCAGATATGAATGCACTTGTAGATGGGAGCACTGTTTCCGTTTACTACTTGAAGCTTAGGGAAAGGCGCATAGCGAAGGAAGCGACGGGAAAGGCGATGCTTGGAGAGTACAGTCGCACAATTAAAACAGTACACGCCTGCTCATATCTTCACGTTAGTTCTCGGATTTAGCCAGTCTGGGAATGTTTGTTTCAGGTCCTTCATGTGCTATATGTCATGTTACTGTTTCCTTTATCAGTTGCGTCAAAGTCACTGCTTTCTTTTGCTTCAATATTCATTTTCTCGAAATAACATCCATTACAATTGCAGTCTTCAGCCTCACCATCGTTGCTCTCTAGACCCACGATTATGACTGCGCAGATGCATCAAATACAACTCTGGTGCGAGTAGTAGTAGACAAAGGTTTGAAAACTGCATGATGCGGAAGATAGTAACAAGGTTCGCCTTCCTTTGGTGGTGACACTTGCTTCATGTGCCCCATGGATTCATATTCAGAGAGAAATTGAGTGTAATCTTCTTTAAGTGTGATGTTTTGATGACGTCGTTCTAAGTGCATAAAGCGATTGATGGCTTGCTGTCTAGATTCACCTAAGCGATTTTTGTCCTTCTTGACGGGTAGACGAACTGTAAAGCTACCATCGGCATTACGAGTGGTTGTTTTTACATAGTATTCTTCACACTTCTTTTCCTCCTTAGTAAGAACATGCTGAGGAAATTCTTCCAAATCCCAGAAACGTCGTCATTGTGTGTCAAAGTTATCAGTGCTGATGAATAAATTATGCTGAGGCGAAGACTTAGCCTTGTACTTGTATGATGACCTTGGATTAGGGCCTGATATTATCCAACCGAGGGCTGTGCTGGCTAGTATAGGATTTCCTTGTTTCTTTAAGGTTTTCCCATGCAATAACTTGAAGAATAAGGAACTTCCGATTAGGATTTCAACTTCATCAGGAATGTTGAACCTAGGATCTGCTAATGGAATGCTAGAAGGAATATTCCAGTTGCACAAATTGATATGTGTGGAAGGTAGTTTTCCTGTTATACGAGGAAGTACTAGACATAAAATTTATTCTTAAAATCATGTACCATAGATTTCAGATTGACCTGAACATGGTGAGTGGCCCTAGAAATGGAGTCATTTATACCATTGATAGGCGTATCAGCTGTCACCTGGTTAAGCTGTAAGCGCTTCGGAACATCTGCAGTTATGAAATTGGATTGACTGGCAGAGTCGAGGAGTGCCCTACATTGTATGAGATTGCCATATCTGTCTTCCACTTGCACTAGTGCGGTGGCAAGCAAAACCTGCTGTGTGGAATTTGATTTAAAAGAACAGTAGCTAGATGGCGCGTCAATTGTTCTAGTGGAATCATTTACAGGACTAGATGAAGTTGCACGTGAAGCATTTTCTCTGTTACTATGATGAAGCAACTTGCTGTGAGTAGATGAGCCAAAATTGCAGTATGAGGCACGATTACATTTACTTGATATGTGATTAGGAGCAAAGTAATTGGCATAAAGGCGCTTGGATTTAATGAAAGTCCAACGCTTATGCAAATTAATGTTTTTGAAGTCATCAGAATTATGTAGCATGTGATTGCACTGACAAAATGGACATACACGATCACTCGTGGATAAGTAAGGGTGTTTACTGTCTCTGCTGTTGGGCTTAGCAGAGCGTAAATCAGTCTTCGGCTTAACTACCGTCTTGTTACATGCAGTGTTAGCAAGCAATTCAAAAGAGTGTGCTCTTGCTTCTAAAAATTGCATAAGATCCTTCAAAGAAGGGAAGTTTTGAGAATCTACTTTACTCTCCCATTCTCTGCGTGTGGTGTCAGACAAATGTTCTAGGAGAAGTTGCATTAAAATGATTTCATGCAAAGTCACTTCAAGTTTTAATGCTTCAATGGCATTCAAGTTATTTTGAAAATGGTTGAGCAAGGTACGTATTTCATTTACTGTTTCCTTATGCATTACTGGTAGTGCTAATAAATTTTTATATGAGCTGTAGCTATTAATCTTGTATTGTTATAGCGTGAGCATATGAGCTCCCATGCTACATCAAAATTTTCACTAGTGACAGGTATGTTCTGTATTAGTGAATGAGCTTGTCCCTTGAGAGTGGAAAGTAAGTAATGATATTTCTGAATAGCATCTAAAGCTTGGTTGTTTACCACTAAGCTTGTAAATGTGTCATAGGAATGTTTGAAATGAGTGACATCACCCTCAAATTTAGGTAATTGTATCACAGGCAGTTTGATAGCTTTAGCTGCTTGTGACGATTGCGACTGCACTGTGTGCTGCGAATGTTCAGAACTATTTTCTTGCTGTTCATGATCTTGTATTAATTCAGCTAACCTAGCTTTCAATTCGAGGTAACTGTTTCTTGTTTCCTCCTCGTGTTCTGCATGCATATCTAATTCAGTTTCCGCTTCCACAAGAGATTCAATTTGGGTCTGAATAGCTTCATATTTGTCCCAAATTTCACTTAAGTTACCGAAATTAGCTCTCAATATGAAAATGTTGACCTGTTCTGGTAATTCATCAAGAAATTTTCGAACAAAGGTAAACTTTCTTTTGATTATACCCCTTCTTTTGACAAGAGCTTTCAAATCCTGCTCCATATTGAATGTTTATGAGACTTGCTTAAATGAGAGAAAGAAAGAAAGAAAAGGAATGTTCTGACCTGAAATGTGTTGCGATGCAGGCTTCTGCGTCGTTGCGAATGAAATGCTGATCATCTGTTGCGTAGGTCCCGATGCCTGGCGTCTTGGGGCCCACTAATGTACATCCATGCAGAAGAAACTGTTGCGTTGCACAATAAATACCCGCCCGTGGAGGACCAATGTTCGTGTCGTGCTTAATTTAATGCGGAGGACCACCTTGATTTTAGCAGTAATCAAGGAAACTGATTTTGTAGACTGTACTTGATAGAGCTGTATTCATATCACTAGATAAATGTATTGCACACGCTACATTTCTTATGTGAATAATCATGAAGAAGACAATACATTTAATATTTAAGATAAACTGAAACCGTTTTTTTTTCATTGCAACAACCGCTGCACGCAGCCACACAACGAAGCACATCACATGTCTCAACATGTCTGTAACTAAAACGGAAGAAGACTATTTTCTTGCGCGCTGGCGAGTCACATGACCAGCTGGCCGCATAACCGGCGCCAAGTGAAATATTCATGCGCCCGCCGGAACAAATGACGATAATGGCGCAAACAATCTGCATGTCTTTTTCTGCTACTTCTGTGTAATTTTCTGTGTCTGGTAAATCACTACATGTGTGTAGACAAATCGTATCAACGAAATATATGGATCCCTTTAAAATAGTTAACTTATGCTAATTATTGTGTCAACTATTTCAGAGATAGTTACTTTTGGCTGCAATTCTCTTCTGCCTTTGAAATGTTAAGGTATATTACTCCTAACTTCTTGGTAATAACAATGATCTTCAACGGCAGAATGTAACAATCCACTGTTAACTATCACTACAGTCTCCTGTATCCCTCTTGTATAACAACTACATGTGGAATTTAACTGTAAGCTATTATCCTAAACTTGAGGCAAATAGAAAAATAAGTTTTGTAGAAGACAGGTTTGGGAAAGCAGTATGAGTGTAACACAGTAACCGTTCCATTAACCATTAACACGTTGTTTTGCTTATGTTGATTGTTCACCACAATTCAAATTCACCACATAAATTACCAACAATGAAAAATGTAATATTCTTCCCAACCGCTCTTTGTTATCCAAAGATGGCAGCACATGTCATATGTTACCAGGTGGTAGAGGAAATGTAATTATTTACAAAGACTCAAAATAAATTTTTATTCTGTTGTATATCTGCAATTTAGATTTGATTTATGTTTCTTAAAGCAAGAATAAGAAGAGGCTTGAGCGTATACTCTAAAAATTTCGAATTAACAAATAAACATATCTGAGAAGAAAAGTCATGGAGGTTAGGTATATGTTTAGGTGTATCGCTGTTTGTTTTATGTTGATGAGGCTCAAGGCTGAACGAATTGGCATGTGCAGTCTCTTCTGAGAGTCGAGAGTGTATGGTCGTGTGAAAGACGTGGTTGAAGTGGTATATGCAGAGTGAGAGTGCAAGACGTGGAGACGGTGATATTATATTGATTTTTGTGGTGGAGAGGATTATGTAGACGAAAGATTGCTTTTTGCGAAGTGAAGTGAAGTTTTCTAGACGTCCAAAAGTTTTCTTCACGGGTACAACAGTGGAAGTTGTCTGGCTTCCGCTGCTCAAAGTGTTATTTTTTGTGACTATCGTGTGCAAAGTGTTTGTGCTATGCCTCACATAGTGTACAGTGAGCAGTGAATAACCTGAAAATACAAAAAAGAAAATTAGCGTGTGTGCAGTGCTTGTGGCAGTGAATTGTTCGCGCCAAAACTAGCGTGCCCACGCCACCTCAGGTGACGCCAAGCCACGCCAGCTGCTCCCAGCAGCCCTTGCGGCTGGGGCGCAGTGAACTTGCCGCCCCAATATGGCAGCGGCCGCACCGGCAAGTGCAGCTCCCCACCTTGGAGGTCCAGAGGTCCAGAGGTAGTCCTAGTCGGGCGGGGCTTTCCCCGTCCGGGTGTCATATGCCGCAGTACCTAGCCGCTTTGCGGCTTAACCTGCGAAATGAACTAGTAGATCCATGTTCTGCTGGGGTGTTTGAATTTGTTTACTGTTTGAAATTTTGGATAGGTGTGGTATGGGTTGCCCCTCTTTATCGTGGGCAGCTGTACTTAATCGTTCTCCCTTTTTGGGAGACACGAATTAGTTTTTTGCCCCGTTTTGGATACGGGTTGTGTAGCGCTTGGTCCTTTGGCGTAGAAGTTGTTCCCAGAGTCATCTGGGGTTTTCCTTGGGTTACCCAAGGGGTCCCAGGACGTCTCTCGGCAGTCTGAAGGACGGCAAGCGCCTTTGATCTCTCGGGTCATACCTTCCCAGGGAGTTCACTAAAGGGTTGGGGTGAATTTGGATTTTCTCGTACATTGATCGTGCCCTCTCGCGAATGACGTCGACAATGTACGGGATCTGGGAGTGCTCATGTAGGATATGAGCCGGGAATCTCCAGCCTGTATCGTAGATGATGCGTAGTGCCTTGTTCTGCAGCGTCTGGAGTCTGACGAAAGTGGTATTAGCCACTGTTCCCCAGATCTCACAGCCGTACAGAATCATAGGCGGAATGATCGCCCGATACAGTTGGAGTTTGAGACGGATCGGCATGGTTGATCTGAAGATAGGGTATAGGCTCCGGAGTGCGACGTGCCCCAGCTGGACCTTGCCCTTGACGTGTGGAACGTAAGTTAACTTACGGTCCAGCGTCACCCCGAGATACTTCGCCGTTTGCACCCAAGGGATTCGACGGCGCCGTAAAACGAAGTTCTGCTGCAACCGGTTGGCTATGGTTTTCGCCAGGAGAATAGCAGAGCTCTTCTCCGGGTTAATTGCCATTCGCCATTTTGCGCTCCATTCGCCAATGGCCCGGAGCTGGGTTTGGATTTGCCGGTAGCTGTACCGTGTGTTCCTATTGACTGCGAAGATCATGAGATCGTCCGCATACTGACAGGTCTGGGTGTTGTGGTGAGTTGGGATGTCGGCCATGTAAGCTGCGAAGAGCGCCGGCGACAGCACGCTGCCTTCCGGTACTCCAGCGCCAATGGGCCGCTCGGTGGACAGCTTCCCCTCCATCTTTACTCGGAAGCTTCGGTTTCCGAGGAAACCGGCCACCAAGGAAATGTATGGACGGGGAATTTCATGCTCCAGGAGTTTGTAAATGAGTCCTTCATGCCAGGTAGTGGCGAATGCCTTCTCCACGTCGAGCAGCACTGCTACCGTTTTAGACCTTTCCTGGAAACCCAGGGAGGCCTTCTCGGCAACCCGCAGTAGCTGCTCGGTCGTGGAGTGGCCAGAACGGAAGCCAAACTGGTGTTCCGGGATTAGGCCCCTTTCCTCCAGATGAGGAAGGAGCCGGGAGAGGAGCAGTTTTTCGAATACCTTCGATAAAACTGGGAGAAGGCTGATTGATCGGTAACTGGAAGGAAAAACCGGATTTTTCCCCGGCTTTAAAACGCACACCACGCGCGCCTCCTTCCAGATAGCTGGAAAGTGGCGCATGTATAGGCACGCGTTATAAATCCGGGTTAAGTGAATCACGGCTCTTCGTGGAAGGTGCTTGAGCATTTCCGCTGTCACACGGTCCTGCCCAGGTGCTTTGTTGGTTCTTAGAGAGTTAAGCGTGGTCGCTAACTCTCTAGGGGTAACGATGGGAATGTGGAACTCCTCGTGGTCAGGGGGCGGAGCTTCTAGGAAGTCCTCCACCACCTGTTCCACGAGGTCAGCATGGTCATCGTCCATTGGCTCTACCCTGGGTTGGAATTGAGCCTCCAGATAATCTGCTAGCGCCTCTGCCTTTTCTTTCGACTCGTAGACGAGTCGACCTCTAGGGCTATGTAGGGGATGCTGGTATACGGTTTTGTCTTTCCGCAGGCTACGGACTATTCGCCATGGTTTTCTCTCCTGGAGATTGGTTTGCCTTAACATGTTTTCCCAGGCCTCTTTGCGGTGTGCTCTTAGGAGTCGTCTTGCCAGGGATTTGAACCTCTGGTGTACTTCTCCTATCCTGGGATGGCGAAATCTCTGCCACAGCTTTCTTACGGCGTTTTTAGCCCTTATGAGTTGTTTGATGGGTCCTGGGATATCTGTGGGGTTTGGCGTGTCTATTGGGATGCGGTGTGTGTGAGCACGTACCGCGTTGAGGATGGTTGTGGAGAACTCCCTGGCTGCCGCCTCTAGTGACTCCACAGAGTCGATTCGAGGGCAGGCTTCCACGGAGTTTTGGATGTGAAGAATGGCGGCATCCCAGTCGACTTCATCCACCCAGTCAGCCGTTGCCAGAGCTGCGACGGTAACGTCTGAATTGATCACAACTGGGTTGTGGTCAGAATCCAGAGCATTCACCGCCGTGAGGTCCAGATGAAATGGAATGTTCTTGGTGATTGCGAAATCTATGACGTCCGCCCTGCCACGAGGCGGGAAGTGCGTTGGACCCCGCGGGCCATGCGCATGAAGGGTTGGATCTCCGCAGATGAAGCGGTAGATGCTCCTTCCCCTATCATTCTGGGTTCGGCTGTTCCATCCTGGGTGTTTGGCATTGAAGTCACCGGCTATGCACACTCGGTGGTCTAGGTTTAGGAGTGCCCTGTAATCCGCTTCATAGAAGGGATGGTTGGGCGGGTCATACACCGCCACAAGCACTAGGTCTGAACCGCCCAAGGAGAGCCTTATGGCGGTCGCCTCCAAGTGTTGAAGCGGGGGGAGGGTAATGGGAGTATGGGTGATGTGATTTTTGATGAATATAGCTGTACCGCCGCCCCGCCGGCCGACTCTATCGGCTCGGTGGACGGCGTAACTTGGCAGGCTAAATTGTATACCAGCATGCAGATGCGTTTCGCATACCATAAGGAGGTCAATCCCGTGGTCACTTACAAACTCCAAGATGCCCGGTCTCTGTTCCCGGACTCCGTTTGCGTTCCAGAACGCGGCTCTCAATGTTCGCTGAGTTCTTCTCAACGCCATTTACGAGCTGGAGTCAGGGAAGAGGAGCCGTGCAGTCTGTTGCAGAATGCTGTGCTTTTGCAGAGCAGGGATGCGGGGATCTGTCAGTTGCTCCCTGCAGCGCCTCAGAATGGGGAGGGAGCGATGAATCAGTTCGGCGAACCAGGCAGAAAGCTCATGGAACTCCGCTAAGTCCTCGTTTGAGACGCCAGTGTCCCAAATCGGCGCAGGTGTTGTAGCGAGGGGTGCCTCTCCCTCATTGGCTGTTGAAGCCACTGTAGCTGGAGCTGGTGGAGGGGGGAGAGCAGTGGCGGCAGGGCCGCTCTGTCTCCCCGCAGGTTCTTGGGCTGGTTGCCCGGCCGTTGCTGCCGCAGTTTCCGGCGGTTTCTCCCGCCGGGCTGCGGTGGCCTTCTTCTGGCGAGGAGGCCGCTGTGGCTTTGCTGCAGATGCAGCTGGTGGTTGTTTGGCGGTAGTTCCAGAGCTTACTGGCTGGGTCGCTGCCGGAATCTGGCTTGCCTCGGCCTGCTGCAGCAGCTGTTCCTGCTTGCGCAGCGCCTGGGCAAAACTGACTCCAGGCCGAACTTGTGCTGGCTCCCTGTTTGCGTTCCTGCCCTGTCTTGCCTGCACTATTCGCAGTCTAGCGGGACAGCCGCCGTAGATGCCTATGTGGGCCTCTCGGCAGTTGGCGCACTTTTTCTCCTCTCTGGGGTTCGGGCATTCGTTGACGTGGTGAGGGCCTGAACATCGTATGCAGGCGGTCTTCCTCTCGCACGCATGGCTCGAGTGGTGGAAGCCCAAGCACCTGTAGCATTGGGCTGGCCCCTCTCTGCCATGGTACGGTTCGATTCTGATCTTGGTGTTGTAGAGGTGGGACACCTCATCAATTTTGGGAAGACCTTCGCCCTCCTTCTCCACTATTACGAGGAATAGTGGCATGGGAGTCCTTACGGGCTCCTTGCCTTCCTCGCGGACTTGCTTGGTCAGCTGGACCACGGTACGCGGCGTAATGCCGTGTTCTTCCGCCAGGCCCACCTTTATGTCCTCCGGGTCGGTGTCAGAGCCAAGACCTCGGATGACTCTGCGCACCAGGTTAGGTCGCTGCAGCGAGAACGTGTGGAATTCTATCCCCGCTTCGCGCAGCACCCCCCTGGCGGCTTCATGGTCCTCCGGGGTCGTGGTCTTTAGGATCACCCGACTTGGAAAACGGGTGGCCTGGAAGCTAGCCTGGAGCTTGGCCCTGAGTTCCCTCATTACCTTTATGTGGTTGGGGAACGGGTCCGACACAATTGGCGGGATTCTGGCCGCCTTTTGTGTGCGGGAGCTCTTGGCGTCCGCATGCACTGCAGGGGTGCCGGGAGCAGCACCCTCCGGGTTCGAACCGGAGGGCCTCTTGCGCCTTCCCTGCACGGTGATAAAGCCTTCGGCGTCTGTGTCGCTCTCCGGTAGGGGAGTTGTGACGCCCTGGATGGGAGTGATGGTGTTGGAGCTCCCTGGTTTGGGGACTGGAGAGATCGGGACAGCTATCCCTTGGTTAAGAAGGCGGGAGGCCTTCTTCTGCTTCTTTTGTGCCTGGGCCTTGGCCTTCACGAGGTTCACCCGTGGGCCGGTAGAGGATGAGGATGCAGAGGTTCTACTAGTCATCTCGTCAGGACTTACCTGGCGGCTGGTACTTGGCTTGTCTGAGTCTGTAGCAGGTGCCATCCGGCTCCCCACAGAGGGTCGAGCGCTGTTACACGCGCCGATTGGGGCGGACCCCGGGTCCCAACCTAAGTCGGGACCCTTGGCTTTGACCTTGTGGGCCTGCAGTTTCGTCTGTCTGTCTGTCGGTCCCAAGTACTGTGTTCCTCTGGACTCTGGAGTTGCTGCTCGACGCGTTAGCTCTAGCAAGTCTGCTAGGAGAGGGTTGGCTGGGCTGCTGCTGCTTGCCAGTGCAGGAGAAGGCTCTGCTGGCTGGAAGAGGGCAGGCGCTGCTGTGCCTGCAGAAGAAGGCTGTTGCGCAGGCTACGCTGCGTAGAGAGAATGCGCTGCTTCGCCGGGCTGCTGCTTCCTTTATGGGCACACTCCAGAGCACGCGTTTTACAGTCCACGTGCTCGTGCCCTGAAGAACTGGCGCAACCGGTCTAGAATGCTGCTTCTCTCGACGAATAGACTGCACTGAAAGAACTCGAGACGGGCGATGCCGAGCATTCGAGTGACAAGAGTCGAATCGGCCCACCTTGGAGGCTCTTCTCCGGCTGTATTTATAGGCGCGGCCATGCAAGCGCCAGCCAGCTGTGTACCGCCCACCGGGCCGCTATTGGCCCAAACCACTGAAGCAGCCGCAGCCCCGATGGACGTCTGCATTCTCGAGGAAGAGAAGAAAGCCAGGCAATACCAAAGGCTGGAGAAGGAAGTTAATGATCTCCACAAGGAGATCATTTACTATCAGGAAATGCTGGCGAATATGGAGCCGGAATCACGCAATTTCACAAAAATTGCGAACGACCTCGCCAACTGCTACAGAGAGCACGCAGTGAAGAAGCGTCACCTAGTGCAGTTGGACGAAGGGTGGCAGGTGGCCGCCGCAAGGAAGCGTCCCCACCATCGCAGCAGCGGCCGGGAGAGCGGATCAGAAAGTGATCGTCCCGGCTCAAAGCTCGGTGGTAAGAAAAAGAACAAAACAAAACACCTCCAACAACCCACCATGGCTCCCACTCCTAACATGAACAATAGATACTCAGCACTGTCGGAGTCCGACGACGACGACAGTGACTCAAAAACTTTCCCCCAATTACCAGCCAGCTCCCGACCCAGACCACAACGTCCTCCCACACCAAAGAAACAGACTGCAAAAACTCCCACCAACCCCCCACCAGCCTCCGCACGCACGACGGCCACCACTTCCACTGCTACCAGCGCACCCACGGCGGCCGGCGCATCCACAGCAGCCAGTTCATCTGCTGCCGCTCCGGCGGCCGCACAGCAAGGACAGGCGGAACAAAAGCCGCCTAGAATTGTGATTCCGGACAACCGCCAGGCTGCCAAAGTACTGCGCCTCCTACGAGACTCCCTCCAGCCTGGAACCTACAAACTCCAGACCACCAGGAATTACCTCAAGCTCTTCCTCGAGAAGAAGCAGGACGCCGTACCTACCATGGGACGCCTGAAGGAGCACGGTGTGGAGTCCTTCAGCTTCACCCCCAGGAGTGACCAGCCCCTCCGCGTGGTCATCAAGCGGCTTCCGGAGGACTTGGAGGAGGACTTCATCCGGGAATCCTTGCAAGAAAAAGGATACACAGGCGTCCAGGTACGTCAAATGGTCTCCCGCGGTCGGCCTCTGCCCAACTTTCAAGTATCGTTGGACAGGACCACAAAAAACAAAGAAATACTGAAAGAAAGAGAGGTGTGCCATATGATGGTCACCGTGGAGGTCCTAAAGACCAACCAAAACATAACGCAATGCTACAATTGCCAGCAACTTGGCCACACGTTCAGAATGTGTAATATGACCTCCCGGTGCGTCCTCTGCGGTGGCATTCACCGCCTAGCTGACTGCCCCAAAAAGGCAACGCAGGACGTCGTACCCCACTGTGCTAATTGTGGGGAGACGCATCCTGCTAGCTACAGGGGCTGTGAAACGTTCCGAAACGAACGTCACCGTCGCCAACTGGCAGCCATAGCCAGGGCAGCTCCCACAGTGCAACCAGAGCCTAGGCCCATCGCACGCCCAGCTCTGGTCAGAGAAGGCGTCTCTTTTGCAGGCGCCACCGGAGGACGAACGGCACCTGTGCCACCACCAGCTGGTCCCCCTCCTCCCCCTCCCCCTCCCAGGCACCAACGAGTGACCTGGGCGGACTCAAGGAACTACTGTCCCTCATCAAAGACCTAAACATTTCCAATCTACTCGCTAAATTGCGGCCGTTCATTGAACAATTCAAGAGCTGCAACAGCACTTGGGAGAAAGCCGAAATCATCATATGTGAAATCTCTACACTCCTCGAGTAAATGGCTCCAGCCAGGGGAGGTATAACTTTAACTCGCGCGCTCCTGTGGAATGCCGACGGCATCTACAGACAGCGCTACGAACTTGAAAACTACCTGCGGCGTAACAAAATTGAAATCGCATTCATTTGCGAAACTAAATTAAAGCCGGAGCACACTTTCAAGCTCCAAGGGTATAATATATTTCGGACTGACAGATTTGGCAGACAAGGGGGGGGGGGAACCGCCATCTTGCTAAAAAACACAGTTGCTCATGCTCCTGTCACGCTGCCTGCTTTGGCAGCACTGGAGTGCACGGCTCTGAAAATACGTGCGAACAATAGAACGGTGATGTTGGTAGCACTTTACCGGCCTCCCCACTCCCCTAACTTTATACAAGACCTCGAACAAATCCTCGCAGTAGAGGACCATGTTATAATTGCAGGAGATTTCAACGCTCGACACCCGTGGTGGTTTTCTCGTCGAGCAAACGCGGCTGGAAATCTCCTGGTTGAACTTATAACTGAAAATGACGATCTCGAGGTACACCTCCCACCGGAACCAACCTTTTGGCATAAGTCAGGACACGATCCTGAAATTTTGGATTTCGTAATCACAAAAAATGCGGCTGTTACAGACAATCTCATTGTGTATCACAGCCTGGATTCCGACCATTTACCTGTGCATTTCGAGATCTGCGGCTCTCTCGCGGCCGGTAGAACCGGTCCGCCGAGACGAGCAGAGACCAACTGGACAGGCTACACGATCGATATGCACAGGATGGCGCAACCCAGACTGCCATACCACAGCGAGGCGGACATAGATGCCGCCATTGAAAACTTCACCGCCTCGCTGCACACGGCCAAAAGGAACGCTACCACATACACCACAAGCCCACCCAGTTTCTGCACGTACCCTGAGGTGGAGCGGCTCATTGCCCGGCGCAGACGTTTGACGAGACTGTGGCGGTACACCCGTCAGCCTGAGTTTAAAGCGCTAGCAAAATGGCTAAGCAAAATCATTCGGCAACAAATTAAATTAAACAAAATTGAACAGTGGGAAAACAAAATGCTGAGTACCACCCATTCGGACCATAGTTTGTGGAAATTATTAAAGGCATTCAAGGTCTCCTCAAACGCCAACACCGCCACTGAGGCGCTCCAGACTCAACTCGGCCTGCACTTCTCCTCCAAGGAGAAAGCCGAGGTTTTCGCTGACTGTCTGCAAGACAGATTCAGCGAGAACGCAGGCACCAACCCCCAGCTGGAGCGGGAGGTTAATACGTGGGTACAAACCTGGGTGGCGCAGAAGCATGAGCAATATCTGCCCCTCACTACACCGCATGAAGTCTACAAGCTCATTAGGAAATTACCTAATGGGAAAGCCGCCGGCCCAGACAAGGTGACTAATGAGGAACTAAAACATCTCCCTAGAAAAGCCCTGGTGCAACTCACCAAAATCTTCAACGCTTGTTTGCAGCATAACCACTTCCCCGACACTTGGAAACGAGCCAAGGTGATAATGTTACCGAAACAGGGGAAAAGCATCAGGCAACCGCAAAACTACCGCCCCATTAGTCTCTTGTCTACTGTTGGAAAATTGCTCGAAAAACTCATACTTTCTCGACTGCAAAAACAGGTTTCGGACACTGAACTATCAAATTCTCAGTTTGGATTTAGAAAAAGCCATTCTACTGAATTACAACTTCTACGGCTAGCTGATGACGTCACCGAGCAATTTAACAACGGGGCTGCCACGTTGGCGTTATTTTTGGACGTAGAAGCTGCCTTCGACCGGTGCTGGCACAACGGCCTCATTTATAAGACGCACCGGAATTTTCCCGGCCTCCAAATTGCAACACCCATGCTGCACAGTTTTTTGAAAAATCGGCGCTTCTACGTCCAGGTGGGTGGCTCCTCCTCTAAGGAGAGAGTCATGCAGGCTGGCGTACCACAAGGGGCGATCATGTCGCCGTTCCTGTATATACTTTTCACCAATGACTACCCTGTGGACGCCAGATGCAGAGTGGCCATGTATGCTGACGACACTGCAATCTACAACCACCACAAAAATTATCGTTACGGTATTTTGGAAATGCAGCGGTATATTGACCGTTTCCTCTCATGGCTGCATGATTGGAAGATCAAAATTAACCCGAACAAATGCCAGCTTATTCACTTCACAAAGTGGCGCCCTTTGGCTATGGACCTAACGGTCGGTGGTCAAACATTGCACTGCCGCCAGCATGTAAAATACCTAGGCGTGACACTGTCACGCACCATGAACTGGTCCACCCACATCAAAGACACCGCCAACAAAGGGCGGCAGAGATTAAAGTTATGCGCCCCCATCTTCAGGAGTAAACAAGTAAAATTAAAATCCAAACTGGTCTTATACAAGGCCTTCATTTTGTCGGTGGTCCTGTACGCGTGCGCGGCCTGGGCCAACGCCTCCAAATCAACAATAAAGTACCTCCAAACCGTGCAAAACCTTTCCTTAAGGAAGGTCCTATCCGCCCCTCTCCTCACCACCAACGCACAAATTCACAAGGAAGCGTGCATTCCTACCATTACCGAGGCCATACTCAAACGGGCCTCTTCCACCTGGGCGCGCATTAAGGGGCACACTAACCCCAACATCTACAACATCGGCAGGGGCGAGCCGCGACATCGCAAACATGCGAGGATAAAAATACTGTAGTTGTCGGCGGCTCGCCAAACTGCGCGCCCAGAATCCCTCGGCCCATGGCCGCATAATCTACAAGGCAGAGGCCGCAGTCACGGCCACTGGATCACCCTGCCTGGACTGGCGGACACAAGCTTCGTGTGACAGTGCGTGTGCGTGTGTACAGGTGTATGTGTATATAGGTGTGTGTGTGTGCGCGTGTGTGTGTGTGTGTCAATGTACGGGGGTGAAATAAACCCCCATGTATATATGTATATAGATATTTATATTAAAAAAAAACACTCTAAAAGTGAAAAGACAGCATTAAACTGTTCTCGGCGGTCGTGATAAGGCCGCCGAATGGGTTTGATATAACCCATAAAGACAATAAACCCATATCGCAAGAGAATTATAGAAAAATGTAAATTTTAGCCTGTAAGCCGGGCCCACTGTACCGGCACCAGGCCATATTTTATTAATAAAAATGAATGAATGAATGAATGAATGAATGTTTTATGTTTGTATTGATATGGCAAAACCTTTTTCATGAACTGCGTAACGTTGTTTTATTCTTAGATCCTATATTGGAAGTGCTTTCTTCTCAGAATTACCTGGGACATACGATTCAAACGTAATTGGCGTTTGTGACAAACGTAGTTAAGCGTTTCCAACGTTTCTCTCAGATTTGAAAAGAGTGCTGCTGTCAAATATTGCATATTATACGTTTTTTAGTGATATATTTCAAGTTTCATTCCACTCCTGAAATCTCTCTGATACACACAGTAAGAATAGAGAGTATTGTATTCCACGCCTAAATAACACTATTTGCAGAAAATGTGGTTTCGTAAGTCTAAAAACAGCATAGCTTAAAAAAGTACGTTGAGGAATGTGAGAGATTTTAAGCAAACCTCTTCTGCTTGAGCTACCGTTTATCTTCTGTAAATCCAAGTTTTCTATAAAGATTACCTTAATGGTTACACTGCAATATTTGAAATCGAATGAGACGTAATTGTATGTAAGTTTCCTAGGAATGTCTTCAGAACTGTCTACATTTGGATTACACAGTCTTCACTGGTAAACCGTAGGAGACAAACTCTTACTGCACAGAAAATTAAAACTGTAGGTACACACAAATTCTTTCATATGAGCTTTTATACGTTAGAAGTTAAAAATTTAATATTTTTCTCATTTATGAAATGGTTATTCACTTTTATATCTGTTAGCTCTGTAGGTGTATGGAATGTTACATACATTAAAACATTTGACAATCACTTCAAATATAACACTTTATACTCATAATCTCCTTGTATCTAACAAAATACCAGTAAGTTAACGTTTACATGAGACAGGCAGAGCAATAGACGTTTGTAAGTTTACAGGAGACCAACTCAGACTTACACAAGAAACCAAGATTTTCAAAATGTGTACGAATTCCTCTCACACGATCTCCTCAACTCATTCTTCAACATATTACTGTTGCAGTGCATCTACTTCCTGTACATCAGTATACAGACATTATCTTAACTTCCATGTTGTCAGGTTTCCGTTATTATACATATTTCTTACAGACAGGATTACTGACTGACAAATGCATTCTTAAACAATCAGATGCATACCTACTAGTAGGTGGAAATAAAATACATCAGACTTAACCGATTATCAAATATTTTAAGACGTGTTCGCTATGTGCTAGTTTTCTCATTTCATTGTCTTTGTGTATTGTCGCGAGCATTGTTCGGGCCAGGCGCACAAAGGGTGCGGCGCGGAGAGATAAGGGACAGATAGTGCAGCACGAAGGTGAAGAGCTTGCCGAAACAGAACAAGGATAGCGCGGAGATAAAAGGCTTGTCGGAACAAATAAAGTTAGATAACTGGAAAATTCTATTGACATTTTGATTGATAGAGAACATTCCACAGACGTATGGAATCACGAATGGAGCCGCGATCGTGAGTGAGAGTCAGAGTGTAATCGGAATGGGATCTTGTGCCTGTAGCAGTGTTTTGAAAGTGAACTGTTTTGTTTGCGGTCAACGACCTTGAGCTTTGTATTAGTGTATGCTACGTACTTCTGCTACTGTAAGGGTAGACCAAAGTTGTGTTTCTACGGAAATAACATTGTGAATTTCTGCAACTTGGGCTTCAATTCTACGAACCCCAGAAAACACAGTATCAACACATCTGACCTAATTAGAACTTCCTATAGAGAAACTCCTAATTGTAACACCGATAGTCAATTCTATCTTTAAAATTCTTTCATTTTCAGAGTTTGGTAATACTGGCACTGAGGTAGTCACCTCTAGTGACCGTAACGTTGACAACGAGATTGTATAACCGACGATGTACACAAAACTTTACGAAATCGGTATCTAATTGATATTTATATCAATTTCTTTAAAGATAAATGAAGCTTTTGTTACAAATAATTGTATTTCTGTAGTACGAATAGTAAACACAAACTTATAGATACACTGTGAATTAACAAGTATTTCATATATGTATAAGATTCAAAGAGTGACAATTTAAAAACCTAAAGCGTTGCCGTTAGTAGTAGTTGGTGTCCGACTGTTGTGTGGGCGATTTTGACGACCTCGTGAACGTGATCGAGACCGAAGCGAAGATTGTAAATAGGCCATCTGTTGAGTTAATTGTTCCAAAGTTTTGGACAACTCGTATATTTCAATGTTTTGATTTCCCTAATTAATAGCATGGGTTGCTGATGCCACTTCCAGTATTTTGTCTGCCAAGGCGATGACTTTGTCCAACGCGATTTCCCTTTCTGGTTGTAGAATAGCTTGTCCTTCCGTAGACGCTGGATCCGTAACTGTCTCAGGAGGTTGTCCTGGATCAGAACAGTTCCGAGTAATGAACGGAGTTGGCGAAACATTTTGTAAGGTTTTCTGTCCCCAAGCTTTTGTTCCATGAGGAGTTACCGCACTGGCTGTCACTCGGACAGCGATAGTCGACGGACGAGTACACTTTTGAAATGTAAATACGCATCTTGAACTGGAGGATTGATGATGATATCCTCTACCTCTGCTGTCCAACTTCGAAACAATATGTATAGTCATCTTGTGTTATGCCAGCGACACTGAACTCGGCTTCTGCTAGGACGAACTAGAGCGGTTCACTGTTACACTGACCTGTGATTGTAATGGTTCTTATGAAGCGAGCGTTTGCTGTTGTAATTGTTGCTGAAAATGTTTATTTTGTTGCTAGAGTTCTCCTATATGCATTACACAACTAAAATAACTTCTTCAAACAATAATTATTTATTGATTACTGCATTTAAAATATATATATTTCATAAGTTTACTGCTTTGTATCTCTGTATCTGTTGCTATGGAGCTGATCGTCTATATTAGTTGCTGCAGTGCCGCCCTGACGTTGTGGTGGTGATAATACGTACTACGAGCTCTCGCCACAGCGTATTTTCCTACAATCTTCAATATTAACAAATATGTTACAGTGATTTATCAGTAAAAGTTAATACACGAATTTAAAATACAATACTCCCGAAAACTATTCAGGGTAAAGGACCCCCGGATGTCTGGACATTGTGTATCTCGCATCTGATGAGGCGAGTTAATTACAATCGGACAGAGAGACAGACTGCGTGTCTTTAATCACTAAGGACATAACATTTATTTACCTAAGTTTTATTTTCCTGTGATCTACAACGCTGTCAAGTGGACTATACCGGAACCATAAACACACAAATTGTATGTAACTGCTTTACTCACAACCAATATTTGGAATAAATAAGAAACAGTCGTTACATAAGAAATTATCTTCCAAGAATGCAATCATACCAACCTGCGGAAACTATCCTCTACATTAACAAAGCAGTGCGAGTACCTTTTCATTTTGAGTAAATAATGTCCTACTATATTATCAAAATACCGAATATCTGATATATCTGCTCGATTCAAAAATTTAATATCTTGGATTTTCTGGTAACGAACTAAATATTCTATATTACCTCTACAATATTAGTTTGCTGGTACGCTATGACTTATATACCAAATCTTAGTATTATCTAAATGCATATCATGTTAAAACACCAACTTATATGAATTATTTGATCCATTTTCGAATTAAGATTTTTTTTTCTTTCAATATTCTATTCTTTAAAAACCTTAGCATCGTTCTGCTGTTACTCGTAATTGATGAGAATAGCAGCAAACTTGAAAGACGGGATATAGTGAGTCGCTTGTTAACTAACACTTCAGTCTCCTATATCACTCTTGTATATACAACGAAATATGTAATTAAACTATTTGTATAAACGTTTACATAAATTTGTAGCAAGTACACAAGTAAGGTTTTGTAGAAGACTGGGTTAAGAAAGCAGTGTGAGTGTAATACATTAACCTAACATCGTAGATATGTATATACAGGACAAATCTGTTCACTTATCTCGGTTATATAGTACAAGAAATCTTTTGGATGACGAAGAATTTAACAGAAATCAATCTTTATACCGATCTCTCCTTGCTGTCCACAGATGGCTCTGTATGCGATATAAGATCGCGGGGTACAAGAAATGTAATTATTGGCTATGTTTATGGCAAATTATAATTATAGTTATTGATCAGTTGAGGGTTATATTTAATTGTTTTTGACGAACAGTAGTGAAAGATATCTAATATATCAACTTATACAGTTGTATAGGCAAAAAGCTTTTCTTTGGGAGTTGAAGGATCCTAAACCTAGTATAAGCTTGAGCCTTTCGACTGCTTTTCTTATATCTAACCCCCACTTAAATTACACCCGTCATTCTGCAACATCCACATCCCGCCACTACGTGGTTAAGCTCTTCCCAGAGCAGGTACACGATTTGACCACCCTTCGGGCTGTTCCAAACAGCCTGCCAGATTTGTGCTGCTGCTGCTTTTCTTATGGGTACATTGGCAATCAGACATCGTTTGTCCTTTTTATATCTGTAACCAAATACAGAACATGACATATTTAAAAATATATGTTTCATAACAAATTAATTATTTTAAGTTGTCTGGAATACCCTCAGAGACCTGCACATTCAAGATGCTAAAATGTAATAGGGAGACAAAATCTGAAGCTCTTTTTAATAAACAATTTATGTAACAGTTCACTGAATAAAACATTTTATATGCATCCTTTGTTATTGGTCTAAGTTTACCAAAATTGTTACAAAACTCAAATATGAGTAACATAGCGATTTACTCATAAAACATCTGACTATTTCGTAAACACTTCCATATTAATATATTTCCCCTTCGTCTACAAGATAATTACGAATAAGTTGATGTTTATCTCGATATACTACATGATTGAGCAATAGATGTTTGTACCAATAATCTCTACAGGATCGTGTAAATACTACAGATTTTTATAATGTATACCAATTCCACTTACACGATCTGCTTCATCAGAAGTAGCTAGATGTACATAATATATAAGTACAATAATATGGTTTGGAGTTTAAAAAGCTTTTTGTTACATTAACGTTTTATAAATGTGACATTCAAAACATAAAGAAACGGTCGCTAACAAAATGGAAGAAAGTAAAAATTAACTAACACAGAATATTCCAAAGCTATCTACTTACAATAATTTGGTAATTATTATAATCCAGCCTAAAATTCGTAATAATTAATGGTAGCCTCACTGAAGAGAGAGAGAGAGAGAGAGAGAGAGAGAGAGAGAGAGAGAGAGAGAGAGAGAGAGAGAGAGAGAGAGAGAGAGAGAGAGAATGCAGCTTTAAAATAGGCGAGTGGAACTTTGTCCCTGTTTAACTAAACACTAAAAATAAAATAAAAATTTTCAATAAAAACCATAAACTCAGGGATCTGAAAATATTTGAAAAAATACTTGCAAAAAAAACTACATTTGACAGGAAATTTTTTCAAAAGATTTTAAAATATCTAAAGAAACTTTTGATCAAACTACAGAATTTTAAAATTTGCTTCATATAAAAGATATTTGTCTCTTAAATATTGTGTGGATGTTCTCAAAAGTTTTCTTTATTCCTAATGACTTCCGCAGAACTAGTAATCTGTCAAAAGATGAACAAAGTTTTATCGAAATACGAACACACCTCTCATTAAAACACTCAATTTATGTAACATTTCTCTACTTGTCTATTTTTGTGATGACATTTGCTTAAAAAGCGTTAATTATCAGAAGCGTACACCATTTGCTTTCTCTATCATGTATATAGCAGACAGAAAAATTACTACATTCCACTCAGAAAGGGACTTCATAAATATACCGATCTGAGATTAACTGAACTAACAATGTATTTTTACAAAATGTTACTTCTAAGCACCACAACAGCATCCTTCAAAGTCTGGAAAACCTACCTACTCCAAACTATACTTTTCAAGGATATACCTATATTTACCAAAATTATGATTCCTAAAAGGTCACTGTTCTAATTAGAATACAATATTTTTAAATTATTTCCGAATATTGAGTTTTCTGAGAATGGCCTCTTTACGTCCTGTATTACTTTTGTATAACTACAAGAACTGACGACATCTTACTGCTCAGAAAATGTAAATCTCGTTAAAGTAGATGATAGGTTATGTCTAAGAACTTCTGTGAGGATATTCCTGTTACTCTTTCGAAATTTGAAATAGTTATATTTTATCGTAGAAGGTCGTTATTGCTTTCTTATATCGTGACCAAGCAAAGAGACTGGACGGATAAAGCCATGATATAGTAACGTCTGGTGTATTACCAAATGCCAGTTCCTACTACAAGGAAACTGTCATCTGTTTATTTGAAAGTAAACGTGTCGGTGCACGTGACTATGGATATTCAAATTTCTACTATGTAATAAGCCAATAGACCTATAAAATATTACAATAAAGTTTTAAATAACTGGACTAGTGACTCAAAATGCTGCGAAAGTATTTTATGACAGTCGTGAAATCTGTCAGAACAGCACAAACCCGGTAAAATAGTATCCAAATACAACTGAAAATGCCCGATGTTTTCTAACAGGCTAAATTCGGAGTCAAAATACGCTATAAACTGTCTACACTCGCCCCAAAACTCCAACAGATGGTACAGATATATACCTTTGTTTAGATATATACTTGAGAACTGAACCTACTTTGGTCTTTGAGACAGGATGCTTCCAGGCTCACAAAATCGTAAATAAGATGTTTTTCTTTATATCCGTTGTGTCCCAAAACATGTTTCCAAAGAAATATTGATACTACATTTTTGGCTGAAATGTAACGCTACCTTTACCTAATATATGTACTAGGCAGATAAATAAAAGGTCACGATTATAGGTTCATTCCAGGACGTATGAAAAACGTGCAAGTAAGGATTAACACACATAGCATATCTATAAATATATCTTACACAACAGTGCTGTTCTCAAAACTTAGAGAAATAATAGAAACTGTTATCTACGTTTACATTATACGGCTCAGGTAACATTGGTGAGAATAGAAAAGTCAATTTGTAAATAGATACCACTTCAAAACTTGCGTTAAAGTATTCAATATAACCCGAAGATATTGCACAACGACTTAGGTAGTGATAAATATTCATAAGATGAACATGCGCTATGCTATAATATATACTTTGTTTAGAAGACTTCTCTTTTCAAACACAATTGTTTGATCATTTGATATATTTTCAATATAGGCTCGAAACAATATTTATAATACATTTACAAAACCTAAATTAAATCTAAAGTGCATGTAATCAACATTATTACAAGTTGTTATAAAGCTTAGTAAATAATTACAAATCCCCAAGCATTCGGTAATATATTACATGTGGAGCCATCTCTGGACAGCAATGAGAGGTAGCTAACCGTAGTGCAAGATCATTTCTTGTTGTGGACAATCAAGATAACTAAAAGGATGTGTCCTACATATAAAAGTTGACAAGAGCAGCTTAATGTGTTACATTCATAATGCCTTCTCAAACCAGTCCTCTAGAAATAATATTTTTCAATTGTTTCAAGTTTAAGAGAGTTTCGAGTTAAATTACACACGTAGTTGTTTATACAAGAGGGATACAGAAGTCTGATGTAACAGTTAACAGTTTAATAAGTGAATTGTTACATCGTGTTTTTCCAATTTATTGCTATTGCCATGAAGCTAGTAAGTAATGTTCCTTATCGTTTTAAAGATTCATATGGATTAGAAAATAGGAACCAAACGCAACAAATATGTCGGAAATAATAACATTTAATAATCAATATGGATTAAAAATTTAGAAGAATTCTCCATTTTACGTGTAATAGGGCTTGTCCGTATCTAAAGATTTACCACTTAAAGAAAGTTACATGTCATTCAAAATTGGACCTGGTTGATTTGAACTTCATTTGACACATTTTGTTCATCGTTCAAAAAGACAACATTGTAAGTTTTTCTTATCTTGAAAGATGAATGTCTGGTAATTCTAAGCTCTATGCACCCTGTACTCATTTGAACATCATTTCATTCATCGTCCGATATGACTGGACATTCGAGATTTTCCCTTATCCTGAAAGATGAATGTCTGGTAACTCTAAGCTCTATGTACCCTGTACTCATATGAACAGCATTTCATTCATCGTCCGATATGACTGGACATTGGAGGTTTTCCCTTATCCTGAAAGATGAATGTGTGGTAACTCTAAGCTCTATGTACCCTGTACTCATTTGAACATCATTTTATTCATCGTCCGATATGACTTAACGTTGGAGGTTTTCCCTTATCCTGAAAGATGAATGTCTGGTAACTCTAAGCTCTATGTACCCTGTACTCATTTGAACATCATTTCATTCATTGTCCGATATGACTTAAAGTTGGAGGTTTTGCCTTATCCTGAAAGATAAATGTCTGGTAATTTTAAGCTCTATCTACCCTGTACTCATATGAACATCATTTCATTCATCGTCCGATATGACTTAACTTTGGAGGTTTTCCCTTATCCTGAAAGATGAATGTCTGGTAACTCTAAGCTCTATGTACCCTGTACTCATTTGAACATCATTTCATTCATCGTCCGATATGACATAACGTTGGAGGTTTTCCCTTATCCTGAAAGATGAATGTCTGATAACTCTAAGCTCTATGTACCCTGTACTCATTTGAACATCATTTCATTCATCGTCCGATATGACTCAAAGTTGGAGGTTTTCCCTTATCCTGAAAGATAAATGTCTGGTAATTTTAAGCTCTATCTACCCTGTACTCATATGAACATCATTTCATTCATCGTCCGATATGACTTAACGTTGGAGGTTTTCCCTTATCCTGAAAGATGAATGTCTGGTAACTCTAAGCTCTATGTACCCTGTACTCATTTGAACATCATTTCATTCACCGTCCGATATGACTTAACGTTGGAGGTTTTCCTTTATCCTTAAGGATGAATGTTTGGTAACTCTAAGCTCTATGTACCCTGCACTCATTTCAACATTATTTCATTCACCGTCCGATATGACTTAACGTTGGAGGTTTTCCTTTATCCTTAAGGATGAATGTCTGGTAACTCTAAGCTCTATGTACCCTGTACTCAGTTGAACATCATTTCATTCATCGTCCGATATGAATTAACGTTGGAGGTTTTCCTTTATCCATAAAGATGAATGTCTAGTAACTCTAAGCTCTATGTAGCCTGTACTCATTTGAACATTATTTCATTCACCGTCCGATATGACTTAACGTTGGAGGTTTTCCTTTATCCTTAAAGATTAATGTCTGGTAACTCTAAGCTCTATGTACCCTGTACTCATTTGAACATCATTTCATTCATCGTCCGATATGAATTAACGTTGGAGATTTTCCTTTATCCTTAAAGATGAATGTCTAGTAACTCTAAGCTCTATGTACCCTGCACTCATTTGAACATCATTTCATTCATCGTGCGATATGAATTAACGTTGGAGATTTTCCTTTATCCTTAAAGATGAATGTCTGGTAACTCTAAGCTCTATGTACCCTGTACTCATTTGAACATCATTTCATTCATCGTCCGATATGACTTAACGTTGGAGGTTTTCCTTTATCCTTAAAGATGAATGTCTGGTAACTCTAAGCTCTATGTACCCTGTACTCATTTGAACATCATTTCATTCATCGTCCGATATGACTTAACGTTGGAGGTTTTCCTTTATCCTTAACGATAAATGTCTGTTAACTCTAAGCTCTATGTACCCTGTACTCATTTGAACATCATTTCATTCATCGTCCGATATGACTTAACGTTGGAGGTTTTCCTTTATCCTTAAAGATGAATGTCTGGTAATTTTAAGCTCTATCTACCCTGTACTCATATGAACATCATTTCATTCATCGTCCGATACGACTTAAAGTTGGAGGTTTTCCCTTATCCTGAAAGATGAATGTCTGGTAACTCTAAACTCTATGTACCCTGTACTCATTTGAACATTATTTCATTCACCGTCCGATATGACTTAACGTTGGAGGTTTTCCTTTATCGTTAAGGATGAATGTTTGTTAACTCTAAGCTCTATGTACCCTGCACTCATTTCAACATTATTTCATTCACCGTCCGATATGACTTAACGTTGGAGGTTTTCCTTTATCCTTAAGGATGAATGTCTGGTAACTCTAAGCTCTATGTACCCTGTACTCATTTGAACATCATTTCATTCATCGTCCGATATGACTTAACGTTGGAGGTTTTCCTTTATCCTTAAAGATGAATGTCTGGTAACTCTAAGCTCTATGTACCCTGTACTCATTTGAACATCATTTCATTCATCGTCCGATATGACTTAACGTTGGAGGTTTTCCTTTATCCTTAAAGATGAATGTCTGGTAACTCTAAGCTCTCTGTACCCTGTACTCATTTGAACATCATTTCATTCATCGTCCGATATGACTTAACGTTGGAGGTTTTCCTTTATCCTTAAAGATGAATTTTGGTAACTCTAAGCTCTATGTACCCTGTACTCATTTGAACATCATTTCATTCATCGTCCGATATGACTTAACGTTGGAGGTTTTCCTTTATCCTTAAAGATGAATGTCTGGTAACTCTAAGCTCTATGTACCCTGTACTCATTTGAACATCATTTCATTCATCGTCCGATATGACTTAACGTTGGAGGTTTTCCTTTATCCTTAAAGATGAATGTCTGGTAACTCTAAGCTCTATGTACCCTGTACTCATTTGAACATCATTTCATTCATCGTCCGATATAATTTAACGTTGGAGGTTTTCCTTTAGCCTTAAAGATGAATGTCTGGTAACTCTAAGCTCTATGTACCCTGTACTCATTTGAACATCATTTCATTCCTCGTCCGATATGACTTAACGTTGGAGGTTTTCCTTTATCCTTAAAGATGAATGTCTGGTAACTCTAAGCTCTATGTACACACAGCTGATATATCCTTATGTACTGTGCGTTCTTTTAATTGGCAAGCGTCCCAAACACTTCGCAAACTTTCAGCTGTTTCTTTTCGGTAATACTAGACTATGGGATAATTCCGAATACTAAAAACGATTATAAAGTGTAAAACAGTGGACTGCCTGTTTAGCTCCGTGGGCATTATTTATGAGAATATTTTTAAAAATAAAGCAAAAATATAGATTTTGTTTATACGATTCAAAGCTAAAACCTGAAATGCTGTTGCAGTATATTTTTGTAAAATTTCAGCAATCAGAAATTACATTAGTAAAAATTGTTAAAGGAAATTTAATAGCAAGTCAACAAAGGTTTTCGAACTAAGGGCTCCCTACCCAGGAGAGTATTTTGTTTTATATGACCAACTTGAGTATTTGTTTCCATCCTTATAGTTTTCTTTATATAAACCAACAGGTAGCTTACTTGCAAAAGTATTGAAGACATTTAGAGTTATTATTACAAGATCTACAACATCCTGATGTAAATGTTCTATTTTCATCATATCAAAATTTTAAAGAAAGAAATCGTCTGCGTGAGGTTGCAGACGTCATCCTGAATATATAAAAGATAGCAGTTATATATGACCGATACATTGCAAGGATGTAACTATCCCACCTCCAGAAATTATCCCGTACTTAACAAAGTTGACATTTGTGTGTGAAATGGGTCTAACAATTTGACCCCAATACCATTGGTTAAATAAATTTGAACGACTAGAGAAATATATTTTAGGATTATCTGACAACTGACTGTCATGTTCCCTTCATTATAGTTGACTTGTTAATCATTTAACATAACTAATAGAACTAAGATATAGACAAAGTCTTACAGCACAAGGAATACAGATATATTTAAAGTATGTCATTTATGACAATTATAATAGAAATTTACGAGATACTCTTTGACTTTGATTTCTATTTAATAAGCACTTTACATCCTTAAAGCCCTAACTCAAACTTGAAGTAAATAGAGAGGCTCTTTGTGAAACAATAGACTGAGAAGTCAACAAAATTGTAATAAACTAAGATACATTTGTGTAAATATACTACTTACGATATTTTTAGCTGTCTCAATTACTCATACATTACATTTGTTTTGGTTCACAAACAATGCAAAATAGAATCTTTCACTGACCGTATTTTGCTGCCGACAGATGGCTCTGCATTTATTAAGTTATCCTGAGAAGAACACTTATAAACCTTTACCTGGTTTTATAAGAAAATGTAATTATTCTGCTTGTGTATAGCTTAAATTTGATTATTGCGATATGAAATTCATGAAACTTATTGAAGAATTTTGTTACCAAGTATCACAAAAATAATTCAAAGTAAACATTTTTCCGAACATAGTTTTTGTCCTGTATATTTTAAGAATATATGATTTGAATATTTGATTTGCCCTCAACCTCAAAATTACCGCCCCATTAGTCTCCTGTCCACTATTGGTAAATTGCTCGAGAAAATAATTCTATTTCCACTCCAAAATTAAATTGCGGCGCTGGACATTTCAAATTCACAATTTGGATTTAGAAAAGGGCACTCAACAGACCAACTTTTAAGACTAGTAGATGACGTCACCGAGCAATTTAATAATGGGGCTTCATCTTTGGCGCTATTTTTGGACGTAGAAGCCGCATTTGATCTGTGCTGGCACAACGGCCTGATTTACAAGCTGCACCGAGAGCTTCCCGGCCCCCCAAATTCACTGCCATTGCCGCATAATTTTTTAAAAAACAGGCGCTTCTACGTCAAAGTGGGTTGCTGCTTCTCAAAGGAGAGAGTGATGCAGTCTGGCGTACCACAAGGGGCTATTATGTCACCTTTCCTGTATAAACTCTTCACCAACGACTTCCCCGTGGACGCCAGATGCAAAGTTGCAATGTATGCTGACGACACTGCAATACACAAGCATCATAAAAATCCTCGTTATGGACTTTTAGAGATGCAGCGGTTCATTGGCCGCTTCCTTTCATGGCTTCATGACTGGAAAATCAAAATTAATGCGAACAAATTTTCAGCTTATACATTTTACAAAGCGGCAACCTTTGCCAATGGACCTAATGGTCGATGGTCAAATATTGCACTGTCGTCAGCAGGTCAAGTAACTGGGCGTGACGTTGACACGAACGATGCATTGGACCACCCACCTAACAGATAGCGCCAACAAAGGGCGGCAGGGATTAAAGATGTGCACCCCCATATTTAAGAGCAGACAGCAAAAGCTGCGCTCTAAGATCATCCTATATAGATCCTTTATTTTATCCGTGGTCCTGTACGCCTGCGTGGTCTGGTCCAACGCCCCCAACACCGCCCTAAGGTATCTCCAAACCCTACAAAACCTATCCCTACGCAAAATCCTATCTACTCCTATCCGAACAACAACTGCCACCATTCACCAAGAAACCCACGTCCCTTATATCAACGAGGCCATCAACAAACGTGCCTCTTCCATCTGGGCGCGCATCCGACACCATCAAAACCCCACCATACACAATATTGGGAAAGGCGAACCCAAGCACCGAAAACACGTCAGAATCAAAGCATATTGAAGAAAAACAAAAATAAGAAAACAACACGACTGCAAAATTATGCGCGCCCAACTCTTCCTGGCTCAGGCCACGCTCCCCGTTAGAGGCCGCCATCATCGGCAGCCCAGGAGTCAGCTACCCGCTGTCGCACATCCTAACTGCGAACATTGTAAATATTGTACATAGCCAAGTGTGTACAGTGTAGTGCGTGTGATATTGGGACGTACGTGGTAAGCCCAGGGGTGTGTGTGTGTTTGTGTGTGTGTGTGTGTGTGTGTGTGTGTGCGTGTGTGTGTGTGTGTTTTTGTGTGTGTGCGTGTGTGTGCGCGCGCAAGATAAGCGCAGTGTAAATATGTAAATATAAAAACAGGAAAAAGAAATACAGAGACAAATAACGAGATAAAACTGGTTCTCGGTGGCCTCAGTACAGGTCGCCGTATGGGCTTTAGAGGAACCCCAAAGACAATAAAAAACCATACCCAGAATTATAAACCCATGTAAATTTAGAGCCTGTAAGCCGGGTCCATTATACCGGCACCAGGCAAATAAGTTACAAATAAAAAGCCTTAAGCCTTGATTTGCCGTATTTTAGGCTCGCTGCTTTTATACTGCGTGTCTTAGATTGCTAAGGTCATAACGTACATTCCTCTGTAGTAATATCTCGTTTGTTTTTTACACTAACATTATAGAGATAGAAGATCTGCTACTGTTGCCGGAATCGAAATTATGAATCCATACAAAAAGATAGTTACAAAGTCGAGTATCTTCCAAATATGTAAGTACACCATCTATAAGAAATATTCTTTATGTGGCAGTTTACTTATATTTTGTAAAATATCCAACACTAAACAAAATACCATATGTTTACTACATTTGCATAACCAACAATCTGTAACCTCGAAATCTGTAGCTAAGGTGTCACTTAATGACTTATATATAATGCCATATAAATACTAAATAATAAAATCGAAATATTATTACATAAAGAATCCAATATTGTTAAAACACATAAATTGTTGCATTTGTTACATTTCCGAGATTGTGTTACTTGTAATCTAATGGTACTAGCATGAAACATGTAAACAAGAGCCAGCTACCCGCTTTTTAACTATTTAACTATCACTTCACTCGCCTGTTATCTCGCATGTATATTCAATGGAATGTTATAAAAATATCATTGTAACACTTTATCTTAAAGTTGTAGCAAATAGAAGAATAGATCTCTGTAGAAGAGTGGAAAGAGAAATCAGTGTGAGTAATACAGTAACCTACTCTCGGAAACATTTATTATATCGGAGACGTGCTGTAAGTGGACTTACTTTTCCACACGAGTGTCGTTTGGTCAATCAATTTTTCACCAACCGCACTTTAATGTCCACAGATGACTCTACGTGTAATATGTTTTGGCAGGGAAAAGGATTTATAGACAGTTATGATGTTTCATAATAATTTGTAATTATATTGTTTATATATGTTTTAGATTTGACTGATACTTTATACAGTGAGAATAAACAGCACATGTTGTGTATAATGAGAAAATATCGTACAGAAAGTTTATTGTCGCTAGAAAGCAAGTCTCCTGAGCTAAATATATCTTTAAAAGTTCGGCTTTGTTCTTTTATGGGTACACTGCCAATAACACATTTTTGTTCGTTTAATAGGAGTTTTGGCACTTGTGTCCAGTTATAACATTTATAAATATCTTTCGTTCTGAAAAATGTCAGCAGAGTGATACGCTTTAAACGTATATGACATTTGTTATACGTGCAGACACTATAGTTGTCAAAACATGCTCACCCAGGTCTTCAGCATATTTATTTGTTAACAGAGATTGTTAGTAATATAACTAATGTTTACAAATTAGTAATCCATTTGCTTAATGATCGTCAATAAAACTATTTGCAAAATTTAGCTTAACTTCTCTGTTGTCATTTTTCTGTTATTCTATGATTCTCTATCCTAATAGTCATATGTATTGAGAGCTAGTGTGGTAAATTTTTAAAAAATAAAGCTGTAAATTATGTTACATGTAAAGTGGAGATAACATACCGCAGTACACTAGAATTAGATAAGAAGATTGTTCCAACGCTAAATAGCGCCCCTTTAGCTGATTTTTGTTGTATTTAGCTGGTGTTTTCCTGCATTTAGCTTTATTTACAAGGAACCTCTTCGATTTGTACTATCTGGTAAAGTTTCAATTACCGTTTTCGATACTTTGTTTTGTTTTAGTACAAATGTATTCCATTCCCTTATCACATAACATTTAGTAACCAAACCTAACCTAACAATACCTCCTCCTTAACGCAGACCTAAGTTAGATGTTGAATTTGGTCATTTTATGATTTATTCTAAACACACATGTACCCTTTTAAAGATTCTGACATATCATTATTATTTTGTTGCATTTTATCTGATTTTTGTGTCTTCTGATTACAAGAAATTTTGAAGCATTAGTATAGTTACTTATGTCATTTTTCTAACTATTCATAGGTATTCTATCCTATTTAGTAGTAGCTTGGAGCTTTCTTACATGTATTTCTGACAACTGCTACAAGTATTCTCTAACTTACAAGATGTATCTAATGAATACTAACCTATAAGTACTACAACATCAGTATTATCCACCAATAGCATTCAGCCTTTGATAAACAGGAAGAGAAATACAGAAAACTAAAGTTAAACAAAGCTGTGAAGGAGGATACTACAAACCAAACACATGGCTAGTTGAGATTAGATTAGGTTAGGTTAGACTTAGAAAGTTATTAACCATTTTGTAGATGTTGTCAGAAGTAGAAGACGCATACAGAATATTTACAAAATATCATTAAACGTCAATATAATACTGTAACAATGTACAAACTGTGGATCATAAGTACTTCAACAACAAAGATTAAAAGCTCTATCAGACAGCCAGTCGGAGTCTTTGTGTTTTGTCACATGGAATTTCATGTTTCTGTGCTAGAAAAATAACGTTCTTAAAAATAATGAACAGGAAGATGCTGATTCATTTATACTTAACCCCTAATAACGTTCACAAAGAAAGGCAAACACACAATAAACCATCAGATATAGGTAGAAGTCGAGTACCTTCCAACGATGTTAGAATACAACTTCTAAATATACATTTCTACAATAAATATGAGCATTATATATTTTATAAAATATCTCTTAAGATTTTGATCAACTTACGATGATTATATTTATATGACTAACAAATTGTGTTGTAGAATTTTTTATCAATCCTCTGTGGGGAACTTCTCATTCGAACGACTTTTGTATCGTTTCCTACAAATGGTGAATTATCAGTTACAAAGTTTTACTACACAACGAATTTAGACGTTAAAGCACATAACTTGCTTCAACTGTTATACATAATAAACGATTTCTCAGATATTCTTCAAAGTTTTGCTACGTTTACATCTCGAATGCTGCAAGCTCCATCCTTGTATTACTCATGGTATAGTATGGAACAGGAAAGACAGGATATAGTGATCAGTTAATAACAATTTAAGTAAACTTTCAGTCCGAAGTGTCCATTTTTATATTAAACGAAATGTGCAAAAAAAAAATTGTAATTGTTAATCTGAAGCAAATAGAGTAATAGGTCTTTGTAGACGAGTGGGAGGAGAAATCAGCATGAGCAATTTAATGTAAATGTAAATATGTATTATATCGAAGAGGATCTTTCAGTTACCTCAATTTTCCACAAGAGAGTTT
Source organism: Mantis religiosa (assembly GCA_030765055.1). Lineage (NCBI taxonomy): Eukaryota > Metazoa > Arthropoda > Insecta > Mantodea > Mantidae > Mantis > Mantis religiosa. Next base: position 7,098,798 of record JAUKNK010000031.1, on the reverse strand, counting down.
ATCTTTGTTACTGGACAAAGAAGTTTCCACTACCGCACTTGGCTGTCCACAGATGGCTCTACATGTAATATATTATCGCTTGGGAATAATTTATGCACAACTACTCAGCTTTTAACTATTTGTAACCTCTTTTGTTTGTATGTACCTTATATTTGATTGGCTTTTATTGAGTAAGAATAAACAGTACCTGAAGTATATACTGACAAAGTATCATAAGAAAAGTCAACTGCGTTTGGGAGAACAAGTCTCCTAAACTAAATATATCTATAAACAGTTCGCCTTTTTGTTTCATAGGTCCATTGCCAATTAATAAATGGAAATACATAAGAGTTTGGTACCCACCTCCAATTATAATTAACGTCATGTCTGGGAAGGTTCTTTCCTCATCTCACAAACGCCGTAATAGTGCACCATTTAAGTGTCTAAGCTGGTGTACTGGATTTTGAAATATAAACTTATAGTAGACAGTGCTCCAGAAGCTTTTCAAATTATTTGGGTTTCAATCCGTGCTTTCACCAATTTTAAATGTCCGTACATGTATATGTCAATGTTTCTCTACCACATACTGCAACCTATTCAAAAACTGAATATCAAGATTTCACGTTTCCCCAATTTTGTTTCTATGGGGTCTAGCAATTTAGAATGAAATGTAATATTTAAGTAACTTTCCTCATAAATACAACAAATAACGATTGTATATTTACCACAGTTACTCTCAAAAATTTCTTCAGCTGGGAAGAGTTTTTTAAAAGTAGTAAACAAAATCTTAATACAAAAGTTAGAGTTAGTTAAGCAATAAAATTTATATAAATACCTTCTCTGTGGAGCCAACCATTTCCTATATATCGCTTAAACATTGTCTGAATTTTCCAAAACTTATATATTTCTCTAATGTTAAATCATTGTTTACATTTTCTGTGTTAGTCATGTAAGGAGAACAGAACTTTAACATCCATCACATAGCGACCAGCTGTTTAAACAGTTGACTGTCACTTAAAGACTGCGTTCACAACAAATATAGCAATAATCTCTATTAACATTAAGGAGGTAGAGTATTGCAATAGTTTAAATAGTACAGAAGGTCATCTGACGTCATTTTAAACTTCTCACTCATACGATTTACTCCAGCACTGGCTTCTAAGGAGTTAACCTCCTTTACTCCAAATATGGAAATTCATTCCCTGGATTTTTAGTATTTTATACATATTAGTTGTCTGTTTCTTCTATATCAACAATAAAAAGTTTAATGTTTCTGAACTACAAGTAAACCGGTAAAACAACTCCAAACATTTGATCAAAATACTGCATGTTTAATATAGCTGCTTGACAAATCATGCATCTAGAATTTTCTTAAAACGGCCTATGAAGTCCACTTTATTCTAAATGACTTCTGTATAACTTTGAACCTAACAGTATTATTACACAAAAATGTGGAATATATACCAAACAGTATCGATCAACAACGACTTCCGAAATATTCGTCACCCTTGGTTTAGATTTTCTAACGTTTTACGTCTTTAATGCGGTAAATTCCATTCTTGTGTTACTCGTAGTTTAACGGAAATTGCATGGAACATGAAAGGCTGCATCTCTGTTTTTATTTTTAGCTTCAGTTAGATTAAATCGTTCATATGTGACATTTGCTATAAGTATACATAATAATTCCTTATATATTATTTACTGATATATTTGAGTCTTAGTCTATATTTACACGTTATATTTACAATGTTTATATATTTAATGTTTTAATGTTTTTATATTTAATGTTTACACGTATATATTTACAATCTTATGTCATTTTAATACTTTTTCTAGCACATACTTTAACAGGAGCAAATAGGTAATGCCTTCCCCCCCAAATATTTTATAGAAAATATTTTTACATTTTTATATTTTAGATAAATGATGATTGATGATGAAACAAGTTTTTATATACAAAAAATAATTTTATAGAAAAGAGAAAATAGATATAAAAACTGCAGCAAAAAATCTTTAGCAATTACTGATTGCACATATTACGTGACAAGTAGGGTTATTTTATGATATCTTGTGACACCTTGTGACGTCTTATATCATAAATGTGACTTACTGACACATGGAAGTGATAGGTTTGGCGACGTATGACATAAATGTGACGTCATGTGGCCAAACTATAAGAGTGTCAGTAGTGGATATTTCTAAGTAGCTTAACTAAGGAAGGATAAGGGTAGCGGCGCACTCCTCTGACATGACTGGAGCGTATACTCTAGACTTTGTTACTACCAATTCGGGACAAAAGCCCTTGCTACCATGAAAATAAATTAGAAGAGTAAGAGTCCAAAGTATATTCAACCCCGAGATATTTGAACAATAGCATACGCGATATCTAGATGATAGAAAATATCTCTCAAATATGTGCAGATATCTCTACAAATACTTGATACACCCGCATAGTTATTCTAAAAGTCCTGATAGGAATAACAAATATTTCCGAAGGTCCTCAAAGGAGTTTTAAAAACACTCTGATCACTCAAAGATGCGAAGACTTCCCTTAACTTATGTAATAGTGTCCAAAAGAGTCAAAAGTGTCCATAATTTGCATATCAGGGATGTAAGCACTCAAAATGTGTAAACTCGATTCCCAACATTTACAAATTATGGAGAAGTATCCAAAGTTAGATATGTATTACAAAGTCTAATTTGTAAGTTCCATTTATTCAATGTATGTGCACGTCTTTTTCTGCTATTTCTGTGTAATTTTCTGTATCTGGTATATCATTACATGTGTATGGCCAAATATTAATGGTTAACTTATGCAATTTATTACATCAATTATTTCAGAGATATTTACTTTTGTTTCCAATCCCCTAATGTCTTTGAACCTTTGAAATGTTATGATACATTACTCCTAACTTCATGGTAATAACAATGATATTGAAACGTAGGATGTAACAATCCACTGTCAACTTCACTTCAGTCTCCTGTATCCCTCTTGTATAACAACTACATGTGTAATGTAATCTATTGTCTTAAACCTGAGGTAAATAGAAACACAAATGTTTAGAAGAGTAGTTTGAGAAAGACATGTGAGTGTAGCATATTATCCCGAACACGTATCTACGATCGCGTGACATGTTTACACAAAAGAAACTGATACGCGGGCAGTGTGAAAACCAAGAGCCCACGGATAAAGATAACAGGCACATAATGGTCTGCCGGGGCAAACTGACTGAGATAACTGGAAATTTCTGGATTGATAGAGATTGTTCGGGTCCGCATTTAGTTTAGAACAATCTAGAATTAACGATGCAGGTATTTAAAGAGGCGACGACTGGCCAGGAGTTTAGTAGAGTGGCAAGATGTCAAACAGTGAGTTAAGCAGAGAACAGCTGAGAGTGTTGTGTAAAGACATTTAACGAGAGTTTTGTCAACAGTGCAAGGTGAGTAAGCTGTTTGTTACTGTCATCGACCTTGTTGTTGTACATGTGATGTAATGTTGTTACGTGAGAATTGAACAGTGTATCGCTACGGAAATAAAGAACATTTAGAATTTTGGCAAATTGGACTTTTAAGCCTACGAACACACAAAGTCACAATTGGTGTCAGGAAGCGGACGACATCATCACCGAGAAGATGGAAGAAATGAAGGTCGAACTAACAACGAAGACGGAAGCTGCAAATAGCAACTTGGGCGCGACGATGACCACGAAGATGACCGACACCAGGAAGAGCAGCCGGAGGAACGAGTAAGGACCGGCGTGGCGAGGAGCACGTCGGCGCCATCACCACCATCCCCTCGAGTGAGGCAGACAGCCTCATCGCAGACGTTTGGGTCAATGGGAAACCGTGCCGCGTACTCGTAGACACCTGGGCAGCCGTCACCATCATCAGACCTTACGTGGCCAAGTGTTTGCCGTCGAGGAAACCAAGCCGATCGTACCAGCTAGTGACGCAATCGGGCGACTCCTTGCCCGTGGAAAGGGAGGCTCTGCTGCAGTTGACTTTGGGACGGAGCGTCGTGCGTCAGTGGGTGTTCGTTGCGGATGTGGCTGAGGAGGTGATACTGGGACTGGCTGCCCTCAGGAGCCACGAGAGGCCGGTCGACGACGGCAGGATGGTCCTGCGGCCCAATGGAGAAGAGGTCATACTCCGGCAACCTGAAGAACGCCTTGGAATCTGCATGGACATCTGCAAGGAAGACGTGGATCTATGCGAGAAAGGAGGTGGTGGTGATGGCGCGACCTGAAGGACAGCGAATGAACAACATTGTTGCCGTGCCGAGAAGTGGCAGTGAGGCTCCTTAACCTAGCGGACATCGATAACGACGTCCAGGCCTGAACGGAGATGGGGACGTGTGAGCCCGTGGTCATGGTGACAGCAATCGACAAGACAAAGGCGCCGGTGCCGACGTAACACCAGGGGCCCCGGCTGGAAGGTTTAATGGAGAGGGCGGTCGATCACCTGACCACAGAACTGCTCGAGAAGGTTCGACAACTGCTGAGACGATACCAGCGCGTCTTCAGCCAAGGCAGAGAAGAACTACTGCGTCACACGGTGAGAGTTACTGGCGGTAGTAAATGCCTTGGAGCACTTCCACAAGTACCTGTACAGTCAGCCATTCCACCTGAGGACTGACCTATCCGCCCTAACCTGGCTACTGAGCTCTAGAAACCTGGTAGGCCAGACAGTACGTTGGGTTCAGAGGCTGCAAGAGTATGACTTCGCCTCTGAACATCGTAGAGGGAAGAACCATGGTAACGCAGACGCCATGTCCCGAAGACCCTGCCAGAGGAATGCGGCCAATGCACAGGAGTGGAAGAGAAGGAGCGTGCCGCAGCTGTACGAGTAGCCACGGCAGTGCCTGCGGATGGCTGTGATAGCGCAGGCCTTTGGAGAAAGCAGCTGGCGGACGCAGACTTGGGACCTCTCTTGAGGAAGGCGGAGGCAGGGACAAGACCAATCTGGGAGGCATCGCACCGAGGAGCACCATCTGTAAGTCGTACTGGGCCCAATGGGACTCGCTGAAGATCAGAGAGGGCGTGCTGTTCCGGGTGTGGGAATCGTCCGATGGGAAGACGCAGAGACAACAGTTGGTACTTCCGCGAAGTAAGGTCCCGGAGGTCTAGGAGCAGGTGCACGCCGGTACTTCAGGAGGTCACCAGGGAGCAAACCAAACAATCGACTAACTTCAGCAGCCGTCACAAGGACCATCCCGGGTGGTGAAGAGGACTAACGACGTGGTCTACCGCATCCAGAAGATGCCCCGAGGGAAGAGGTTGGTGCTATACCTGCATCGTCTGGCCCACTGCGATGGTGCTGTTCGGGACGACCAGCCTTGAGGAGGGAGCAGTGTCGCGAACCCGCATCTGCGATCTCGTGGCTTGTTTACACAAAAGAAACTGATAGGCGGGCAGTGTGAAAACCAAGAGCCCGCGGACAAAGATAACAGGCAGATAAGGGTCTGCCAGGATCAAACGACTGACATAACTGGAAATCTCTGGACTGAGAGATTTTTTGGGTTCTGGTTTAGTTTAGAACAATCTAGAATTAACGGTGCAGGTATTTAAAGAGGCGACGACTGGCCGGGTGTTGAGTCATCGACCTTGGTGTTGTAGATGTGATGTAATGTTGTTACGTGACAATTGAACAGTGTATCGCTACGGAAATAAAGAACATTTAGAATTTTGGCAAAGTGGACTTTTAATCCTACGAACCCACAAAGTAAACCCTGATTTTGGAAATTTTATCAATAAGACACATTGTCTTAGTTATGTTGATTGTCCACAACAAGAGATGTTCTAAGTTATGAAACATTGAATGATCCAATACTCTTACCGAACGATCATTCTTGTCCAGAGATGGCTCCACATGTAATATGTTACAGGAGCATAGAGTAATATTAATTATTTACAAAGTTTAATAACAAATTGTAATTATATTGTTTATATTCACTTTAGATTTTATTTATGTTACATTTAGTACGATTTAGAGGAAGCTAGAAGGTATACACAAAAAATTTCGAATTGACAAATAGACGTTTGTTAGTGTACAAGAGACCAACTCAGACTTAAACAACAATACAAGGTTTTTAAAATGCATACGAATTCCACTAACACGATCTGGTCAACTCATTTATCAACAAATTACTTTTGCAGTGCATCTACTTCCTGTACATCATTATACAGAATTTAGCTTAACTTCCGTGTTGTCAAATCTCCGTTATTATTTATATTTCTTACAGCCAGGTTTACTAACTGACAGATGCATTTTTAAACAATCAGATGTATATTTACTAGTAGGTGTAACGAGAATACATCAGAGTTAAACGTCTGTCAAATATTTTAAGACGTGGTCGCTAAGTGCTAGTTATGTCATTTCATTGTCTTTCTATGATCAACAACTAAGACACTGTTAGAACTTCCTATTAGACAAACTCCTAAATATAATGCCAACAATCAATTCTATCTTTAATTTTATTTCATTTTCAGAGCTTAGTAACACTGTCAGTAATGTAGTGACCTCTGGTGACCGTAACATGGAGAACGAGATTGTGTAACTATCGATGTAAACAAAACTTTACCAAATCGCGATCTTATTGAAATTTATATCAATTTGTTTAAAGATAAGTGAGGTTTTTGTTACAGATAATTTTATTGTGTAGTACGAACAGCAAATTCAGACTGATATATCTGATATATCTGCTTCATTCTCAAATATATCATGGATTTTATAGTAAGGAACTAGGAGATCCTAAACATTCTGAATGACCTCTATATTATTTGTTAGCTGTTAAGTCATGACATATTCAAAATCTTCATATCACCTAAATGTAGATTCTGCTTAAACACTAACATATCAATTATTTGATCTCACTTTCGAATTACGATATATTTTTTCCTTCAATTCTATATTATTTAAAAACCTGCACTTTGTTCTCCCGTTACTTGTAATTCCTGGGAACAACAACAAACTTTAAAGACGAGATATAGCGAGGCGCTTGTTAACTAACACTTCAGTCTCCTATATCACTCTTCTATATACAGCGAAATATGTAATAAACTATTTGGATAAACGTTTACGAACTTGTAGCAAGGACAAAAGTAAGGCTTTGTAGAAGACTGGGTTATGAAAGCTCTGTGAGTGTAAAACATAAGCCTAATCTCGTAAATATATATTACATAGGACACGTATTATGTAGTGCAACAAATGTTTTAGCTGAGAAAGCATTGAATAGTAAATCCTTTGACCCGCCTCTCCTTGCTGTCAATAGATGTCACTGTATGCGATATATTACCGTGCAGTATACGATTTGTAATTAACCACAATGTTTTATAGCAAATCATAATTGATTTTGTCAGTTATAACTTATAATTAACCGATTTTTGATGAGAAGGAGGGAAAAGTGACTGGTGTATATACTTAAATAATAGTAACCAAACAAATATTTGTACTTGAGAGCGGAAGTATCCGGAACCTAGAATATCTGCAAGCACCAGAATTTTTTGTTTCATGGGTGCTTTGATCATACGAGTCCTGATTGCTTTTATTTTTATGTTCTATTCATAGAAAAACACAAGTGTCAGTATTGAAAAATGCACAATGTGCAAACAGAAATCATTAATGAATAACCATTGCAAAGTGAGTTTTCCAATCGAGGTTTTCCTTATATTCCAGTTCTGAGCGTGATATCTCTCACAATGTTACAAATGCAATCTTCTTTCGGTTGGTGAAAAATCTTGTTTTGGTAGAGTTTATGGTAAAATCCATGCGTGGCGTAGCGCATTACCAGGTGACGTAGCTTGTAGTTCGCTTGTTTCCGCTCGTCCGTGGAGCAGAGATCCGGCCAGATGGCTCTGCACTTCTCGATGAGAGTTTAACGTATATCTCGTACGGCTTGGTATTTGACAGCCAAAACTGCATTTTGATGTCGTCGATGGTTAATACATATCTTATTCTTGTGTGTCCTGTCTGCGCAATGCGTAGAATTTGTTCAGGTAACTAGCTGTGACTTTTATTGTTCTCATCAGGTCACTGCTGCCTACAGAACACTTACATCACTTGATAGCGATCATGTCATGGCGCTGCGGGGCCTGTATAGTCCTGAGAGGTCACCATGCCCATGATAAGCACCCAGCGCCATCACTGTGATAGTGAAGTGATCGTCAGACTTTATGCTTGCATAAAAAGGTGTCCTGAGGTCAAAACTACCTGCTATATCTCACTTTACTGCATTCCTGTTCATGTGTGCCGTACTGGTAACAGAATACTGCATTATGATTAACTTTTGTACAATTGTGATAGTTTGATAACAAAAGTATTGAATTATACTTAAATTTTGGACACAAGTATCTATGTCTGAAGAAAAAATAAGTAGCTTTTGGAAATGAACAATTATCATAAGTTGTAATTAACGTTGGTATAAAAGAAGTCTGTAGTTTATCTTCGCTGATTAACTTTTATACGGATCATATTGTTGGTAAATAGAGGAGGAAATATCAGCAGGAATAAATATAAATATAATAATGCATTAAATATGCCATTATATGCAGATGACTTAATAATGCAAAGCAGAGAGGATAATCTACAAATAGGTCTGCAAAGTTTAGAGAAACTGATTCTGAATTATGTTTAAATATATCAGCAGGAAAGTCAAAGATCGTGGCATTTACTAAGAAACAAATTAAGAAATGGAAGATAGACTTAAATAATAATGTCTTGAATAGGTGAGGAAATTTAATTACTTTAACTGTAAAGTAACCTTTAAAACAAATAACGAAGAGACAACTAATAAAGTGAGTAAATTTGAATATATTATTTTAATAATAAATCACACCTCACAAAGAAAAACCCGAAAACGTTACAAATGTTAAAGTTCTACTGTTAGGTCAAGAGACAAAATACTGTAACCAAACAAATGCGACAAAAATGAAATATCTCCGAGCAGGTAAACGATTTATAGACAAGATAGTGTTAGAAATAAAGAAGAAAGGAAGGAATTAAATATATATTCTTTAATACTAAAGTAACAAATACAACAAAAATGTAAAAACCATTGATAAAAGAACTCTCGTATTCCATTAAAGCAATAGAAATATAAACATCTGGTTATAGAACTATAGGAAGACGAGGTCGAAGAGGAGTATTGTCCTAAACCACGGAGAGTTGAAGATATTTGTAGAAAGTGTTGTGTTGCATATTTACAATGGAATTCACTATTCTACAAAGTCCTTATCAAACTTTGAGGTTTAGTTATTCTATATTTATATCTCTTACTGTTTATCAGTAATAGAAAACATGTTCACAACAAAGAAAACTTCTAGCAACACACCCAGATATGCACACTGTCATTAAATTATATAAAATATATTCTATTTTAGTAAAACTATTTAACAATTTATAAACAATTAAATGTATATGAAGCTTTACCATGAATACGGTAGTTTCGAGTGATTGTTTACAAATTGTTTTGAGTCATATACTTATAAAATGCTAAACTGAAATATAAAATTTAACCACTTTGCATTAGAATTACCTTCTTCACAAAGGTACGCAGACTTTGCTCCTCTTTGGCATCTCAAAACATGTATTTACACTGAACTCCTTCATTTGCTGCAAGTATGTATCACAAAGCAAAGTTTCTTTTTTTTAAACAGCGGATATACTCTCTTGATTTGATTACATTCCATTCCTTACATGTGTAAATGTACTGTTTACCTTTAATTCACAAATGTTCCAAGCGCTTCGGAAGCATTCAACTGTTTACTTTCGGAAATACCCGGCTATGGAACAATTAAGGATATTAAATATGATTAAAAATCTTACAGCTTTGTGATTTTGTGGACAGTATTTATTACGATCACTTTAAAAATAATCCAGAGGTCTTATGTTACACTAGAGAAACTCAAAACCTTCATTTGAAATGCCCTAGTCAGGTGTTTTGTATATAATATTCAGAGCTAAAACCTCAAATACAGTTTCGTTGTACTATTGTGAATATTTCACCATTCTGACATATTAATAAAAGTTGTTACAAGTATTATAATAACAAAGTCAATAAAGCCTTTCAAACTAAAGGCTTCCTCCTTTCCTAGATGGGCATTTTCTCTCAAATAACCGATTTGAGTATATGTTTCCAGTTTTATAAATTGTATTTATAGACCAAAATGTTGCCTTTTTGCAAAAGTCGTGAAGACATTCAGAATTATTTTTACAAGATCTACAACGTCCTGTAATAAAAGTTCTGTTTTTATCGATAACAGAAGTATAAGCAAAGCAGTCGTCTGCGTGAGGTCGCATATGACATCCTAAATATATAAAGATAGCGGTCATATACGACCGATACTTCACAGGATGTAGTTATCCTACCTCCAGAAATTATCCTTTACTTAATAAACATTGATACAAGAATTATAATAATAACGTCAACAAAGCCTTTCAAACTAAGGACTCTTCACCCAGGAGAGTATTTTCTCTCAGATGATCGACTTGAGTATAAAATAACTTATAGAAAAATCTATAACCACAATAATATTCTCAGTAGAGTACTGAAAATGTTTACATAACTCTTATAGGTCTTGAATATCTGTATGTTCAATTAAAACTTAAATAAATATTCAGGCCATGATTTTATTTTAAAGAGTGGAATAGCCGCGTCATGGCTCAGTGGTTAGACCGCTTGGCTCTCACCAAGGCAGCCCGGGTTCGACCCCAGGCGACTACAAAGTGAGATTTGTGGTGGACAACACGGCGCTGGGGCGGGTTTTCTCCGGGATCTCATTCCACCGGTGCTCCATCTTCATCTCATGTATCATCAGTGTCATCGCCTGCGGTGCCGTATGTAGTAAAAGCGGGCGTTAAACACTACACATTACATTTCATTTAAATAGTGGAGTTGGATGTTTTTGAAGCCAAATTATAGAAGTGTCTTATCTTCAGCGCAAAGGAAGATATCCTTAAACCGACACTGTCCACGTTTAAAATCTGATTATTAGTAATTTTGTATCTTTTACTTGCACTTATGAAATTCTTCAGCGCTTTATAAACTTATGTATTGAAATACGTATTATAAATCCTAATGTACTGGAAAAATTTGACAAAATAAAGTATACAAAGCAAAAGTATTTCTTCAAATATTGAACCAGTATCCTTTTGAACAAAACTGACATACTTGTGTTTTTAGTCCTAAATCTTAAAAAGGAGCAAGATCATCAAAATCCTCACTCTCTACCTCAGCCACTTGCTCCTGTTACAGCAACTTCTTCAATTTGAACTTCCATTATCTTGCTAATATTAAACCTTCTAAGGTCACATCAACAAAAACTTTGACAATCCACACATTAGAATCTAATAGATCTGTCCAGTTTTCAAGCACAACAGTTTTATAACTGAATTCAACATAAAAATTTGCATTCGAATCACCATATATCTCAGATTTGAAAAAAATGGCGTTATACTATATTAACAGGAGCAACTAAATGTATTCTCTTACCATCACACACTGGCATTATTGTCAATGAACAAGCCAAGGAAGCTACAACACTTACCAGTCTTAAAACACATCTCAGCAGCCTAAACAAGAAGTTGTGAATTACTGAGTGGCTAAGAAAGTGCCCCAATAAGCTTTCAGAAATCACAAACTCAGTTTTCAACAACAATCAAATCTACCTAAGGAACAGAAAGGACTAGATAATCTAGACGCGGTTACGAGTTGGTCATTCGAAATTGTCACATGAGCACCTCCTAAATAAAATTCAAACCACTTTATGTAAAATTTACAACAAAACATATATTTGAATGTAAATATTTAGAACCTTACAGACAAAAAATGGAAAGTTTCTGGACAACAAAAGGAAGCACAGAACAATTCCACGTCTCTTTTCAACACATTTCAGTTTATACATAGCATTAAAGTACCAATGTCATTGTGAGTTTTACAATGTATATATGTATATTTAGTTTTCCAAGACCAAGAGACCCTACTACGTCCATTGATTTAAAAATCGTTTACCATACTGTATTGTAATTATTGTATTACTGTTATTGTTCGTGTGCTGTTTCCAATGTGACTGTACTGAAACAAAATGTAAATTTTGTTTCTATATCTACATGGTCGCTCATGCGACCTAAAATAAACAATTTGAAAAACAACTGAATTGCCGAATTTTGTAGCAACGGTCTTTGAGTTCCTCTTCCTGAACGACAACTGTACAGATGCTAAATCGTGAGATATACACAAGGTCATGTTGCCCAAAAGTTTTAGACAACGTTACAAAGCAATTTGTTACAATTGTTACATGTCATTGACCATTTCGGAAATAATTTTCAATGCTCGGCTGATTATGCATCTTAGCAGTTCTATACTACATTCTTGTATTACTCGTAATGTCATAGAAATAGCACGAAACATGAAAGGCAGGACACAGCTACCCACAGTTTAACAATTTAACCGTCACTACACTCTGCTGTATGGCTCATGTATATTCAACCGAATTGGGAACAAACATATTATTATAAAACTTTATCTTAAGCCCGAACAGAATAGAAGAACACTTCTCTGTAGAAGAGTGGGAAGAGAAATAATTGTGAGTAACACAGTAACCTATTATTGTTAAAATGTATTATATTAGAGACGTTCTTTTAATTACATTAATTTTCCAAAAGAGAGACTTCTTTGGTTACAAACAATTTCGCGCCAATGGCACTTCACTGTCCACAGATGGCTCTGCATGCAATATGTTATCGCAAGTAGAGATATTTATATTCAATTATGCAGTTTTATAACAATGGGTAATTATTTTGTTTATATATACTTTGGATTTAATTGTATTTTCTTAAGCGAGGACAGACAGTACCTACAATGTATACTGAGAAAATATATGAGAAGGTAGAAGTGTGTGAGGAGGCAAGTTTGCTACACTATATATATATGGGGCCGGACGGGCTGTCCTCCCTAATGCTCCGACATCTTCCTTTCAACGCGGTTCTGTTCCTAACTAGGATTTTCAACATGTGCCTCACCCTTGGGTACCTTCCACGAGAGTGGAGGGAGACCCGGTTGATTTGCATATTGAAACCTGGGAAAGATCCGGTTCACCCTTCCAGCTACCGATCCATTATCCTCCTTTTCACCCTCTCGAAACTTCTCGAGAGGTTGATTCTCACCCGCTTGTCCCCAATATTGGGAGACATTCAAGCCATTACCGCCCTCCAATTTGGTTTTCGTTCTGGGCACTCGACAATCTCAGAGCTGCTGAGTGTGGTGGAGACCGCTGCCCTGGGTTTCCAGGAAGGCGCCTTCACTGCTGCGGTTTCTTTGGATGTTGAGAAGGCCTTTTCTACGACATGACATGCCGGGCTCCTTTAAAAACTGATCCACTTTAGGCTCCCAACACAAATGGTCAACATACTACACAGCTTCTTGCGACACCGCACATTACAAGTCACAGTCGCGGTGAAAACATGTACACTCAGACCAGTGAGAGGCGGAGTCCCCGAAGGTTCTGTACTATACCCCACCCTATTCAACGTCTTTATGTCAGATTTCCCAGCAGAGCCACGAGTCAAAGTGGCACAATACGCTGACGACGTGCTTCTGTTCTGCAAAGACAAACACATCCTCAGAGCCTTCAAACCCTTACAAAGACAGCTCCGTCTCACACAGCAGTCGTGTAGGCGTTGGAAGATGTCCGTTAATCCGGACAAAAGCCACGCAAAACTTTTTACAAAGCGCCACACCCCTGCAGACTGCCCCAATTTCAGCTACCGAGGTCCAAGGATAGAGTGGACTACCTCTGTCCAGTACCTAGGTGTTAACTTGGACAAGGGTCTAACTTTTCGCCAACACATCAGGGACCGAGCGGCCAAGGCACAGGGAGCAATTGCTTCCCTGTATCCAATGCTGGGGTCAATATAGATGCCAGTTGGCATGAAGTTATACCTCTTCCGAGCGCTGGTAATCCCGGTTATGCATTACGCCTGCGAGATCTGGGGCATGGCAGCAGACAGCGTGCTAGCATGGCTCCAAGTTAGGCGCCGAGCATCAAAATTATACGGAAGTTTACCCAACCACACAGGCGCCCTTGTCAGATCACTGGGAGATTATGACCCCACTAGACGTCGTTCTAGACAGCACCGGTTACCCCGCATGGCTAGCGGGCATGCGAGATAACCCAGGAGCTAATCCGAATAGCAGCTAAAGCTGAGCTCCACATTATCCTTCCAAGCAGCTCGGCATCAAAATTATTCCCCAAAGTAAAAGCAAATAAAAACACCAGGGTGCTAGATATCGCATCCTGTTCATCAAGCCCCAGGTATATCTTGTAACCTCATAGATAATACCAATCCAAAAACCCACATTTTACCCTACAAAATCCCGAAATCTACCTTACATGCGGTAAAACCCTTAAAGGGTGGGCACGCAGCAAAAACCTTCTGGTTATATACAGCCAGTCAGCACCACATGGCATCTCATGACTTATTTGTAATAAGAGTTTAGAATTTGACATAGTTCTAAAATAAATATCGGTTAAATATTAAACTAAATATTCAGGGCCAGCACCTTTCCTTGGAGAACAAAGATGTTCAAGAAAAACTTCAAACCACAAACTACTGATTACATTTTGGGAAATTCTAATTTCCCCAATTAGACTACCCATTTAATTCGATATTTTCAGTTTAAAAGAAGTGGAGGAGCATGTTACATTTTCAAGGAATATTCATAGAAATCTTATAATGAGTGCCTTTGTATCAGTAATAAATTCTAAGGTCATGCCGCACGTACATGTCCTTGAAGTACAATATACAACACATTAATTAGTGAAGTGAACTATTCACTAAATGTTCCGTATTATTTCTCTGAACTTACCAAAACTGATGCATTTATTAAATGTCTCTTAGCCATGTAAGGAAACAGTAATTCACATTCACTGCATAGCAAGTTGCTCTTGAAACATTTGACTATTACTTGTATGTTACTACATCGACTTGTAACCTTGTCAACTCGAAAGGTCGGAGAGGTAGAGTGCGGGATTTTTAAATAAATATATATCTATAATATCTTAGAGATGAAATGTGTATAACGGACCACCCTAGACATAAGCGATGACTAAATAATAATTTAAGACCTTGTCGCCATGTCATAGCTTTGTCATTTCTTTCTCTTCACATGGTCAGTGTATAAGTAAGCAGTAAGACAAAACCATATACTTAGATAAGAACATTGCCCAACATATCGCTAAATAGCGCCCCTTTAGCTGATTTTTGTTGTATTTAGCTGATGTTTTCCTGCATTTAGCTTTATTTACAATGAATCTCTTTGACTTGTAGTATTTGGTAATGTTTCAATTACCGTTTTCGATACGTTGTTTTGTTTTAGTACAAATGCATTCTATTCGATTATCACTTAACGTTTAGTAACCAAACCTAACCTAACAATACCTCCTCCTTGACGTAGAACTAAGTTAGAGTATTTCTTCACCAGATGTTGAATTTAGTCATTTTATCATCTATTCTAAACCCTGGCATGCAGCCTTTAAAAATTCTTACCAATCTTTAGTACTTTGTTGCTTCTGGTTGCAAGTATTTTGAGGCACTAACACGGTAATGTATTTTTTTAACTTTTTATAGACCTTTTATTATATTATAAAGTATCTTGGAGCTTTCTCATATGTATTTTTGACTACTGCTATTAGTATTCTCTAACTTACAAGATGTGTCTAATGAACATTAACCTATAAGAACTATAACATCAGTAGTTAGGGCATCATCCACCTATAGCTTTAAACCTTTGATAAACAAGTATAGAGATATAGAAAACTAAAGTTGAACAAAATTGTGAAGGACAATACTTCAAAACAAACACAAGGTTAGGTCACTTTAGGTTAGGTTAGACATTCAGTGTTAACCATACTGCAGATGTTACCAGAAGTAGTGGACGTCTACAGAATATTTACAAAAAATAATTAAACTGCAATATAATACTGTAGCAATATACAAACTGCAGAACATAAGTGCTTCTACAACAAATACTACAATGACTTTAAAATGTTTGTCCTTTAGGTTTATCAGACAGCTAATCGGAATCTTTGTGTCTTGCCACATTGCGTTTTACATTTCTACGCAACAAAAATAACGTTCTGTTATTTCTTAAAAAGAATTGAAAGGGGAAATACAGAATAAATGTAAATAACCACTAATAACATTCACAAAGCAAGGCTAATACATAATAAACTGTCAGTTATAGGAGTCAAGTACCTTCCAACAATGTTAGAATCCCAGGTCTAAATATGTTTTTCTTCAATAAACTTGAGCTTTATTTAATTTATAGAATATATCTTAACAGTGTTATCACATTACAATGTTTATATTCATATGATTAACAAATTGTGTTGTAGAATTTGGTACCAATCATCTGTGAGGTACACTTCATTCTGAACGTCATTTGTACGATTTCCTGTAAATGGATAGATATCAAATACAAAGTTTTATTACACAACGAATGTAGACATTGTTAAAGCACACAATTTGTTCTATTTCCAACACACCATTAACGATTTCCAAGATATTCTTCAAAGTTCTGCTACTTTTACATCTCAAAAGTTCGGAGGCCCAAGCTTTATTACACATAAGTTCATAGAAATAACAAGGAAGATGAAAGGCAAGATATACCAACCCGCTCTTTAAAAAGTTAACTATCACTTCTCTTTCCTGTATCCCTTTTGTATGTACAAGGAAATGTGTAAACCCGACACCAAAAATTTACAAATTTCGGAGAAATATCCGAAGTTAAATATGTATTAAAAGGTCTAATTTGTAGGTTCCATTTATTCAATGGTCTGCAAGTCTTTTTCTGGTACTTCTGTGTGATTTTCTGTATCTAGTAAATATTAGATGTGTATGGACAAATCTTATTAACGAAATAAGTGGATCCCTTTAAAATGGTTAACTTATACTAATTATTATGTCAATTTTTTCAGAGATATTTACATCTGGTTGCAATTATTAATACCCTTGAACCTTTGGAATGTTAAGATACATCACTCCCAACTTCACGGTAACAAAAATGATCTCGAAAGGCAGGATGTAGCAACAGTATTAACTATCCCTTCAGTCTCTTGTATTCCACTTGTATAACAACTATATGTGTAACTTAACTGTAAGCTATTATCTTAAACTTGAGGCAAATATAAAAAAAGTTTGTAGAAGACTGGGTTGAGAAGGCAGTATGAGCATCACATTAACCTGCTCTTGAAAACTATCATCTATAGTACTCACTCTTAATTATTTTGATTAGCAACCACAAGAGATGCAAAACCCTTGCCGATTGCTCATTGCTGTCCAGAGATGGCACCACATGCTTAATGTTACCGGGTGATATAACGACCTGTAGTTATTTATATACTGTTTAGATTTTATTTGTGTTTTATTTATTAGGAATTAGGGGAGGCTTGAGAGTATACTCAAATGTTCCGAATTGAAAAATGATTATATCTGAGAAATAAAGTCATATAGATTAAGCATCTATGTAAGAGTATGAAACCTGAAACTTGGGTCTGATTTACAAACTGCACAGAAAGCTTCCCGGCCTCCAAAATTCACTGCCACTGCTGCATAAATTTTTAAAAAACAGGCGCTTCTACGTCCAAGAGGGTCACTCCTCCTCAAAAGAGAGAGTGATGCAGGCAGGCGTACCACAAGGGGCTATTATGTCCCCTTTCCTGTACATACTCTTCACCAAAGACTTCCCTGTGGACGCCAGATGCAAAGTTGCAATGTATGCTGACTACACCGCAATATACAATCATCATAAAAATCCACGTTTTGGCCTTATAGAGATGCCGCGGTACATTGACCGCTTCCTTTCATGGCTTCATGACTGGAAAATCAAAATTAATGCGAACAAATACCAGCTTATACATTTTAAAAAGCAGCGCCCTTTGACAATGGACCTAATTGTCTATGGTCAAATATTGCACTGTCGTCAGCAGGTCAAGTACCTCGGCGTGACGTTGACACGCAGGATGCATTGGACCACCCACCTAACAGATAGCGCCAACAAAGGATGGTAGCGATTAAAAGATGTGCGCCCCCATATTTAGGAGCAAACAGCTAAAGCTGCGCTCGAAGATCATCCTATATAGATCCCTTATTTTATCCGTGGTCCTGTACGCCTGCGTGGTCTGGGCCAACGCCTCCAACACCGCCCTAAAGTATCTCCAAACCCTACAAATCCTATCCCTACGCAAAATCCTGTCTGCTCCTATCCGAACAACAACTGCCACCATTCACCAAGAAACCCACGTCCCTTAAATCAACGAGGCCATCAACAAACGTGCCACTTCCATCTGGGCGCGCATCCGACACCATCAAAACCCCACCATACACAATATTGGGAAAGGCGAACCCAAGCACCGAAAACACGCCAGAGTCAAGGCATATTGAAGAAAAACGAAAATAAAAAAACAACATGACTGCAAAATTATGCGCGCCCAACCCTTCCTGGCTCAGGCCACGCTCCCTGGCAGAGGCCGCCATCATCGGCTGCACAGGAGTCAGCTACCCGCTGCCGCACAGCCTAACTGCGAACATTGTAAATATTGTACATAGCCAAGTCTGTACAGTGTAGTGCGTGTGATATTGGGACGTACCTGGTATGCCCAGGTGTGTGAGTATGAGTGAGTGAGTGAGTGTGTGGTTAAGGGCACGTCGACAACAAGGTCATTTGGGCCCCAAGTCAACACTAAAACCTACAAACTATAAAAATTTAGTTAAAAAGGTAAAACACAATTAAAACACTCAAATGTTAAATGGGCATTAAAACGATCTAAAGACTAATAGTTTAAAATCTCTAAAAGCAATAAATATAAAACACAAGTCACACTTGTTTATTAAAACCTATTTCAGAAGTAAACCGCAGTGCCTTGTCCACGGCCACTGGGTCGTTACCTAAAACACCGTGCAAGTTAGTCCCCAAGCCCAAAGACTGGCGAACGCGGGCGTACTGCGGGCAGTCAAGCAGTACATGCCGCACAGTGAGGCGTGCTGCACATGGAGCACACACAGGGGCCGGTTTTTCTCTTAGCAGATGGCCATGAGTTGCTCGTGTGTGCCCAATTCTCAGCCGGGTGAGTATTACCTCGGCTCGCTGGTAATCCCTGCAGGAAGTCAGCCAGGGTTGTACGCTTTCCTTTATTGCCAGGAGTTGTGTGCCTTCTAAAGCTGTCCAAGATTGCTGCCAAGCAGATAGAAGCTGGCGACGGAAAAAACGTTGCACATCCTGGTACGGCACCGTAGTTGTTAAACTCCGGGGCAAACGGCAAGCAGACTTAGCAGCCGCGTGCGCCTCCTCGTTTCCGGAAATGCCCATATGCCCAGGGGCCCAAGTAAAAACAAAATGGTATCCTCGACCGAGCATTTGCGAGATCTGGGCCTGTATTTTTAAAACTAGAGAGTGAGCGGCAGTGTGCTGTTTCAAGGCCTGAAGAGCACTGAGAGAGTCGGTGCAAACAATAAAAGAGCCAGGGACTAACTTGCAAATAAAAAGGAACATATAGTAGATGGCATATAACTCTGCTGAGAACACCGAAGTTGAGTCCAGAAGTCGAAATTTGTGAGCCTCACCGTTAACGAAGAACGCGCAACCCGTAGCGTTACCTAACTGAGAACCGTCTGTGAAGACCGGAACATAGGTAGGGTAACGACCCAGTAATTCGGCAAAAAGTTGTTGGAACACCGAATGTGGAGTAGCGAGTCTAGAATTGTTTGAAAGAGCGAGATCGAACTGCGCGCGATTGAGCTGCCATGCAGGATAGGGGCAGATGGACGACCTCTCCACGCGAGGCATTCGGAGGCCATGCGAATGTAGTAGATCCCGAAATCTTATTCCCACGGGGCGTGTCTGAGAACCAGGGCGCATATAACGGTGGACTAAATCTGGACACAGAACTGGTTTAAAACAAGGATGATTGTGATAACCTGCCAACTTCGAAACGTATGAGCAGAGTAGCAGCGAGCGACGAATATGGAGTGGAGGTTCGCCTGAGTCTGCATACAGGCAGTCGACTCGACTGGTGCGGAAAGCTCCTGTGGCAAGGCGGATGCCAGTATGATGCACGGTGTCTAAAAGGCGAAGTTTAGAGGCGGTCGCTGCGCCATAAATAAAACTGCCATAGTCCAGCTTGGACCGAACCAGAGAGCGGTACAGCCTCAACATTACCGTGCGATCGCCCCCCCCCCCCAAGATGCTCCAGATAATACCTTCAGCACCCGAAGAGAACGATCGCAAGAGGCTCGAAGGTGACGAATGTGGTGCTCCCAATTTAGTTGTCGGTCCAAGTAGAGGACCAAGAACTTCAGGTGCGAGACAAATGGCAGGGGTGTGCCGTTCAAATGAAGATCAGGAGGCGGGTGAATACCTCGTAAGCGGTGAAAGTGGATACACTGCGTCTTCGCAGCTGAAAAACGGAAGCCGTTTTGAAGCGCCCAAGCTGCTAGCTGGGTAATAGTCAGCTGCAGTTGGCGCTCAATGTGATCTATGTTGGCAGAACTATAATAAACTGCGAAGTCGTCAACATAGAGGGATGATGGAATTCCACTTCGAACGGCATTAGAGATGCCGTTAATCGCTACGGCAAAAAGGGTGACGCTCAAAATTGACCCTTGAGGTACGCCGTTCTCCTGTATCCGATCCCGTGATATAGTGTTTCCTATGCGAACCCGAAAACGGCGAAGTTTTAAAAAATTGCATAAAAACTCGGGTAGATGACCACGCATACCGTAACTATGAAGGTTACGGAGTATGCCGTACCGCCAAGTGGTGTCATAGGCCTTCTCCAGGTCGAGGAACACACCCACGGCGTGCTGTTTCAGTAGAAAGGCATCGGAAATATACCCCTCAAGGCGTGTTAGATTGTCGACACTTGAGCGATGGCGACGAAAACCGCTTTGCAAGTTGGACAGATGGTTTTGTTTTTCTAGCCACCAATTTAACCGAGCGTTTATCATTCGTTCGAAGGTCTTACAGAGGACACTCGTCAGGCAAATGGGGCGGTAGCTAGATGGAAGTGTGCGGTCCTTTCCGGGTCGAGGGATGGGGATGACAATACCCTCTCGCCAGGAGGAAGGGAAAACCCGCTCATGCCAAATGCGGTTATAGATGTTTAATAGGAAACATAGCGCCTCAGATGGAAGATGTAGTAGCATCTGTCGGTGTACGTCATCGGGACCTGGAGAAGAATCCTTTGCTAACGCTAGAGAATGGGCGAGCTCGGCAGCGGTAAAAGGTTGGTTGTACGGTTCGGTGCAGTCACTATTAAAATTTAGTTGTACCCGTTCCGCCTTTTCCTTAATAGGTAGGAAGAGAGCGTCAAAGCGGGCAGCTTGGCTAGTAGCAGCAAATGTTGTAGCTAGGGCTTCAGCTATGTCCTGCTCGGTGGTGTACATGGAACCGTTGATGGCAAGGCCGGGAATTACCGTCCGGCGATACTTGCCATACATCCGCCGAACAGCTGACCATACTTGTTGGTTAGAACTGCGCCGGGAAAGGGAAGAGACATAGGCTTCCCAAGATTTACGCTTTGCGTTGCGCAGTATGAAACGTGCCCTAGCGCGAGAACGTTTGAAGGCGACGAAGTTCCCTTCTGTCGGGTGCCGCTGAAAAACGCGCAAAGCACGTTTGCGTGCTTTGACAGCCAAACTGCATTCCTCAGACCACCACGGTACAGGGATACGACGTGGTGTAGATGAACCTCGAGGAATGCTGGATTCTGCAGCGAGCAGGATCGAGCAAGTAAAATATTCGACCATTTCATCGATGGTGTCGAAACCATCATCGATAAGGTTTATCAGGGAATGGAATTTTCCCCAATTAGCATTGGAAATAATCCAGCGAGGATGTCAAGAAGGTACACATTGGCGGCCAGAAAAATGAATGTTAATGGGGTAATGATCACTGCCAAAGAGGTCGGAGAGTACTGACCACTCAAGTAGTGGTATTAATGACGGACTGCAGAAAGAAAGGTCTAGTACGGAATGTGTACCATAAGCGGATGATAGGAATGTCGGGTCACCAGTATTTAGCAGAAGCAGGTCAGACTTATCGAAGACGTCTACGAGGAGGCATCCACGGGCGTCATCAGTGTCTGATCCCCAGAGCGTGTGCTTGGCATTCAAATCTCCCACAAGGAGTAGTGGTGAGGGGAGCTGAGCCAATAGAGCTTGAAGATCACGCTCTGAAACTATACTGAGCGGAGGCAGGTACATGTTGCAGATGGTAAAACTGATGCTCTCCAGCTGTATCCGAACGGCCACGGCTTGCAATGGTGTGGTGAGAGGAACGTTGGCGGCTGAGATGTTAGGCGCCACTAAGGTAGCAACGCCACCGCTTGCACGCATACCTGCAAGAGAGTCGCTTCTAAATGCAGAGAAATAGTGAAGGTGTCACGAGTGATTGGGATGTAAGTGGGTTTCCTGGAGACAAA
Source organism: Mantis religiosa (assembly GCA_030765055.1). Classification (NCBI taxonomy): domain Eukaryota; kingdom Metazoa; phylum Arthropoda; class Insecta; order Mantodea; family Mantidae; genus Mantis; species Mantis religiosa. The sequence continues at coordinate 7,076,344 of JAUKNK010000031.1, read as the reverse complement.
TAATTGATGGTGACCGTTGAGAAACTAAATGTTGTAGGTCTTGAGCACGAGCTCGAAAACCATTGACATTCCACTGGATTATTTCCATAAAGAGTTTTTAGCGGGCCGTTTTAACCTTTTTCTTGACCTTGGCTGACTTGGGCCCTACGATTCGAAGATCGTTAGCGTCCTGTGACTCCGCTGATGATCGGGAGTCAGAACTCCTACGGCTCGTAGAACGAGACCGGGATCTAATGGAGGGTGAGCGACTTCGCGATCTATGCTGTGGTCGGGATCGGTTTTTCACAGTTACTACGGGATTGTTGTTACTCGCTGATGGCTTGGTGTCTGGAGTCTGTACGGTTGAAACGGAAGTAGTGCTGGTGGACATACAAACTGTCTGAGACGTAGGTTTAACGGCTAGAAAGTCAGTCTGCGTGGATGCGTGGGCGACAGGGACGTGTTGAACAGCAACAGTGGTATTAGGAGTACGGCGAGCTGCTAGTGCATATCCAGTAGTAGTAGTAGCAGGCTTCAGTTGTTCGAAGCGCCGTCGTGCCTCTGGAAAAGTCAGGCGTTCCTTTACACGTAGCTCCTGAATACTTCTTTCATCCATGAATTTAGGGCACTGTCGCGAGCTGGAGGGATGACTACCGCCACAGTTCACGCAACAAGGTGTTCGACTGCAGTTAGGATCGTCGTGCTTCGGTAGGCCACATTGCTCACAAAGAGCAGGATTGGTACATGTGACCTTAGTATGTCCGAACCGCTGACATTGGAAACAGCGCATGGGGTTCAGGACATACTGGCGGACGCTAGCACGTTCGTAGCCGCAATAGATGTACTCGGGTAACTTAGTCCCAGCAAAAGTTAGAAAAATCGTACGTAAGGGGTACTCCTTGCCATCTTGCTTTCGTGTCTAGCCGGTACGCCTGACAGACAAGTTGGTCAGAGAGCAACTTACTATCTCTTCATTCGCAAGACCATCTAAGCTGGAGGTGGTGACTACTCCCCTACACGTATTCAGCGTTTTGTGTGGGGCTACCCGGATAGGGTAGGAGCCCAACAAAGACGCTTTTTGCAGCTTTTTAGACTGGTCTGCAGTTGAGGTCTCTAACAGCAAGCTACCGTCTCGGAGACGCGTAGCGTTTTTAACCGGGCCGCTAATTTTATCAAGTTCTCGCTTTATATAAAATGGACTAACCTCTTTAAACGTTTTCCCATCACAAGCCAAGGTCATTATCAAAAAAGGGTCAATGAAAGATTGTTTGCGCGGAGACATGATGATAGAGACCCCCATCCGGAACCGTCGGCGTCAGCCTGCCATCCGGGGGTTAAAGAAAGAAAGACACCGAATCTTCACGGTCTGTGCCGTCATGGGGACCTCACCCATGACCGATCTCATTTGTACCTCAGAAAAGCTACCCTTCAATCTCCACTGCTTGTCCGTATGGGTAAACCGTTCACCACGCACACCCCGGCTTTATGCCCCTACCACAGGAATAACCGCCTGTGGCTCCCCACTTTAGGCCGCGCTGCGTATAATAGGCACACGCGGATTCAGGGGACTTGTGGTTGATTACACCGGGGTTCCGTCAGCGGTAACAGGACCGGTCGGTGATACTAACCCAACGGCAACACGGCTGACGGGAGATTAACAAAGACCGGGCCCTCGAGGAGCTACGTGGGTGTACTTGACGGTGTGGACGGGCTCCGCACCTAAGGCTACACATAGGGGCAGTGCGAAGGGTCCGCTCAACCTTCACTTTTGAGACCTCCGGAGAGCACACATGTCGGAAGCCGCGCTGAAAACCGTGGGACAGAACCACGGAGATAGGAGAGATCCCTGCTGGTGAGACAGGAGTTATAAACCTAAGACCTTAAGTACTAATAATCATAATAAAAAACTAGAAGGGGAAGAAGGTGATGCATACTGATCAGCCGTAGCACAGCGTGGCACGGTTGATGGAGGTGAAGGGGATGAAATGAGGGTGAGTGGCTAGGGACCCCGGGATCGCCAATCCCGTACCTACCGTAGTAGGTCCCTGGGGAAATTACCAGAGCCTCTTCTGCCAGTTTTCGGGGTTACTGATGGGCCTTCTCGGCAGCCGTAGCGGTCGTGGGGTACACCAAGTCCCCACCGTACATCACCCCATCAGTCAGTCCCCTACTTCCTGTTGCCCACCCCTCGGGACGAGGACCGCAGAGGTTGGATTTTGAGGGGCTGTGTGAGTATGTGTGTGTGTGTGTGCGCGAACGCGCGCGCGCGTGCAAGGTAAGCGCAGTGCAAATATGTAAATATATAAACAAGAAAAAGAAAGACAGAGACAAATAACGAGATAAAACTGGTTCTCGGCGGCCTCAGAACAGGTCGCCGTATGGGTTTTAGAAGAACCCCAAAGACAATAAAAGAAGTCATACCCAGAATTATAAACGCATGTAAATTTAGAGCCTGTAAGCCGGATCCAGTGTACCGGCACCAGACAAATAAGTTACAAATAAAAAGCCTTAAGCCGGTTTTGTGGTTCTATTGATGATTGGGACTTCTGTGATTGTGCATATCGTTGTACTGAACTTACATCCAAACTTGCAAACGCCTTCTCCTCTTCTGACTCTTACTACCTGAGCCATACGATTCAAACCTAATTGGCGTTTGCGACTAGAGTGGATAGTTGAGCTTTTCCGAAATTTCTCTCATACTTGAGTAAAGTGTTGTTGTTAAATATGACGTACTGTAAGTGTTTTACTGATATGTATGCAGTTCCATTCCACTCTTGAACTCTCCCTGGTACACACATTAAGCAAAGGGATGACTGGAATTGTCTTATGGACACGATGAATAAAAAGAAAACCAAATTACAGGAAAAGGTTTCCTAAACCTAAAAACGGCAAAGCTAAAGGTAAAACTACGTTCAGGAATATGAGAAAGGTTTCAGAGAAAGATGTTCCACTTAAGCTACTGTTTAAATTTTTGAAATCCTAATTTCATATAAAAATGAACTAATTGGTTACACTGCAATGTGTCCGCCTCAGTAGCGTGGTTATAGCATGTCTGTCTCACGCTCAAGAGGTCCCGAGTTCGAATCTCGGTCCTGGTGAATTACCTGGATAAGGTTTTTTCCGGGGTTTCCCTTATCCTGAAAGACGAATGTCGGGTAACTCTAAGCTCTGTGGACCCCGGGCTTATTTGAGCATCATTTCATCCATTCCACTCATCGTCCGGTATGACTTAACGTTGGAGGACGTAAATTAAAAAAATCACTGCAATGTGTGAAATCGTAATTAGGTTTCCTAGGAATATCCTCAATATCCTCAGGCAGGCACTTCATTTGCATGACATAGCCATCACTGGAAAACCGTAGGGAATGAAAATACTCTTACTGCACAAAAAGTAAAACTGCTAAAACACAAAAGTCCCTTCATATTAGTTGTTATTTGTCAAAAATTAACAAAAGTAATATTTTTCCCATTTGTGAAATGAATATTCACTTTTATATCTGTTAGCCGTGCAGGTGTATGGAATGTTATATACATTAAAACATTTGACAATCACTCCACAACTAACAGTTTATACTCATAATCTCCTTCTACCTAACAAAATACCAGTAAGTTAACGTTTACATGAGACAGACAGAGCAATAGGCTTTTGTAAGTTTACAGGAGACCAAATCAGTCTTACACAACAAACCAAGATTTTCAAAATGTATACAAATTCCACTCACACGATCTGCTCAACTCATTCTTCAACAAATTACTGTTGCAGTGCATCTAATTCCTGTACATTAGTATACAGAAATTAGCTTAACTTCCATGTTGTCAAATCTCCGGTATTATACATATTTCTTACAGCCAGGTTTAGTGACTGACATGCACTTTTACACAATCAGATGTATATTTACTAGTAGGTGGAACGAGAATACATCACACTTAACAAATATTTTAAGGTATGGTTGCTATGTTCCAGTTTTCTCATTTCATTGACTTTGTGTATTGTCGCGAGCATTGTTCGGGTCAGGCGCATAAAGTGTGCGGTGCGGAGAGATAAGGGACAGATAGTGCAGCACGAAGATGAAGAGCTTGCCGAAACAGAATAAGGTTAGCGCGGAGATAAAAGTCTTGTCGGAACAAATAAAGTTAGATAACTGGAAAATTCTAGTGACATCTTCATTGATAGAGAACATTCCACAGAATTATGGAAACACGGTAGTGTAGCCGCGATCGTGAGCGAGAGTCAGAGTGTAATCGCAATGGGATCTTGTGCCTGTAGCAGTGTTTTGTTTGTGGTCAACGACCTTGAGCATAGTATTTGTATGCTAGGTACTTCTGCTACGGTAAGGGTTGACCAAAGTGTGTTTCTACGGAAATAACATTGTGAATTTCTGCAACTGGGGCTTTTAATTCTACGAACCACAGAAAACGCAGTATCAACACATCTGACCTAATTAGAACTTCCTATAGAGAAACTCCTAATTGTAACACCGACAGTCAATTCAATCTTTAATTTTATTTCATTTTCAGAGTTTGGTAATACTGGCACTAACGTAGTGACCTGTGGTGACCGTAACGTTGACAACGAGATTGTATAACTGACGATGTAAACAAAACTTTACGAATTCGGTATCTAATTGAAACTTATATCAATTTCTTTAAAGATAAATGAAGCTTTTGTTACAAATAATTATATTTGTGTAGTACGAATAGTAAATTCAAACTTATAGATACACTGTGTATTAACAAGTATTTCATATATGTATAAGATTCAAGGAGTGACAGTTTAAAAGCCTAAAGCGTTGTCGTTAGTAGTAGTGGGAGTCCGTCTGTTGTGTGAGCGATGTTGACGACCTCGTGAACGTGACCGAGACCGAACCGATGATTGTAAAGCGGCCATCTGTTGAGTTAATTGTTCCAAAGTTTTGGACAGTTCGTTTATTTCAGTGTTTTGATTTCCCTAATTAATAGCATGGTTTGCTGATGCCACTTCCAGTGTTTCGTCTGCCAAGGCGATGACTTTGTCCAACGCGATTTCCCTTTCTGGTTGTAGAATAGCTTGTCCTTCCGTAGAGGCTGGATCCATAACTGTCTCAGGAGGTTGTCCTGGATCTGAACAGCTCCAATTAATGAACGGAGTTGGCGAAAGAATTGGTAAGGTTTTCTATACCCAAGTTTTTGTTCCATGAGGAGTTACCGCACTCGCTGTCACTCTGACAGCGATAATCGACGGACGAGTACACTTTTTAAATGTAAATACGCATCTTGAACTGGAGGATTGATGATTATATATATTGTCATCTTGTATTATGCCAGGGAAACTGAACTCGGCTTCTGCTAGGACGAACCAGAGCGGTTCACTGTTACACTGACCTGTGATTGTAATGGTTCTTATGAAGCGAGCGTTTGCTGTTGTAATTGCTGCTGAAAATGTTGATTTTGTTGCTAGAGTTTTCCTATATGCATTACACAACTTAAATAACTTCTTGAAACAACTATTGTTTATTGATTACAGCATTTAGAATATATATATTTCATAAGCTTACTGATTTGTATCTCTGTATCTGTTGCTATGGAGCTGACCGTCCATATTAGTTGCTGCAGTGCTGCCCTGACGTTTTGGTGGTGATAATACGTACTACGAGCTCTCGCCACGGCGTAATTCCTACAATCTTCAATATTAACAATTATGTTACAGTGATTTATTAATAAAAGTTAATACAGGAATTTAAAATACAATACTCCCGAAAACTATTTAGGGTAAAGGGCCCCCTGAGGTCTGGACATTTTGTATCTCACATCTGATGAGACGAGTTAATTACAATCGGACAGAGAGACAGACTGCGTGTCTTAAATCACTAAGGATATAACATTTACTTACCTAAGTTTTATTTTCCTGTGATCTACAACGCTGTCTAGTGTACTATATCGGAACCATAAACACACAAATTGTATGTAACTGCATTACTCACAACCAATATTTGGAATAAATAAGAAACAGTCGTTACATAAGAAATTATCTTCCAAGAATGCTATCATACCAACCTGCGGAAACTATCCTCTACCTTAACAAAGCAGTGCGAGTACCTTTTCATTCTGAGTGAATAATGTCCTACTATATTATCAAAATACCGAATATCTGATATATCTGCTCGATTCAAAAATATAAATATCTTGGATTTTCTGGTAACGAACTAAATATTCTATATTACCTCTACAATATTAGTTTGCTGGTACGCTATCACTTATATACCAAATCTTAGTATTATCTAAATGCATATCATGTTAAAACACCAACTTATATGAATTATTTGATCCATTTTCGAATTAAGAGTTTTTTTTTCTTTCAATGTTCTAATCTTTAAAAACCTTAGCATCGTTCTGCTGTTACTCGTAATTGATGAGAATAGCAGCAAACTTGAAAGACGTGATAGAGTGAGTCACTTGTTAACAAACACTTGAGTCTCCTATATCACTCTTGTATATACAACGAAATATCTAATTAAACTGTTTGTATAAACCTTTAAATAAACTTGTAGCAGGTACAAAAGTAAGGTTTTGTAGAAGACTGGGTTAAGAAAGCTGTGTGAGTGTAATACATTAACCTAAACTCGTAGATAGGCCTATACAGGACAAATCAGTTTACTTATCTCGGTTGTATAATACAAGAAATCTTTTGGTTGACGAAGAATATAATAGAAATCAATCTTTATACCGACCTCTCGTTGCAGTCCACAGATGGCTCTGTATGCGATAAATGATCGCGGAGTACAATATTATGTAATTATTACCTATGATTCAGTTAATTATAATTATAATTACTAATCAGCAAAAGGTTGTATTCAATTAATTTTATGGAACAGGATTTAAAATAGATCTAGTATATCTACTTAGACAGTTGTAAAGGAACAAAGATTTTTCTTTGGGAGTTGAAGTATCCTAAACCTAGTATAAGGTTGAGGCTTTCGACTGCTTTTCTTATGGGTACATTGGCAATTGGTATTCGTTTGACTTTTTTATATCTGTAACCAATTACAGAACATGACATATTTAAAAGCATATGTTTCAGATACCTTCATAACAAATGAATTGTTTTAAGTTGTCTGGAATACCCTCAGAGACCTGCACATTCAAGATGCTAAAATGTAATAGGGAGACAAAATCTAGCAGTTCATTGAATAAAACTTTCTAAATGCATTCTTTGTTATAGGTCCAAATTTACCAAAAGTGATACTTAACTCAAATATGAGTCACATATCGACTTATTAACAAAACATTTGACTATCTCGTAAACACTTCTATATTAACATATTCCTCTTTCGTCTACAAGACAATTACGAATATGTTAATGTATATACGACATGATAGAGCAATAGATGTTTGTACCAATAATCTCTACAAGGATCATGTAAATACTACAGATTTTTATAATGTATACCAATTCCACTTACACGATCTGCTTCATCAGAAGTAGCTAGACGTACATAATATATGAGTCCAATAATATGGTTTGGAGTTAAAAATATTTTGTTACATTAACATTTTGTAAATGTGACATTCAACACATAAAGAAACGGTCGCTAAAAATGGAAGAAAGTAAAGAAAATTAACTAATACAAATATACCAAAGCTATGTACTTACAATAATTTGGTAATTATTAAATTCCAGACTACAATTCGAAATAACGTAATGGCAGCCTCACTGACGAGAGAGAGAGAGAGAGAGAGAGAGAGAGAGAGAGAGAGAGAGAGAGAGAGAGAGAGAGAGAGAGAGAGAGAGAGAGGATCCAGATTTAAAACAGGAGAGTGGAACGTTGTCCCTGTTTAACTAAACACTAAAAATAAAATCAAAATTTTCAACAAAAGCTATAAACTCAGGGATCTGAAAATATTTAAAGAAATACTGGCAAAACAAACTAAATTTGATACGAAATTTTTTCAAAAGATTTTAATATATCTAAAGAACCCTTTGATGAAATTACAGAATTTTAAAATCCTCTTCATATAAAAGATATGTGTCTCTTAAATTTCGGGTGAATGTTCTCAAAAGTTTACCTTATTCCTAATGACTTCTACAGAACTGGTAATGTGGCAAAACATGAACAAAGTTTTATTGAACTACGAACACACCTCACATCAAAACCTTCAATCTATGTAACTTTTCTCTACTTGTCTATTTTTGGGATGACATTTGCTTAAAAAAGCGTTAATTATCAGAAGCATACACCATTTGCTTTTTCTATCATGGACATAGCAGACAGAAAAATTACTACATTCCACTCAGAAAGGGACTTCATAAATATACCGCTCTGGGATTATCTGATTTAACTGAAGATATTTTTACAAAATGTGATTTCTAAGCACCACAACAGAATCCTTCAAAGTCTGGAAAACCTACCTACTCCAAACTATAGCTTTACAAGGATACACCTATATTTAACCAAATTTTGGTTCCTAAAAAGTGACTAATCTGATTAGAATTTTAAGTTATTTCCAAATCTCGAATTTTCTGAGAATGACCTCTTTACGTCCTGTATTACTTTTGTATAGCTGGTATACACCGACGACATCTTACTTCTCAGAAAATGCAAATCTCGTTAAAGTAAATAATAGATTATATCTAAGAGCTTCTGTGTGGATATTCCAGTTATTCTTTCGAATTTTGAAATAGTTGTGTTTTATCATAGAAGGTCGTTATTGCTTTCTTATATCGTGACCAAGCAAAGGGACTGGACTGATAAAGCCATGATATAGTAACGTCTGGTGTATTCCCATATGCCAGTTCCAACTACAAGGAAACTGTCATCTGTTTATTTGAAAGCACACTTGTCAGTGCACGTGACTATGGATATTCAAATTTCTACTATGTAATAAGCCAATAGACCTATAAAATATTACAATAAAGTTTTAAATGACTTCACTAGTGACTCAAAATGCTATGAAAGGTTTTGATGACAGTCCTGAAATCTGTCATAACAGCACAAAGCGGGTAAAATAGTATCAAAATACTACTGACATGTCCCGAGATTTTCTATTAGGGTAAATAAGAGGTCATAATACGCTATAAAGTATCTAAATTCTCCCCATATCTCCAACAGATCGTACAGATATACCCTTGGTAAGGTCTGGATTAAGGCGTAAAGGTTAGTTTGATGTTGGAGGTTTGTTCAGAAAACCTTGTATCACAAACTTGGGAACTGAACCTACTTTTGTTTTTGAGGCGTGCTGTTGTAAGACTCACGAAATATTTAATATGATAGTTTCCTTTGTATTCTTTGGGTCCCAAAGCATGTTTCCAAATAATTATTGATACTGCATTTTTGGCTGAAATGTAACGCTACCTTTACCTTATATATGGACTAGGCAGAGAAATAAAAAGTCAGGATTTTAGGTTCATTCCTGGACATATAAAAAACGTGCAAGTGAATATATATCTTACACAACTGCGGTGTTCCCAAGAATTATAAAAATGTTAGCAGAATTGATTATCTATGTTTACGTTGTATGGCTCAGGCAACAATGGTAATAAGAGAAAAACTAATATATAATTGGATGTAAGTACAAAACTCGCATTACACCAACCAACATCATGATGAGATATTCTTAATGGACCCATAAAATAAGGCTTTATTTTTTTAGGCATTTTATTAAGGTTCAGGTTTTTATTTTCAGTTTCATTGCCTGGTGCCGTTAGAAAGGCGCCTGGCTTACAGGCTAAGATTTTCATTGAGGTTATATTTTGGGAATTAAATGCTTATTGTCTACGTGGGTATATATAAAACCCATACGGTGACATTTCTTAACCCACCGAGAACAGTTTTATCAAGTTAGTGTCTTTCAATATCCCTTTTTTTGTTATGTACAATATTTACACGCGCTTATTTTGCACTTTTATTTACACACACACACACACACACACACACACACACACACACACACACACACACACTATTTACACTGCTCCGTGCGGCAGCGTGCTACTGTCTCCTGGGCTGCTTTGGCGGCGGCCTCTGCATATGGGGAAATGTCTGGGCCGGAAGGACTTGGGCGCACATTGTGGTGTAACGGTGGCATTAGAATATTTTTATGTGTGCATGCTTACGGTATTTAGGTTCACTTTCCCAATATTGCTTATTTTTGGATTGCTATGTTGCCGTATGCGCGCCCGGATGGAAGAGGCTCGTTTTATTACGGCCTCGGGGATGTAGGGGATATGGGTTTCTTGATGAAGGCTGGCAGTAGCCGTGCGGATAGGGACAGATAGGATCTTACTTAAGGAGAGGTTTTGTAAGGTTTGGAGGTATGTTAGGGCGGTTTTGGAGATGTTGGCCTAGACCACGCAGGCGTACAGGACCACGGATGAAATAAAAGATTTGTAGAGCACGATCTTAGAGCGCAGCTTTAGCTGTTTGCTCCGAAATATGAGGGTGCACATCTTTAATCGCTGCCGCCCTTTGTTGGCGCTATCTTGTAGGTGGGTAGTGTAACTAAAATATTTATAGGTGCACACAATTCCACGTTGTGACGCCAATTTGATGCAAATAATTTAATGGCGAGTGAATAAGCTGGCGAGCAATGAGGTTTATCTCAGGGTATGCGTGGAATGCAACACTGGAATGCCCGTCACCAAATTATTTATTCACTGCTTCTTCTTTTCAAACATCAAAATGGAATTTGCCGACCGAGGGTTACCAATCTCGGTTTAGAGTGACTGAATGCTAATTGTTTATTACTCGATAAATTTTGAGGACCCGACAAATATATATATATATATATATATATATATATATATATATATATATATATATATATATAACTTTCACTCTCCAAATTCCTTTTTCAACCAAAGTCCCTTTTGTGGCTGATTTGTCGCCATTGTAAATGATCCAAAGAATTCCCTATTCATACACGTCAAGTGACAATTCCTTTAGAAATCTTCTAAGGACACTGCTTCTTAAATGGCTTTCTTATACACTTTCCCCAACTCAACTGGCCTTGACCCTTGTCGTAACAAAGAACCAACATTCCTTTGACTTCTATCGTGATTCTTTGCTTCTGGAAAACCATAATTTCGGTATCACAATGCCCCCATAAATATTATTTCATTATCCCATAATGAAATAATATATATGTCTTGGCGGAATATAACGCAAAATAGTAGACCTTTGTCAGCAACTTCCAATTCGTTTTACAATTTCTTTTCACAACAGTAATTTTTACATAACATCTCCTAAAAATTATTTCATCTGGTCACATAACAACAGTTCATTTAAAATTTACCAACATTCTGATCTGCAATTTTCAACTTGTAAATATTACTCGGAAAATATTTCAATCTACATCATCTCTCATTTTCTCCATCTGATCTACTTAAAATTAATTCATATTGTTGTTACACTTGAAACAATTCCTAAATATGCACTCCCATGTTTAAATCAATGGTACATTAATAATATTATATTTATATACAACATTTCTGAGTTCTTCTTCTGGATTCTATATAGATATTCTTTTCAAAAGTCTTTCATTGTTCGGTTTTTCATTAATAATTTTTTTTCACTTGTTTAGATTTAAGTTTCACTGCACTGTCACTACACTGTTTATACTTAACCTATACATATTACACTACACTATTTATACTTAGCATACACATTTTACAAGTTTGTTTCTTCTCCTTTTACAATTTGTTATGGCAATTTTAAATATTTTATCCTAAGTTCCTACCATTTACAAGAAAATTCATCAATCCACAACGTACTTCGAAAATACACAGGAAAATGCGGACTTTTCCATGTACAAAGGACTTATTTATTCTACATCCCCATGATTTTTCCATATCTAGCTTAGGTGTTGTACATCGATATCTTGTCCTCTCTTTTCTACACATATTCTGATGGAACCGCGCCCCTTGCCCGAAATATTTTAATATTTCTGTTTCGTTTCTCCCTCGATTTTGAATGCTTTTCAATGTTTCTTTCGTCGCCATGATCTCTATTGTTGCCTCACTAATTTCACTTGTGGTTTTCTCCAAATTCCTGGTCTGTTTTCTATTTTCCCATTCTGATACTTCTAATCTACTCCTAGTTTCTTCTAACTCTTTTCTAGCCATTTCTTCTTCTTTATCTAATTTCTGTACGGTTTCCTCCCTCAGTTTTCTGTTTTTACTATATGACCTTTCATTAACTAGATTCAAAATTTCAGTTTCCTTTGTCACTGTGATCTCCATTGCTACCTCATTAATTTGATTAGCGGTTTCTTCCACATTCCTCGTCTGCCTTCTATTTTCCCACTCTGAAACCTCTAATATACTCCTAGTTTCTTCTAACTCTTTTGTAGCTGGTTCTCTTTCTTTCTCTAATTTCTGTGCTATTTCTTCCCTCAGTTTTCAGTTTTAATTATCTGACTAACATCTTTTCCTACATTGTCTGTTTCCTGACCAGCTTCTTCACTTACATTCTCTATTTCTTGCCTATCTTTCCTGACATTCTCTAACGCTTCCCCAACTCAACTGGCCTTGCCCTAACAAAGAACCAACATTCCTTTGACACCTATCATGATTCTTTGTTTCTGGCAAACCTTAATTTCGCTATCAGTAGTCCACTGCATCGTGCGTGTCAAGGTCACGCCGAGGTACCTGACCTGCTGACGGCAGTGCAATGCTTGACCATCGACCGTTAGGTCCATTGCCAGAGGGCGCCCCTTTGCAACAGGAGTTAAGATAGAATATGTAATTAGTTCAGAAGACTTCCCTTCTCAAACACAATTACTTGTTTATTTGATATATTTTTAATATAGGTTCAAAGCAATATTTATAATAAATTTACAAAACCTAAATTAAATCTCAACTGCATGATATCAACATTATTACAAGTTTTGATAAACTACGTAAATAATTATAAATCCTTATACCACCGGTAACATGTTACATGTGGAGCCATTTCTGACCGGCAATGTGAGGTAGCTAACCGTAGTGCATCTTGCAATGTTTAGTAACCAAGATCATTTCTTCTTGTGGACATTCAAGATAACTAAAAGGATGTACCCTACATATAAAAGTTTACAGGAGCCGGTTACATTCATAGTGCTTTCTCAAACCACTCTTCTACAAAACTTATTTTTTATTAGCCTCAAGTTTGAGATAATAGCTTACAGATAAATTACACATGTGGTTGTTTATACAAGAGACTGAAGTAACAGTTGACAGTGAATTGTTACATCCTGATTTTCAAGTTTATTGCTATTACCATGAAGTTAGGAGTAATGTATCTTAGCATTTTAAAGATAAAGACAGATTAGAAAATAGGAACCAAAAGAAATAAATATGTCGGGATTAATGACATATTAATTAACATGAATTACGTATTTAAAACCAATCTCCATCCTTAGTGTAATAGGGACTCCATTTCCAATGATATACCGGATATAGAAAATTATATTGTCATTCAAAATTTACTAAAGTTAATAAGCCTGTGAAGGAGAATACTGCAAAACAAAGACACGGTTAATAGAGGTTATGCTAGGTTAGACTTTGAAGTGTGTTAACCAGAGTGAACGTGTATCAGAACTGGTAGAAGCATACAGAATATATAAACTATCATTATTCATCAATGTAATATTGTAACAATGTACAAATCTGTAGATCATAAGTACTTAAACAACAAAGACTACGGTGGATTTCAGATATTTGTCCTTTAGGTCTATCAGACAACCAATCAGACCCTTTGTGCTTTGCTACATTGCATTTCACATTTCTGTGCAGGAAAAGAACTTATATTTAAATATAATGAACCGGGAGATACAGATTAATATGTAATTAACCACAAATAACGTTCACTAAGCAACACTAAAACATAATAAAGCATCAGTTACATAAGTCAAGTACTTACAAGTTGACACAATACCAGATCTAAATATCATTTTATGCAATAAACTTGAGCTACTCATATTTTGTAAAATCTCTCTAAATAGTTCGATCACATTACGATATTTATATTGGCATATCAACAAATTATGCTCTTGAATTCTGTAATAGAAACTGTAAGAGCTTCATTTACAAGTATTTCATATATATGATTCAAATTATAAACCTGAAAAATCTTACTTCCAATGGTTAACATTAAAGATAAATGTTGATATGTTACAACAGTTTTTAATTCCCGCAAAGTCTTCAAGATAAAGCATGTCCAAAAGCTCGTCATTATTCTGAACGACTTCTGTAACATTTGTTCCCTGTTATTCAAGACTTTATACAACATGTTATATTAAATAAATGCAGATGTGTTAAAATATTAATTTATATCAAATCTTTGATCTCATTATCGAATACTCTGATATTTTTCTATTCTTTTAACACCTAAGCTTTGTTCTGATGCTACTCGTAATTCATGGGTATAACAACAAACTTGAAAGACGGGATATAGCGTGTCGCTTGTTATCTAACACTTCAGTCTCCTATATCACCCTTGAATACACAACGAAATATGTAATTTAACTGTTTGTATAAACGTTTACATAAACTTGTAGCAAGTACAAAAGCAAGGCATCGAAGTAGACTACGTTAAGAAAGTTGTGTGAGGGTATTACATTAACCTAACCTCGTAAATATATGTTATACAGGACTGATCATTTTAGATATATCTGCTGCACAGTACAACTAATCTTTTTGCTGACAAAGAATTGAACAGAAGTAAATCTTTTTACCGACCTCTCCTTGCTGTCCAGAGATGGCTCTGTATGCGGTATATTATCACGCATTACTAGATATGTAATTATTGACTTCGTTTGAAAGTAAATTATAATTGTGTTGATTATTTAAAGGTTTTATTTTATTACTTTTTCTTAGAAAAGAGTAAAAGATATCTGGTGTTTCTAGTTAAACAATAACAAAGGATGAAACATTAGTATTTGAGAAGAGAAGTATCCTAAACCCAGTATAAGTTTGAGCCTTTCAACTTGCCTAGTCCTCCGCTTACACGCCTGGCTGCCGGACGCTCTCGGCCTGCATTAGCAGACTCCACGTCCATGCAGCAGGACGCATCTCCAGCATACGCCGCAGCTACTCCAGCCAACCAGTCTCCCCGCAGCACAGCCACCTCAAGCCACCTGACCTACGCCAAAGCCCTCTGCTCTTCTCTAGCCGCAGGTTCTACGCTGCCACCAACAAAGGAGCCCTACGCTGTCTACACTCCCGAACACGCTGTACCGCACTCGGCAGTTATCCGCGGGGTCCCACGAGATCTCCCGATGCGCTACATACTCGCCGCCGCTCAACAGCTCTGGCCCTCTACTCTCAAGACTACTAGAATCACCACGCGCCATGGGCCTTCAAACCTTGTCCGGCTACAGCTCGCCGACATAGCCGACTACGAGGCTGCCTTGAGGACGGGCCTACCCTTGTTAGGGCAGTGTCTCAGAATCGAGGCTAGCAGAGCGTTACGCCATCACACATGTCGGCGCTGCTGTGGCTACGGACACGACGCCTCAACGTGCAACGCTCCACCTCGGTGCCACTATTGCGGTGCCTCATCACTTACATCGGAATGCACGCACCACGACCTTCGCCGCCGCCGACGCTACTGCGCCACCTGCGATGGCCTTGGCCACTACACAGGTCAGGCACAGTGCCCGCTCAATCCAAACAACAGGCGCAGAACCACCACACCGGCAGCTCCTGTCCCGGGCCATTCCTCACCACCAACGCCAGCCTTCTATGAGGAACTCAGGACTGCTTCATCCAAGATCCAGTCCGAACTTCACAACACAAACGACCGCCTGGCTGCCCTGGAGACGCAACTCGCCTCCGCCACCACGACCATCCAGCCGACCGCCATGGACACAGCCCCAGACACCGCAGAGATCATCACGCAGCTTGAGGAGACCATCATAGAGGCGACAGCAAAGAGCTTCCACACCTTTCTGACCTACTTCACATCCGAACTCAACAAATTCTCCAACCGCCTTGATCGAATGGGGGATGCTATCAACAAACTTTCAGAAGCAGAACACAAGTGCCATAACCTTGAGCCACTCATTAAGCAAACTCAACAATCTGCAACCGTGGACATCCCATCTACACTCCAGACCTTAGCCAGCGGACTGGACAAGAGCAAGATCGACCTGCACAGGATCGTTCGGACACTCCAAGCCCACCACGACTCATACGACCACAAGCACACCATCGGCGAACAAATAAGGGCTATAAATTTAACAGTTAACCCATACTTGGGCCACCTACGCAGACTAAACACTTAGTACTGTCCACCCTGACTCCCCAGTTTGGCTTCCAGGGCGCAAGCCATGCCTGCCATCCTGGCCTTACACTTTACGCCATGCAGCAAGTTAGTTGCTGCTCGAAATAAACGAGAATTTCCAGAGTGCTTATAGCGGGATCTGCTCAAACCTCCCCACACTTTCCCTCACCTAACCCCGCTTCCACATAAGAAGCGATGATCCTTGTTTTTGTTACAATAAAGCTTAAAAAAAAAAAACTTTTCTTATGGGTACATTGTCGATTCTAAGTTGTCCAACTTTTTGATACTTGTGTCCAAATATAGTACATAAAGTACTTTGAAAATCTGTAATAGAAAAGATTTTCATAATAAAGAACATTTCTAATGACACTCCCAGATGTAAATGCCATCTGTTATGAAAGTATATTGAACTCCTCCACACCATCCTGACAAAGAGATTATTCATTTAGATATTGGTCTCTGATCAGTCTTCAATTGTTTAGGAGAGATAGGCATTGATATGGCGTATTCTGACACGTTTTATTTGGTTGTTGGAAGCAACAGCAATTTGTAGAGCAGTAGGAATCACGTTCTTGAATAGTTTCAAAAAATAACTTTAGACCTTTGGCAACAGAAACTCAACGTGAGTTATTGCAAAGAGTAATTCCTTCATATATCAGAAAAATGTCCATCAGCTTATGTCGTCATACACACACATACACGTTACAGCTGTACAAGGTGGAAAATAGTTCCACAATAGAGCTATCAGTAAACAAAGGACTGTCTCATAGTAGGATGGAATACAGGAAATAAGATTTATTTACGTGAACATCCTGTGTACTTAAAAACAAGTATTTATTATTTTTACTTTGAATAGAATTTAAAATATGTAATTCATAATACACTACGGTTAGTCTGTTACTTCTATTCCAACATGCTTTCAATAATAAAATGCAAGACAATAAGAGGAACATGTTCTTGTATAACTGTCCTACATAAATAAAGTTGACATGGATGAGCACTGAACATAATTAAGAAATATTAATTATAAATATCTCAACCTACTAATATTTTATGAAACATTATTTGAATTGTATGAAATACAAATCAGTAGAAAATATTGAATATAAAAAGAGACAAAGTATGTAACTCTAGACTAAGTCATCCACGCAGGATAAACAAGTTTCTAGACGTGTAATTAACCTACAATAACATTCACAAACAAGGGATAAAATATAATAAAGCTTAAAAAGATTTAAGAAATATGAAAGCAATAACATTCGGTTAATCTTGCATACTCGTAAATAATTTCAGTATGTATTTATAAAAACTGAATACAGGAAATCTTTTTGCGAAAATATGTAAAGTACGAAATAGCAAATATGTGGGAATACGTTGAAATTTAATAAATTGCAATAACAAATATAGTGGAGCTATATTGAAGAAGTAAAAATGTAATGAATTGGCAGTGACACGGAATACCGTTCACTAAACAAGAAAATACAAGAGTAAAAGTTGACTTATTGGAAATTGCGTATGAACAAGAATAAATTACACTAAACAAAAGGAAAAACGGAAGTAAATAATTACAATCTATCTACTAAATTAAAAGAACTAAAGCAGTGAGGGTGGCAACATTAAATAATAAATCATTTTCAAAAGTATTTGAACAACTGTTATCCCATACGAAAGAAAATCACATTTAGAACAACAAACGTTCTTTTGCCTAACGTATCTTCATAAAATCAAAACCCAGTTACAATAGTTCCAAGCTAACAACCAAAATGTAGGATAACATCTTCCTGTCAAAGTTTATGAACTATAAACCAGAAACAATAAGTAGAGGAAGTTAATACTTTAATGCACGCAAGCTGGAAGTCCTGAAACTACACGTAACATACTCAAACGGAACAATCATTATAAGACATTAACAAAAATATCTATGTCAAGTATTATCAGTTCATTAATTGTACAAGCAGCGTGACTTAACAAAACACAATCTGCTGTAATCAAATTGGTACAGAAATATTAAAACTACATTTAGTAAAGGAAGTCCAAAGGTAAACAAAACCCTTTTGACGTGAGAGATGTAATACAGGAAGTGGATGCGTGTCAAGAGAATTAAATGATCTATGGCTTGTCTTGAAAAAGAATCAACAAGTATGTCCCTCATATATTAAGATCGACATAGCAATCATTCCATATAAATGTATTTTCAAACCAAAGAACATCCAAATTTCCATTCCACTCTCATTAAATCTTTCACAAAGAAGCAAATTCCAGATATGCAAACACTCTTAAACTACGTAATACAGACACTTGTTTTGTCACCAAGTGTAAACGAGTTCTTTTTTAAATCCAATAAAGTTTGTTCAACGAAGAAAAGCTTCAGTTGGTAAAGGTAACAATGATAAATAAATATTAGATTGCAGTATAAGACATCGGGTAAGGTCTCAAGAAGGCCGTAACTTACCAAGGTCAGACAGAAACACCTCCCTCACATGGGATATTGTACACAACTCCCCGCGGCTCTCATTTCAGAACAACGCTAAGACAAGACTTAGACCTCCGGCCAATCAGGAACCGTCACCAAGCAGGCGAGTTCAGCCACACCACAGACAGGAGACCACAGGATAGCAAACGAAACGGCGTCAAGGGGCAAACGGTGTTTGTATAAACGTTTACATAAACATGTAGCAAGTACAAAAGTAAGGCTTTGTAGAAGACTGAGTTAAGAAAGCTGTGTGAGTGTAATACATTAATCTAACCTCGTAAGTATATATAGTACCAGGACAAATCAATTTAGTTATTTCGGTTGAGCAGTACAAGAAATATTTTGGTTAACAAAGAATGTAATAGAAATCAATTTTTTTGCCGACCTCTCCTTGCTGTTCACCGATGGCTCTGTATGCGATATATCGTCGCGGAGTACAAGAACTGTAATTATTTTCAATGTGTATGGCAAATTATAATTATAATTGTTGATGAGCTGAGGGCTATATTTAATTGTTTCTTGACGAAAAGGAGTGAAGAATATCTACTTAGTAGTAGTAAAGGCACAAAGTTTTTCCTTTAGGAGTTGAAGTATCCTAAACCTAGTATAAGACTGAGCCTTTCGACTGTTTTTCTTATGGGTACATGGGCATAAGGCTTTCCTTAGTTTTTTTATATTTGTAACCAAATACAGAACATGACATATTTAAAAACATATGTTTCAGATACCTTCATAACAAATGAATTGTTTTAAGTTATCTGGAACACCTCAGAGACCTGCACATTCAAGATGCTAAAATGTATCATTGAATAAAACTTTCTATATGCATTCTTTGTTATAGGTCCAAATTTACCAAAATTGATACTTAACTCAAAAATGAGTCACATAGCGACTTATTCATAAAATATCTGACTATGTCGTAAACACTTCTATATTAACATATTCCCCTTTCGTCTACAAGACAATTATCAATAAGTTAATGTTTATCTCGATACACGACATGATAGAGCAATAGATGTTTGTACCAATAATCTCTACAGGGGTCATGTAAATACTACAGATTTTTATAATGTGTACCAATTCCACTTACACGATCTGCTTCATCAGAAGTAATTAGACGTACACAATATATAAGTACAATAATATTCTATGGAGTTTAAAAAGCCTTTTGCTACATTAACATTTTGTAAATGTGACATTGAAAAAATAAAGAAATGGTCACTAACAAAATGGAAGAAAGTTAAGAAAATTAACTAACACAAAATATTCCAATGCTATGTACTTACAATAATTTGGTAATTATTATATTCCAGCCTAAAATTCGAAATAACGTAATGGTAGCCTCACTGACGAGAGAGAGAGAGAGAGAGAGAGAGAGAGAGAGAGAGAGAGAGAGAGAGAGAGAGAGAGAGAGAGAGAGAGAGAGAGAGAGAGAGAGAGAATGCAGCTTTAAAAAAGGCGAGTGGACTAACTAGTGTTTAACTAAACACTAAAAATAAAATCAAAATTTTCAATAAAAGCTATGAACTCAGGGATCTGAAAATATTTAAAAAAATACTTGCAAACAAACTACATTTGATAGGAAACTTTTCAAAAGATTTTAATATATCTAAAGAACCCTTTTATTAAATTAAAACATTTTAAAATCTGCTTCATATAAAAGATATGTGTCTCTTACATTTTGTGTTAACGTTGTCAAAATTTTTCTCTATTCCTAATGACTTCTGCAGAACTGATAATCTGGCAAGAGATGAACAAAGTTTTATTGAACTTCGAACACACCTCACGTTAAAACCCTCAATTTCTGTAACTTTTCTCTTCTTGTCTATTTTTGGGATGACATTTGCTTAAAAAGCGTTAATTATCAGAAGCATACACCATTTGCTTTCTCTGTCATGGACATAGCAGACAGAAAAATTACTGCATTCCACTCAGGAAGGGACTTCATAAATATACCGCTCTGGGATTAACTGAACTAACTGAAGATATTTTTACAAAATGTGATTTCGAAGCACCACAACAGAATTCCTCAAAGTCTGGAAAGCCCTCCTACTCCAAACAATAGCTTTACAAGGATATACCTATATTTACCAAAATTATGATTCCTAAAAGGTTGCTATTCTGATTAGAACGCAATATTTTTAAGTTATTTCCAAATCTTGAATATTCTGACAATTTCCTCTTTACGTCCTGCATTACCTTTATATAACTGGTCAACACCGACGACATTTACTGCTCGGAAAATGTAAATCTCGTTAAAGTAGATACTAGATTCTTTCGAATTTTGAAATAGTTATGTCTAATCGTAGAAGGGCTTTATTGCTTTCTTATATCATGAGCAAGCAAAGGGACTGGACTGATAAAGCGATGAAATAGTAACGTCTGGTAACTGTCATCTGTTTATTTGAAAGCAAACGTGTCAGTGCACGTGACTATGGATATTCAAATTTCTACTATGTAATAAGCTAAGAGAGCTATAAAATGTTACAATAAATTTTAAATAACTTGACTAGTGACTCATAATGCTGTGAAAGTTTTTGATGACATCCATGAAATCTGTCGGAATATCACAAAGCGGGTAAAATAGTATCAAAATACTACAGACATATCCCGAGGTTTTCTGAAAAGGTAAATAAGGGGTCAGAATACGCTATAAAGTATCTAAATTCTGCCCAATTCTCCAACAGATCATACAGATATACCCTTGGTAAGGTCTGGATTAAGGCGTAAAGTTTAGTTTGGTGTTGGAGGTTTGTTTAGAAAACCTGATCTCACAAACTTGGGAACTGAACATACTTTTGTTTCTGAGGCGTGCTGTTGTAAGAATCACGAAATTTTTAATAAAATAGTTTCCTTTGTATACTTTGTGTCCCAAAGCATGTTTACAAAGAATTATTGATACTGCATTTTTGGCTGAAATGTAACGCTACCTTTACCTTATATATATATATATATACTAGGCAGAGAAATAAAATGTCAGGATTATAGGTTCATTCCTGGACATATGAAACACGTGCAAGATAATATATATCTTACACAACGGCGCTGTTCTCAAGAATTATAAAAATGTTAGCAAAAACGGTTATCTACGTATATGTTGTATGGCTCAGGCAACTATGGTAATAAGAAAAAAACTAAGATATAATTGGATGCAAGTTCAAAACTCGCGTTACACCACTCAACGTCATGTTGAGATATTCTTAATGGAGCCATAAAATAAGGCTTTCTTTTTTAAGCTTTTTATTCAAGTTCAGGTTTTTATTTTGAGTTTCATGGCCTGTTGCCGGTACAAAGGCGCCCAGCTTACAGTCCAAAATTTTCATTGAGGTTATATTTTGGGAATTAAATGCCTATTGTCTACGTGGGTATATATAAAACCCATACGGTGACGTTTCTTAGCCCACCGAGAACAGTTTTATTATGTTAGTGTCTTACAGTGTCCTTTTTTGTTATGTACAGTATTTACACGCACTTATTTTGCACTTTTATTTACACACACACACACACACACACACACACACACACACACACACACACACACACACACACACACACACACACACACACTTCACTATTTACACTGCTCCGTACGGCAGCGTGCTGCTGTCTCCTGAGCTGCTTTGGCGGCGGCCTCTGCATATGGGGAAAGGTCTGGGCCGGAAGGACTTGGGCGCACATTGTCGTGTAACGGTGACATTAGAATATTTTTATGCGTGCATGCTTACGGTGTTTTGGTTCACCTTTCCCAATGTTGTTAATTTCTGGATTGCTATGTTGCCGTATGCGCGCCCAGATGGAAGATGCTCGTTTTATTACGGCCTCGGGGATGTAGGGGATATGGGTTTCTTGATGAAGGCTGGCAGTAGCCGTGCGGATAGGGACAGATAGGATTTTACGTAAGGAGAGGTTTTGTAAGGTTTGGAGGTATTTTAGGGCGGTTTTTAGGTTCTGGCCCAGAACACGCAGTCGTACAGGACCACGGATGAAATAAAAGATTTGTAGAGCACGATCTTAGAGCGCAGCTTTTACTGTTTGGTCCTAAATATGGGGGTGCACATCTTTAATCGCAGCCGCCCTTTGTTGGCGCTATCTTTTAGGTGGGTAGTCCACTGCATCGTGCGTGTAAAGGTCACGCCGAGCTACCTGACCTGCTAACGGCAGTGCAAATGTTTTGATTATACGATTCAAAGCTAATACCTGAAATGCTGATGCGCTTTATTATTATAAATATTTCAGCAATCAAAGAATACGTTAATAAACATGTTAAAGAAAATTTAAAACAAGCCAACAAATGTTTTCGAGCTAAGGGCTCCTTACCCAGGAGAGCAATTTGCCTTAGATGACCGACTTGGGTATTTGTTTCCATCCTTAAAGCATACTATATATGAACCAACAGGTAGCTTACTTGCAAAAATCATGAAAACATTTAAGAGTTATTTTTACAAAATCCACAACATCCTGTAAGAAATGTTCTATTTTCATCATAACAAAATTATAAAGAACGGAGTCGTCTGCGTGAGGTCGCTAACGACACCCACAGTATATGAAAGATGGTAGTTTTTACGACAGATATTTTACAAGGATGTAGCTATCCCACCTCCAAAAATTATCTTTTTACTGAACAAAGTTGGCCTTTTTGTGTGAAATGGGTCGAAAAATTTGACAAAAAATACCACAGGTTAAATAAATTTGCACGACTAGAGAAATATATTGTAGAATTATCTGACAACTGACTGTCAAGTGAAGAAAGATGAATAATAGTATATGGAATACTAGGTTTAATGATTTTTGCTGTTTTTGGTGGAAGTATATTAAATTGATTATCTTCCCCTTTACCTTTTTCATTACTATTTTTAATTTCCATTATTTTTAATTTTTTTATATAGAAATTGTATTAATCATGTTCCCTTCATTATAGTTGACTTGCCAATCATTTAACATAACTAATAGATCTAAGATATAGACAAAGCCTTACAGCACAAGGAATACAGTATGTTACTAATGACAATTAAACTAAACATTTACGAGATACTCTTTGCCTTTGATTTCTATGTAATAATCACTTTATGTCCTTAAAGTCCTAACTTATACTTGAAGTAAATAGAGAGTAGCTCCTTGTGAAACAATACACTGGGAAGTTGGCAAGATTGTAATAAACTAATACACATTTGTGACAATATACTACATACGACGTCTTTTAGCTCTCTCAATTACTCATACAATGCATTTGTTTTGGTCCACATAAATTCAAAGTGCAATCTTTTCACTGACGGTATTTTGCTGCCGACAGATGGCACTGTATCCATTATGTTATCATGGGAAGAGCACTTATAAACATTTAGCTGGTTTTATAACAAAATGTAAATATGCTGGTTACATATAGCTTAAGTTTGATAACTGCGATATTATATTCATGAAAGTTATTGAAGAATTTTGATAAATATCATAAAAAATAGAAAGTAAACATTTTTCCGAACATCGTTTTTGTCTTGTATCTTTTAAGAATGCCTGAGTTGGATATTTGATTTGCCGTATTTTAGGCTCGCTGTTTATATACTGCGTGTCGTGATCACTAAGGTCATAACGTGCATTCCACTCTAGTAATATCTCGTTTGTTTTTTAACTCTAAGATAGAAGATCTGCTAGTGTTGCCGCAATAGAAATTCCGAATACATACAAAAAGATAGTTACAAAGTCGAGTAGCTTCCAAGTATGTAGTACACCATTTATAAGAAATATTCTTTATGTGGCAGTTTATTTATATTTTGTAAAATATCCAGCACTGTAAACAGAATGCCATATGTTTACTACATTTGCATAACCAACAAATTGTATCCTCGAAATCTGTAGCTACGGTGTCACTTAATGACTTATGTATAATTCCCTATAAACACTAAATAATAAAATCAAAATATTATTACATAAAGAATCCAATATTGTTAAAACACAAATTGTTGCATTTGTTACGTTTCCGAGATTGCGTTACTTGTAATCATATGGCACTAGCACGAAACATGTAAACAAGGGTCAGCTACCCGCTTTTTAACTATTTATCTATCACTTCACTCACCTGTTACCTCCCATGTATATTCAATGGAATGTTATAAAAATATTATTGTAACACTTTATCTTAAAGTTGCAGCAAATAGAAGAATAAATCTCTGTAGAAGAGTGGAAAGAGAAATCAGTGTGAGTAATACAGTAACCTACTCTCGGAAACATTTATTATATCGGAGACGTTCTGTAAGTTGTCTTATTTTTCCACACGAGTGTCTGGTCAAGCAATTGTTCAGCAACCGCACTTTACTGTCCACAGATGGCACTACATGTAACGTGTTTTCGCAGGGAAAAATATATATACACAGTTATGATGTTTCATAATAATTTGTAATTATATTGTTTATATATGTTTTAAATTTGACTGTTATTTTATACAGTGAGAATAAACAGCGTCTGTTGTGTGTAATGAGAAAATATCGTACAGAAAGTTTATTGTCGCTAAAAAGCAAGTCTCCTGAACTAAATATATGTTTAAAAGTTCGGCTTTGTCCATTGTCCATAACACATTTCTGTTCGTTTAATCGGAGTTTTGGCACTTGTGTCCAGTTATAACATTTACAAATATCTTTCGTTCTCGAAAATGTCAGCTGAGTCATACGATATAAACGTAAATGACATTTGCTATACGTGCAGATACTAGAGTTGTCAAAAACATGCTCACCCAGGTCTTCAGCATATGAATTTGTTAACAGAGATTGTTAGTAATATAACTAATGTTAACAAATTAATAATCCATTTGTTTAATGTTCGTCAATAAAACTATTTACAAAATTTAGCTTAACTTCTCTGTTGTAGTTTTTCTGTTATTTTATGATGCTCTATCCTTATAGTCATATGCATTGAGAGGTAGTGTGGTAAATTTTTAAAAAATAAATCTGTAAATTATGTTACATATAAAGTGGAGATAACATACTGCAGTACAATAGAAT
This sequence comes from Mantis religiosa, assembly GCA_030765055.1. Lineage (NCBI taxonomy): Eukaryota > Metazoa > Arthropoda > Insecta > Mantodea > Mantidae > Mantis > Mantis religiosa. The sequence continues at coordinate 7,050,665 of JAUKNK010000031.1, read as the reverse complement.
TAGATAAGAAAATTGTCCCAAGATATCGCCAGTGTCCCTTTAGCTGATTTTTGTTATATTTAGCTGATGTTTTCCTGCATTAAGCTTTATTTACAATGAATCTCTTCGACTTGTACTATTTGGTAATGTTTCAATGACCGTTTTTGATTCGTTGTTTTGTTTTAGTACAAATGTATTCTATTCCCTTATCACTTAACGTTTAGTAACCAAACCTAACCTAACAATACCTTCTCCTTGACGTAGACCTAAGTTAGAGTATTTCTCCACCAGATGTTGAATTTAGTCATTTTATCATCTATTCTAAACCCTGGCATGCAGCCTTTTAAAGATTCTGACATATCATTATTATTTTGTTGTATTTTATCTGCTTTTTGTGTCTTCTGATTATAAGAAATTTTGAAGCATTAGTACAGTTACTTATGACATTTTTCTAACTATTCACAGGTATTCTATCATATTTAGTAGTAGCTTGGAGCTTTCTTATATGTATTTCTGACTACTGCTCCTAGTATTCTCCAACTTACAAGACGTGTCTAATGAATACTAACCTATAAGTACTACAACATCAGTATTGTCCACCGATAGCTTTAAACCTTTGATAAACAAGAACAGATATACAGAAAACTAAAGTTAAACAAAGCTGTGAAGGAGGATACTACAATACAAACACATGGCTAGTTGAGTTTAGATTAGGTTAGGTTAGACTTAGAAAGTTATTAACCATATTGTAGATGTTGTTAGAAGTAGAAGACGCATACAGAATATTTACAAAATATCATTAAACTTCAATATAATACTGTAACAATGTACAAACTGTAGATCATAAGTACTTCAACAACGAAGATTACAATGACTTTCAAATGTTTGATATTTAGCTCTATCAGACAGCCGGTCGGAGTCTTTGTGTTTTGCCACATGGCATTTCATATTTCTGTGCTAGAAATATAACGTTCTTAAAAGTAATGAACGGGAAGATGCTGATTCTTATGTACTTAACCTCCAATAACGTTCACAAAGCAAGGCAAACACACAATAAACCATCAGCTATAGGTAGAAGTCGAGTATCTTCCAACTATGTAAGAATACAACTTCTAAATTTACTTTTCTACAATAAATTTGAGCATTATTTATTTTATAAAATACCTCTTAAAATTTTGATCAACTTACGATGATTATATTTATATGACTAACAAATTGTGTTGTAGAATTTTTTATCAATCGTCTGTGGGGTACTTCTCATTCGAACGACTTTTGTATCGTTTCCTATAAATGGTGAATTGTCAGGTACAAAGTTTTACTACACAACGAATTTAGACGTTAAAGCATACAACTTGCTTCAACTGTTATACATAATAAACGATTTCTCAGATATTGTTCAAGGTTGTGCTACGTTTACATCTCGAATGCTGCAAGCTCCATCCTTGTATTACTCATGGTATAGTATGGAACAGGAAAGACAGGATATAGTGATCAGTTAATAACAATTTAAGTAAACTTTCAGTCCGAAGTGTCCATTTTTATATTAAACGAAATGTGCAAAAAAAATTGTAATTGTTAATCTGAAGCAAATAGAGTAATAGGTCTTTGTAGACGAGTGGGAGGAGAAATCAGCATGAGCAATTTAATGTAAATGTAAATATGTATTATATCGAAGAGGATCTTTCAGTTACCTCAATTTTCCACAAGAGAGTTTATCTTTGTTACTGGACAAAGAAGTTTCCACTACCGTACTTAGCGTCCACAGATGGCTCTGCATGTAATATGTTATCGCGTGGGAATAATTTATGCACAACTACTCAGCTTTTAACTATTTGTAACCTCTTTTGTTTGTATGTACCTTATATTTGATTGGTTTTTATTGAGTAAGAATAAACAGTACCTGAAGTATATACTGACAAAGTATCATAAGAAAAGTCAACTGCGTTTGGGAGAACAAGTCTCCTAAACTAAATATATCTATAAACAGTTCGCCTTTTTGTTTCATAGGTCCATTGCCAATTAATAAATGGAAATACATAACAAGAGTTTGGTACCCACCTCCAATTATAATTAACGTCATGTCTGGGAAGGTTCTTTCCTCATCTCACAAACGCCGTAATAGTGCACCATTTAAGTGTCTAAGCTGGTGTACTGGATTTTGAAATATAAACTTATAGTAGACAGTGCTCCAGAAGCTTTTCAAATTATTTGGGTTTCAATCCGTGCTTTCACCAATTTTAAATGTCCGTACATGTATATGTCAATGTTTCTCTACCACATACTGCAACCTATTCAAAAACTGAATATCAAGATTTCACGTTTCCCCAATTTTGTTTCTATGGGGTCTAGCAATTTAGAATGAAATGTAATATTTAAGTAACTTTCCTCATAAATACAACAAATAACGATTGTATATTTACCACAGTTACTCTCAAAAATTTCTTCAGCTGGGAAGAGTTTTTTAAAAGTAGTAAACAAAATCTTAATACAAAAGTTAGAGTTAGTTAAGCAATAAAATTTATATAAATACCTTCTCTGTGGAGCCAACCATTTCCTATATATCGCTTAAACGTCTGAATTTTCCAAAACTTATATATTTCTCTAATGTTAAATCATTGTTTACATTTTCTGTGTTAGTCATGTAAGGAGAACAGAACTTTAACATCCATCACATAGCGACCAGCTGTTTAAACAGTTGACTGTCACTTAAAGACTGCGTTCACAACAAATATAGCAATAATCTCTATTAACATTAAGGAGGTAGAGTATTGCAATAGTTTAAATAGTACAGAAGGTCATCTGACGTCATTTTAAACTTCTCACTCATACGATTTACTCCAGCACTGGCTTCTAAGGAGTTAACCTCCTTTACTCCAAATATGGAAATTCATTCCCTGGATTTTTAGTATTTTATACATATTAGTTGTCTGTTTCTTCTATATCAACAATAAAAAGTTTAATGTTTCTGAACTACAAGTAAACCGGTAAAACAACTCCAAATATTTGATCAAAATACTGCATGTTTAATATAGCTGCTTGACAAATCATGCATTTAGAATTTTCTTAAAACGGCCTATGAAGTCCACTTTATTCTAAATGACTTCTGTATAACTTTGAACCTAACAGTATTATTACACAAAAATGTGGAATATATACCAAACAGTATCGATCAACAACGACTTCCGAAATATTCGTCACTCTTGGTTTAGATTTTCTAACGTTTTACGTCTTTAATGCGGTGAGTTCCATTCTTGTGTTACTCGTAGTTTAACGGAAATTGCATGGAACATGAAAGGCTGCATCTCTGTTTTTATTTTTAGCTTCAGTTAGATTAAATCGTTCATATGTGACATTTGCTATAAGTATACATAATAATTCCTTATATATTATTTACTGATATATTTGAGTGTTAGTCTATATTTACACGTTATATTTACAATGTTTATATATTTAATGTTTTAATGTTTTTATATTTAATGTTTACACGTATATATTTACAATCTTATGTCATTTTAATACTTTTTCTAGCACATACTTTAACAGGAGCAAATAGGTAATGCCTTCCCCCCCAAATATTTTATAGAAAATATTTTTACATTTTTATATTTTAGATAAATGATGATTGATGATGAAACAAGTTTTTATATACAAAAAATAATTTTATAGAAAAGAGAAAATAGATATAAAAACTGCAGCAAAAAATCTTTAGCAATTACTGATTGCACATATTACGTGACAAGTAGGGCTATTTTATGATATCTTGTGACACCTTGTGACGTCTTATATCATAAATGTGACTTACTGACACATGGAAGTGATAGGTTTGGCGACGTATGACATAAATGTGACGTCATGTGGCCAAACTATAAGAGTGTCAGTAGTGGATATTTCTAAGTAGCTTAACTAAGGAAGGATAAGGGTAGCGGCGCACTCCTCTGACATGACTGGAGCGTATACTCTAGACTTTGTTACTACCAATTCGGGACAAAAGCCCTTGCTACCATGAAAATAAATTAGAAGAGTAAGAGTCCAAAGTATATTCAACCCCGAGATATTTGAACAATAGCATACGCGATATCTAGATGATAGAAAATATCTCTCAAATATGTGCAGATATCTCTACAAATACTTGATACACCCGCATAGTTATTCTAAATGTCCTGATAGGAATAACAAATATTTCCGAAGGTCCTCAAAGGAGTTTTAAAAACACTCTGATCACTCAAAGATGCGAAGACTTCCCTTAACTTATGTAATAGTGTCCAAAAGAGTCAAAAGTGTCCATAATTTGCATATCAGGGATGTAAGCACTCAAAATGTGTAAACTCGATTCCCAACATTTACAAATTATGGAGAAGTATCCAAAGTTAGATATGTATTACAAAGTCTAATTTGTAAGTTCCATTTATTCAATGTATGTGCACGTCTTTTTCTGCTATTTCTGTGTAATTTTCTGTATCTGGTATATCATTACATGTGTATGGCCAAATATTAATGGTTAACTTATGCAATTTATTACATCAATTATTTCAGAGATATTTACTTTTGTTTCCAATCCCCTAATGTCTTTGAACCTTTGAAATGTTATGATACATTACTCCTAACTTCATGGTAATAACAATGATATTGAAACGTAGGATGTAACAATCCACTGTCAACTTCACTTCAGTCTCCTGTATCCCTCTTGTATAACAACTACATGTGTAATGTAATCTATTGTCTTAAACCTGAGGTAAATAGAAACACAAATGTTTAGAAGAGTAGTTTGAGAAAGACATGTGAGTGTAGCATATTATCCCGAACACGTATCTACGATCGCGTGACATGTTTACACAAAAGAAACTGATACGCGGGCAGTGTGAAAACCAAGAGCCCACGGATAAAGATAACAGGCACATAATGGTCTGCCGGGGCAAACTGACTGAGATAACTGGAAATTTCTGGATTGATAGAGATTGTTCGGGTCCGCATTTAGTTTAGAACAATCTAGAATTAACGATGCAGGTATTTAAAGAGGCGACGACTGGCCAGGAGTTTAGTAGAGTGGCAAGTTGTCAAACAGTGAGTTAAGCAGAGAACAGCTGAGAGTGTTGTGTAAAGACATTTAACGAGAGTTTTGTCAACAGTGCAAGGTGAGTAAGCTGTTTGTTACTGTCATCGACCTTGTTGTTGTACATGTGATGTAATGTTGTTACGTGAGAATTGAACAGTGTATCGCTACGGAAATAAAGAACATTTAGAATTTTGGCAAATTGGACTTTTAAGCCTACGAACACACAAAGTCACAATTGGTGTCAGGAAGCGGACGACATCATCACCGAGAAGATGGAAGAAATGAAGGTCGAACTAACAACGAAGACGGAAGCTGCAAATAGCAACTTGGGCGCGACGATGACCACGAAGATGACCGACACCAGGAAGAGCAGCCGGAGGAACGAGTAAGGACCGGCGTGGCGAGGAGCACGTCGGCGCCATCACCACCATCCCCTCGAGTGACAATCGCGCCGTCAGCCTACGTATGGGAGACAGCCTCATCGCAGACGTTTGGGTCAATGGGAAACCGTGCCGCGTACTCGTAGACACCGGGGCAGCCGTCACCATCATCAGACCTTACGTGGCCAAGTGTTTGCCGTCGAGGAAACCAAGCCGATCGTACCAGCTAGTGACGCAATCGGGCGACTCCTTGCCCGTGGAAAGGGAGGCTCTGCTGCAGTTGACTTTGGGACGGAGCGTCGTGCGTCAGTGGGTGTTCGTTGCGGATGTGGCTGAGGAGGTGATACTGGGACTGGCTGCCCTCAGGAGCCACGAGAGGCCGGTCGACGACGGCAGGATGGTCCTGCGGCCCAATGGAGAAGAGGTCATACTCCGGCAACCTGAAGAACGCCTTGGAATCTGCATGGACATCTGCAAGGAAGACGTGGATCTATGCGAGAAAGGAGGTGGTGGTGATGGCGCGACCTGAAGGACAGCGAATGAACAACATTGTTGCCGTGCCGAGAAGTGGCAGTGAGGCTCCTTAACCTAGCGGACATCGATAACGACGTCCAGGCCTGAACGGAGATGGGGACGTGTGAGCCCGTGGTCATGGTGACAGCAATCGACAAGACAAAGGCGCCGGTGCCGACGTAACACCAGGGGCCCCGGCTGGAAGGTTTAATGGAGAGGGCGGTCGATCATCTGACCACAGAACTGCTCGAGAAGGTTCGACAACTGCTGAGACGATACCAGCGCGTCTTCAGCCAAGGCAGAGAAGAACTACTGCGTCACACGGTGAGAGTTACTGGCGGTAGTAAATGCCTTGGAGCACTTCCACAAGTACCTGTACAGTCAGCCATTCCACCTGAGGACTGACCTATCCGCCCTAACCTGGCTACTGAGCTCTAGAAACCTGGTAGGCCAGACAGTACGTTGGGTTCAGAGGCTGCAAGAGTATGACTTCGCCTCTGAACATCGTAGAGGGAAGAACCATGGTAACGCAGACGCCATGTCCCGAAGACCCTGCCAGAGGAATGCGGCCAATGCACAGGAGTGGAAGAGAAGGAGCGTGCCGCAGCTGTACGAGTAGCCACGGCAGTGCCTGCGGATGGCTGTGATAGCGCAGGCCTTTGGAGAAAGCAGCTGGCGGACGCAGACTTGGGACCTCTCTTGAGGAAGGCGGAGGCAGGGACAAGACCAATCTGGGAGGCATCGCACCGAGGAGCACCATCTGTAAGTCGTACTGGGCCCAATGGGACTCGCTGAAGATCAGAGAGGGCGTGCTGTTCCGGGTGTGGGAATCGTCCGATGGGAAGACGCAGAGACAACAGTTGGTACTTCCGCGAAGTAAGGTCCCGGAGGTCTAGGAGCAAGTGCACGCCGGTACTTCAGGAGGTCACCAGGGAGCAAACCAAACAATCGACTAACTTCAGCAGCCGTCACAAGGACCATCCCGGGTGGTGAAGAGGACTAACGACGTGGTCTACCGCATCCAGAAGATGCCCCGAGGGAAGAGGTTGGTGCTATACCTGCATCGTCTGGCCCACTGCGATGGTGCTGTTCGGGACGACCAGCCTTGAGGAGGGAGCAGTGTCGCGAACCCGCATCTGCGATCTCGTGGCTTGTTTACACAAAAGAAACTGATAGGCGGGCAGTGTGAAAACCAAGAGCCCGCGGACAAAGATAACAGGCAGATAAGGGTGTGCCAGGATCAAACGACTGACATAACTGGAAATCTCTGGACTGAGAGATTTTTCGGGTTCTGGTTTAGTTTAGAACAATCTAGAATTAACGGTGCAGGTATTTAAAGAGGCGACGACTGGCCGGGAGTTGAGTCATCGACCTTGGTGTTGTAGATGTGATGTAATGTTGTTACGTGACAATTGAACAGTGTATCGCTACGGAAATAAAGAACATTTAGAATTTTGGCAAAGTGGACTTTTAATCCTACGAACCCACAAAGTAAACCCTGATTTTGAAAATTTTATCAATAAGACACATTGTCTTAGTTATGTTGATTGTCCACAACAAGAGATGTTCTAAGTTATGAAACATTGAATGATCCAATACTCTTACCGAACGATCATTCTTGTCCAGAGATGGCTCCACATGTAATATGTTACAGGAGCATAGAGTAATATTAATTATTTACAAAGTTTAATAACAAATTGTAATTATATTGTTTATATTCACTTTAGATTTTATTTATGTTCCATTTAGTACGATTTAGAGGAAGCTAGAAGGTATACACAAAAAATTTCGAATTGACAAATAGACGTTTGTTAGTGTACAAGAGACCAACTCAGACTTAAACAACAATACAATGTTTTTAAAATGCATACGAATTCCACTAACACGATCTGGTCAACTCATTTATCAACAAATTACTTTTGCAGTGCATCTACTTCCTGTACATCATTATACAGAATTTAGCTTAACTTCCGTGTTGTCAAATCTCCGTTATTATTTATATTTCTTACAGCCAGGTTTACTGACTGACGGATACTCTTTTAAACAATCAGATGTATATTTACTAGTAGGTGTAACGAGAATACATCAGAGTTAAACGATTGTCAAATATTTTAAGACGTGGTCGCTAAGTGCTAGTTATGTCATTTCATTGTCTTTCTATGATCAACAACTAAGACACTCTTAGAACTTCCTATTAGAGAAACTCCTAACTGTAATACCAACAATCAATTCTATCTTTAATTTTATTTCATTTTCAGAGTATGGTAATGTTGGCAGTAATGTAGTGACCTCTGGTGACCGTAACGTTGAGAACGAGATTGTGTAACTGACGATGTAAGCAAACCTTTACCAAATCGCGATCTCATTGAAATTTATATCAATTTCTTTAAAGATAAGTGAGGTTTTTGTTACAGATAATTATATTGTGTAGTAGGAATACTAAATTCAGACTGATATGTCTGAAATACCTGCTTCATTCTAAAATATATCTCTTGGATTTTATAGTAACGAACTAGGAGGTCCTAAACGTTCTGAATGACCTCTATATTATTTGTTATCTGTTAAGTCATGACTTATATTCAAAATCTTCCTATTACCTTAATGTAGATTCGGTTTAAACACTAACTTATATCAATTATTTGATCTCACTTTCGAATTACGATATATTTTTTCCTTCAATTCTCTATTATTTAAAAACCTGGACTTTGTTCTCCCGTTACTCGTAATTCATGGGAACAACAACAAACTTGAAAGACGAGATATAGCGAGGCGCTTGTTAACTAACACTTCAGTCTCCAATATCACTCTTCTATATACAGCGAAATATGTAATTAAACTATTTGGATAAACGTTTACGAACTTGTAGCAAGGACAAAAGTAAGGCTTTGTAGAAGACTGGGTTATGAAAGCTCTGTGAGTGTAAAACATTAGCCTAATCTCGTAAATATATATTACATAGGACACGTATTATGTAGTGCAACAAATGTTTTAGCTGAGAAAGCATTGAATAGTAAATCCTTTGACCCGCCTCTCCTTGCTGTCAATAGATGTCACTGTATGCGATATATTACCGCGCAGTATACGATTTGTAATTAACCACAATGTTTTATAGCAAATCATAATTAGGTTGGTCAGTTATAACTAATAATTAATTGATTTTTGATGAGAAGGAGGGAAAAGTGTCTGGTTTATATACTTAAATAATAGTAACCAAACAAGTAATTTTACTTGAGAGCGGAAGTATCCGGAACCTATAATATCTGCAAGCCTAGATCTTTGTTTTTCATGGGTGCATTTATAATACAAGTTGCTCGTTTTTATAATTGTGTTCTATTCCTAAAAAAAACAGACACAAGTATTATAATGTTGGAAAAAGTACAATGTGCAAACAGAAGTCATTAATGAATAACCATTGTAAAGTAAGTTTTCTAATCTAGGTTTTCTTTATATTCCAGTTCTGAGCGTGATATCCCTCACAATGTTACAAATTCAATCTTCTTTCGGCTAGTGAAAAATCTTGTTTTGGTAGAATTATGGTAAGATCCATGCGTGGCGTAGCATATTACCAGGTGACGTAGCTCGCACATTACCAGGTGACGTAGCTCGCAGTTTGCTTGTTTCCGCACGTCCGTTGAGCAGAGATCCGGCCAGATGGCTCTGCACTTCTCGATGAGAGTTTGACGTACATCCCGTACGGCTTGGTATTTGGCAGCCAAAACTGCATTTTGATGTCATCGATGGTTAATACATATCTTATTCTTGAGTGTGCTGTCTTCCCAATGCGTAGAATTATTTTCAGGTAACTTCCTGCGACTTTTATTGTTGTCATCAGGTCACTGCTACCTACAGAGCACTTACATCACTAGATAGCGATCATGTCATGGCGCTGCGGGGCCTATATAGTCCTGAGAGGTCACCATGCCCATGATAAGCACCCAGCGCCATCACTGTCATTGTGAAGTGATCGTTAGACCTTGCGCTTGCATAAAAAGGTGTCCTGAGGTCAAAACTGCCTGCTATTTCTCACTCTACTGCATTCCTGTTCATGTGTGCCGTACTGGTAACAAAATACTGCATTATGCTTAACTTTTGTACAATTGTGATAGTTTTATAATAAAATATTGAATTATACTTAAATTTTGGACACAAGTATGTATGTCTGAAGAAAAAAATACTTTTAAGAAATGAACGATTATTATAAACTGTAATTATCGATGGTATAAGAGAAGGCTGTAGTTTATTTTCACTGTTTAACATTTATACGGATAATATTGTTGGTAAATTAAAAGAGAAAATATCAGAAGAATAAATATAAATATAAAAATGCATTAAATATGTCATTATATGCAGATGACTTAATAATACAAAGCAGAGAGGATAATCTACAAATAGTTATGCAAAGTTTAGAGAAACTTATTCCGAATTATGTTTAAATATATCAGCAGGAAAGTCAAAGATAGTCGCATTTACTGGGAAACAAAATAAGAAATGGAAGATAGAGTTAAATAATAATATCTTGAATAGGTGAGGAAATTTAATTACTTTAGCTGTAAAGTAACCTTTAAAACAAATAACGAAGAGACAACTAATAAAGTGAGTATATTTGAATATATTTTTTTAATAATACCTCACACCTCACAAAGAAAAACCCGAAAACTTTACAAATGTTAAAGTTCTACTGTAAGGTCAGGAGACAAAAGACTGTAACCAAACAAATGCGACAGAAATGAAATATCTCCGAGCAGGTAAACGATTTATAGACAAGATCGTGTTAGAAATGAAGAAGAAAGGAAGGAATTAAATATATATCCTTTAACACAAAAGTAACAAATACAACAAAAATGTAAAAACCATTGATAAAAGAAATCTCGTATTCCATTAAAGTCATAGAAATATAAACATCTGGTTATAGAACTATAGGAAGACGAGGTCGAACAGGAGTATTGTCCTAAACCATGGAGAGTTGACGATATTTGTAGAAAGTGTTGTGTTACATATTTGCAATGGAAGTTACTATTCTACAAAGTTCTTATCAAACTGTGAGGTTAAATTATTCTATATAAATATCTCTTACAGTTTATCAGTAATAGAAAACATGTTCACAAAGCAACACTCCGGGATATACCCAACTGTCATTAAATTAAATAAAATATATACTATTTTAGTAGATATATTCTAAACATTTATAAACGATTAAATTTATACGAACCTTTACCATTAAACGGTAGTTTGGAGTGATTGTGTACAAAATACTCCGTGTCATATACTTATAAAATGCTAAACTGAAATATAAAATTTAACCACTTTGCATTAGAATTACTTTCTTCACAAACGTACGCAAACTTTGCTCCTCTTTGGCATCTCAAAACGTGTATTTACACTGAAGTTCTTCATTTACTGTAAGTCTGTCAAACAAAGTAAAGGTTAGTTAAAATATCTGATATATTCTCCTAATTAGATTACATTCCATTAATTATATATTTAAGTGTACTGTTTACGTTTAATTCACATGTTTCAAACGCTTCGAAGGCATTCAACTGTTTACTTTCGGAAATACTGGGCTATGGAATAATTAAGGATATTAAACATGATTCTAATACATGAAAATTCTTACAGCTTTGTAATTTGTGCAGAATTTTCATGTATTAGAATCATGTTTAATATCCTTAATTATTCCATAGCCCCGTATTCCCGAAAGTAAACAGTTGAATGCCTTCGAAGCGTTTGAAACATGTGAATTAAACGTAAACAGTACACTTAAATATATAATTAATGGAATGTAATCTAATTAGGAGAATATATCAGATAGTTTAACTAACCTTTACTTTGTTTGACAGACTTACAGTAAATGAAGAACTTCAGTGTAAATACACGTTTTGAGATGCCAAAGAGGAGCAAAGTCTGCGTACGTTTGTGAAGAAAGTAATTTTAATGCAAAGTGGTTAAATTTTATATTTCAGTTTAGCATTTTATAAGTATATGACACGGAGTATTTTGTACACAATCACTCCAAACTACCGTTTAATGGTAAAGGTTCGTATAAATTTAATCGTTTATAAATGTTTAGAATATAGCTACTAAAATAGTATATATTTTATTTAATTTAATGACAGTAGGGTATATCCCGGAGTGTTGCTTTGTGAACATGTTTTCTATTACTGATAAACTGTAAGAGATATTTATATAGAATAATTTAACCTCACAGTTTGATAAGGACTTTGTAGAATAGTAAATTCCATTGTAAATATGTAACACAACACTTTCTACAAATATCGTCAACTCTCCATGGTTTAGGACAAAACTCCTGTTCGACCTCGTCTTCCTATAGTTCTATAACCAGATGTTTATATTTCTATGACTTTAATGGAATACGAGATTTCTTTTATCAATGGTTTTTACATTTTTGTTGTATTTGTTACTTTTGTGTTAAAGGATATATATTTAATTCCTTCCTTTCTTCTTCATTTCTAACACGATCTTGTCTATAAATCGTTTACCTGCTCGGAGATATTTCATTTCTGTTGCATTTGTTTGTTTACAGTCTTTTGTCTCCTGACCTTACAGTAGAACTTTAACATTTGTAAAGTTTTCGGGTTTTTCTTTGTGAGGTGTGAGCTATTATTAAAAAAATATATTCAAATATACTCACTTTATTAGTTGTCTCTTCGTTATTTGTTTTAAAGGTTACTTTACAACTAAAGTAATTAACTTTCCTCACCTATTCAAGACATTATTATTTAACTCTATCTTCCATTTCTTATTTTGTTTCCCAGTAAATGCGACTATCTGTGACTTTCCTGCTGATATATTTAAACATAATTCGGAATAAGTTTCTCTAAACTTTGCATAACTGTTTGTAGATTATCCTCTCTGCTTTGTATTATTAAGTCATCTGCATATAATGGCATATTTAATGCATTTTTATATTTATATTTATTCTTCTGATATTTCCTCTTTTAATTTACCAACAATATTATCCGTATAAATGTTATACAGTGAAAATAAATTACAGCCTCCTCTTATACCATCGATAATTACAGTTTATAGTAATCGTTCATTTCTTAAAAGTATTTTTTTTCTTCAGACATACATACTTGTGTCCAAAATTTAAGTATAATTCAATATTTTATTATCAAACTATCACAATTGTACAAAAGTTAAGCATAATGCAGTATTTTGTTACCAGTACGGCACACATGAACAGGAATGCAGTAGAGTGAGAAATAGCAGGCAGTGTTGACCTCAGGACACCTTTTTATGCAAGCACAAAGTCTGCCGATCACTTCACAATGACAGTGATGGTGCTGGGTGGTTATCATGGGCATGGTGACCTCTCAGGACTATACAGGCCCCGCAGCGCCGTGACATGATCGCTATCAAGTGATGTAAGTGCTCTGTAGGTAGCAGTGACCTGATGACAACAATAAAAGTCGCAGGAAGTTACCTGAAAATAATTCTACGCATTGGGAAGACAGCACACTCAAGAATAAGATATGTATTAACCATCGATGACATCAAAATGCAGTTTTGGCTACCAAATACCAAGCCGTACGGGATATACGTCAAACTCTCATTGAGAAGTGCAGAGCCATCTGGCCGAATCTCTGCTCCACGGACGTGCGGAAACAAGCAAACTGGGAGCTACGTTACCTGGTAATGTGCTACGCCACGCATGGATCTTACCATAATTCTACCAAAACAAGATTTTTCACTAGCCGAAAGAAGATTGAATTTGTAACATTGTGAGGGATATCACGCTCAGAACTGGAATATAAAGAAAACCTAGATTAGATAACTTACTTTACAATGGTTATTCATTAATGACTTCTGTTTACACATTGTACTTTTTTCAACATTATAATACTTGTGTCTTTTTTTTTAGTAATAGAACACAATTATTAAAAAAGAGCAACTTGTATTATAAATGCACCTATGAAAAACAAAGTTCTAGGCTTGCAGATATTATAGGTTCCGGATACTTCCGCTCTCAATTAAAATTATTTGTTTGGTTACTATTATTTAAGTATATAAACCAGACACTTTTCCCTCCTTCTCATCAAAAAGCAATTAATTATTAGTTATAACTGACCAACCTAATTATGATTTGCTATAAAACATTGTGGTTAATTACAAATCTTATACTGCGCGGTAATATATCGCATACAGTGACATCTATTGACAGCAAGAAGAGGCGGGTCAAAGGATTTCCTATTCAATACTTTCTCAGCTAAAACATTTGTTGCACTACATAATACGTGTCCTATGTAATATATATTTACGAGATTAGGCTAATGTTTTACACTCACAGAGCTTTCATAACCCAGTCTTCTACAAAGCCTTACTTTTGTCCTTGCTACAAGTTCGTAAACGTTTATCCAAATAGTTTAATTACATATTTCGCTGTATATACAAGAGTGATATGGGAGACAGAAGTGTTAGTTAACAAGCGCCTCGCTATATCTCGTCTTTCAAGTTTGTTGTTGTTCCCATGAATTACGAGTAACGGGAGAACAAAGTCCAGGGTTTAAATAATAGAGAATTGAAGGAAAAAATATATCGTAATTCGAAAGTGAGATCAAATAATTGATATAAGTTAGTGTTTAAACCGAATCTACATAAAGGTAATAGGAAGATTTTGAATATAAGTCATGACTTAACAGATAACAAATAATATAGAGGTCATTCAGAACGTTTAGGACCTCCTAGTTCGATACTATAAAATCCAAGAGATATATTTTAGAATGAAGCAGGTATATCAGACATATCAGTCTGAATTTAGTATTCCTACTACACAATATAATTATCTGTAACAAAAACCTCACTTATCTTTAAAGAAATTGATGTAAATTTCAATGAGATCGCGATTTGGTAAAGGTTTGCTTACATCGTCAGTTACACAATCTCGTTCTCAACGTTACGGTCACCAGAGGTCACTACATTACTGCCAACATTACCATACTCTGAAAATGAAATAAAATTAAAGATAGAATTGATTGTTGGTATTACAGTTAGGAGTTTCTCTAATAGGAAGTTCTAAGAGTGTCTTAGTTGTTGATTATAGAAAGACAATGAAATGACATAACTAGCACTTAGCGACCACGTCTTAAAATATTTGACAATCGTGTATCTCTGATGTATTCTCGTTACAACTACTAGTAAATATACATCTGATTGTTTAAAAGAGTATCCGTCAGTCAGTAAACCTGGCTGTAAGAAATATAAATAATAACGGAGATTTGACAACACGGAAGTTAAGCTAAATTCTGTATAATGATGTACAGGAAGTAGATGCACTGCAAAAGTAATTTGTTGATAAATGAGTTGACCAGATCGTGTTAGTGGAATTCGTATGCATTTTAAAAACATTGTATTGTTGTTTAAGTCTGAGTTGGTCTCTTGTACACTAACAAACGTCTATTTGTCAATTCGAAATTTTTTGTGTATACCTTCTAGCTTCCTCTAAATCGTACTAAATGTAACATAAATAAAATCTAAAGTGAATATAAACAATATAATTACAATTTGTTATTAAACTTTGTAAATAATTAATATTACTCTATGCTCCTGTAACATATTACATGTGGAGCCATCTCTGGACAAGAATGATCGTTCGGTAAGAGTATTGGATCATTCAATGTTTCATAACTTAGAACATCTCTTGTTGTGGACAATCAACATAACTAAGACAATGTGTCTTATTGATAAAATTTTCAAAATCAGGGTTTACTTTGTGGGTTCGTAGGATTAAAAGTCCACTTTGCCAAAATTCTAAATGCTCTTTATTTCCGTAGAGGTACACTGTTCAATTCTCACGTAACAACATTACATCACATCTACAACACCAAGGTCGATGACAGTAACAAACAGCTTACTCAACTTCCATTGTTGAGAACACTCTCGTTAAATATCTTTACACAACACTCTCAGCTGTTCTCTGCTTAACTCACTGTTATACAACTTGCCGCTCAACTCAACTCCTGGCCAATCCTCGCCTCATTAAATACCTGCATCGATAATTGTAGATTGTTCTAAACTAAACCAAAACCCGAACAATCTCTATCAGTCCAGAGATTTCCAGTTATGTCAGCCTGTTGGCCTCGGCAGACCCTTATGTGCCTGTTATCTTTGTCCGCGGGCTCTTGGTTTTCACACTGTCCGCCTATCAGTTTCTTTTGTGTAAACAAGCCACAAGATCGCAGATACGGGTTCGTGAAACTGCACCCTCCTCAAGGCTGGTCGTCCCGAACAGCACCATCGTAGCAGGCCAGACGATGCAGGTATACCACCAACCTCTTCCCTCGGGGCATCTTCTGGATGTGGTAGACCACGTCGTTAGTCCTCTTCACCACCCGGTACGGTCCTTGTCACGGCTGCTGAAATTTGTCGATTGTTCGGTTTGCTCCCAGGTGTCCTATTGAAGAACCGGCGCGCACTTCCTCTAAGTCCTCCGGGACCTTTCTTCGGGGAAGTACCAACTGTTGTCTCTGCGCCTTCCCATCGGGCAATTCCCACACCCGGAACAGCACGCCCTCTCTGAACTTCAGCGAGTCCCATTGGGCCCAGTACGACTTATAGATGGCACTCCTCGGTGCGACGTCCTCCCAGGTTGCTCTTGTCCCTGCCTCCGCCTTCCGCAAGAGTGGTCCCAAGTCTGCATCCGCCAACTGTTCTCTCCGCAGGCCTGCGCTTGCGCAGCAATCCTCAGGCACTGCCGTGACTACTGGTACAGCTGCGGCAGGCTCCCTCGCTTCCACACTTGTGCATTGGCAGCACTCCTCTGGGCAGGTTCTTCGGGACATGGCGTCTGCGTTACCGTGTTTCTTCCCTCTACTATGTTCAGAGTCGAAGTCATACTCCTGCAGCCTCTGAACTCAATGTACTGACTGGCCTACCAGGTTTCTAGAGCTCAGTGGCCGGTTTAGGGCGGATTGGTCAGTCCTTAGGTGGAATGGCTGACTGCACAGGTACTTTGGAAGTGCTCCAGGGCATCTACTACCGCCAGTAGCTCTCGCCGGGTGACGCAGTAGTTCATCTCTGCCTTGGCTGAAGACGCGCTGGTATCGTCTCAGCAGTTGTCGAATTTGTTTGAGCTTGTCTGCCGTCAGGTGATCAACCGCCCTCTCCAGTAAACCTTCTAGCCGGGGCCCCAGGTGTTGCGTTGGCACCGGCTCCTGTGTCTTGTCGATTGCTGTCACGATGACCACGGGCTCACACGTCCCCATCTCCGTTCCGGCCTGGACGTCGTGATTGATGTCCGCTAGGTTAAGGAGCCTCACTGGCACTTCTCGACACGGCAACAATGTTCTTCATTAGCTGTTCTGCAGGTCGCGCCATCACCACCACCTCCTTTCTCGCATAGACCCACGTCTTCCTTGCAGATGTCCGTGCAGATTCCAAGGCATTCTTCGGGTTACCGGTGTATGACCTCTTCTCCATTGAGCCGCAGGTCCTTCCTGCCGTCATCGACCCTCGCCTCGTTGCTCCTGAGGGCATCCAGTCCCAGTAACACCTCATCAGTCACCTCCGCGACGAACACCCAATGACGCACGACACTCCGTCCAAAAGTCAACTGTAGCAGAGCCTCCCGCTCCACTGGCAAGAAGTCGCCCGATGCCGTCACTAGCTGGTATGATAAGCTTGGTTGCCTTGACGGCAAACCCTTGGCCACGTCAGGTCTGGTGCTGTTGACGACTGCCCCGTTGCCTACAATTACGCGGCACGGCTTCCCTCTGACCCTACCGTCCGCGATAAGGCTGTCACCCATACGTCGACTCTCGGTGCGATTGTCACTCGAGGGGACGCTGGGTAATGGCGCCGAAGTTCTCCTCGCCTCGCCGGTCCTTACTCGTTCCTCCGGCTGCTCTTTCTGATGTCGGTCATCTTCACGATCATGGTCGCGCCCAAGTTGCTGTTTGCAGCTTCCGTATTCAATGTTAATTCGGTATTCATTTCTTCCATCTTCTCGGTGATGATGTCGTCGTCCCGCTCCCTGACACCAATTGTGACTTTGTGAGTTCATAGGCTTAAAAGTCCAATTTGCCAAAATTCTAAATGTTCTTTATTTCCGTAGCGATACACTGTTCAATTGTTACTTAGCAACAATACATCACATAACAACACCAAGGTCGATGACGGTAACAAACAGCTTACTCAAATTCCACTTTTGACAACACTCTCGTTAAATGGCTTTACACAACTCTCTCAGCTGTTCTCTGCTTAACTCACTGTTTTACAACTTGCCACTCTACTCATCTCCTGGCCAGTCGTCGCCTCCTTAAATACATAATTCTAGATTGTTCTAAACTAAACCAGAACCCGAACAATCTCTATCAATCCAGAAATTTCCAGTTATCTCAGTCTGTTTGCTCCGGCAGACCCTTATATGACTGTTATCTTTGTCCGCGGGCTCTTGGTTTTCACACTGCCCGCGTCTCAGTTTCTTTTGTGTAAACATGCCACTCGATCGTAGACAATATGCTACACTAACATGGCTTTCTCAAACCACTCTTCCAAACATTTATATTTCTATTTGCCTCAGGTTTAAGACAATAGCTTACATTACACATGTAGTTGTTATATAAGAGGGATACAGGAGACTGAACTGAAATTGACAGTGGACTGTTACATCCTACGATTCAATATCATTGTTATTACCATGAAGTTAGGAGTAATGTATCCTAAGATTTCAAAGGTTCAAAGACATTAGAGCAGTGGCGGCTGTTGGATAAAATTACTGGTGGTGCACAAATGAAAAATAAAATACGGAGTAGTAATGACTCACCTATTTATACAGATTCTCTGCTGTACTCTCCTTAGACCTGGCGAATCTATCGATAACTTTTGCCTTGAAATCGCTGATTGTCATAGCAAAATCTCTCTCAAATGAAGGCATTGTTAAAGATGACAATCGGTCCTGTGACATTGTCTTACTAAGGAAAGTTTTTATTCTTTTGAAAGTTGAGAAACAGCATTTCTGCTTCAGCGGCAGACATTGGCATAGTTAACAATACTCGGAGGAGTTTGACGTATTCGCTGAATGTAGCACATAAATTGTTTTCCTTATTGAAGTCCATCAAGCACAAGGCGCTGGACCTTCTACGAAATTCCTTTCGACTGTACATTACAGTCAGTTCTCTACGAATTTTTGTTCCAATGACAAAACAATAAGGTTATTGTTTCTCTGGAAATGTCTTAGAAATTTTCTTCATGAAACAAAGTTGAGGCTACCAGATGCCTCGTGAAGCTAAATCTGTCCTTTGCTTCTCTAAGAATGTCACATACTTCAAGAGCTTCTCTTATTTTCACATCATGATCTTCTATTCTTCTCCTCTTAATTGCAGTTTCTTTATGTTCCTCGATATCCATGCTATTTCTTACCTATTGCACTTCCCTTTTAAATGCGTTTAGCTGGGTGATGGCAAACGCTGCATTGCAGTCTCGTTTCTGCAGCTGATTGTACAAAATGTCCACATGTGGCATGATCTTGTAGAAGAAAGACAGCCAGAATACAAAATTATAAACTTTCAAAGTAGCCATAAACCCAGGAGCCTGAACAATTGTGGCGTTGTTGTTTAACAGAGCTCTCTTCTGAATGACCTCCATGCATTTAATTATATTCTCCCTGTGTTCGAAAAGCAGATCACACAGAAGCTAAGCCTGAAGGTCACGCTATAGCCGTTGCTAAGAGTAGGAGGAGGTATGTTTATAAACCTCCATTTAAGCAATGTATATTCCATCTCTTCACCTTCCCGCAACCCCCTCAGAGAGCCAACATTTGGGCGAAATCTTAGGCTAACTCTCCACTGCAAATCTGCGGCTCCTACAGCTAATTACCGTTTATTTCGACTTCTGCGGTCATGGGCAGCTACAGACGATAAGCGTAATTGAAACATGTTTGTATATAAAACAATGCAAACAAGTACAGCTTTAATGTGCAAAATGCACCTGTTGTACATTCAGAATCAGTATACCGGAACTACAAACACACAAATTGTATGTGACTGCATGACTCACAACCAATATTTCGAATAAATAAAAAACAGTCGTTAGATAACCAACTATCTTCCAAGAATGCAATCATACCAACCTTGCGGAAACTGTTCTCTACATTAACAAAGTGGCGAGAGTTCTATTTATTTTCTGTAAAGAGTTTCTAACGATATTATCAAAATACTTTATGTCTGATATATCTGCTTGATTCTAAAATATATCTCTTGGATTTTCTAGTAACGAACTACGAAGCCGTCATTATTCTGGATGACCTCTATATGTATTTGTTACCTGTTAAGTCATTAAATATACAAAATCTTAGTATTAAATAAATACAGATTATGTTAAAACACTTATATGAATAATTTTATGTCATTATCAAATTCCCAGATATTTTTTATATTCTTTAAAAACCTAAACTTCGTTCTTCTGTTACTCGTAATTCAAGAGAATAACAACAAACTTTAAAGACGTGATATAGTGAGTCACTTGTTAAAAAACACTTCAGTCTCCTATATCACTCTTTTATATACAACGAAATATGCAATTTCGTATAAACCTTTACATAAACTTGTAGCAAGTACAAAACAAGGCTTTGTAGAAGACTGGGTTGAAAGTTTGTGTGAGTGTAATTCATTAACCTAACCTCGATAATATATGATATATAGGGCATGTCAGTTTAGTTATCTCGGTTATACACTACAAGCTATCTTTTGTTTGACAAAGAATTCAATAGTAATCAGTATTTTACCGACCTCTCCTTGCTGTCCAGAGATGGCTCTGTATGCGATATATTATCACGCAGTATAAGGTTTGTAATTATTGACTAATTTTTATAGCAAATTATAATTATTTTGATCAGTAAATGGATATACTGAATTAGTTGTTGTCCAAGAGGCGTGAAAACTTCATCTACTTAGAAAATAGTAAAGGAACTTAGATTTTTCTAGGGGAGGGGAAGTATCCCAAACCTAGTATAGGTTTGAGCCTTTAATACACGGGACAGATGAGTGAACACGTCTTTGAGACTTCAACTGCAAGCATCTTATGCTGCCGCATCGTAGAAGAACCGAAGAGCCCTACTAGCCTTGAGGGTTAGAACAAGGGATCCGAGCCTGCTACAGCTGCACTTAGCTACGTGACTGGGTAGAATCACAAGGCTGAAGCCAACAGTCCTCGTGACTGGTTTTTAGGCGCCCGAAAGGGTAGGCCCTCTGTGATTCGGGCTTATTGGCGCCTATCACTTGCTCTTTCCTTCTATATTCTCCTTTTTCCTCTGTATCTATCTGACTTAAGCATAGGGCAAGCCCTTGCTGTCCCCGACTGACTGACGAAGACAGACTTTCTATTGGAGGTTGCATAACGAGCTGTGATTGGATGATCTTAACCAATCACAATAAAAGCAGCAATGGAGGAAGAAGAAACAGCTTCTGTTTCTGAAGTGTTGGACCAGCTAATGGACCAAGAAAATGTTGTTACAGAGGCTTCGGCAGAGCTAGAATGCCTACAATACTATATAAATGGAGGCGACTATCGCGAGTTTATGAACGAGCCAGTAATAGTCGGCCCCCTCATGCCATTGTCTCGCGGAGACGAAAGAATCTTGTCCTTGGAAAGGAAGGCAAGAATACAATTCCTTGAACTTGCAGATCAGCAAGTATATACCACCATCGCCGAAACAAACCAAGAAGTTACAATGAACGCCTTCCGTCTCTACTCTGCACACCGTGCTAGGGTAGAAGCAATATCTAACTATCTTCTCCTAAGCGAGAAGTACAAGACAAATCCTGAACAATGGGAAGTGTGCCCTGCTAAACAAAGAGCTAAAGCTCCAAAGCACGCACTCCAGCCAGAACCACTGCCCACATCAAACAAATTTAATGGGCTACCAGCAGTCAATGATGATGAAACACCACAAGTTTCACAAAGCAAAAGAAGGTGCTCTGAAGCGAGGTCAACCCAGCAAACTGCTAAACCTGCCCCTTCAGCATCACTAGCAGCAGCAACCACGCCCACGCAAGCAGCACAAGTCCCGCTACCGCAGCAAAGTCATGCAGCACGGTCGCAGCGGACCACACCCATTTTCTTGCGCGACCCTGCTAAAGCAAGAGACTTGACAGCAATGATAAATTCCTCATATCCTAACATTAAGTACAATATCAGGAATATGAGTGGAACTATCGCCTTCTTGCCTGAAACTCCTGACGATCACAGGCAAATACGCAAGATATTGTCTGACAGTACGGTGCAGTACCTTACAACCTTACTGCCAGAAGAAAAATTAATGTATGTTACATTGAAAGATCTGCCAATGTACATACAGGAAGCTGACGTCGCCTCTAAGCTCCAAGAGCTGGGGTATCCAGTCGAACGTGTTGGCCAGTTACGGTGCAACAGAAGCCAACCCCCTAGGCTACTTCCTCACTTCAGAATAGCCTTACGAAAAGAGGGAAACGCCACTAATATTTACAAGGAGACTCGCCTGTTCAATGCAGTTATACGCGTTGAAGCATACCGACCACCAGCCAGACCACTGCAGTGTACAAATTGTCAGCAGTTCACTCATAGTGCTGCTGGCTGCAAGTTAGAGCCCGCCTGTTCCTATTGTGGCGAGCCTGGACACAAGCGTAATGACTGCAAATTGCAGGAGAAGCAGGTTCCCAGCCGACCTGTCATAACTGTGGAGGCCCGCATTCATGCAGATATGCTAAATGCCCTGTCTGGCAAGAGGCAAGAATAGAGATGCTGCTGAATAAGAATGGGCAAAGAACCAGGTTTGATGCTGCACCGAAAGCTCCCAACTCCCTAGGACTTCCCAAGGAGGCCTTCAAGGGCACCCGATACCCAGGGTTGCCACCAGTCAATAGGATTCAACACACTTCCTATGCGGAGGCAGTAAAAGCCACTACTCAACAGCACGGTGCCAGAGAATCTGTCCAGACAGCTGATGCACCGGCTTTCATACCAGCCCCAACTAACAGTGAAAGAAACCAACAGACCCAACCGAACAGGCCGGCAAAATTGGTACACAATCCCACCAAAATTGCTGCAACTACTTCTAGCAGTAATACATCCGCCAGCCGCAATGCAACAGCACAGCGTCCAAACATGGATAATACTAGAGCAAGGCAAGCACCGCAACACCAACCTTCCCATCCGAAATCAAACACATCCCAACCTCAACACACACAACTACCCAAACCCACCATCCCTGATGCTCAATTTATAAACTTAATGAGCAGAATACCTATCGAGTACCAGGCAGACTTCGCAGCTGTCTTAGCAGAAGCTTTAGTCCAACGACCGCATAATATCCCTCCGGAAACGATCCTGGTACACACTGTATTTATATTTATGGGACGCTATGGCAGGCATGAATAATAGCCTAATTGACATCCTCAACCTCAAGATATGTTCATGGAACGCCAACGGCCTCCGAAACAAGATAAATGAGGTTAAAAACTTCATTGCAGCCAATAACATCCAAATTCTGCTAGTGCAAGAAACCCACTTAACTGCTAATCATAAATGCACAATTCCTGGCATGATTACTCATCGTTCCGACCGAGCAGATGGCTATGGTGGTACAGCCATCTACATTAACCGCAATCTCCAGCATCACAGAATACACATGGCAGCTACAGTTGCTTTAGAAGCCACGGGTATCCAACTACCCACTAATAGAGGACCCATTAACATCTTCTCCCTCTACATTCCACCTGGCAGACAAATACAACACATCGAGCTGGATGCAGTATTCTCAGGCGGCACACCAACAATAGCCATGGGCGACTTGAACGCTAAAAGTCCGATGTGGAACTCGTCAATTAGGACCCATAGAGGAGCGGTGCTGGAACGATACCTGGAACGGCGAAATCTTGCTGTATTGGCCCCATCATCCGCTACCATTACCTACGGGGATCGCAGACCACCTGATTGGTTAGATATTGCTATCCTCCAAAACATCCGAGGTCATCCCAGAATCTTCTCCATTCCTGAACTCTCTTCCGACCATTACCCCTTACTGTTTATTTACCAAGCACGGACAATAGCCAAAGCACCACCACGCAAGCATAACCCTCGCCAAACAAATTGGAAGAAGTTTTCAGAATTGATGGCATCCATAAAAATTGAGACTCCTCCGTGCAACAGTATGGTAGAAGCTGAAAATCTTGCCACTACCATCACAACCCAAATGGCTCAAGCTATGGCGGACGCCACTCCAACAAGGCGCAAATTCTGCAATCCACAGAAGCCACTACCTCTACAGCTACGTCAACTTATAGCTGAGAAAAACAAAGCCAGGCGACGGTTCCAGATAACACGAGATCCCTTACACAAAAGGGAATGGAACCGGTTGCAGCATATTGTCAAGCTTGAGCTTACCGACTTCTCTAACGAAGAATGGGAACATAAATTGAGTACACTCGATCCCCAAGACTCATCATTGTGGCGAATGTCAAAGGCGCTGCTCCGTATACCTTCCTCAGATCCACCATTAACTGACGGAAGGAGAATAGCGCAATCCACAAGAGAAAAGGTGGAATTCATGGCTGAATATTTAGCCTCTACCTTTCAGCCAGCCGACTCACAAGATCAAGAACTGACAGATGAAGTTGAGACAACAGTCCAACATTTCCTCGCCAAACCATACAGTGAGGACGATATCCAGTTGACTACGATTGCTGAAGTCAGCAGTATATTAGATAAGGTGCGCCCTTATAAAGCAGCTGGGTTAGACAATCTACCATATGCCGCCTTTAAATCTCTCCCGGCAGCCTGGCTGGAACTATTGGTTCATCTGTTTAACAGTCTGCTTAAGCTGGCATATTTCCCGTCTTCATGGAAACACGCTAAGATAATCACACTACCAAAGCCAGGAAAAGACCCAAAATACATCGACAGCCACAGACCAATTAGCCTGTTACCGGCGATCAGCAAAATTTTTGAAAAAGTATTGCAATCCCGACTTCAACACGTCCTTGACCAACACAATGTGCTGAGACCAGAACAGTTTGGTTTCCGCCGCCAGCATTCCACCACCCATCAACTTCTTCGGCTGGTAGATGAAGTCATACGGGGATTCAACAATCGCCACTATGTTACAGCCCTCTTCTTAGATATTTCCCGTGCATTTGACTCAGTATGGCATGATGGCCTTCTGCATCGCCTCATCCAATACAACCTACCACCTTATCTGATTCACCTAATGTACACATACCTAAAAGACCGTTCCTTCGTCGTTGCCAGGGACGACATAATTTCCCAAACATACAATATTAGAGCTGGTGTACCACAAGGCAGCGTTCTTGGTCCCATCCTCTTCCTCACATACATAAACACCCTTCCCTCACTGATAGGCTGTAACTTATATTTATTTGCCGATGATACGGCCCTCACAACATCATCCAAAAGACATTGCATCGCAGTCCAGAGAGCACAACGCTACGCAGACATGCTAACTGTTTGGTTTATTACCTGGCGCCTGAGGATTAATGCCACCAAATCACAGGCTGTTACATTCACGCGACGTACACTGCAAGACGTACCAAACCTCCGCTTGGCAGGAACAGAAATACATTGGTCCACGGAGGCCAATTACTTAGGAGTCACATTGGACTGGCGCTTAACATGGAAGAGCCATATTGACAACTTAGCCAACCGAATATCCAGGAGAATGGCAATGCTCTACCCTCTGTATAACAAAAAATCGCCCATGACTCTCAGCAATAAATTGCTCATATTCAAACAAATACTTCGACCTGCACTGACGTATGCTTGCTCAGTGTGGGGAGCTGCAGCAAAGACTCACCTCCACAAGCTACAAGTTCTGCAGAACAGATACCTCCGCACAGCAACTGCAGCCGACTGGTACATACCAAATGACAATATTCACAATGACCTATCTTTCCCAAAAATCACTGACTACATTCTACAAATTTCCCAAAATTTCTACAACAACCTTCCCAACAGCTTTAATGAACTAATTAGAGGCCTCGGGGAATACGATATTGACCCTGGGGAAACGTACAAACGCCCAAGACTATTACTAACAGCTCAATAACTCCAATACCATTGAGACAAACAGCATTACGTAATACATAGACAATCCCAATGACTAAATCCATCGACTAATCCTTACCCACTTAATCTTTAATCATTACCTATATCCTCCACCATCTAACCACCACCATTTCTTTAAAACTCATCACCAAGCCAGTAAGGGACAAAGTCCCGATATGGCAATATGTCGAGGGTCCCTCTTCTGAGGAGGAGGTTCTTCCCTCAACGACACCACTGTGCTTGCTTGGGACAGATGAACGGCGGGCTTGTACCTGGTTTTCTTCGTAATTCTTTTTAATGTTGAATATTACTTCCTGTGCCACATGCATACATAGTAGGTAGAGGAGGAACTGCATTCTAGTAAAAAATTAAACGTTGAAGTTGCACTGGAAATATGTAGTGTGTATGTATGTGTGTGAATGGAGTTGTGATTAGTGATACATTGGAAATTGGAAACTCAACTATTCGTGTGCTAGAAGTGACCATGTGTAAAGTGAAACAGTGCGAATAGAAGTAGTAAACAGTGGTGTTCGCTTTGAGCCTAGTTTGTGAGTGAACAGTGTTTGGTGCAATAATGCACATAGTGACGCGTATTAAGCATAAATCCGCTACAAAACTGCGTGGCACGCACAGCTGCGTACCTTTGTTGCACGCAACAAGAGGCGTCCCCAAACATCGACGCCCTCAGCAACCACTGCGGCTGACAGACATCGACTCCCGCCACAAGATGTCGGTGGCCGCAGTGAAAATTGCAGCAGCACTACCTCCAACTGGCAGCGGACTGATCCCCCGAGGCGGTCGGCGGCTGCATTTGCAGCCCCACCGCTGGAGCACTCCAAAAGTGACCCACCTTGGGTCCCAACATTGGCCAACCTCACAGCAGCCACTACCCCAGACCCGATGGAGCACGGCGCCATGGAGGACGAGGCAGTTACGCGAAAGTACGCCCAACTGGAAAAGGAGGTAAAAGACATCCAAAAAGAAATATATTACCGCGGCTACAAACACAAAACAAACCTCACAAAAACCGCCGCGCATCGTCATTCCTGACGGCAGGCAGGCGACTAAAGTCCTGCAGATACTCCGGGGCTCCCTCCCAGCTGGCGCATACACGCTTCAGAATACGCGCAACTGCCTCAAGCTGTTCCTCAGCCGCAAAGAAGACGCCATCCCCACTGTGACCAAACTGAAAAACGCCGGAGTGGAGAACTTCAGCTTCACCCCGCGGAGTGACCAACCTCTCCGATACATCCTGAAGCGGCTTCCCGAGGACCTTGAGGAGGACCTTATGCGCGAGGACCTAGAGGCGAGGGGCTACCCCGGCGTCCTAGTTCGTCAACTGAATTCACGCGGCAGGCCTCTGCCAAACTTTCAAGTCACCACTCAAAACCAGCAACTTCTGAAAGAAAGAGAGGGATGCCATACACTTGTCACTGTAGAGGCCCTGGCTCCGCTTTGGCTTTGCTCTGGCTCTAACCTGGTTCCGCGTTGGCCTCGCTCTGGCTTCGCTCTGACTCCACTTTGGCTTTGCTCTGGCTCAGCTTTGGATTTACGCTGACTCTGCCCTGGCTCCTCTTCCGTTTTGCTCTGGCACCGCTGTGGTCTTGTTTTGGATTTTCTTTTACTTTGCACTGGCTCCCCTCTGGTTCACTCTTAACTTCACCCTAAGTGTACACTTACATAGTTCTGGCTATACTCCAGCACCCGCTCCTCTCCCGCTCTGGCTCACACTAACTTCATTCTTTAACTTAACTATGGCTTGGCACTGACTTCGCTATGGCATCGCTCTGGCTAGGCTCCGGTCACCGCGGCCGCACCGTGGCTCAGTGGTTAGACCGCTTGGCTCTCACCAAGGCGGCTTGGGTTCGATCCCAGGAGACCGCAAAGTGAGATTTGTGGTGGACAACACCGCACTGGGGCAGGCTTTCTCCGATACCTCCGGTTTCCCCCGCCATTAGATTCCACCGGCGCTCCATCTTCATCTCATGTATCATCAGTGTCAACACCTGTGGTGCCGTCTGAAGTAAAAGAGGGCGTTAAACACCACACATTTCACATTTCATTTCCGATCGCCGCTGTCCCGCTCTGGCTTCGCTTCGGGTTCACTATAACCTCAATCCAACTTCACTCTAAATTCACACTAACTTGGCTCTGGCTAGGCTCCGGCGTACCTTTGGTCCCATTCTGGCTTCGATCTGGCCTCACTAACTTCATTCTTTAACTTAACAGTGGGGTCACTCTGGCTAGGTTGCAGCCACCGCTCCGTCTTGGCTCTGGAGTCGCTCCGGCTTCACTCTGACCTGGGACTGGCCTCACTTTAACCTCAATCTAAATCCGCTCTAATCTATCCCTGGCTAAGCTCCTGAACCGTGACCGCAGTTAATTTGGAGCATGAGGTTAAAAGTGAGACCAGAGCGAAGGCAGAGAGGGCGCAAGAGCCTAGCCAGAGCGAAGCCATGATGAAGCCAGAACCATGCCAGAGATAAGTTAACGAATGAAGCTAGAGTGAGGCTAAAGCGATGCCAAAGGGAAGCCGGACCGTGGGCCGGGTCCTAGCCAGAGCTATTTTAGAGTGCATTTAGGTTGAGGTTATAGGGAAGTCAGAGCGGAACCAGAGCAAACAAAAAACAAAGCCAAGGCCTAGCCAGAGCAAGGTTGAAGTAAAGTTAATGTCAAGTCAGAGAAAAGTTATAGTACAATAAAATACAGATTTTGAAAGTGTGCTGATGACCATGGATCTGACCGCCCTTATATATAAATCATCATATTACAGAAACACAAGCGTTATATATGAAACCATTTTTATGTCGTTACTCATTTCAGAGAAATTCCTTGTTGTTTGCTTGAATTTTTCATTGAGCATTATTGGGTTACAGTAATCCAAGTCGATATTGGGCCTTAGTTGTGAAAGTGTAATGTTCCAACCATAATTTTGTAGTCTAAATTTTAGTGAAAATTAATACTTAGAAGTCCTGCAATAAAATAAACCTGTTTAGAAGAGATCTTGAGTCGGAGTATTAAAGTAAAAACTCTAGCCTGGACTTAAACATGTACGCAAAGATAGATATTAAAGATGGAAATATTAGAGCATGTTTCTAGTTTCAATAATTTGTGTGCAGATATATATTACACGGAAAACAGCCATATAAATTGAACAAAATTTACGTAGCTAACTTAGATCGAGATTGGTAATGCTCAGTTACTTCTTATAGAACGTTCAATTGGATTTATATCATATGTATGCGCACTATATATCATACATGCTGTAACAATTACTCAACAAAAGAAGATCAACGCCAGGAATATATGAAATAAATATTTTTGTTTCAATTGGAGGACAATTCTATTTATGGACTAATCCCGATTGTACTGGGATGGTGCAGCCGGGACTGTAAGCTTCACCCGAAGGTACTACCCACTAAATAACCTCCACCTGAGAGAAGTCAGGTGAGGAATTCCAGCAGTACCGCTATGCGCACCTGCGGATTCATGGAGAGCGTGTAGAGGTTGGCCGTATGGCCTAACCAAGGTGAGATTGGATGCTAGGACATAAGCATGGCCGAAGCCCTGAATATGCCCTCGCGGATTCGTGGTGAGGGATGTAGTTAGGTGTAGTGTCGTTTCCAATAGGAAACACCGTCCAAGCATAGTGGTTGCATCCTCAATGATAGAGGAACTAGTCATGTGTGAGTTATCCTACTTTCATTAGTTATTAGTTCTTAGTTAATGTATTGTCTACCCTGAGAGGGTAGAACGTGTCATTAAGGTTAGTGGTGGTCGCTAAGATAGCGTTAGGCATTCATTATCTTTACATGTAAAATTAGTGTGTGTATATGTATGATTGTTAGTTCTATGCGTAAGCTACGTCTAGTATGAAGTTGATTCTAAGTTGTATTTGTTCGCATTAGACGGATCATAACCATTGATCATAGCGATTGTCGTATAAGTATATGGTGAGGGGGTTGCCTCCACACCAGAGCCGCCTTGACTAAGAGCAAGGACTTGTGGAACTGCCAAATGTCAGGGTGTGGTGTACAGTCATGGGTAATCTTACTACTTCTATGGAAGTCCTACGAGAGTGTTTAGATACTCTTGGATGTCTATATCTGGGTCTCCAATCCCTATAGTCCTATCAAATATGGACAGCGGTCTTTTCCAAATACCAAATGTGGTACTAAAGAACCTACCACCAAGAGCACTAAAGCTCTTAGCAAACATTTTTAACTTCACACTCGAAAGTGGAGGGTTTCCTCCATGCTGGAAGGAAGCCAAAATACTCCTGTTCCTCAAGGCAAATAAACATCTAGCACTTCCAGTCAACTACAGGCCAATTGGCATATTAAACACAGTAGGCAAAGTACTGGAAAAGATAATACTAAAGAGAATAAACAAGCACATTCATAAGAACAATATTCTTATAACTGAACAGTTTGGATTCAGAGCTCAGCACTCTACCACACTCCAACTTTTGCGAATGACCGAACAAATCACTAACGTGTTTAACAGGAAATAGTCAACGTGCGCCCTATATTTAGACATCGAAAGAGCCTTTGATAAAGTATGGCATGCGGGACTTATTAAAAAGCTAAAACAATACGAATTCCCTGATTCGGCAGTAGCCCTAATTGGGGACTACCTCTCCGGTAGGCGCTTTCGCACCACGGTAGAGGACGCAGTATCCAGCGTTAAGCCAATCAAAGCAGGCGTACCTCAAAGAAGGGGACCGACACTGTTCAACTTATACATAAATGACATGCCCGATCTAGTAAGAACGAACAAATATATATACGCCGAAGGCACCGCTCTAGTAACGCAGTCAAACCACCCGTAAATCATTCATCAACGCCTTCAAAACGCCCTAAATAAAAACTGAGCTCAACTGCATGCGGGCGGGCTGTGTGGAACAGTCCGAAGTTTGCTCAAATCGTGTACCTGCTCTGGGAAGAGCTTTACCATGTAGTGGCGGGAAGAGGGTGTTGCAGAATGACGGGTGTAGATTAAGTGGGGGTAGTGAAGGGAGGTAGCTTGGTGCTCCTCAAGAGATGATCAACCGGGTGCTACAGACAGCGTGCACCGCTGGTGGATTAGTTAATAAACTAGGAAGAAGATATGTATAAATATATTAACCCCCTGTCAAGTAAGAGGGTTTTCAAAAATTACACTCTAAAATAATTTAGTGTGCGAAAGTTATATAAGTGATGTTAGCAGCAATGCCCTCACTATACGATCATTAGACATTGTCTCGCCTAGACAAGGATAATAAAAATATATAATTTGCCAAAATATGTACGAGTTTCAGCACATCTTCGTTCTCGTACAAAACAATTGATGTTTTTCCATATTTACTGTTCTGTGCATTAAAACTCCAAACTAATTTCAATCGCATTTACCTTTCGTTTTGCAAAAGGAAAGAAAGCATCCCTATTTTATTATTTTGGAAAATGTTCTCTATAACTAAGATATATTGATCTATACATAGGAATTATGACTTGCCTGACATCTGTAGAGCCTACGTGTACTACGTCTTGTAAGAGATTACCGCTGTGTCGCTGTTGCTGCAATCACTCAGGAAACACGCGGGATATTTGAGCTGCATGTTTTTACCGTACGGCTTTCTATTTGGTGTTATTTCTTAAAATAATCACAGCAAGCTCCGTTACATAACTTGTGATACTACATTTTCTGCTAGCAAGATAGTCTATTTGGTGTTGAATAATATTTCTATAACACGAACGTCATAGTAGATACAAGACGAATTATATTATACCCAAATGCACAGTTAGAATTTCTTGTTAGTATTCTCTGAAGATCTTTGTTCTGAGCGAGATTGGTTTCTCTTGACAAGAGTTATATAATCTGTTATTACATAGAAAATGTAGATGTTGATAAAACACGCCATCTATGTCCTATACATTTTGTGGTGGAATGAGGCAGTTTTTAGGTATTGCAATCATTGAGATATTATATTCAAAAGGCGGGAAGCAATTAGATATTTTAGTATATTATTGGACACCCAGATTATCTGATCAGAATAATTGAAAGTTTTATCCCACAACGCCAAATTTTAGTACGAATAGACAGTTACAAATCCAATCTTAGACATATAGCAGCAGGAGTTCTACAAGGAACAATTCTCGCACCACTATTATTCAATATATTTATGCACGACCATACAAATACAAATCCCATATCCGCAGCTATGTGTGCCGGTGATGCCGTTATTTTCTACTCGCATCCAGGCTTAATTACTGCAATCAACAGGCTAAAACTAATCATTAAATATGTTGTCTAACTGGTTCAAAATGTGACGAGTAGTATAAAATACTAATAAAAGCGAAACGAAAATATTCTCGTTAAGATTTTATCAAAATCCACCCCCATTGGATCTGCAAAAAACCAAATAACATGGAAGTCTCCAGAAACACCAGTCAAATTTTTGCATGACACTAAATTAACCTGGAATTCTCATATACTTTACATTTCCACAATAGCCATTTATAGAATTAAAAAGTTGTATCCATTGCTACATAAAAAATCACAGCTTGGTCTGGAGTGCTCAATATTGATCTACCAGTCTCTTATACGCTCCATAATTTCTTACGCTGCTCCTGTATGGTGCATTTCATCGACTTCAGGTTATACAAAACAAATTTGTACGCAGTATAACAAAGGCTCCATGGTTCATTAGAAATGACCAACTCCATCAGGAACTTGGTAATCTTCCCATACATCTGTACTTCAAATTGATATCAAAGACATTCTTCGTTAGATTATCCGAAGTACCAGGCGCTGTAACCTATGACATTGGACGACGAAACTTCAAAAGGACCAGATTGAAAAGAAAACTGCCTCAGGACAACCTACACACTGATTCAGAAGATAGTGACATTTCTCACTAATTCAAAATGTATCCTCTATTTTTCTCATAACACCACTGATCATAATCTAGCCCCGCATATCTAACCTCACTTTTCATTTGTTTTCCATCTTATTTAATGTTATTGTATGTTTTAGTTATCCTTATATATACTTTGTCTTTTATTATGTTTCATTTAAACGTGTTTTAATTGTTTTCTGTTTATATTGTATATGTTAGAAGACAGTAATTGCTCAGTTGTTAATTTGTATGCAATACCTAGGTAATTTATCAATGGCTTGTATAGCAATACTGCTGGTCAGCCAAATAATAAATTAAAATACAGATATTTTATTAAAGGTATTTAAAGAATTACTGAATTATACGTCTGTAAAAATCGGATACCAAGAACCAAAATTGTCATGAATTCCGTTAAAAATATAATTAGTAAACTTGTAGTAATTCATTTTCACCACATTCAAAGAATATAGCAAGATACGTACAGCACAAGATAACATCTTTCTGTAAAGTACACGTTCCACTTCACGGCAATGTTGAAACACTTTCCCGTGTTTTGTTATCCCAAGACTTAAACAGAAATATTGTCACCCAATTATCGGAAGGGACGATACCAACTGACAGGTAGGTTGGGGGACAGAGAGCGCTCAGACTACGCCCACCCTCGTGACTGCTTGGCGCCCGCTGAGGCGGTGAGTGAAAACTACCACAAGTCAATGGACCGTCCCTTTCACCTCCCCCAGACATCTGGAACAACCATGATATTTCATCTAACCCGGAAGCTTCTGGATTGGCTGTTCGTACCTATATAAGCGATGCGTTGGGCAGGAGGAGAGTTAGTTCTTGGCGAGAAGCCGTGAGGAGCGCTGTGCTAGTGAACGGACTGGAAGATTGCGTACGTGTACCAGAGGAGCTCTTAGTCGGATCGAGAGAGAGAGATTTGTATTGCAAGGCTCTGTATAGCGAGTGCAGCGACGAATGTAATTGTGAGATTTGCTTAACTGTGAGCGTTACGCAATTGTGAGAGTTATGCAATTTTGAGTGTTACGTAATTGTGAGTGTTACATAATTGTGTGTGCTACGCGATTTTAAGTGTACTAACTGTAATTCGGTGGAAATAAAGAACTACCTGTATTTCGGCAACTTGGACCTTTAATTCTACAATCCCACAAAGTCACAATATGCAGAATTCAATAGTATGTGTAATAAATACACACATCCATATCAGTGAATTAAAGTTCGTGTTTAACAAACACAGAAACAACACTCTACATCCGGAAGACGTTAATTATGATCTGCTTCAGAAAGTAGATAAGGCAAACAATAATGGAAGCATATTTATAAAGTATAAAAAGAGGAACATTTCAAGGATTATGTAACAAATGTAACACATTCCACCAAGAAACTCTAGGACTAGCCCAGTTGTTTAGCTGTATTTACGACAATTTTAGTAAAGGTTATTTCTAATAAAATACTTATATAAATGGGAAGATACGGCAATTGGACAACAATCAATATGGATTTGCTTAGCCACTTGCATTTCAGTAATTCGTAGCAAGCTTGTAGATAACATTTGTCTTCAAGCATTAATTCTGGATAGCAGCTCCATGTATGCCTCAGTTCAGGTTATTAGATTTATCTTGGGTAGAAATAGACTAGACTATTTTTGGAGCATACTTCAGATGATAAAATGTATTTCTTTAGGCTAGATTTATTTGTCCTTAATTTGTTATTACGCTGGCTTACATGGCACCCTGGTCTTCTGCTCTGTCAGGTGGCTCTTAACCTTCATACCTCCATTTTGCTACCCTGGCGTACATGATACGTTGGTCTTCCTCTCTGTCAGGTAGTTCCTAACCTCGATACCTTCTTTTTGCTACCTTTTCTTTCAAGACACCCTCGTTTTCTGCTCTGTCAGATAGCTGTTAAGCTCCATACCTACTTATGATACTTTGGCTTACATGACACCCTGGTGTTCAGCTGTCAGGTAGCCCTTAAACTTCACTTTCTCCTTTTTGCTACCTTGGTTTACATGACACCCTGGTCTTCTGCTCTGCCAGCTAGCTCTTAACCTCCATACCTCCTTTTTACTAACTTGTCTTGTATAACACCGTGGTCTTCTGATCTTTCAGGTAGCTCTTAACCTCCATACCTCCGTGTTACAACCTTGTCTTACATGAATTCCTGGTGTTCTGATCTGTGAACTCGCTCTTAACTTCCGTACCTCTTGTTGCTACATTGGCTTACATGACACCCTGGTCTTCTGCTCAGTACAGGAGATCTTAGCTTCCATACCTCTTGCTGCTACATTGGGTTACATGACACCCTGGTCTTCTACTCCGCCAGGTAACTCTTAACCTCCATATCTCGTTAACTTTGCTTATACGACACCCTGCACTTGTGCACTGCCAGGTAGCTCTTAACCTCCATACCACCTTGTTGCTACATAGGCTTACATGACACTCTGGTCTTCTAATCTTTCAGATAGCTGTTTACCGCCATACCTCCGTATTAAAACCTTGTCTTACATGAATTCCTGGTGTTCTGATCTTTGAAGTCACTCTTAACTTCCATACCTCCTTGTTGCTACCTTGGTTTACTTGACATCCTGGTCTTCTGCTGCCGTAGCAAATCCAGAACCAAAACTAAAGATAAGTTAAAGAATCAAGTTAGAGTTAGGCCAGAGCGAGAATACAGCGTGTGCATGAGTCTAGTCAGAGCGGAGCCAGAAACAAGCCAGAGTTAAGTTGAGGAATAAAGTTAGATTGAGGCCAGAGCGAAGATAGAGCGGGGGAAGGAGCCCATCCATTGAGGAGCCAGAGGCTAGCGAGAGCTAAGCCTTAGCGAAATCATTGCTAAGCCAGGGTAAGTTAAAGAATGAAGTTAGAGTTATGACAGAGCGAAGATAGAGCGGGGGCAAGAGCCTAGCCAGAGCGGAGCCAGAGCAATGAGAAAACAAATCGAAGGCTGTGCCAGAGCAAAGTTGATGTAAAGTTAACATCAAGTTGAAGAAAAGTTATAGTAAAGTAAAATACAGCTTTTGTAATTTCGCTGGTAACCATGGAGCTGACCGCCCTTATTTACAAAATTTGGATCATATTATACAAACACATACTTTATATCTGATAGCATTTTTATGTTGTTATTCATTTCAGAGAAATTCCTTGTCATTTGATTGAGCGTTTCAGTTAACACTTACGGGTTACATTAATGCAAGTCGATATTGGAGTGTGGTTTAAGTATAATGTTCCAACCATAATTTCGATGTCTAAATTTTAGCGAAAATTAATACTTTGAAGTCCTAAATTAAAAGAAACCTGTTTAGAAAACATGTTAAGTCAGAGCGAGAAAGTATAATCCCTTGCCTGGACTTAAACATACACCCTAAGATAGAGAATAAAGATGAAACTATATCAGCGGGTTTCTTGTTTCAATAAGTTGTTTTCAAATATACACTAACGGCGACAGAAGGAGATAAAGTGAATAAAATTTAAGTACCTAACCTACCTCCAACTTAGTGATGCTGAGTTACTTGTTAACGAAAGTTTAATTGGATTTATAACACGTGTATGCGCACTATATATTTACATAAAAAGCAGTAAAACAATGCCAGGAGTACATGAAGAAAGATAATTTATTTATTAAATTTATAGAAGTTACAGCAGACCTTCGTTCTCGCAAAACACAATTGATGTTTTTCTATCGTTTTTGTTCTGTGCATCTAAGCTCCAAACTAATTAATTTCGCATTTAGCTTTCGTTTTGGAAAAGGAAAGGAAGGATCACTATTTTATTATTTTGGAAAATGTTCGTTATAGCCAAGATACATTGATATATACATAGGAATTATGACCTACCTGACATCTGTGGAGCCTAAGTGTACTACGTGTTGTAAGACATTGCCGCTGTGTCGTTCTGGTCGCAGTCACTCAGGAAACACGCGGGACATTTGAACTGCAGGTTTTTACGGTACGGTTTTCTATTTGGTGTCATTTTTTAAATTAATCACAGCAAGCTCCGTTACATAACTTGTGATACTACATTTTCTGCTAGATGAATAGTCTATATGGTATTGAATAATATTTCTGGTCCACGAACGTCATAGTAGGTAGAGGAGGAATTATATTTTACCCAAATTTACAGTTAGAATTTCTCGCTAATATTTTCTGGAGATCTTAGTTCTGAGCGAGATTTGATTTTCTTGGCAAGAGCTCTGTAATCTATTATTATGTAGAATATGTAGATCTTGCTAAAATAGGAAATATTTGTCCTATTCTGTTTGTGGTGGAATGAGGATATTGTACTCATTGATATACTATATCTAAAAGGAGGGAAGCAATTAGATATTTTAGCAAAGATATTTAACGACTTACAGAATTATATATATAGAAAATCCAGATACTAAGAATAAAAATCGTCATGAATTCAGTTAAAAATATAATTGTTACACTTGTTGTAATTCAAGACAATTGTAAATTGAGCCATTCACAGCATATAGCAACCTAGGTGCAGCACAAGATAATATCTTTCTGCAAAGTACACGTTCCACTTCATGGCAATGTTAAAACACATCCCCGTGTTTTGTTATTCCTAGAGCTAAACAGAAATATTGTCACCAACTGGCAGATAGTTTGGGGGACAGAGAGCGTTCAGGCTACGCCCACCCTTGTAACCGGTTGGTGCCTGCTGAGCGGATGGGGGAAACTCCCACAAGTCAATGGACCGTCCCTTTCCCCTCCCCCTGACTTCTGGAACAACCATGATTTTTCATCTATCCCGGAAGCTTCTGGATTGGCCAGCTGGTACCTATATAAGAGATGCGTTGGGTAGGAGGAGAGTTAGTTCTTGGTGAGCAGCCGTGAAGAGCGCAGTGCTAGTGGACGGACTGGAAGATTGCGTACGTGTATCAGAGGAGCTCTTAGTCGGATCGAGAGTGAGTGAGAGAGAGAGATTTGTTGGAAGGCGCTGAATAGCTAGCGCAATGTGGATTGTAATTGTGAGTGTTACGTAACTGTCAGTGTTACGTAATTGTGAGAGTTGCGCAATTGGGAGTGTTACATTATTGTCAGTGGTACGCGATTTTTAAGTGTTCTAAATGTAATACGGTGGAAATAAAGAACTATTTGTATTACAGCAACTTAGACTTCTAATTCTACGAACCCACAAAGTCACAATATGCAGAATTCAATAGTATGTGTAATAAACAGACGCATCCATATCAGTGAATTAAAGTTCGTGTTTAGCAAACTCAGAAACATCACTGTATATCCGGAAGACGTTAATTACGATATGCTTTATAAAGTAGATAAAGCAAACAAAAGAGGAAGGATAATTACAAAGTTTAAATAGAGGATAATGTAACAAAATGTAACACTTCCCAACAAGAATTTCTATGACTGGCCTGTATATACGACAATTCTAGAAAAGGATATTTCTAATAAAATACTTATGTAAATTGGAAGGTAGGCTATCAATAAGGATTTGCTTAAGCACTTTCATATCGGTATTTCGTAGAAAGCTCGTAGAGAGAAGTGGTCTCAAAGCATTCCGTCTAGATAGCAGCTCGACATATGCCTCAGTTCAGGTTATTAGATTTATCTTGATTAGAAATAGATTAGCACTGGGCTACATTTATTTGTCCGTAATTTGTACCAGACCCGGCTCTTCTGGTCTGGCAAGTAGCTCTTCACCTCCATACCTCATTGTTGCTCTCTTCGCTTACATGACACCCTGGTCTTCTGCTCTGTCAAGAAGCTCTTAACCTGCATAACTCCTTGTTGCTACAATGTCTTACATGACACCATGGTCCTCTGTTCTGTCAGGTAGCTCTTAACCTACATACCTCCTTGTTGCTACCTTCGCCTATATGACAGCCTGGTCTTCTGCTCTGCCGTGTAGCTCCTAGCTTCCATACCTCCTTGTGGCTACAGTGGCTTACATGACACCCTCGTCCTCTGCTCTGTCAGGTAGCTCTTAACCTACATACCCCCCTGTTGCCCCCTTCTCTTACATGAAACCCTGGTTTTCTGTTCTGTCAGGTAGCTCTTAAGCTACATAGCTCCTTGCTGCTACCTTGTCTTGCATGAAGCCCTGATTTTCTGTCCTGTCAGTTAGCTGCTAACGCCATACCTCTTTCTTTCAACCTGGGCTTGCATGAAACGCTGGTCCTCTATTCTGTCAGGTGGCTGTTAGCCTCCATACCTCCTTGTTGCTACCTTGGCTTACATGACACCCTGGTCTTCTGCTCTGTCAGGTAGCTCTTAACCTCCATACCTCCATGTTGCTACCTTGGCTTACACGACACCCTGGTCTTCTGCTCTGTCAGGTAGCTCTTAACCTCCATACCTCCTTGTTGCTACCTTGGCTTACATGACACCCTGGTCTTCTGCTCTGTCAGGTAGCTCTTAACCTCCATACCTCCTTGTTGCTACCTTGGCTTACACGACACTCTGGACTTCAGCTCTGTCAGGTAGCTCTTAACCTTCACCTTTCCTTGTTGCTGCCTTAGCTTACATGACACCCTGCTCTTCTGCTCTGTCATGTAGCTCACATCATCCATACCTCCTTGTTGCTTAATTAGTCCCATTCTTCCCGCTCATCGTCCGTTCTTATATTTTCTTTACATTTCTGCACAATTTTCTTTTACCTTCTGGGAGAACTGACAAATACTTCTTACCTTCTTTTACTCCCTCCCCGCTAACATTTTTATATCTACTACATTCTTTTCTACTTTCTCCCATTTTCCTCCCAAACATTTTTTCTCAACATAACAACCTCCTCGCATTCTGTTACATAGTGTTCTATGCATTCTTTTCCCCCACACAATTGACAAATTCCCTCTTCCTTTTCCTTCCTCTTATACCTCTTAGTAATATTGTTCCGGTTTTGATCCAAGCTAACCCCTCTCTCTCTCTTGTCCATTGCTTATTGCCTATTATTTGCTACATTTCCTGTTTTTCTATATCTTCTCTTCTGCATATCACCAATTTACTCAAATCGCTAGTAATAAACAAATCCAAATTAATGAATAAAATTCCCTGATTAGTAAACACAATACGTCCGAACAGGTTATGATAAGATTCAGAATACGTTACAGATAAAGACATAGATAACGGGAAGGATCTTAATGTGTTTTAAATATAGTAACAGTTCCACAATTATTTAACAAAGTAATAATACTTGAAGCTGTGAACGCAACAAGGATCTCAATGTCAGCAATATCTACGAACTGTCTCATTTCACGAAAATACCTATACGACATAAATTGTGTGTTCTATAAAGGTCTACATTTTCTATGTAGTAATACTTTATATAAGTCTTACCAGATATAAAATGTCACTCAGAACAAAGACCTTAACAGACAATTCCACTTCGCGGTACACAAATATTATTCAATACCAAATAGACGATCCCGAAAGCAGGAAATATAGTATTGTACATTATGTAACGAATTCTGCGTAATTTATTTACAAAATAACACCAAAGAGAACGCTGTACGAAAGAAAGGATACGGCAAGAACCCCCAGTTCAAATGTCCGGCGTGTTCTCTGACTAAATGCGATCAGAGCGACACAGTGGTAATCTCCTACAACACGTAGTACGTGTAGGCTGTCTAGATGTCACGTTGGTCTTAATTCCTATGCATATATCAATGTATATAAGTTATAAAAAATATTTTCCAAATCAAGAAACTAGTAATATTTTGTTTTCTTACAAAACGGAAGCTTAATGTAAGCCGCGTTAGTGTGGAGCTTAAATGCACAAAAAATTCCAGATAATGAAACATTAGTTATTCTGTTTAGGAGCGAATGTCTCCTGAAAGTTTCATAAGTTTGATAAATTCAATATATTTGCAATTATTGTAATGTGTATTCTCATAGGCATTTTTATATAGTGTGCATATTTGCTGTATAAATTCAAATCAACGCTCTATTCGAAATTACCCAGTATCTTACAGATAAGGTGCTGTACCGTGATAGATTGGTAAGGTTGACCAATATATATTGCCGGTGATATATTTGTATTCATTTATCACTAAGGTTGACCTAGGTTAGGTACATGAATTTTGTTAATTTATTCTATCTCTCTGTTCATATATATCTCGCACCACAAATTATTGAAACTGGAAACTTGATCGAATACTTTCATATTTAATATCTATCTTTGACTGCACGTTTAAATCCCGGCTAGGGCTGTTACTTTTTCCGTCTGATTCTACATTTTAAATATTAAGCTGAGTATACACAAGGCAAGATCTTTACTAAACAAGTTACTTTAATTCCGAGGACTTCAAAATAATGACATTCACTAAAATCTAGATATCGAATTTATGGTTGGAACACTATACATTCACAACTCAATATCAACTTGCATTACTGTTACTGAAACATTCAAGCAAATATCAAGGAATATTTCTGAAATGGTTAAAGACAGAAAAAGTGTATCAGACATAAACCGTGTCTTACTATAAGATGATTTACAAATAAGTGTGCACAACTCCATGGTAATCAGCACCCTTTCAAAACTAATTTATTTTACCACGATCTTTCCTCGACTTTACGTTTAATTTACTTTAGCTTGCTCTGGCTCAGCCTTGACTTTACTTTGATTTTGCTTTGACTTTGCTATGGCTCATCTCTAGCTCCTCCTTGGCATTGCTCTGACTCTGACTTGCCTCCGGTCTGGCCCTGCCTTTACTTTGTACTGGCTGCACTCTGTTTCAATCTGGCTCCCCTCCGTGTGCACTCTGCCTCACTTTTAATTGCACTCTACATTCACACTAACTTGGTTCTGACAGTAATCCGCCCCCACTCTGGCTGCGCTCTAACTACGCTTTGGTTTTGTTCTGTTTCCGCTTTGGCGTTACTCTGGCTCCACCGTGGCTTTGCTCTGGCTCCGCTTTTGCTTTGTTCTGGCTCCGCTTTGGTATTGCTGTGTTTGCTCTTTGCTTTTGCTCTGGCTCCACTTTGGCTTTGTTCTGGATCCGCTTTGGCTTTGCTCTGGCCCTGCCCTATCTCCTCTTTGGATTTGCTCTGGCTCCGCTGTGGCTTTGCTCTGGCTCTAATCTGGCTCCTCTTTGGCTTAGCTATGACTCCGCTTTGGCTTTGTTCTGGCTCCGCTGAAGATTTGCTCTGGCCCCACCCTGGCTAATTTTTGGCCTTTGTCTGGCTCCGCTGTGGCCTTGCTCTGGCTCTACCCTGGCTCCTCTTTGGCTTTGTCTGGCTCCGCTGTGGCTTTGCTGTTTCTCCGTTGTGGCATTGAACTGGTTCCGCTTTGGTTTTCCTCCGGCTCCACTGTGGCTTTGTTCTGACACCACTTTGGCCTTGCTCTGGCTCCGCTATGGCTTTCCTATGGCTGCTCTGTGACTTTGCACTGTATCTGCCCTGGCTCCTCTTTGGCTTTGTTCTGGATCCGCTTTGGCTTTGCTCTGGCCCTGCCCTATCTCCTCTTTGGATTTGCTCTGGCTCCGCTGTGGATTTGCTCTGGCTCCACTGTGGATTTGCTGTGGCTCCGCTGTGGCTTTACTCTGGCTCCTCTTTGGCTTTCCTCTGGCACCGCTGTGGCTTTGCTCGGGATCCGCTGTGGCTTATCTCTGGCTACGCCCTGGCTCCTCTTTGGCTTTCCTCTGGCACCGCTGTGGCTTTGCTCTGGATCCGCTGTGGCTTATCTCTGGCTACGCCCTGGCTCCTCTTTGGCTTTCCTCTGTCTCTGCTGTGGCTTTGCTCTGGCTCCGGTTTGGCTTTGCTCCGGCTCCACTGTGGCTTTGCTCTGGTTCTGCCCTGGCTCCAGTTTGGCTTTCCTCTGTCTCCGCTGTGGCTTATCTCTGGCTCCGGTTTGGCTTTGCTCCGGCACCACTGTAGCTTTGCTCTGGCTCTACCCTGGCTCCGCTGTGGCATTGCTCTGTCTCCGCCTTGACTTTCCTCTGGATCCGCAGTGGATTTGCTCTGGTTCTGCGCAGGCTCCTCTTGGCTTTGCTATGGCATCGCTGTTAATTTGCTCTGGCTCCATAGTGGCTTTGCTCTGGCTCTGCCCTGGCTCATCTTTGGCTATTCTCTAGCTTCGCTCTGGCTTTGATCTGGCTGCGCTTTGGCTTTTTTATGGCTCCGTTTTCGATTTGCTCAGGCTCCACTGTGGCTTTGCTCTGACTCTACCCCAGCTCCTCCTTATCTTCGCTCTGGTTCCGCTGTGGCTTAGCTCTGGCTTCGCTGTTGCTTTGCTCTGGCTCCGCTTTGGCTTTGCTGTGGCTCTGCTGTGGCTTTGTTCTGGCTCTGCCCTGGCTGCCCTTTGGCTTCGCTCTGGCTCCGCTTTTGCTTTGCCCGGCTACGCTTTGGCTTAGCCTGACTCTGCCCAGGCTCCCCTTTGGCTTAACTCTGGCTCCGCTGCGACTTTGCTCTGGCTCCGCTTTGGCTTAGACTGGCTCTGCCCAGGCTCATCTTTGGCTTTGTCCTTGCTCCACTGTGGCTTTGCTCTGGCTACTCTTTGGATTCGCTTTGGTACCGTTTTGTCTTTGACCTGGCTCCGCATTGTCTTTGTTATGGTTCCCCTTTGGCTTTGCCCTGGCTGCCTTTTTGCATTGTTCTGGCTCTGCCCTGGCCACTCTTTGGCTTTGCTCTGGCTCCGCTGTGGCTTTGCTGTGTCTCCACTGTGGCACTGCTCTGGCTTTGCTTTGACTTTTCTCTGGCTCCCCATTGGCTTCGCTCTTGCTCCGCTTTGGCTTTGTCTGGCTCCGCTTTGGATTTGCTGTGGCTCTGCCATTGCTCGTCTTTGGCTTTTGACTGGGTCCCCTGTGGCCCTGCTTTGGATCTGCGTTTACTATGCACTGGC
The DNA here is from genome assembly GCA_030765055.1 of Mantis religiosa. Classification (NCBI taxonomy): domain Eukaryota; kingdom Metazoa; phylum Arthropoda; class Insecta; order Mantodea; family Mantidae; genus Mantis; species Mantis religiosa. The sequence goes on along the minus strand of JAUKNK010000031.1, from coordinate 7,006,991 downwards.
TCCGCTCTGGTTCACTTTGGCTTCCTTTCGGGTGCACTCTGCCCCACTCTTAATTTTACCCTACATGCACTAAAACTTGGCTCTGTCCAGTCGCTCTTGCCCCGCTCTGGCTCACTCTAGCTTCGTTCTGTAATTTACCCCTGGCTTGGCACCGACCTCGCTATGACTTCGCTCTGGCTAAGCTCCGGTCACCGCTGTCACCCTCAAGCTTCACTTCAGCTTCACTCTAACCTAAATCTATCTTCACTCTAAAGTTACAGTTACTTGGCTCTGGCTAGGCTATTGCCTACCTTCGGTCCCTCTCTGGGTTCGCTCTAACCTCACACTAACTTCATTCTGTAACTTAGCGCCGTCGCCACGTCGGCTTTACCTTGGCCTGGGCCTGGCCTCACTTTAACCTTGATCTAAATCCGCTCTAATCTAGCTCTGGCTAAGCTCCTGAGTGGTGACCCGAGTTAGTTTGGAGCTGGAATTTAGAGTGAGGCAAGAGCGAAGATAGAGCGGGGGCAGGAGCCTAGCCAGAGCGAAGCCATGACGAAGCCAGAACTAAGCCAGAGTTAAGTTAAAGAAGGAAGTTAGAGTGAGGCTAGAGCGATGCCAAAGGGAAGCCGGAGCGTGGGCCGGATCCAAGACAGAGTCAAATTAGAGTGGATTTAGATTGAGGTTGGAGTGAAGCCAGAGCGGAACCTTAGCAAAGAAAATGCAGTGCCAAGTCTTAGCCAAGGCAAAAATGAAGTAAAGTTAACGTCAAGACGAAGAAAAGTTATAGTAATGTGAAATCCAGTTTTTCAAAGGGTCCTGATGACCATGGGGCTGACCGCCCTTATATAAAAATCATCATCATATTATACAAACACATACTTTATATCTGATACCACTTTTATGTCTTTATTCATTTCAGAGAAGTTCCTTGTTATTTGTTTGAATGTTTCAGTAAACACTTGTGGGTTACAATAATGCAAGTATTTATTGGGCTGTAGTTGTGAAAGTATACTGTTCGAAACATACTTTCGATGTGTAAATTTTAGTGAAAATTAATACCTTGAAGTCCTGGAATAAAAGAAACCTGTTTAGAACAGATCTTGAGTCAGAGTGAGAAAGTAAAATCCCTTGCCTGGACTTAAACAAGCAACCAAAGATAGATGTTAAAGGTGAAAATATTTGATTAAGTTTTCAGTTTCAATAATTTGTGTGCAAATATATATGAACGGCAAAAGAGACATAAATTGAACAAACTTTACGTACCTAACCCAGATCGAGACTGGCAATACTGAGTTACTTCTTAAAGAACGTTTCATTGGATTTATATCACATGTATGTGCACTATATATTATACAAGCTGCAATAATTACTCAACAGCAACAAAAACGCGCTAAAAATTTATGCTAAAAGTATTTAATTTATCAAACTTATAAAAGTTTCAGCAGACCTTTGCTCTGGTATACAATAACTGATGTTTCTCTGTATTTATTGTTCTGCGCACTTAAACTCCAAACTAATTTCTTTCGCATTTAGCTTTGGTTTTGCTAAAGGGAAGAAAGCATCACAAGTTTATCATTTTGGAAAATGTTCTTTATAACTAAGATATATTGATATATACATAGGAAATATGACTTGCCTGACATCTGTAGAGCCTACGTGTACTACGTGTTGTAAGAGATTCCCGCTGTGTCGCTCTGGTCGCAATCACTCGGAAAACACGCGGGACTTTTGAACTGCAGGTTTTTACCGTACGACTTTCTATTTGGTGTCATTTTTTAAATTAATCACAGCAAGCTCTGCTACGTAACTACACTGAGCTCTGTTTGGTATCAAATGTGAAAGTTCTGTCATTTGCTTCATAATTTATTGTTTATTCAAGTTGTAATCCAATTGTTGTGGAACACAGGATTAGTGACTTCGATTAAACAATACTGCAAAATTACTTTGGAATAAATATTAATATTATGAGAAGCTATTGGATTATTTTCAAAGAGAAAATGTTTTAATGAATAAAAACTTAAACATTTATGTACTGCATATAAAAGTAACAAAGTAGTATAATTTCTATGGATGTAATTGGATTACAGTTAAACATAGAACAGTCATCATGTAGTTGAAGAGTTATTAACTTTTAATATCTATTCAATAACCTAGACAACTCAGATATGTAATATGGAATATTATAAATTGGAAAATACCTGTTACGTTAAACAACGTTGAAGATTCAACCCAAAAATTTTATCTATTCACATTTAGATTAAGTCTGCAATTGCTTACATGTGATTTCTTGACAAAGCTGAGTTATTTTATGGACGACAGCGAAATGGCTAGAAAAGAGAATGCAATGGCAAGAATACTTGTTGTCTGAACCAGGAATAACTAAGTCAACTTCCACTTCCCTAACGACATTTAAATCCTCTAACAATATTTTCCAAAATATCGCTTAACTGTAGGTTATTTACTGCCTTTAATGGAGGAAAGGGGCTTTTCAGTATATGATACACTCTTCTTAGTTTAGGACAGATATTCTTTGTCCAATAAATAGTTAAGATTCCAACAACAATCACACGAAGGCTGAATTGCAGACATGCGCGGAAAAACTACTATATAAAGTGATCCAACTGAGACTCCCAACCCAAATTATCAACATACTACACAGCTTCTTGCGACACCACACATTTAAAGTCACAATTGCGGGAAAAACATCAACACTTAGACCAGTGAGAGGCGGAGTCCCCGAAGGCTCTGTACTATCTCCCACCTTATTCAATGTCTTTATGGCAGACTTCCCCACAGAGCCACGAGTCGTAATGCACAGTACGCTGACGACGTGCTTCTCCTCTGGAAAGACAAACACATCGTCAGAGCCTTCAACCCAATACAGAGACACTTCCGTCTCACGCCAGATTGGTGTAGGCGTTGGCGGATTTCCATAAATCCGGACAAAAGTCAAACCATATTTTTACAAAGCGCCACACCCCCGCAGACTGCCCCAACTTCAGCTTCCGAGGACGAAGGTTAGAGTGGACTAACTCTGTCCGGTACCTAGGAGTTACTTTGGATAGAAGCCTATCCTTTCACCAACACATCAGGGACCTAGCGGCAAGGTTAGAGGGAGCAATTGTGTCCCTGTACCCAATGCTGGCGTCAAGTTCGATGCCGCTTGGTAATTCCTATGATACTATATATCTGCGAGATCTGGGGCATGGCCGCAGATAGCTGGTTGGCATGGCTTCAACTTGCACAGCACAGAGGATTACGGTCGACATGTTCTATGGGCCGCTACTTTCCTACCAGGTTGCATCATGAAGCCATGGGTCTTCCATACGTGGACGATGAAATCAGGCGCCAGGCATAAATATTATACGCCAGTTTACCTTGTCATAAGAGCGCCCTTTTCAGATCTTTGGGAAATTATGACACCACTAGACGCCGCTCAGGATTACATCGGGTACCCCGCATGGCTTGCAGGCACCCGAGATAACCCAGGAGCTAATATTGTCAGCAGCTAAAGCTCAGCATAATTCTCCTAAGCTGCTTGGTATCAAAATGTATCCAATCTCAATCTAAAACAATAACCTCCAGGGTGCTAGGAATTGCATCCTTTCCTTTCAATTCCAATCACTGTAACCTTATAAAATAATACAAAACTTAAAATCCTACATCTGACCCTGCATCATTCCTAATTCAATACCTTACCTCCAGTAAACCCCTTAACGAGCGAGTGAATAATTATTTATTGTTATTCAGATCTCCAGATATAACTATTGGACACTTTTGTATATGGTGTACATATTTGCGATTTAAATCCAAATAAAAGTTCTTTACGAAATTACCCAGCATCTTACAGATAAGGTGCTGTACCGTGATAGATTTGTATGTATTTACAAGTAAGGTCGACGTAGGTTAGGTACATGAATTTTGTTAATTTAATTCTATCTCTCTGTTCATATATATCTCGCACCACAGATTACTGAAACTAGGAATTTCATTGAATACTTTGAAATTTAATATCTATCTCAGACTGCACGTTTAAGTTCCCGCAAGGGCTGTTACTTTTCCTTCGACTCTACATTTTAAATATTAAGCTGAGTTTACGCAAGTCAAGATCTTTTCTAAACAAGATACTTTTTTTCAGAGGACTTCAAAATAATAAATTTCACTAAAATCTAGATATCGAATATATGGTTGGAACACTATACATTCACAGCTCAATATCAACTTGCATTACTGTTACTGAAACATTGAAGCAAATAAAAAGGAATATTTCTGAAATGATTAAAGACAGAAAAAGTGTATAAGACATAAACCGTGTCTTACTATAAGATGATGATTTACAAATAACTGTGAACATCTCCGCGGTATTCAGCAGCCATTCAAAACTAATTTATTTTACTACAACCTTTCTTCGACTTAACGTTAAATTTCCTTTTACTTAGCTCTGGCTCCTCCTTGGCTTTTCTCTGGCTCTCATTTGCCTCCGGTCTGGCCCTGGTTTTACTTTGCTCTGGCTCCACTCTGGATCGTTCTGGCGTCTGAGCGGCTTTACTCCGCCTCACTCTTAACTTCACTCTAAAGTCACACTAACATGGCTCTGGCTAGAAAGCGGCCTCCACTCAGGCTTCGCTCTTGCACAGCTTTCGCCTTACTCTGGCTCTGCCCTTGCTGCTTTTTGGGTTTGCTCTGGTTCCACTGTGGCCATGCTTTGGATTTACTTTCATTTTGCACTGGCTCCGCACTGGTTTACTCTGGCTTCCCTCCGGGTGCAATCTGCCTCACTCTTAACTTCATTATAAATTCACTTTAACTTGGCTGTGGCTAGACTCCAGCTCCCGCTCCTCTGCGGCTCTGGCTCACACTATTTTCATTCTTTAACTCACCTCTGGCTTGGCACTGACTTTGCTATGACTTCGCTGTTGCTAAGCTCCGGTCACCGCTGTCCCACTCTGGGGGGGCGGGACCCCGAGAGCAAATTTAAGGTTTCAATCAGGTGCAGAAGGTGCATTAGGGCCTTGGCGTAGTGGTGCACTGCCAAGGTTCCTCAGCTCTCAGGGTGCTCCCACGTCTACGCCGTCCGCCCCGGGCAACATCACTGTTAACTCAGTGGTGGCTAAGTGGAGCGCACCAAACATAATTGTAGATAGAGACAGACCAGAAAAAATTCAAACTAGACAATGTCGTCACTAAACCCAAGGGTGATGGTGGTCAACTTGGCGATCCCTAACCCCAAGGGCAAAGGACAGACGAAGTCTGAACAGGAGGTCAACCAGGCGACCTCTGAAGCCCCTATCAAGACAACCAGGGTGGTCAACCAGGCGACCACCCGAATAACAGAAAAGGAGGTCAACCAGGCGACCCTCCCACAATCTGAAAAGGTGGTCAACCAGGAGACCCCTCCAAAATCGGATAAGGTGTTCAACCAGGCGACCCCTAAGAGGCAGATTCCCGAATCAAAGGTCAACCAGGCGACCCGGCAAAACCCTTCAAACGAGAGGGTCAACCCGGCGACCCAAACCCAACTGAGGATTGAGGTAAACGAGGCGACCACAAGATCGACAAGGAAGGGAAACCTTAATACCAGAGGAGTGGTAAACCCGGACACCATAAAAGCAACAGCCACAGCTTCAAAGGCCACATCCCATCCACGGGAGGGAAAGGTCAACACGGCGACCCGAAACCTCCAATCAAGCGAGGTCAACTTGGCGACCTCTTCCAATGACCGGACACAGGATAATAGGAGAGATGGTAGCCAGGCGAAGGACCCGGTGAAGTACCAGCAACTCCATGACAACTGACGGGGGTAAAAGTGCTACCACGAACCCCAGCCCCATGGATGAACAGCATAAGGACCACCATCAGCAGGACTCCAGGGAAAGCACACCCTTTGATAGAGAAGCACCAATGGAAGCTGATCCGCAGACTTTTGCGGCAATAATGACGGAGTTCAACACAGTCGTATGTAAAGAGAAGAATATGACAGCCCAAAAGAAGCGCGAGCTCTACGGACTCCTTGGAAAACTCAGTGCTAGGTACGAGGACATAGTGAGGGAAAATGCAAGCATTAGTACGGAAATAAAATTACTAAGAGAAAGAGATCACCTTAACAAAACCATGGCAACCAAGAACTTCTCAGCGCAGAGGAGCTACGCAGAAGTAGCCAGCTCAAACGTCGCACCGATGAGTAAAGAGGGGAAAATTATGAAGGCAGCGGCGGTAAAAGTAAACACACTATTTGTAACATCCACAACTGGGAAAAGCGGAAGGGAGGTGGAAGCTGCGGTCACCAAGCATGTACACCCAGTGAAGGATAGAATAAAAATCAGGAACATCCGAACCACGCCGAAATCAGTCATCCTGGATGTAGAAACAGAAGAAGATGCAAATAAAATTCTCCAGAATACTCGGCTGCAGCAAGAAGAAATAAAGATAGAACTTCCACGGAAACGGAGACCTCTAGTCATCCTATACGATGTCGACGCATTCAAAACGACGGAAGAAATATCTAAAACTATATATCATCAAAACTTCCAGGACACTATGACGGAGGAGGAGTTTAATAATACCTTCCAGCTGAAATTTAAAACTGGTCCTCGTGAAAGGAGAACTGTTCACCACGTGGCGGAGGTCTCACCCGAGCTTAGAAAAAGGATCCTACAGTACGGCAGACTATACATTGACTTCCAAACTGTAGCGGCAAAAGACTTCATTGTAGTCGCCAGATGTATGAAGTGCTACGACCTCGGGCACGTAGCGAAGTACTGCACCTACCAGGGAGAAATCTGCGGCCACTGTGGTGAGGAAGATCACAATAGGAGTCACTGCGCTAAAAGCCGCTCACCTCCAGTATGTATCCCCTGTAGTCTACGTAGAAGAATCTGCAACAACCCGAGAAACTGCCCAACCTATAACATATTATGGGAGAGACTAGTCCAACGAACGGACTATGGCTAGACATGACGATATAGGAAATGAACAACACAGGATACCAACAACCGGACTTAGAGTGGGACAGTTAAACACCCAGGGGAGCAGAATGGTAGCGCAGGAGATAAGGAAGGTTGCAGAGGATTTAAAACTTGACGTCTTATGTGTCCAGGAACCTTACCATGTCAAAGGCAGGATACCATACCTTCAAATAAGAACCAGGGTAATATCAGACACAACCTCACCATCAGCGGCCATTATACTTTTCAACCAAGACCTACAAGTAGTGAAACTCGCCCAATACTGCGACAGCCATACCAACTGTATAGAGATAACGAAAGACAAACACAAATGGATACTAACCAACCAGTACTACCAATATAGCCACGAAATAACTCCTTATCTGGATAAACTAGCCACTATAGCACAAACCTACAAAGGAGAACGGCTAATATTCACAATGGATGCGAATGCCAAATCGCCTCTCTGGTATGCTGGAAGCGATCGTCGCGGAAATGAAATGGAGGAAGTCCTAGCCGAACATCAGCTATACGTGGAGAACTTGCCAAATAATCCACCAACCTTCGAGAATAGAGCGGGCGCCACGGCGAACATAGACGTGACGATAACTAATAGAAGAGCCTCTTCGAACATCACAGGCTGGAAAGTCACACAAAATAGCACCGCCAGTGACCACAATCTCATGCAGTTCACACTTTCCCATACTCAGAAGGCCAAGGAAGAAAGGACATGCAGATATAACCTCGCAAAGGCTGACTGGAAGAAATTAAAAGAAAACCTAATACTACCGACACCAATCACCACCGGCATAGATATTGACTACACGGCGGAGCAACTAACTTCTTCTATACAAGCTGCAATGAAAGCAGCAATCCCACAGATTAAAACATCTTCTAATGCTAGAAGTATATGGAATGAACAACTGCAGAAACTCCGAAGGAAGTATAAACAACAGAGATACCTATACCAGCACTCAAAGACACCAGTAGAACGACAGCACTACTTAATAACATACCAAGAGGCGAAACGGATCTACAAAGAAAAACTTGATGAAAACAAAAAGAAAACATGGGAGAATTTCGTAGAAACAGAACTGCAACAAAACGTATGGGGAACCCCATATAGAATAGTAATGGAAAAAGTGAAAACGCCAGAAATAATCACTACCATTCACAAACAAGACGGAAGCATGACCTCTGGGTATGAAGACACCATCCAAACCCTTCTAGAGACCTTACTCCCATCAGATGAAAACGCCAATGACACAGAGGAGCAAGAACGTACAAGGGAAAAAATAGACTCCTGGACTCCAGATAGTGGTATCACCATCCCATTTGCCACAGAGGAAGTAAAACAGGCAATAGCGAAACTGAAACTTCGTAGGGCACCAGGCCCAGATGGAATTCCATCAGAAATCTTTAAGATGCTCAGTGAGGAAGTATCTCCATACCTGAGAGACCTGTACAACGAATGTTTACTACAATCTAGAGTTCCCAGGTGCTGGAAAGAAGCGAAACTAGTAATCATCAAAAAGGATAAAGATAAAGACCCGACACAAGCAAAAACATACAGACCAATATGTCTTCTGAATATAATGGGGAAGCTCCAAGAAAAGTTACTCTGTCGCAGACTGAACGACCACCGAGTATTGAAAGGGATGCACCAAAACCAATACGGCTTCCGAACTGCCAAATCCACAACTGATGCCATTAACCACGTCACCAAAGTCGTGAGGAATAGCACCAGCAAGTATGTTTTGGCAATATTCCTAGATATACAAAGTGCATTCGATAACTTATGGTGGCCAGCACTCTTCTCTAGACTGAAGGACATCGACTGCCCGAAGCACCTCTACCTCACGTTAAGGGACTACACAAGAGGTAGAGAGATATTTATAAAAGGAGCACATAAAGAATTTAGAAAAGAAATCTCTAAAGGATGCCCACAGGGCTCAATACTAGGACCTACATTTTGGGAAGTCGCCCTGGAACCCCTCCTAGAACTAATAGACCATGAAGAAACCATAACCGAAGCAGTCGCCTACGCTGATGACCTAGTGATATTGATAGAAGGAGAAAACAGAAGAACCCTAGAACATAAGGGAAGCCAAGCCATAATAATGGTAAACAACTGGTGTGAAACAAACAAGCTAAAACTAGCACCTCATAAATCCCAATACATCTTGCTCAAAGGGAAACTAAAGAGAGACCCCATTATAAGGATAAATGGCCAGATAATAAAGAGAGAACAGACGTTAAAATACCTAGGAATAATGCTGGACCCAATCTCTTCGTACAGGCCCCATATAGACTATGTCTGCGCCAAAGCAACCAGAACAATGATGAGAATCACCAGGCTGGCGCATACAAATTATAAAATTCCACTAGAACACACGCGAATATATCACAACAGCATTATGTATGCAATAATAGCATATGCCGCACCATTATGGGCTCACATCCTACAGAGCCAAACAGCAACAAGAAAAATACGAAGTGCCCAGAGAAAAGTAATCTTACGCCTAACGGGAGCGGCCAGCACTACTTCAACACTAGCACTCCTAGTCGTCACGGGGATATGGCCTCTTGATTTACAAATAAGACTACGGGCAGCAAAATACTGGCTGAAAAGAAAACAGCCGGATAAAACAGAGGCAATAATTGGCAAAAGGTGTCACAAGCTGTCTGACGTAAGAAGAGCTCTGCTAGATGAATGGCAGCAGGAATGGAACCGTGCCGCGGGTGGACGAAGGACATACGAGTATTTCCCTGATATACAACAGAAACTTAGAATGAAACACCTAAACCCAACTATGGGACTGATACACTTCCTGACAGGACACGGTCCATATAACACCTACCTGCATCGCTTCAAAAACATACAATCAAATCAATGCGAGGTATGCCAATGCAGCGATACACCTGAACACACCACCTTTGAATGCCCCAAATACGATGAAGTAGGGAGTGAAGATAGAAACCAACTGAGAGGAAAAACCACTCTCCAAATAATACACTCAACATCTCTGGTTAAACATTTACAAAAGCTATGCGATATGATCTCCAAAAGGGCTTTCCAACAAAAACCGGAAAGAACAGCAAGACTAGAAACCGCCACACCACCTCCAAGGCGGTCGGCCCGTATAAGCATACAAACAACGATTCAGCTACCACCCCAACCACCATGACGTCCACCAAACCAGGAAGCGAATCTAAGCAGGAAAATCAACCGAAGGAAGATGTACGTGGTCTCTCAACTGACTTGATGAAGACAATTGAACCTAACTGTGACAAAAGAAATCAAATTTATTATATCATAGGTTACGTAGTACTTAGTTAGATAACTGTCATTATATATATATATATGTAACTATACTTAGGCCTAAGGATTTAGTCAGGATAAGTTAAGTATGCTTATAAATAAATAAATATTGTAAAATGCAAATGTATGTTAAGACCCAGGAATTGTATGATCTAACAAAAAATGTAACTAGTTTTAAGACATCTGTAACAAAACAATGTAATCAATGGAGAAGCAATAAAGTTAAAATAAGACTTGCGGACTACATTTGGGCTTAGACTCTAGATGCCCAAGTTAAGAATGCAGATCTTATTTTTATTTTTTTTATTTTTTATTTTTTATTTTTTTAATTTTTTTTATTTTTTTTTTATTTTTTTTTATTTTTTTTATTTTTTTATTTTTTTATTTTTATTTATTATTTTATTTTTTTTATTTTTTTATTTTTTTATTTTTTTTATTTTTTTTATTTTTTATTTTTTTTTTATTTTTTTATTTTTTTTATTTTTTTATTTTTTTTTTATTTTTTTTATTTTTTTATTTTTTTATTTTTTTTTTATTTTTTTTATTTTTTATTTTTTTATTTTTTTTATTTTTTTTTATTTTTTTATTTTTTTTTGTTTTTTTTTATTTTTTTTATTTTTTTATTTTTTTATTTTTTTATTTTTTTATTTTTTTATTTTTTTATTTTTTATTTTTTATTATTTTTTATTTTTTTTATTTTTTTATTTTTTTATTTTTTTTATTTTTTTTATTTTTTTATTTTTTTTTTATTTTTTTTTTGTCCCACTCTGGGTTCGCTCCACCTTCACTCTAACCTCAATCTATCTTCAATCTAAATTCACACTAACTTGACTCTGGCTAGGCTCCGGCCAACCTTCGGCACCACTCTAGCTTCGATCTGGCCTCACTAACTTCATCCTTAACCTAACTCTAGCTTGGCCATGGATTTGCTATGGCTCCGCTCCGGTATGGTTCCCGCCACGCTCCGTTCCTTCTCTGGGTTCGCTCTGGAAAGCTTCCCGCCCCGCTCCGTTCCTTCTCTGGGTTCGCTCTGGTAAAGTTCCCGCACCGCTCCGTTCCTTCTCTGGGTTCGTTCTGGTAAAGTTCCCTAGCCGCTCCGTTCCTTCTATGGGTTCGCTCTGGTAAGCTTCCCGCCCCGCTCCGTTCCTTCTCTGGGTTCGCTCTGGTAAAGTTCCCGCACCGCTCCGTTCCTTCTCTGGGTTCGTTCTGGTAAAGTTCCCGCGCCGCTCCGTTCCTTCTCTGGGTTCACTCTGGTAAGCTTCCCGCCCCGCTCCGTTCCTTCTCTGGGTTCGCTCTGGTAAGCTTCCCGCCACGCTCCGTTCCTTCTCTGGGTTCGCTCTGGTAAGCTTCCCGCCACGCTCCGTTCCTTCTATGGGTTCGCTCTGGTAAGCTTCCCGCCCCGCTCCGTTCCTTCTCTGGGTTCGCTCTGGTAAAGTTCCCGCGCCGCTCCGTTCCTTCTCTGGGTTCGCTCTGGTAAAGTTCCCGCGCCGCTCCGTTCCTTGTCTGGGCTCTCTCTGGTGAAGTTCCCGGCCCACCTCGTTCCTTCGCTGGGTTCGCTCTGGTAAAGTTCCCGCCCCGCTCCGTTCCTTCTCTAGGTTCGCTCTGGCCTCACACTAACTTCATTCTGTAACTTAACTGTGGCTTCGCTCTGGTTATGCTGCGGCCACCGCTCCGTCTTGGTTCTGGCGCCTCTCCGGCTTCACTCTGGGTGGGCCCAGGCCTCACTTTAACCTCAATCTAAAACCACTCTGATCTAGCTCTGGCTAAGCTCCTGAGCGGTGACCGGAGGCGGGTTAGAGCCTGAGCTTGAAGTGACACCAGCGCGAAGATAGAGCTGGGCAGGGGCCTATCTAGAGCGCAGCCGTGACGAAGTCGGAACCAAGACAGAGTTAAGTTAAAGAATGAAGTTAGAGTGAGTCTAGAGCGATGCCAAAGGGAAACCGGAGCGTGGATTTAGATTGAGGTTGGAGAGAAGCCAGGGCGGAACCAGAACAAAGAAAAAGTAAAGCCAAGCCTGAGCCAGAGCAAAGTTGAAGTAAAGTTAACGTCACGTTGAAGAAAAGTTATAGTAAAGTAAAATACAGTTTTTGTAAGGGTACTGATGACCATGGAGCTGACTGCCTTTTTATATAAATCATCATGATATTACTTAACTGTGGCTTCGCTCTGGTTATGCTGCGGCCACCGCTCCGTCTTGGCTCTGGCGCCGCTCCGGCTTTACTCTGTCCTGAACCTGGCCTCACTTTAACCGGAATCTAAATCCACTCTAATTTAGCTCTGGCTAAGCGCCTGAGCGGTCACCGGAATTTAGTTAGAGCATGAGGTTGAAGTGACACCAGCGCGAAGACAGAGCTGGGCAGGAGCCTCTCCAGAGCGGAGCCATGGCGAAGCCGGAAGCAAGACAGCGTTAAGTTAAAGAATGAAGTTAGAGTGAGGCCAGAGTGAATATAGAGGGTATCCGGAGCGTGGGCCGGGTCCTAGCCAGAGTCAAGTTAGAGTGGATTTAGATTGAGGTTGCAGTAAAGCCAGAGTGGAACCAGAGCAAAGAAAAAGCAAAGCCAAGGCTGAGCCAGAGCAAAGTTGAAGTAAAGTTAACGTCAAGTCTAAGAAACGTTATACTAAAGCAAAATACCGTCTTTGAAAGTGTGCTGTAGACCATGGATCAGACCGCCTTTATATATAAATCATCATGATATTACACAAACACATACTTTGTATCTGATACCATTTTTATGCCGTTATTCAGTTCAGAGAGTTTCCTTTTATTTCCTTGAATGTTTGAGTAAACACTTACGGGTTACAATATTACTAGTCCATATTGGGCTGTAGTTGTGAAAGTATAATGTACCAACCATAAGTTCGAGGTCTAAATGTTAGTGAAAATTAATACTTTGAAGTCCTGGTATAAAGGAAACCTGTATACAAATGATCGTGAGTCGGGGTGAGAAAGTGAGGTCCCTTGCCTGGACTTAAACATACAGCCAAAAATAGATAATAAAGATGAAAATGTTTGAGCAAGTTTTATAGTTTAAATAAGATGTGTGCAGATATATATGAACGGCGAAAGAGAGATAAAAATGGACAAAATTTACGTACCTAACCTAGATCCTCTCGCTCGCAGGTACTGGTAGGCTTGTGTTAGCCTGACGGTTGTTGCTGTGTGCCCACCCAGGATAGGGTTTAACCACAGATAGGATTTTCTTTTCGGGATGGGTTAGGATGGCTGTTTTTGTTTAAGGATGGTGGAATGAATATGAGGTAGTTTATTGACTCCTCTAGAAGGATAGAATGCTCTAGCACCCTGGCATTGAAAGATTTACTTTTATTTGAACTGAAGTTTGCTTAATTTTGAGACCAACAACTCTTGCTAGATTATGGGAGCTCACCTTTCGCTGCTGCTGGAAATGCTCCGTGGTTACCTCGGATGCCCACAAGCCATGCGGGGGACCCGGAATAGTCGAAGACGACGTCTGGTGGGATCATAATCACCAAGAGACCGAACCAGGGCATTTCTGTGCAACGGTAACTGTGCGTATAATATTGTAGCCCGGTGTCTAATTTCATCTTCCACGTATGGAAGATCCGAGGCTTCATGGAGGAACCTTACTGGGAAGAATCGGCCTACTGAATAGATGGACCTAAGTCCTCTATTCTGAGCGCGTTGAAGATGTGCCAGTCAGGAATCTGCGGCCATGCCCCAGACCTCGCAGGCATATAGCACCAGCGGGACTATAAGAGCTCGAAAGAGGTATAGCTTTACGCGGACTGACATCGATCGAGAACCCAGCATAGGATACAGGGAAGCAATAGCTCCCTGAACCCTCGCCGATAGTTCCCTGATGTGTCGACGGAAAGTCAGACCCTTGTCCAGCTCTACTCCCAGGTATTTGATAGAGGGTACCCATTCTATCCTTCGGCCTCTGAAATGGAAATCGGGGCAGTCTGCGGGGGTGTGGCACTTGGTGAATAGAATAGCGTGGCTTTTGTCCGGGTTAACGGACATCCGCCAGCGTCTGCACCACTCTTGTGTGAGGAGGAAGTGTCTGAAGGCTCTGCGAATATGTCTGTCTTCCTTCGCGATGATGATATATATAAGGGCGCTCAACTACGGCGGTCATCAGCGCCCTTTAAAAAACCAGTCATGGCAAAAGCCAGATATAAAACGTTCTAAAAACTATACAAGTGTAACGAAACCTATTAAAAATGCACGCACATAAAAAAATCAATCAACACCTGCTAAAAATTTCGTTCACCTATTTCACCTTTCTACCGACACGGGTCTCCACGCACGGCCTACACGTGAGTGGGCCTTTTGACCGTCTCCCTCAACCACGAAGAGACCACACAAGGGAGACCGTAGGCTCGGAACCCCGGGTGCGCCAAACCCGTACCTGCCAAAGTAGGCCCCTGGGGGTTTATATCAGATTGCTGACTTCTTAAAAATCTTTTAATTGGATTTATATCAAATGTAAGTGCAAATGTACATGCTGCAATAAGTACTGAACACACAACATGATTGACAGCAATATATGTAAGAAACAGTTAGTTTATCAAACTTATATAAGGTTCAGCAGATCTTCGTTCTCGAACGCAACAATTGATGCTTTTCTATATTTATTTTTCTGTCCATTAAAATTCCAAACTAATTCCTTTCGCATTTAAGTTTCATTTTCAAAACGAAGGAAAGCATCACTATTTTATTATTTTGTATAATGTTCTTTATAACTAAGATATATTGATATATACATATGAATTATGACTGTCCTGACATCTGTAGAGCCTACGTGTACTACGTGTTGTAAGAGATTGCCACAGTGTCGCTCTGGTCGCAGTCACTCAGGCAACACGCGGGACATTTGAACTGCAGGTTTTTGACCGTACGCCTTTCTATTTGGTGTCATTTTTTAAATTAATCACAACAAGCGCCGTTACATAGCTTGTGATACTACATTTTCTGCTTGCATGATAGTCTATATGGTATTGAACAATATTTCTGAACCATGAGCGTCACAGTAGGTAGAAGAGGAATTGTGTTCTACCCAAATGTACACTTAGAACTTCTTGCTAGTATTCTCTGAAGGTCGTTGTTCTGAGCGAGATTTAGGTACAGCACAAGATAACATCTTTCTATAAAGTACATGTTCCACTTCACGGCAATACTAAAACACTTCCACGAGTTTTGATATTCCAAGACATAAACAGAAATATTGTCACCCAATTATCGGAAGGCACGAAACCAACTGGCAGGTAGGTTGGGGGACAGAAAGCGTTCAGACTACGCCCACCCTTGTGACTCGTTGGCACTCGCTGAGGGTGTGGGGGAAACTACCACAAGTAAATGCACTGGAAGATTGCATACGTTTATCAGAGCAGCTCATAGTCGGTTCGAGAGTGAGAGAGAGAGAGAGCGAGCGAGTTGTATTGCAAGGCGCAGAGTAGCGACTGCAATGTGCATTGTAATTGTGAGGCTTACGTATCAGGGAGTGTTACGCAATTGTGAGAGTTACGCCAATTTGAGTGTTACGCAATTGTGAGAGTTACGTGAATTTGAGTGTTACGCAATTGTGAGTGTTACATAATTGTCTGTTGTGCGTGATTTGTAAGTGTACAAAATGTACTTCTTTGGAAAAAAAGAAATATTTGTATTACTGCAACTTGGACTTTTAATTCTACGAAACCACAAAGCCACAATATGCAGAATTCAATAGTATGTATAATAAATAGGCACATCCATATCAGTGAATTAAAGTTCGTGTTTAACAAACACAGAAACAACACTCTACATCCGGAAGACGTTAACTACGATTTCCTTCAGAAAGTAGATATACCAAACAAGGGAGGAAGGATATTTACAACGTTTAAAAGGAGGAACGTTTCTACGATAATGTAACAAAATGTAACACTTCGCAACAAGAAACTCTCTGACTGGCCCAGTTGTTTAGCTGTATTTACGACAATTTTAGAAAAGGTTATTTCTAATAAAATACTTATGTAAACTGGAAGATAAGGCAATTGGACACCAATCAATATGGATTTGCCTAACCACTTTCATTTCAGTAATTCCTGGAAAGTTTGAAGATAACAGTTGTCTTCAAGCATTCAGTCTGGATAGCAGCTCGACATAAGGCACAGTTCAGGTTATCATATTTATCTTAATAAGAAATAGATTATCTAACTTACTGTGCATATTTCCAATTTAGAATTTATAACTTTCGGCTACATTATTTGTCTTTACCTTGTTACTACCTTGGCTTACTTGAAACCCTGGTCCTCTGCTGTGTCAGGTAGCTCTTAACCTCCATACCTCCTTTTTGCTACATTGGCTTTCATGAAACCATGGTCTTCTGCTCTGTTAGGTAGCTCTTAACCTGCATACCTCCTTGTTGCTACCTTGGCTTACTTGATAACCTGGTCTTCTGCTCTGTTAGGTAGCTCATAACGTCCATACCTCTTTATTGCTACCTTGGTTTACATAACACCCTGGTCTTCTGCTCTCTAAGGTAGCTCCTAAATTCCATACTTCTTTGCTGCTACCTTGGCTTACATGACACCCTGGTCTTCTGCTCTGTTAGGTAACTCATAACCTCCATACCTCTTTATTGCTACCTTGGTTTACATAACACCCTGGTCTTCTGCTCTGTAAGGTAGCTCCTAAATTCCATACTTCTTTGCTGCTACCTTGGCTTACATGACACCCTGGTCTTCTACTCTACCAGGTAGCTCTTAACCTCCATACCTCCTTGTTGCTACCTTGATTTACATGAAACCCTGGTCTTCTGCTACGCCAGGTAGCATTTAACCTCCATGTCTCCTTGATGCTAGATTGGTTTACATGAGACCCTGGCCTTCTGCTACGCGAGGTATCTCTTAACCTCCATACCTTTTTTCTTTCCAGGTTGGCTTACATGACACCCTGGTCTTCTGCTCTGGCAGCTAGCTCTTAACCTCCATACTTCCTTTTTACTAACTTGTCTTGTATAACACCCTGGTCTTCTGCTCTGTCAGGTAGCACCTAACCTCCATACCTCCTGTTGCTACATTGCTTTACATGACACCCTGGCCTTCTGCTCTGACAGGTACCTCTTAAACTCCATACCTCGTTGTCGCTACCTTCGCTTGCATGACACCCTGGTCTTCTGCTGCCATAGCAAATCCAGAACCAAACCAGAGTTATGTTAAAGAATGAAGTTAGAGTTATGACAGATCGAAGATAGGGCGGGGGCAAGAGCCTAGCCAGAGCGGAGCCAGAGCAATGTGAAAACAAATCCAAGACTGAGCCAAAGCATGGTTGAAGTAAAGTTATAGTAAAGTAAAATACAGCTTTTGTAAGGTCGCTGGTGCCATGGATCTGGCCGCGCTTTAATATAAATTTACATCATATTATACAAACACATACTTTATATCTGATAGCATTTTTATGTCGCTTTCATTTCAGAGAAATTCCTTGTCATTGCATTGAACGTTTCAGTTAACACTTACGGGTTACTTTAATGCAGGTCGATATTAGTGTGTGGTTGTGAAAGTATAATGTTCCAACCATAATTTCGATGTCTAAATTTTAGCGAAAATTGATACTTTGAAGTCCTCAATTATAAGAAACCTGTTTAGAAAAGATGTTGTGTCAGAGTGGGAAAGTAAAATCCCTAGCCTGGACTTAAACATGCACCCAAACATAGAATTTAAAGATGATAATATTTGAGCATGTTTCTTGTTTCAATAATCTGTTGCAAATATTTATGAACGGCGAAAGAAGGAGATAAAATGAATAAAATTTACGTACCTAACCTACGTCGAGCTTAGTGATGCTGAGTTACTTCTTAAAGAACGCTTAATTGGATTTATATCACACGTACTATAAATTATACATGCAGCAATAATTACTCAAAAATGTCAGTTAAATGCCAGGAGTATATGAAGCAAAATAGTTAATTTATTAAGGTTATACAAGTTTCAGCAGACCTTCGTTATCGAACAAAACAATTGATGTTTCTCTATATTTATTGTTCTGTTCATTAAAACTTTAAGTTAATTTATTTCGCATTTAGCTTTCGTTTTGGAAAAGGAAAGAAAGCATCACTATTTTATTATTATGGAGAATGTTCTTTATAACTAAGATACATTGATATACACGTAGAAATTATGACTTGCCTGACATCTGTAGGGCCTACGTGTACTACGTGTTGTAAGGCATTGCCGCTGTGTCGCTCTAGTCGCAGTCACTCAGGAAACACGCGGGACATTTGAACTCCATGTTTTTACCCTACGGCTTTCTATATAGTGTCATTTTTTATTAATCACAGCAAGCTCCGTTACATAACTTGTGATACTACGTTTTCTGCTAGCAGGATAGTCTATTTGGTATTGAGTAATATTTCTGGACCACAAACGTCATAGTATGTAAAAGCGGAATTGTATTCTACCCAAATGTACAGTTAGAATTTCTTGCTAGTATTTTCTGAAGATCATTGTTCTGAGCGGGATTTGTTTGTCTTGGAAAGCGTTACATAATCTATTATTATATAAAATATGTAGATCTTGCTAAAATAGGAAAATTTTGTCCTATTCTGTTTGTGGTGGAATGAGGATATTGCATTCATGGAGATACTATATCCAAAAGGGGGGAACCAATTAGATATTTTAGCAAAGATATTTAAGGACTAAGAGAATTATACATATGGAAAATTCAGATACCAGGAATAAAAAATCGCCATGAATTCAGTTAAAAATGTAATTGCTACACTTGTTATAATTCAATACAATTGTAAATTCATGACATTCAACGAATATAGCAAGTTAGGTGCAGCACAAGATAAGATCATTCTGCAAAGTACACGTTCCACTTCACGGCAATGTTGAAACACTTCCCCGTGTTTTGTTATTCCAAGACCTAAACAGAAATATTGTCACCCAATTATCGGAAAACACGATACCAACTGGCAGGTAGGTTGGGGGACAGAAAGCGTTCAGGATACGCCCACCCTTGTGACTGGTTGACGCTCGCTGAGGGGGTGATGGAAAAATACCACAAGTCAATGGACCGTACCTTTCTCCTCCACCTGACTTCTGGAACAACCATGATATTTCATCTAACCCGCAAGCTTCTGGATTGGCCAATTGGTACGTATATATGCGATGCGTTGTTCTAGAGGAGAGTAAGACACACAGAGTTGTGTTGCAAGGCGCCGAGTAGCGAGTGCAGTGTGAATTGTAATTCTGAGGGTTACGTAACTGTGGGTCTTATGCAATTGTGAGGGTTACGCAATTGTGAGTGTTAAATAAATGTGGGTGGTACGCGATTTGTAAGTGTAATAATTGTAATTAGGTGTTGTATTACAGCAACTTAAGCTTTTAATTCTACGACCACACAAAGTCACAATATGGAAAATCAATAGTATGTGTAATAAACAGACACATCCATATCAGATAATTATAGTTCGTGTTTAACAAACAAAGAAGCATCACTCTATATCCGGAAGACGTTAATTATGATTTGCTTCAGAAAGCAGATAAACCAAACAAAAGAGGAAGGATATTTATAAAGTTTAAAAAGAGGAACAAATAAAGGATTATGTAACCAAATGTAACACATCCCAACAAGTATTTCTATGACTGGCCCAGTTGTTTAGCTGTATTTACAATAATTTTAGAAACGGTTATTTCTAAAAAAAATACTTATGTAAATTGAAAGATACGGCAATTGGACAACAATAAATATGGATTTGCTTAGCCACTTTCATTTTGGTAATTCGTACAAAGTTTGTAGATAAAAGATGTCTCCAAACATTAAGTCTGGATATCAGCTCAACGTATACCTCAGTTTGGGTTATTTGATTTACCTTGATTAGAAATAGATTAGTGTATTTAGTGTGCATATTTCAAATTACACAATTTATAACTTTGGGCTACATTTATTAGCCATTACCTTGTTACTACCTTGGCTTACATGACACCCTAAACATGAGCTCTGCCAGGTAGCTACTAAACCTTGATACCTCCAGGTTGCTACCTTGGCATAATTGACACCCTGGTCATCCACTCTGTAAGGTAGCTCTTAGGCTACACACCTCCTCGTTGCTACCTTGGCTTACATGAAACCCTGGTTTTCGCCACTGCCAGATGGCACTTAACCTCCATACCTCCTTGTTGCTACCTTGGCTTACATGACACCCTGGGTTCTGCTCTGCCAGGTAGCTCTTAACCTCCATACCTCCTTGTTGCTACCTTGTCTTACATGACACCCTGGTTTTCGCCACTGCCAGATGGCACTTAACCTCCATACCTCCTTGTTGCTACCTTGGCTTACATGACACCCTGGGTTCTGCTCTGCCAGGTAGCTCTTAACCTCCATACCTCCTTGTTGCTACCTTGTCTTACATGACACCCTGGTTTTCGCCACTGCCAGATGGCACTTAACCTCCATACCTCCTTGTTGCTACCTTGGCTTACATGACACCCTGGGTTCTGCTCTGCCAGGTAGCTCTTAATCTCCATAGCTCCTGGATGCTACTTTGTCTTACATGACATCCTGTTCTTCTGCTCTGCCAGTTAGCTCTTAACCTCCATACCGCCTTTTTACTACCTTGGCTTACATGACACCATGGTGCTCTGCTCTGCCAGGTAATATTTAATCTCCATACCTCCTTGTTGCTACCTTGTCTTACATGACACCCTGGGTTCTGCTCTGCCAGGTAGCTCTTAACCTCCATACCTCCTTGTTGCTACATTGTCTTACATGACACCCTGGTTTTCGCCACTGCCAGATGGCACTTAAACTCCATACCTCCTTGTTGCTACCTTGGCTTACATGACACCCTGGGTTCTGCTCTGCCAGGTAGCTCTTAATCTCCATAGCTCTTGGATGCTACCTTGGCTTACATGACATCCTGTTCTTCTGCTCTGCCAGGTAGCTCTTAACCTCCATACCGCCTTGTTACTACCTTGGCTTACATGACACCCTGGTGCTCTGCTCTGCCAGGTAATTTTTAATCTCCATACCTCCTTGTTGCTACCTTGTCTTACATGACACCCTGGGTTCTGCTCTGCCAGGTAGCTCTTAATCTCCATAGCTCCTGGATGCTACCTTGGCTTACTTGACATCCTGCTCTTCTGCTCTGCCAGGTAGCTCTTAACCTCCATACTGCCTTGTTACTACCTTGGCTTACATGACACCCTGGTGCTCTGCTCTGCCAGGTAATTTTTAATCTCCATACATCCTTGTTGCTATCTTGGCTTGCATGACACTTTGCTCTTCTGCTCTGCCAGGTAACTCTTAATCCCCATACTTCCTTGTTGCTACCTTGGCTTATATGAAACCCTGGGTTCTGCTCTGCCAGGTAGCTCTTCATCTCCATAGCTCCTTGATGCTACCTTGGCCTACATGACATCCTGTTCTTCTGCTCTGCCAGGTAGCACCTCAACTCCATACCTCCTTGTTGCTACCTTGTCTTACATGACACCCTGGGTTCTGCTCTGCCAGGTAGCTCTTAATCTCCATAGCTCCTGGATGCTACCTTGGCTTACATGACATCCTGCTCTTCTGCTCTGCCAGGTAGCTCTTAACCTCCATACCGCCTTGTTACTACCTTGGCTTACATGACACCCTGGTGCTCTGCTCTGCCAGGTAATTTTTAATCTCCATACATCCTTGTTGCTATCTTGGCTTACATGAAGCTTTGCTCTTCTGCCCTGCCAGGTAAGCTCTTAACCTCCATACCTCCTTGTTGCTACCTTGGCTTATATGAAACCCTGGGTTCTGCTCTGCCAGGTAGCTCTTAATCTCCATAGGTCCTTGATGCTCCCTTGGCCTACATGACATCCTGTTCTTCTGCTCTGCCAAGTAGCACCTCACCTCCATACCTCCTTGTTGCTACCTTGTCTTACATGACACCTTGGGTTCTGCTCTGCCAGGTAGCTCTTAATCTCCATAGCTCCTTGATGCACCCTGGCTTACATGACATCCTGCTCTTCTGCTCTGCCAGGTAGCACTTAACCTCCATACCTCCTTGTTGCTACCTTGTCTTACATGGCACCCTGGGTTGTGCTCTGCCAGGTAATTTTTAATCTCCATACCTCCTTGTTGGTATCTTGACTTACATGACACTTTGCTCTTCTGCTCTGTCAGGTAGCTCTTAACTTCCATAACTGTTTTTTCCTACCTTGGCTTACATGACACCCTGGACTTCTGCTCTGTCAGGTAGCCCTTAACCTCTAAACCTGCTTGTTGAATAATTAGTCCTTACCTGCCACCCTTCTTCCTTGCTAACATTTTTTTAAATTTGTTGCTCATTCTTGTTTTAGCTTCTGCAAGAACTCACCAATGCTTCCTACGTTCTTTTCCTCCCTGACCGTAAAATTTTTATATCTACTATCCTCTTCTCTATTTTCTCCCATTTTACTTCTCAAACCTTTTTATTCCATATTGCAACATCCCCGTATTCTGTTACATAGTGTTCTATGCATTCGTTTCCCCCCACAATTGACAAATTCCCTTTGCCTTTTCCCCTATTCTTATCTCTCTTAGAAATATTGTTCCAGTTTTCATCCAAGCTAACTCCTCTCTCTCTCTCTTGTCTATTGCCTATTGCCTATTATTCGCCATATTTCCTGTCTTTCTGTATCTTGTATTCTACATATTAAGAATTTACTCAAATCGCTGGTAATAAACAACTCTAAATTACAGATTAAAATTCCCCGATAAGTAAACAAAATACGTCCGAAGAGGTTATGATATGTTTCAGAATACGTTACAGATAAAGACAAAGATAACGGGAAGGATCTTAATGTGTTTTAAATATAGTAACAGTTCCACAATTATTTAAAAAATAAATAATACTTGAAGCTGTAAAGCCAACAAGGATCTCAATGTCAGCAATATCTACGAACTGACTCATTCCACGAAAATATGTATATGGCATAAATTGTGTGTTTTATAAAGGTCTACATTTTCTATGTAGTAATACTTTATATAAGTCTTACCAGATCTAAAATGTCATTCAGAACAAAGATATTAACAGACAATTCCTCTTCGCGGTACACAAATATAATTCAATAACAAATAGACTATCCTGAATGCAATAAATGTAGTATAAAAATTATGTAATGGAGCTTCCGTAATTAATTTAAAAAATAATACCAAATTGAACGCTGTACGAAAGAAAGAAAACCGGCAAGAAACTGCAGTTCAAAGTCCCCCGTGTTTTCTTAGTAAATGCGATCAGAGCGACACAGTGGGAATCTCCTACAACACATAGTACGTGTGGGATGTATGGATGTCGCGCTGGCCGTAATTCCTATGTATATAGTGTAACGGGAGCGCTGGAGCACCCTGTGAACCAGCTGCGAACGGAAGGCAGGGGGGAGGACCGCGTTATCCACACCTCCTCCTCGTTTGTCTTGTAGTGGTGACAGGCTGTGGTCAGGGGAAAAAATGACTGTGTCGCCTGTTTTTCTCTACACCTGTTTCTCGATCTTTCTGTTACTAGAACAATCTTGTAAACACCAGAGACTTCTAGAATAGCAGGATATTCCTATATAAAGAGAGTTACAGACAGACAGAGTTGAGTTGGTTTTGGTTTAGTCGGTCAGTCAGTTGGTTAGTGTGTGAGTGAGGACAGTTCTTGGTGTAAGAGTTAGTCAGTGACGTGTTAATGTACGAGAAGATTGTGCAACGGGGGACTGTACGTAACTGGTATGTGCATCGGAGTTTATGTAATCGCGAGTGCAAGGAAATTGTAACGGACGAACTGGTAAATTGTAATTGTGTGCGGCAGGTAATTCTGTGTAATTGGCAAGAGTTTAACTGTAAGTCGGTGGAAATAAAGAACATTGTTGAGTGGTGTAATTGGACTTTTTATTCCACGAACCCACAAAGTCACAATATCAATGTATATAAGCTATAAAGAATATTTTCCAGAACATGACACAGTAATATTCTGCTCTGTTACAAAACGGAAGCTTAATGCAAGCTGCATTAGTGTGGAGCTCAAATGCACAGAAAATTCGATATAATTAAACATTAGTTATTGTGTTTAGGAGCGAAAGTCTCGGAAGGTTATATAAGTTTGATAAATTCAATATTTCTGCAATTATTTATTGTAGCTTCGGTTCAACAACACTATTGGACAGTTTCATATATAGTGCACATATTTTCGATATTAATTCAAATAATCGGCCATTACGAAATTACACAACATCTTACAGATAAAGTGCCGAACTGTGATGGATTTGTATGAAATTACAAGTAAGTTCGACCTAATTTAGGTACATGAATTTCATTAAATTAATTCTATTTCTCTGTTCATTTACAACAAATTATTGAAACTGGAAATTTGATAGAATACTTTCATATTTAATACCTATCTTTGACTGCAGGTTTATATCCCAGCAAACGCTGTTACTTTTTCCGTCTGACTCTTCACTTTAAATAATAAGCTCAGTATACGCAAGTCAAGATATTCTGTAAACAGGTTACTGTTATACAGAGGACTTTAAAATAATAAATTTCACTAAAATCTAATTATCGAATTTATGGGTGGAACGCTATACATTCACAACTCAATATCAACTTGCATTACTGTTACTTAAACAATCAAGCAAATAACAAGAAACATTTCTGAAATGATTAAAGACAGAAAAAGTGTATCACCTATAAACCGTGCCTTACTGTAAGATGATTTACAAACAAGCGTGCACTTAACCATGCTATTCAGCATCCTTTCAAAACTAATTTATTTTACTACAAGCTTTCTTCAACTTTGCTTTTAATTGACCTTAACGTTGCTCTGGCTCACCTTGACTTCCCCTTGGTTTTGCTCTGGTTCCTCGATGACTTTGCTCCGGCTCTGATTTGCCTCCGGACTGGCCCTGCTTTTACTATGCATTGGCTCCACTCTGCTTCGTTCTGGCTTCCCTCCGGGTACACTCTGACTCACTCTTAACTTCTCTCTAAATTCACACTAAGTTGGCTCTGGCTAGAATCCGCCCCCACTCTGGCTTCGCTCTGGCTCCTCTTTGGTTTTGCTCTGGCTCCGCTTTGGTTTTTCAGTGGCTGCGCTTTGGTTTTGTTCTGGCTCCGCTTTGGCAGTGTTCTGGCTGCGGTATGGCTTTGCTCTCTCTCTCTCTCTCTCTCTCTCTCTCTCTCTGCCCTGGCTCCTCTTTAGCCTTGCTCTGGCTCCAATGAGGCTCTGCTCTGGCTCAGGTGTAGCATTGCTCCGTCTCTGCCCTGGCTCCTTTTTGGCTTTGCTCTGGCTCAACTGTGGCTTTCCTCTGACTCCACGTTGGCTTTGCTCTGGCTCCTCTTTTGATTTGCTCTGGCGCCACTCTGGCTTTGATGTGGCTCAACTTTGGCTTAGCTCTAGCTCCTCTTTGACTTTGCTCTGACTCCGCTGTGGCTTTGCTCTGGCTCCACTTTGGCTTTGCTCTGGCTCTGCTTTGACTTTGCTCTGGCTCTGCCCTTGCTCCTTTTAGGCTTTGCTCTGGCTCTGCTTTGGCTTTGCTCTGGTTGAGCTTTTGCTTTGCCCTGGCTCCGCTTTGGCTTTGATCTGGCTCCGCTTTGGCTTTGCTCTGGCTGAGCTTTTGCTTTGCCCTGGCTCCGCTTTTGCTTTGCCCTGGCTCCGCTTTGGCTTTGCTCTGGCTCTGCCTTGTTTCTGCTCTGGCTGCGCTTTAGCTTTGCTGTGGCTCCGCTGTGACTTTGCTCTCGCTCCGCTTTTGCTTTGCTCTGGTTATGCTCTGGCTTTGCTCTAGATCCGCCTTTGCATTGCTCTGGCTCCGCTGTGGCTTTGCTCTGGCTTTACTCTGGCTTTGCTCTGGCTTTGCTCTGGCTTTGCTCTGGCTCCACTTTACTTTGCTCTGGATCCGCTTTGGCTTTGCTCTGGTTCCGCTGTGGCTTTGCTCTGCCTCTGCCCTGGCTCCTCTTTGTCTTTGCTCTGGCACCGCTGTGGTTTAGCTCTGGCTCCGCTTTGGCTTTGTTCTGGCTCCACTGTAGCTTTTCTCTGGTTCTGTCCTGTCTCCTCTTTGGCTGCGCTCTGGCTCCGCTTTGGATTTGTCTGTCTCCACTATGACTTTGCTCTGGACCTGCCCTGGATTGCCTTTGGCTATTCCCTGGCTCAGCTGAGGCTTTGTTCTGGCTCCGCTTTGGCTTTGCTCTGGCTGAGCCGTGCTCTGGCTCCACAGTGGCTTTGCTCTGGCTCTGCTGTGGCCCTGCTTTGGATTTGCTTTTACTTTGCACTGGCTCCACTCTGGTTCACTCTGGCTTCCCTTTGGGGGCACTCTGCCAAACTCTTAACTTCACTCTAAATTCACTCTTACTTGGCTCTGGCTATCCGCTTCTGTCCCGCTCCTGTTCCACTCTGGCTCACACTATCTTCA
This sequence comes from Mantis religiosa, assembly GCA_030765055.1. Taxonomy (NCBI): domain Eukaryota; kingdom Metazoa; phylum Arthropoda; class Insecta; order Mantodea; family Mantidae; genus Mantis; species Mantis religiosa. Next base: position 6,980,378 of record JAUKNK010000031.1, on the reverse strand, counting down.
TTGTTTAACTTAACTCTGGCTTGCCTCTGGATTTGCTATGGCTTTGCTCTGGCTAGGTTCCCGCCCCGCTCCATTCCTTTTCTGGGTTCGCTCTGGTCTCACACAAACTTCATTCTGTAACTTAACTGTGGCGTTGCTATGGTTGGGCTGGGGCCACCGCTCCGTCTTGGCTCTGGCGCCGTTCTGGCTTCTCTCCGGCCTGGGCCTGGCCTCACATTAACTTCAATCTATATCCACTCTAATCTAGCCCTGGCTAAGCTCCTGAGCGGTGACCGGTGTTACTTGTGAGCATGAGGTTAGATTGAGACCAGAACGAAAATACAGCAGGGGCACGAGCCTAGCGAGTGCGAGGCCATGACGACGCCAGAACCAAGCCAGAGTTAAGTTGAAGAATGAAGATAGAGTGAGGCCAGGGTGAAAGGGTACTGATGACCATGGGGCTGACCGTCCATATATAGAAGTCATCATCATATTATACAAACACATACTTATCTGTTACCATTTTATGTCGTTATTCATTTCAGAGATATTCCTTGTTATTTGTTGGAATGTTTCCGTAAACAATTATGGGTTACAGTAATGCAAGTCGATACTGGGGCTGTAGTTGTGAAAGGATAATGTTCCAACCATATTTTCGATGTCTAAATTTTAGTGAAAATTAATACCTAGAAGTCCTCAATTTAAAGAAACCTGTTTAGAAAAGTAGTTGTCAGAGTGAGAAAGAAAAATCCCTTGCCTGGACTTATAGATGCCCCCAAAGATAGATATTAAGGATGAGAATATTAGAGCAACTTTCCAGTTTCAGTAATTTGTGTGCAAATATATGTGAACGACGACAGTGAAATATAAAATGAACAGAATCTACGTACCTAACTTAGATCGAGCTTAGTGATGCTGATATACTTCTGAAATAACGTTTAATTGGATTTACATCACATGTATATTCAGTATATATTATACATGCTGCAGTATTTACTCAGAACGATAATAATACAAACGCCAGGAATGCATGAACAAATTTTTTTTTTTTTTTTTTTTCGAGTGGAGGAAAAATGCATTTACGCACTAGTCCCGGGATCGGAGTGTGGGACTCCTCTGACGGAGAGAGATCCGTCAGCCCTACCCACTAAAAAACCTCCACCGGTGAGAAATCGGGAGAGGAAGTGCAGCAGTACCGCTATTGCACCTGCGGATTCTGGGAGAGGATATTACGGCCAGGCAAAGCCTAGGCCGGGTGAGGATGGCGCCAGGACACAAGCATGACCAAGGTCCTACTTGCGCCCTTGGGAATTCAGATGTGGAATTGGTTTACGTAGTATTGTTGTGCCTCGGGACGGAGGCATCGTCTTACAAGATATCTGTGAGGTCCTGAAACATAAGGACGGTGTCAATAATTGTTAGTGCTTAAGAATAAGTTTTTTAAGATATCAGGCCCAGAGCGGCGCTGAGTCTGGCGTCAATTTGTTAGGTATTGGTTTACATGCATTCAATGTGAAAATGGATATATTTAATGTAAGTTAACTAAATAACAACCAAATATTTTGGACATACGCTCAAGATTGAGTATGGTCCACGTCATGTGAGCTAATCTTGCTAGATTATTGTTTTGTTTATACATATACAATTGAGTAGTCTTCTCATGTCCATGTGGGATGCTTTGGTCATTTTCACTGGTCCCCAGAACGACCCTTAGCAGGGACTTCCAGGGCCACTGGTCTGTCAGTAGTGTTTTTGCTAAGCCATGGCTTCTGATTAAGGTGGTACTAAGTTGTTCAGGTAATCTTGAATGTTTATTTCTGGTTCACCCAGGCCAAGAGTTCTGTCAAACAATGAGAGCGGTCTTTTGTGTACGTCGTGTTGTGTATCGTATGCGCCTAAGTCGCGAATTAGAGGGTTTTTGTTTTTTGCCTTTCTGTCATATAGGTTATAACTGAGTAGTTTAATAAATTGTTCGATCGAGTGGAGCTTCAGTTCTTCGTGCAGCCAATAGGCTGGAGCTACTATAGGAACCTTTGCAATAATTCGTATTATTCTGTTTTGCAGTGTCTGCAGTCTGTTTATATGCGTTTTCGCAGCGTATCCCCAGACAGGGGCTGCGTACGTCAATATTGGCCTGATTAGTGTTTTGTATAGCGTAAGACCCATATTGAGTTGCAGTTGGTTATTTAAATTAATCAAAGGGTAGAGTCTGTTCAATTGTCCATTTGCTTTGGCCCTGATATTTTGAATGTGTTTTTTCCATGTGAGACCTTGATCCATGGTGACCCCTAAGTAGGTAATTTGGTCTTTCCATTCAATTCTTTCGCCATGATACACGAGAGGTGGCTGTCTGTGCCTGGGATGTCTATGTTGGATTCTTTTTGTGAAAATAATTGATTGGCACTTTCTGGAGTTTACTGTTATTCTCCATTTTCGAAACCATGGTTCAAGATCATTCAGGGCATTCTGTAGCCGCAGGTGTATTATCCGCGGTTGAGTGGACTGAGTTACCAGTGCCGTGTCGTCGGCGTATATGTATTTTTCAGTGCGAGTAAGTTCTGGCATATCGTTAACGTACAAATTAAAGAGGGTCGGTCCTAGCAAACTTCCTTGTGGGACTCCTGCCTTAATAGGCTTTAGAGAGGAGGAAGCATCCTCCACAGTTACTCGGAACCGACGCTCGCTTATATAATCTTTAATGAGGGCAAGTGTCGAATCAGAGAAATTGTATGATTTGAGCTTGTAAAGTAGGCCCGCATGCCATACTTTATCAAAGGCGCGTTCAATATCTAAGAAGATGGCGCCAGTCGATTTGTTAGTATTGTAACCTTTGGATATGTTTTCCGTAAGGCGGAGAAGCTGCTGTGTTGTAGAATGCTGGGATCTGAAGCCAAATTGTTCAGAAATGAGAATATTGTGTTTTATAATATGGGAATTTATTCTCTTTAGAATTATTTTCTCCAGTACTTTACCAAAGGCGTTCAGTAGGCTAATTGGCCTATAGCTGGAGGCGTTAGATAAGTTTTTATGTGGTTTTGCAATCATTACTATGTTTGCTACCTTCCATTGTGGTGGGAACCTGCCGCTGTCTAGAGTATAATTGAAAATCTTTGCTAGAAGCTGCAAAGCTCTACGTGGGAGATTTTTTAAAACGATGTTGGGTATTTTATCGGGCCCCGGGGCCTTTCTGTTTTTCAGGTGCCTGATAATCCAGCCGATTTCTCCCGGATTAGTCTTTCGCATTTTGTTGTGTGTGACAGTGTAGTCTGTGTCGTGTATTTCCTGTTCTATGCTTTGAATCTCTTGCAGATTCACTGGACCCTCAGCCGGGTTTGGTGTGAAGACCTTCTCAAGTGTGGCAGCAAATACCTCAGCTTTGGCCTGGGGAGTTTCTGCGACAGTGTTGTCATGTATGAGTGGTGGTATGTTTGTTTTTGCTCTGGTTAGGCACTTAGCTATACGCCAAACAGAGTTAGAGTTCGGATTTAAGCTCGCGAGAGTTTGATTCCACTGATTTGATACAAATTCCCTAGTTCGGGCCATTACGGCCTCTCTGGCATCAAGGTAGTCTTGTCTATGTAAAGGATTTCGCGATCGTTGCCATTTTCGTCTTAGTCTGTTCCTATTTTGATGTAAGATTTTTATGTCTAACGGATATTGGGCGTTTACTGAGGGTGTAAATTTTTGTGGGACACACGTTGTGGTCGCTACCTTAATTGCCAATTCGAGTTTGGATACAGCTTCGTCGTGTTGCTGTGGTGAAGTAATTTCGTTTTCCGGTAAGTATCTTTCTAAAACGTTATTGAAGTCTTCCCAATTGACTAAATTATAATTCAGTTTTGGGATTTCTTTCTTAAACTTCAAGGGAAGTGTGACCTCAAGGAGTACTGGCAAGTGATCAGATGTCAGTTCTTGCAGTACTGTGCATTCGATGTTAAAGGGTATATTGTTTAATATGGCTAAGTCTAATACGTCTGGGGCGTGATTGTTAACATGAGGTATGTGGGTGGGCTCATCGGGCCCCATAATAAGAAAGTTAGTGTTGTTGATATAATTTAGTAGTTTAGTCCCTTGAGGATTGGGGTTTGTACTGTGCCACAAATAGTGCTTACAGTTGTAGTCCCCTGCCGCTATTACTCTTGGTCCTAGCTGCATAATTTTTTGGACATCTTCGGTATCGATGTCACCTGGTGGGTTGTATATAGCTACTAATATGATCTCTGTACTGAAGGTGCTAATCTTTACTGCAGTCGCTTCTAGGCGGTTTAATGGGGGTACATGTACTTGATAGTGTCTGATGCTAGTTTGTATTGCTATTGCTGTCCCCCCTCCCCTACGATTACGATCGGTTCTGAAAATAGCATAGTTTGGTATTGAGAATTTATCTACGTCCCCTAAATGGGTTTCGTTTAATAGGGCTACTTGTATTGAGTTGGCTTGTAAAAAGTCTGCTAAATCTTTACGTTTACGGCGTATTCCCTGGCAGTTCCAGTGTATTGTTCGTAATGTGTCTGTTTCAGCCATGGCTGTAGCTGTGTAGGTCATTCAGAAGTTCTAGTAGCCAGTGTAGTGTGAGTGTGGTGTCAGTACCCTGTTCTAAACAAGCCCCGAACATTGCTATGTGTTCCTCAACATAATTCTTGGGAACGGAGTCTCTGGGCAGTCCCAGGACGTTCAGCAGCTTTGCCAATGCTGCTTCATTGCCTTTGTGTCCCTTACCGCGGGGGGGGAGCGACTTTGTGGCAGGAGGGTGAAGCCCTCTGGCCCTGGTCTGTTGGACTTTGTGTGTGTGTGTGCTTGGAGGATTGGGGCGTCGCTCATGACCTGCTGGGCCCTCCTCGGTGGCAGGCCGGGGAGCCACAGCTGCAGGGGGCTCGGCTAAAGGGGCTGGTCGCTGTCGACCTCTAGTATCCCTAATGAGCCACCCTGCGTTTTCTGTCCTAGCGGCAGCCTTAGCATAAGTTTTAGGTGGCAACGAGGGGGGTCCCTGTGGCTGCGCGCGGACTTTAGGCATACTTTTAGTGCACTCTGCGCGATATACAGTGCAACCGCGCCAAGTTGCACCGTGGCCCTTCTGGCCGCATAACACGCAGAGCCGTTCCGCGGGCGGAACGGAGCACGTTCCTGATGGGTGTGGTCCTGTGCATTTGGCGCATACCCAGGATGGGGACCTACATTCACTTTGCAGGTGCCATAGTCTCTGGCATTTTCTGCATTGTTTAGGTTCGGGGTCTGATCGGTACCTTTCTACCCTTATGCGGAAATGTCCTAGGTGTGTGAGTCCTAAAATTTTGGTTTCAGTGTCGGGGGTCCCTGCCACCTCTATGAGGAACATCGGCAGGGGGGTGCGCTGCCAATTACGTTTCCGCATTTGGACAGCTCTCAGCGCCTCTATCCCTAAGACGGCCAGGTCTTCCTTAATCTCGTCACTGGTGATTTCGGCGTACAATCCTTTGAGTACAAATCTAGATGTCCTATCTTGGGGGTGAGGCAATAGGTAGAAATGTACGCCGGCTTGCTTGAGGTATTCTACAAAACTTCTGTAGTCACTCAAGCATTGCAACTTAACCATAAAATCACCACTGTTTCTAGCTATGGATACTGTGTATGTGTGTACTGGTTTTAGGTTGTCAAAGTCTCGTGTGATCTTTCTTATGTGAGTTGCCTGGCCTTTGTTGATCATGACCGGCGCCAGGTCAGATCTTTTAGTGTTAAGTGTATCTGTGGGTTCAGTGTGTGGTGTGTCTGCGTTTAGTTTGTTGTCCTTAGAGGTGCTGGCAACTGGAGAGGATGAGGTGGTTGCCACCGGTGAGGTGGGAATGGTTGGTGCGGTTTCTTTGGTGTTTGGTGAAGTGTTTGGTGTGTCCACAGGAGCAGGTGTATTCGGTTTTTTTGTGGATTTGCCACGTAGCGTCCTGGTGGTAGTCTTTGGTGAAGTCGTGGGTGTTTTGGAGTTCCCTGCCATGTTGTTAATGAGTGAGTATGTGTGTATATGTGTGTGCGTGAGTATGGGGCTTAAGCCTAATAGAGAAAGAGGAAAAAAAGAGAGGAAGAGAGAAAGAGCTGTTAGCGAGCGCTAAAAAGCCCGGAAAAACAGAGGGTCGAACCCGCAGGCGCTTAAGCGAGTCTTGCGACTGCTTGCTATGACCGTGTTATCCTACTCGTCTAATCAACTAAGCGCTATACTCAGAGAGCAAGCGAAAGGCTTTGGTTTACACCACGGCAATGCCGAGCCGCTCCAACGGTGGCTGCTTCTTTGCAGCGGACCGCTTCTTCTTGCTTCTGAGACTGCTCTGGTAGCTGGTAGATGTGTCCACGTCGAAGTCTCCGCCGCAACTGAACAAAAACCAGCAGCAGCAGCAGCAGCAGCAGACCAGCAGAAGAGTCGAGTCGTCCAGGTTTTCCTGGACGGAGTGTATGCTGCCCAGCACCTAGCCGCTTCTAGCGTCTTTATCTGGGCAGTGTAGAAGAATTTTTAATGTCACAGGCGATTGTTTTGGGCAGTGGATATGTCTAGCCTTGGTGAGCGCCGTCGCCCCGTGGAGGGGTGATGAACTGAACAAAAATAATGAATGTATCAAACTTATACAAGTTTCAGCAGACCTTCGTTCTCGAACACATTAATTGATGTTTCTCTATATTTGTTGTTCTGTGCATTTAAACTCAAAACTAATTTCGGTCGCATTTAGCGTTCGTTTTTCAAAAGAAAAGTATGCATCAATATGTTATTATTTTCGAAAATGTTCTTTATAACCAAGATACATTGATATATACATAGTAATTATGACTTGCCTGACATCTTTGGAGGCTACGTGTACTACGTGTTGTAAGAGATGGCTGCTGTGTCGCTCTGGTCGCAGTCACTCAGGAAACACGTGGGACATTTGAACCGCAGGTTTTTACCGTACGGCTTTTTATTTGGTGTCATTTTTTTAATTATTCACAGCAACCTCCGTTACATAAATTGTGATACTACATTTAGTGCTAGCAGGATAGTCTATTTGGTATTGAATAATATTTCTGGACCACGAACGTCACAGTAGGTAGAAGAGGAATTGTATTCTACCCAAATGTACAGTTAGAATTTCTTGCTAGTATTTTCTGAAGATCTTTGTTCTGAGCGAGATTTGTCTGTCTTGGCAAGAGTTATATAATCCATTATTACATAGAAAATGTAGATGGTGCTAAAACACGTAATTTATATCCTATACATTTTGTGGCAGAATGAGGCAGTTCGTAGATATTGCAATCATTGAGATACTATATTCAAAAGGAGCGAAGCAGTTAGATATCTTAGCAAAGATATTTAAGGACTTACTGATTTATACATATGTAAAAAACAGATACCAAGAAATAAAATCCTCTTGAATTCAGTTAAAAGTATGATTGGTACACTTGTAGTAATTGATTTTCTCCACATTCAAAGAATATAGCAATTTACGTAGAGCACAAGATAAGATCTTTCTGTAAAGTACACGTTCCACTTGACGGCAATGTTGAAACATTTCCCCGTGTTTTGTTATTCCAAGACCTAATCAGAAATATGCAGAATTCAATAGACAGTGTAATAAATTTAAACCTCCATATCAGTTAATTAAAGTTCTTGATTAATAAACAACACTCTACATCCGGACCAACTTATTTATGATATGCTTCAGAAAGTAGATAAATCAAACTATAAAGGAAGGATATTTATGAAGTATAAGAAGAGGAACATTTCAAGGATTATGTAACAAAATTTAACACATCCAAACAGGAATCTCTATGACTGGCCCAGTTGTTTAGCTTTATTTACACAATTTTAAGGCCCGGGAGTTAAGTACTTACAGAATAGTAATTCGTCATTAAGGTAGCTGTCTCATATGTTTATGAGAACTCCTAGTGGTTAACTATAAAGCCCGGGCCTTAAAGTACTTACAGCATAGTAAGTGGCCATTAAGGTTTCTCATGCCTTTATGAGAACTCCTAAGTGGTTTACTATAAAGCCCGGGCCTTAAAGTACTTACAGCATAGTAAGTCGTCATTAAGGTAGTTGTCTCATATGTTTATGAGAACTCTTAGTGGTTTACTATAAAGCCCGGGCCTTAAAGTACTTACAGCATAGTAAGTCGTCATTAAGGTAGTTGTCTCATGTGTTTATGAGAACTCCTAGTGGTTTACTATAAAGCCCGGGTCTTAAAGTACTTACAGCATAGTAAGTCGCCATTAAGGTTTCTCATGCGTTTATGAGAACTCCTAAGTGGTTTACCGGGAAAAACACGGCTCAGTTGGAGAATTTAATGTCATGTCGGTATGTTAGCCATGGTAGCTCAATGGCTAGAGCGGCTGGACGGAGACCATAAGATCCGTGGTTCAAATCCCGACTATGGCATTGAATTTTTCAGTCTGGCTCTATCTTTACATACTTTAGCCTACACACGGCTAGAGTGAAAGAACAATTAATTTCCAATAGGTAAATTTTTAGAAAACTTCTAATTTTTTCCTCCCGTCACCACTGATCCCAACCATTCTTTCCTGCTCAGTCTTCTCAAGACACTGTAATAATATTTGTTTTCGTGAAGCTATTTACAATCCGTGATTGTAGAAGAAACTGGAATGCGTTTGTTGCAAACTGAACAAAACAAGTCACTGCGTTTGAATGAAGACGAGAAAAAGGTAAGTTTACCAATGTGGCGAAAAAGAATCTTGACTGATTTTATGCTTTTGGAACAAGTAATTCTAGCATTAGACATAATTGGGGAAAAGCAGTGTACATACCTGATATAAGGGAAAGAGTCCTGCTTTAATTACACAATTACAATTAATTTCGATTACACAAGTCATTTTCTTTGCATTTTGTTGCGTAAATGTAAAATTGCTCGGTTGATGTGCACCTAATACTTTAATTTTAGGATTTTCTTCTACCTTAAATGAATAAAAATGACGAATACTTAAAGATGAATATTTATAAGCTATAAAAACAGGAAAATTTTCAGGCTTATTGAAGATATTATAGTAGTGCGCTGTATTAATAACAACTTTAATGAAGGTTACTGATAATAATCTTCCTTGTTGGGAAGATACGCCATTTGAACAGAAATATATATCGATTTACGAGGGTGGGTCAAAAAGTAATGCCTCCCATTTCTTTTAATTGCCAAGAAAATTGAATCCAATTTACATAGCTTGAAAACAACAACATTGACGATTAATTTGTCACTATTCAATATAATCTCCGTCCTTTTCCACAGTTTTGGTCCACCTTTTAACTAGGGCATGTACTCCAGTGTGGTAGAACACACGGTCCTGCTTCCTAAGCCATTGACTAAGCACGGAGGTTTTCACAGCCTCCTCATCTTCAAAATGAATCCCACGATGAGCTTCCTTTAGTGGCCCGAACAGAAGGAAGTCTGATGTTGCCAGGTCAGGGCTGTGAGGTAAGACTTGCCTTCTCAATTTGTGCAGTGGTGTAACGGTTGGTCTGTGGTCTTGTATTGTCATGCAAAAGAAGAACATCCGCCATAGTTTTTGTTGGGCGAACTCGGCGAAGACGTGCCTTCAGCTTTTTGAGAGTTCTGAAGTATTGGACAGAATTTATTGTGCATCCCTGCTGCAAAAAATCAATCATAAGCACACCCTCTGCATCCCAAAACACTGTCGCCATAACTTTCCCTACCGACTGCTGAGTTTTGATTTTGTTTTTCCTTCAGAGACGTTGTGTGATGCCATTCCATTGACTGCCTCTTTTATTCAGGTTCAAAAAAAAAATGAATCCACGTTTGGTCTCCAGTAGCATTTTTTTCGAGAAACTCCTCTCCCTCCAAATTGAAGCGCTGCAAGTGTTCGGAGGCTATTGTTTTCCATGTGTCTTTGTTTTGGGCGGTTAACATTCTTGGTACCCGACGTGAACAAACTTTTGAGTAACGCAGTTGTTGAATAATCGTCATCACACTGCCTTTACTGGGGAGGTAATGCGACACAATTCACCTGTTGTTACCCGGCGATCACCACGAATGATGTCCTCGACTCGCTGAATGTTGCATGGAGTCACTGCCGCTTCGCTTTTCATCTGCCAATGGTGTTTGCCCTTCAGCTTCGTTACAGCGACGAACCCATCGTCTAACAGTGCTGACATCCACCGTTGCATCACCGTACACATTTTTTAGCCTTTCGTGAATGTGAATTGGCGTTTCACCTTCCGCAGTCAAAAATTCAATCCCAGAACGCTGTCTAATACGAATGTCGATGTCATCCATTTTGCAAGAGGATGCAGTGCTGCCACCTTTTAACTTAGGAAGTTACTACTGCAGTGGATCGGAGAAGGTTTGAGGAATTGTTCCAAATTCAAAGTTGTCATATAACTTACTTATTTAAGGAACAAAAACGTAGGAGGCATTACTTGTTGAACCACCCTCGTAGTACTGTGTCATCAGCGTAAAGAGCCAAAGAAGGCAGAGCTAAGTTAGGAATATCAGTAAGGTATATGTTAATTAGAGTTGGGGTAAAGATGGAACCCTGTGGGACACCTGCATTCCACCAATGCGTACTGAAAACCTGCGGTCGTAGAGGAAACTGTGGACTAGATGTAATAAATAATTAGATAGTCTCTCCTGGATTACACATCAGAATTTAATTCTTTTGCTTAGCAACTGCCTTTACTGATGTACATATTTTTGTGACATGTTGTTTACCTTCCCTCCCCGCTGATAGTCAGCTGTGCGATGTAAACAGATAACAGCGCCTCCACTGCCAAGTATCATGTCTGGGATAATATATAGGGGGCTACGGCTAGCTGTGGCCTCGAGAAGATAAACGTGGTGCAGTTCAAGTTCGGCTCACAGAGACAATGGAACGTCGACCCAGTTACTGGCATCAGGTTGGCTCCGAACCGCTACTTCCTCTGACAGTCGGCAAAGTGCTCGACGATGTGGCGGATCGCTGGCCAGACCGAGTCGCTCTTCTGTCCAAGTACCAGAGCCACAGCTTCACATTCAGTGAGGTCCGTCGCAGGGTAAGTCATCAGGTTGCTACGTCGAAAAACAAACGAATGACGTGTTCATATTAAATACTGGATAACTTCTAACATATACCAAAAATGGTTAAGCATATTTTTACAATATCTACATTCTTTGTGCAACTCTCATATTTTACGAAATATAGAAAATTTATCCAAAATAAATAGAACTTCTGAGTATATTTCTAGAAATCTTAAAGGAATGCAGCACGGAAATTGGCTAAAAATATGGGGAAAAATAATTTTTGAGCTAATAATACTTTGAAATTTATAGTATCATAATCCAACTAAATTTATGACTTTCAGATATTTAAATACCTTCACATAACAATTTAAATGCCAGTGCAGATGTGTATGTGGGCCCTTGGATCACAGAATTCTGTTATTTGAGTTCGATTGAATGTACTGAATTAATACATTTCAAATTATCGGGAAAAGTTTCTGGTGGAATTTTGTGTTGGTATAATGGTTATTTCTTACAATATGTGCCACCATGGAAACAAAATACTGGCTACAAATATTGAAAGCAAATAGTAATATTTTTATTTTGCTTTTGTGTGAGTTTCTAGCTTGGTCGATATTTTCTTGTGTTTCTCGTTAAACTACATACTGTTTATATAATTGATGAGGTTAGTGTACCATTTAACATTTATAAAGGTATTTTATACATCAAAACGTGCATATAACTGTTATATATATTATAGGTAAAACATTCTTTGAAACAACTGACGTTCTGTTGACTGTGTACATAGTTAGGATCATGAATACGCTAAACGATACATGGGAAGAAACAGCTAAACATAACACAACAATGGGAACATACTTGAGGCCTGATGTGGTAAGAAAACTAATGTCTGTGTACCAAAGGCTGACATCAGATGAAATCCTAAGGAGATGTACATTGGATAAGACGCAAAATGTAAATGAAAGTTTGATATGGCATAATTGCCCCAAAGAAATATTTGTTTCAAAGAAGAGACTTCAGGTTGCTGTGACATCAACCATCAGTGAATTCAATTTTTGTTGTTCTCCCTCACTCAAGCTGCAGTCAGACATAATGGACACAGATTTCACCAGCATCTCTAAAAGTTAGCCAAGGGAAAGACCAATTACGCTTACTTCATTCGGCAATTTCTGCGAAGGTAACTTCTAAAACATCCAGAAGGAAACTAAAATTGAAGAACACTGCTGTAGAAGAGAGAAGGAAGAGGCAGTAGGGTCCAGCTTATCTACCTGGAGGACTTTAGTCTACTTCAAAGCATGTAGCTGAGAAGGAAAATGTTTTGGATTTTAAAATTTGATTTACTCAGTTATAGATTTTTCAAAATTTTTTCCCATTCAAAATGTTCCACACGATGTAGTTTAGATTCAGTCCCTCTAAAATTTTCAACACATGTTCTTAGGAAGCAAACAAAGGTTTTTATCCTATAAATTTTTAATTTTCATTATATTTTAAAAGTTATTGATATAAAAAAGCAGAGGTTTAATCATTTTTTGGCGTTTTTTGTTTCCTCCATTCCTATTTTTTTTTATTCTGGAACTAAAGGCAGTATAAGAAATTCATATAACAGATCTTTTCTTCATAACCATCTGAGTGTTTTTAGATATTGAAAAATTAAAATTTTGAAAATTTTCACCAAGTGGAGCGGTTTGAATTTTGCCCAAATTTGTATCTTCACAAATTAATTACTCAAAAACTATTGTAGATATAAACACCAAATTTTGACTTCTGTGTTCACTATGCATCAGAATTAAGTGGTCAAAGTTTCAGCAAGATTGCTGGAATTCGATTGGTTGAAAATTGCTGGATTTGTTGTTTTCGGTGCTACAACTACATTTAATTAGTCATAAAAATATGTTAAGGATATCGTGTTGTGATTGAAAGCACTAGAATTACAAACTTCTAAAATTTGGACAAGCATTAAAAACTAATGATACAAGACGACGTTATGTTTTTGAGTTTTCTAGGTACACGCAGGTAATTCAAGTCAAATGTCGGTAATCTAATTTTAGATGGAACGCCAATACCTTCTGTACAAAATATATACGTGAACACAAAAGAAAGAAATTAACTTCTTGTTGCAGAAGTATCAGGAAACTTAAGTCAACAATAATTGATAATCGGTTTCTCGTGGATATGATAAGATAACGTGACTTAGGAATAAGCCTCTAGTAGATGCAACATTTATCTTATCCTTCTCAGACCCGTAGTGAAACAGACAATGACATTAAAACAAAACATGGTTCTTTATTTTACTAAAGATACAGGAAATGTCATAATATATTCAAAATTTGTTTTTTATTGCCGGAAGGGCATAACAGGAAGTATCACATATGATCTGTGGCTCCAAACACTACAATAATCTTATATGTACATGTTTGGTTTTATTAACTGTGATAGGTCAAGAAGCAGTTGCTGTCATTATTGAAGCAAAGAAATTCTTTGCAGAAGGAACATCTGATGAATGTTAATGCCTTACAACCCGAGAGTCGACATTTTCTATAAATGTGGATAGCCAATCAATTTCGTGTAAATACAACCAAATAGATTCCAAATGATTTGCCAGTAAGTTGTACAACCCTTAAATTAGAACTGAGTTATTTATTTAAAACACATGTCGTTTAGATAATCTTAAAAGTAATTAAAAGGATTCCAAAGTGTGAAAGCAGACGAAGGCTGTGGTGAAGCTCTTTGAATTTATGAAAATTTGTTTGAAAAAGAAAACTGAAAATAAATGAGTATTTTACAAAATTCAGGTATCATAGGTACGCAGTGTGCTGAGCATTAAAGTAGTGTACTTTAACCATGTGAAACTTACTTTAGGAAAAACAAACATTCAAACGATCATTTTGTTTCTCTTGGGCTTACATAACCTCAAAAACAAAACTTAGTCATTACTCAGTAAACGTTACTGGAACACCACTAAACTTACATGTCGGTGTGAATATAATAACGCTGTAGGTTTCTTCTGGATTCACTGAGACAGAGGTTCCTCAGCTGAGGCTTTCCAGAAATAATTAGCATCTTCCCCATCCAATGCAGCATTCCGTGGAAACTCATCTTCGCTGTCCTCAAACTCAAAATCAGATACATCTGGGTCTAGCTGATTAAACAAAGCTATCATCTCATCCTCTGTGACGTCTACAGATGAAGGTGAAACAGAAGTATTAAATTTGAAAAATCTTGACATTGAAGTGCTAAAGGACCAAAGTATCAAATATGATACCTTTATATTTTCAAACTATAAATTCCACATGGATGCGTAAAATAATTATCCAATATAAACAATAGCAACAGCATGCTCAAATGAAACATAAAACACCAAACAGTTTTCAAGACCACAGAAATAGCTATTTTATATCTGCGAGTAGTGTAGGAATAGCTGGGAGCCTCCATTTTGTATAGCTCTACCCTCTCCTGGTAGAGCAGTAAAGCTTGAAACATGTGAAAATCGCATTCTGCATGAAGTATTGAATGTCATACCACGGGTTCCAGAGAGAGATACACACTTAGGAATCGTTAAAAAAAAAAAAAAAAAAAAAAAAAAAAAAAAAAAAAAGTTTGAAATCTGGGTATCATCATACGTGGGAATGGAGGAATGTAAAGTAAACTAATCAATTACTACACATGCAAAATATAAAGTTATTATCTACATATTTTAATACAAATATCCATTTACTTTATACATATATACATAAAGCAACGTTTTCTATCCAATCATGTACATACTTTTATTAAAAACCTTACTTTCTCTGACATCTATGTCATAGGCGACACAAATGTAACCTATGGCGTAGCAGCCCTCTGTTATGTGTTTCAAATGCGAAGAGTTCTCGCCTTTAGCGTGAAAAACTGCTCCACGTGATGAAAATTTTCAACATTTTAAGTTTTCTCTCTCAAAAAATTATCAGATGGTTATGAAGAAAATATCTATCATACAAATTTCTTATACTGCCTTTAATTATAGAGGAAAAAGAATTAGATATGGAGCAAGCAAAAACAGCCAAAAATGATTAAATCTTTGAATTTATATATCAATAATTTTAAAAATATAAGGAATAATAAAACTTCATATAATAGAAACCCTTGTTTGCTTTATAACAACATGTGTTGAAAATTTTAGAGGGACTGAATCAAAACTGCATCGTGTGGAACATTTTGAATGACAAAAAATGTTGAAAACTGAGTAAATCAAATTTTAAAATCCAAAGCATTTTCCTTCTCAGCTACTTGCCTTGAAGTAGACTCAAACCCTCCAGATAGATAAGTTGGACCCTCTTGCCTTTTTCTTCTCTTCTACAGCAGTTTTCTTCAATTTCAGTTTCCTTCTGGATGTTTTAATAGTTACCTTCGCAGAAATTGCTGAATGAAGTAAGCGTAATTGATCGTTCCCTTGGCTTATGTTTAGAGATGCTGGTGAAATCTGTGTCCATTACGTCCGACTGCAGCTTGAGTGAGGGAGAACAACCAAAATTGAATTCACTGATGGCTGATATCACAGCAGCCTGACGTTTCTTCTTTGAAAGATATTGGCACAACAGAATGCAATTGTAAAGTGCCTTGCTTGTTGGTATCTTGACTAAAATACACAATTATGCTCCTTATGTTGACTATCGGAGAAAGAGTTGAAAACTACATTGGAAATGTCCTTCTCGGCCCAGGTGAACAGTTTTCTTTGACTTGTGATAGGGTCACCCACACTCTGTAGGTAATCCCATGAGTATCTTGTTCAACAAGCAGTTTTTGTAAATGATTTGTTATATTTTCAGTTCCTGGACAAGCTTTACATGTCTTTAAAAAACAGATGATGGGGGTTGCAGACGATTTGTGTCAAGCAGTACTTATAATTGGTTAAAATGGGATTTGAATTTGCAGTGAGACGATAAATATGATACCATCAAGCATTAATTTGACATTTTCGTGATGAGCACAAACACAAACTGAATGGGTTCCACTAGTTCCAAGAAGTACACATTCCTTAGGCCTTAATTCCGCAAATTTTGAAAACGCTATTCTGAAATCCGGATGCATATCTTTAAAGCTTTGGTAAGTTTCCTTAAGATTGCAAGTTTCAATCTTTTCTGTTTATGAATTCTGTTACCATTTTCTTCAATAGAAACTGCTTTTTTTGTGCCAGGCGTAAACCTACTCACGTCATCAGAATTATAAAATTCAAACACGTTTTTAAATGTAGATATGTCAAGGTTTTTTCCTGATCTGGTGTCTGGAGTTCCTAAAATTACTTTTTCTTTAGCCACCTTTTTAGATATTCGTATCATGTGAATTGACACATCAAAATGTTGTTTTATTTACTTGTAAGACCAGCTGCCAAAATTCATCAGTATTTGTATTTAGAGAGTTTTGTCATCAGTTTCAAGGAAAAAAATTATTAGATTCTGTATTATTTAAGATTGATGTGAATTTTCATTTGAAGTGGAGTCTGCAATATGAAATACTTTATCCTTCATTGCCTGCGATAGATTCTGAAACTTATCCCGAGGATAGCGTTTTGGCGACGATTTTCCTTTCTTAACAGTGATTCTCCTATTGTCACTAAACTCTCATCTGTTTTCTTGCTGCGTCTTTTGTTTCCGTACTTACTGCATCACTGTAGGATGAGGTAAAACTATCACTATCTGCATTTTCACATTCTTCTAGTACTACACTTTCACTAGCACATAACTCAGTTCTACTTTGTTGCTTTGGAAGCTTAGAAATTTTCTTGCAACAATTGTCACACCATTTCAAATCACGAGATAGATTTACACCTTCCAGTTTGAGCTTAATGAGCATTGCTGAGGTTACCGGCCTTAACTTTTTATGTCCTACTCTGTGGTTAACTAGTTTGAATGGATTAAAACAGTAACAATAACTCCTTTCAACCAAACCTGAGATGATGAAAAACAACTTCCACACTTCAAAGTTACACAAAATGTCAGTTGACAACATATTGAGGTTTCAACTTATTATTATACATCTGAACAGTAAACAGCGGAAGTTAAGTGATAGCTCGCCCACGCGTTCACAACACTCTCGGTCCAGACGTGAATCGCCACACGCGCTACGAGTAAAGTATTTATAACACCGCGTTTTACTTCAATCCCATTCTGCAACTAATGAAATTCAATGCACGATATTTAAAAGATTATGATAATAGGTTTTCCGTTTTTGTAAAGTAACAAACTGCTAATTAAGACACATTTTGAAAAACTTACCCACCTAAATTGCGCCCACTTTTTTGTTTTCACCGAACCTTAAAAAATGGCATATTTAACTGCATTATTGTTACTTCATAATGTCTCAAACACTAACATTTAATTATTCATATAATCTTTCTTATAACGATTTTCATAGAGTACAGCAGGGAATATATGGAAAATATAATATTCAATAAAGCTCTGAATAATCGTGCCAGACCAAAAACAAAATAGACGGGTTATCTAATCTCTTTTAGGTGTTACGTACAAAAAGTTTGGAGAAAATACAAAAAGGTCATATCTCAGACGTGTTCGTTTTGACATGCAATACTCATGTACATCTCCTTAAGATTTCATCTGATGCCAGCCTTTGGTACACAGGCATTAGTTTCCTTACGACATCAGGCCTCAAGTATGTTCCCATTGTTGTGTTATGTTTAGGTGTTTCTTTCCATGTATCGTTTAGCCTATTTGTGATCCTAACTATGTATACAGTCAACAGAAGGTCAGTTGTTTCAAAGAATGTGTTATCTATAACCTATATAACAGTTATATGCACGTATTGATGTATAAAATACCTTTATAAATGTCAAATGTCACAATAAAACTCATCAATTATATACAAACAGTATGTAGTGCTTTTTTTCCCTTTCTTTTTATTTATTTATTATTTTTACATATTTTCTTTCAATTCATAGAAACTACAATCAGGACCCGATTTGGCTTTGCACTGGTTCTTCCCTGGCACTTGTTTGGCTTTTGTCCTGCTTCTGCCCTGGCTCCACTTTGGTTTTGCTGTGGTTCTGCCCTGGCTCCTCTTTGGCTTTGCTGTGGATCTGTCCTAGCTTCTCTTTGGCTTTGCCCTGCTTCTGACCTGGCTCCTATTTGGCTTTGCCCTGGTTCTGCCTAGGCTCCTCTTTGGCTTTGCTGTGGCTCTGCCCTGGCTAATCTTTGCCTTTGCTCTGGTTCTGCCTTGGATCCTCTTTGGCTCTGCCCTGGCTCCTCTTTGGCTTTGCTTTGGTTCTGCCCTGGCTCCGCCTTGGCTTTGCTCTGGCATTGCCCTGTTTCCTCTTTGGCTTTGCTCTGGCTCTGCGCTGGCTCTGCTTTTGCTCTGCTCTGGCTCTGCCTTGGCTCCGATCTGGATCACTCTGGCTTCCCTCCGTGTGCACTCTGTCTCACTCTTAACTTCACTCTAACTTAGCTCTGGCTAGACTCCAGCTCCCGCTCCTATCTCGCTCTGGCTCACTCTAAGTTCATTCTTTAACTTACCTCTGCCCTGGCACTGACTTCGCTATGGCATCGCTTTGGCTAGGCTCCGGTCAACGCTGTCGCGCTCACTCTAACCTCAATCTATTTTACTCTATTTTCACACTAACTTAGCTCTGCCTAGAATTCGGCCTACCTTCGGTCCACCTCTGGCTTCGATCTGGCCTCACTAACTTCATTCTTTAACTTAACTGTGGCTTGGCTCTGGCTAGGTTCCCGCCCCGCTCCGTTCCTTCTCTGGGTTGGCTCTGGCCTCACACTAACTTCATTCTGTAATTTAACTCTGGCTTCGCTCTGGCTAGGCTGCGTCTTCGCACCTGTTCCGCTCTGTCTTGGTTCTGGCACCGCTCCGATTTCATTCTGGCCTGGCCTTGTCCTTTCTTTTACCTCAATCTAAATCCACACTAATCTAACTCTAGCCTAATTCCTGAGCAGTGACCGCAGTTGGTTTGAAACCTGATGATAAAGTGAAGCCATAGCGAGGATAGAGCGGGGTAGGAGCCTACCCAGAGCGAAGTTAGAGTGGAATTAGTTTGGGGTTTGAGTGAAGCATGAGCGGCCCCAGAGCAAAGAAAAAGCAAAGCCGAGGTTGTGCCAGAGCAAAGTTGAAGTAAAGTTAACGTCAAGTCGAAGAAAAGTTATACCAAAGTAAAATACAGTTTTTGAAAGGGTGCTGATGACCATGGACCTGACCGCCCTTATATATAAATCATCATATTATACAAACACATACTTTATATCTGATACCATTTTTATGTCGTTATTCATTTCAGAGAAATTCCTTGTTATTTGCTTGAATGTTTCAGTAGACACAATACAATAATGCAAGTCGATATTGGGCTGTAGTTGTGAAAGTGTAATGTTCCAACCAGAATTTCGATGTCTAAACTTTAGTGAGAATTAATACTTTGAAGTCCTCAAATAAAAGAAACCTGTTTACAAATGATATTGAGTCAGAGTGAGAAAGTAAAATCCCTAGCCTGGACTTAAACATGCACCCAAATATGGATATCAAAGAAGAAAATATTTGAGCAAGTTTCCAGTTTCAATAAGCTGTGGGCGAATATATATGAACGGCGACAGAGAGATAAAAAATGAACAAAATTTACGTACCTAACCTAGCTAGAGCTTTGTGATGCTGAGCTACTTCATAAAGATCGTTTCATTGGATTTATATCACATATATGTGCACTATATATTATACATGCTGCAATAATTCCTTATTAAGAAGGAGCTACAACGCCAGTAATATACGAAGGAAAAATATTTAATTTATCAGAGTTATGCAAGTTTCAGCAGACCTTCGTTCTCGAACACAACAATTAAGGTTTCTCTATATTTATTGTTCTATGCACTTAAACTCCAAACTAATTTCGTTCGCATTTAGCTTTCGTTTTCCAAATGGAAAGAAAGGATAACTATTTTATTATTTTGGAAAATGTTCTTTATAACTAAGATATATTTATATATAAATATGAATAATGACTGGGCTGCCATCTGTAAAGCCTACGTGTACTACGTGTTGTAAGAGATTCCCGCAGTGTCGCTCTGGTCGCAGTCACTCAAGAAACACGCGGGACATTTGAACTGCAGGTTTTTACCGTACGGCTTTCTATTTGGTGTTATTTTTTAAATTAATCACAGTAAGCTCCGTTACATAACTTGTGATACTGCATTTCCTGCTATAAGGATAGTCTATTTGGTATTGAATAATATATAATAATATAGTACTCCAAAAATTTTCTACGCACAACGCAATTATCAAACTCATCAAGAGATATCATTGTGCCTGATTTTTTAATTTTTCCTCGAAGTTTTATCCTTAACACCAGTTGTTGAAGCATTTTCTGTT
Source organism: Mantis religiosa (assembly GCA_030765055.1). Taxonomy (NCBI): domain Eukaryota; kingdom Metazoa; phylum Arthropoda; class Insecta; order Mantodea; family Mantidae; genus Mantis; species Mantis religiosa. Next base: position 6,960,090 of record JAUKNK010000031.1, on the reverse strand, counting down.
CATGATGGCTGTCAAAAAACTTTCACACTAATTTTGCTACCCTAACTGTTGGTTTCTCAATGAGTACCAGTAACCTTTTGTCCTTTATTTCTTGTCTACAGAACTCTATACATGCTTTTCATCAGAATGGGATACCTTTCTTGTTTGTAACTTAGAAGATGCCTCCGCATTTAAACTCTTCAGAAGCACACGTCAGAGCAAGCACTGCAACCGCCACTATACTATTAGAATTTTAACCACACCAGAAAATGTTTAAAGAAACACCGCGTTGAACTGCACTACATCTGCACGTCACACTAGAAGCGTCTCGGTATTGTTGATGTTTGCGTCATCAGAACTGTACCTGCGGTGGGTGTTGTTGTATTTTAGTTAAGTCATATCGTTAAGTCATATCGGATGGTGAATAAATTGGGTGAAATGATGCTCAAATGTGTCCGGGGTCCAAGGAGCTTAGAGTTATCCGATATTCGTCTTGAAGTATCAGGGAAAACCCCGGAAAAACCTTATCCAGGTAACTCACCCTGACCGAGATTCAAACTCGGGACTTCTTGAACGTGATGTAGACACGCTACCATCTACGCTACCGAGGCGGGCGTACCTGCGGTATTCCGCCCGCTTGTGACGTATCTGTTTAGTAACGCTTCTCGCCGAGTGCATTCATATCGTTGCCGACTAGTAAAAGAAAAATCCCCCAGCTATTATTTAGAGGGAAGTTTCATTGAATATGCCTAATATTATAGCAAGGAAAATAATTACGACAAATTGAAATAGGTTACGTGGTAAATAACTATTATTTTGAATGTTGAACTGAAACAAAGTAAAAATATATGAATGATTCTAATAATTTTCACACGTCTGTACTAATGTAAGATATAATTTTTGTTTCCAGGTGAATGTGTTTGGAGCAGGATTACTGCGACTGGGTCTAGTCCCTGGAGATCGACTGGCAATATGGGGCCTCAACTCCAGCCAATGGTACTTCGCGTATTTGGCTGCTGCCAACATTGGGATTATAGTGGTCAGTACACCTCATGTGTCAACACCTTCTTTTTATTTTGCTTCACCTTTCTGTGTATTGGTAGCGTTTCGTGTGTATGATATTTACCGGCAGTAAACTGGGCTACACTGACACGTTAGCTAAAATGTTCTTATTTCTTCCTAATGAGATTTGACGGCTATGAAAATTTGATCATCATTCCACTATTTCTCTTCCTTTAGTTGCTGACAGATCATGGCCTCTTTATTAGAAGTTTGCACCAAACAGGAACAATGATCAATGATCCGAATTTTGTGGTCGGAGGGCATAATAAAGATCAGAATCCATCAAAGACATTAGGCACAATACAGGAACAGCGTCTTGCCACAACAGAGTGTCTACGTATTGACTGACGAATTCATAAATGGTAGCACAAGTGCTACACATGAGGAAGGAGTCGGACAATCAGCTACGGCCACAACTGATGAAAACTTTGCTTTGCATGTGACATGGTTCTGTTAGACAAGTGACTATTGATGAAGTTTGATGGATTTTGGCCCCTGATACGTCTTCCAACCACAAAAATCGGATCATTGATCATAGTTCCACTTTGGTATAAGCTTCCAATGAAGTGGACATGATCTATCTCCCTTTTCTTTAATTTATTATTTGTCTGATCAGCAGTATTGCTATACAAGCCACTCATAAATTACATAAGTATTGCATACAAATTAATAACTGAGCAATTACTGTCCTCTATCAGATACAACAGGAGATGAATATATAATATAAACAGAAAACAATTAAGAATACATTTGAATGAAAGATAATAAAACACAAAGTATATAAAAGGATAACTAACACATACAATAACATTAAATAAGATGGATAACAATTGACAAGTGGGGTTAGATATGCGAGGCTAGATTATGATCAGTGGTGTTATGTGAAAAATAGAGGATATACCTTGAATTAGTGAGAAAAGTCGCTATCTTCTGAATCAATAAGTAGGATGTCTTGAGGAAGTTTTCTTTTCAATCTGATCCTTCCGAAGTTTCTTCGTCCAATGTCATAGGTTACAGCGGCTGGTACTTCGGATAATCTAACGAAGAATGTCTTTGATATCAATTTGAAGTACAGATGTATGGGAAGAATACCAAGTTCCTGATGGAGTTGATTATTTCTAATGATCCATGGAGCCTTTGTAATACTGCGGAGAAATTTGTTTTGTATAACCTGAAGTCGATGAATATGCACCCCATACAGGAGCAGCGTAAGATATTATGGAGCGGATAAGAGACTTGTAGATCAATATTGTCACCTAATTATCGGAAGGCACGGCCAGCTAGCAGCCGGGTGGCCAGCAGGAGACCTTCAGCCCACGCCTACCCATGTATCTGGTAGCGGTAGCGAGGGGATGGCTGGAAAAACATTACTAGCCATCTATTTCCCTTCCCACCAGACGTCTGGAAACTTCGGGATAGTTGTGCACGCCGCGAACCTTCCAGAAACGGCGATCTTCCCTATATAAGGCCTGCAGTTGGCGAGTCAGTTCAGTTCTTGGCGAGCAGCCGTGAGGAGCGCCGCGTGAGTGAACTGACCGAAAAACTATGTACGTGTATCAGGGGAGTTGTACGTAATTGCGAGTGCAGAGTGGAACTGAGACAGACGAACTGGTGAATTGTAATTGTTAGTGATACGTAATTCTATGTAATCGGCAAGTGTTCCAACTGTAACTCGGTGGAAATAAAGAACATTTTGAGTTTGTGCAATTGGACTTTTAATTTCACGAAGACACAAAGTCACAATACAGAGCACTCCAGACCAAGCTGTGATTTCTTATGTAGCAATGGATAAAGCTTTTAAATTCTAGAAGTGGCTATTTTGGAAATGTAAGATATATCAGAATACCCGGTTAAATTAGTGCCAAGCATTACGTCTAAATATTTAACTGGTGTTTCTGGAGACTTCCATGTTAGTTGTTTTCCCTGCAGATCCAACAGGGGTGGATTTTGATAAGATCTTAAGGAGAATTTTTTCGTTTCCATTTTATTAGTATTTAATACTACCCGCCACATTTTGAACCACTTAGACAACATATTTAATGATATTTGTAGCCTGTTGATTGCAGTACTTAAGTCTGGATTCGAATAGAAAATAACGGTGTCATCGACATACATAGCTGTGGATATGGGATTTGTATTTGGAAGGTCGTGCATGAATATATCGAATAATAGTGGTGCCAGAATTGATCCTTGTGGAACTCCTGCTGCTATTGTTCGAAGATCAGATATGTAACTGTCTATTCGTACTAAAAATTGGCGCTGTGAGTTAAGACTTTCAATTATTCTGATCAGATAATCTGAGGGTCCAATTCTATGTTGTTTTACCAGTAAATCAGTGTGCCATAGCGTATCGAAAGCTTGAGCTATATCTATAAAAATGGCAGGGGTACTGTTTCTTTTCAAATCTTTTTATGATGCTTTCAGTAACTCTTAGTAGTTGATGAGTTGTAGAATGCAGAGGATCAAAGCCCAATTGATACGAGGGATAATGTTTTTGTAGACAAATTCTGTTAAGCCTTTTTGGATTATTTTCTCAAAAGGTTTGGATAAATTTGTAAGCAGATTGATTGGCTGATAACTTGATGGAAGATGTTTCGGATTTTGAGGTTTGAGGAAAACTATTATTTCTGCTATTTTCCATTAACGAGGGAAGTAGTCAATTCTTAGAGAGCAGTTCAAGATTTCACCAGGTAAACAAGTGTTTTCATTGTATCTTTAGTACTATGTTTGGTATGAGGTCATGTCCTGGAGATTATGATCTATCTGCAACAAAAGGAAGACAAATGGCGGAATGAGAATCAAACTTACGTAGCAGGACCGTAACATCATAACAATCAAATACAGACAGAATTCAGTATGTCCAATATAAGAAACATTAACGATGACTCACCCTCGTAAATTATTAATTTTATAAGAGAACATTGAATATTTCTGTTAAATTATTATTTTGAAGTATATCTTTTTATTACTTTCAGAATGACCTATAAAAATAAATGTACATTTAATTGCAGTAACTTTTTTGCTAAATTCTTTTGATTGTTTTTAGAGACAAAGCTTTCATCTATTTTCAACCATAAAAATAAGACCTGAAGCTTTCCTGGCGAAGAATACGCCCACTTACTTCTCGGGCAGACAGCCAGGTGAAAAGATGATTAGATATCAACGTTTCGGGAGTGTGTATCTCTCCCATCATCAGGATATTTATAAAATGTTATAACCACAAATGAAATACTGGATATAACACAACTATAAACAAAGACAAAACACTATCAAAATTTGCATTACTGAACAAAAGACTGTTTCCAGTAAATTAAATGCCAGGTCAGGAGATGGCGTGAGTATAGAAAATTGTGTCAAAGAAACGTAACTACTTATCTTGATTATAGAGCTGTATTGATCTTTGCTTATTAATTCGACGGATTTCCATTTTATGGCCGGTTTCCAAGAGGAGCTGAACTGAAATCCAGCATCACGATTAAGCGTGCTCCTTTCAGAGGAAATCGCCAAAGCCTCCTTAGTTCTCTGCTCCCAGTAACTGTTGCATTTTGCCAAGATGGTCGTCACCCGAGAATTGGCTCTATGGTCGTTATCAAAACAATGCTCTGCCAGCCCAGAATGAAGAGACAGTCTGTACAATCTGTAGAAGAATCAGTCCTGTTATTTTAACATCATTCTTGGCTTCCTGCAAGAGAATAACCAAGGCATTGTTGCAGGGCAAACTGGACCCAGCATCACCAGGAAAAGAAGTACTCACAAGGCTGAAGAAGATTGAACCAAAAGCCGTGGTATGTGCCGAAAATTACGGTACTACCAACTGTGTAGAGGAAATGGGACATATCAGCTCTGAACTGGGAAATCCTATTGTCATAGCCATCAGCGACAAACATTACCCGTAAGTATACAGAGATATCAATTATAATACCTTTAACTTTAGATAAACCAACTAAAACTTTCTAATACACACATCTAGCAGCCTGTCTCTGTTGCGCAGGTGGCAGCGCGTCTATCTCACTTCAACAAGTTCGGAGTTCGAATCTCACTCAGGTTGAATTATCTGGAACCGGTTTCTTTGCCGGGATTTTCACTTATTCCTTAGCGACAAATTTTGGGTAACTGCAGGCTCACTGAATCCTGAACTCATTTCCGTATTATTTCATTAATCCTCTGATAAGACTTAACTTTGGAAGTTTCCACTTAACCTGAAAGATCAATGTCTGGTAACTCTAAGCTCTATGTACCCTGTACACATTGGAACATCATTACATTCATCGTCCGATATGACTTAACCTTGGAAGTTTTCTCTTATCCTGAAAGATGAATGACTGGTAACTCTAAGCTCTATGTACCCTGTACTCATTTGAACATCATTTCATTCATCGTCCGATATGACAACGTTGGAAGTTTTCTGATATCCTGAAAGATGAATGCCTGGTAACTCTAAGCTCTATGTACCCTGTACTCATTGGAACATCATTTCATTCATCTTCCGATATGACTTAACTTTGGAAGTTTTCTCTTATCCTGAAAGATGAATGTCTGGTAACTCTATGCTCTATGTACCCTGTACTCATTGGAACATCATTTCATTCATCGTCCGATATGACTTAACGTTGGAAGTTTTCTGTTATCCTGAACGATGAATGTCTGGTAACTCTAAGCTCTATGTACCCTGTACTCATTGGAACATCATTTCATTCATCGTCCGATGTGACTTAACGTTGGAAGTTTTCTCGTATTCTGAAAGAGGAATGTCTGGTAACTCTAAGCTCTATGTACCCTGTACTCGTTTGAACATCATTACATTCATCACTCGTTATGACTTAACGTTGGAAGTTTTCTCTTATCCTGAAAGATGAATGACTGGTAACTCTAAGCTCTATGTACCCTGTACTCATTGGAACATCATTTCATTCATCTTCGGATATGACTTAACGTTGGAGGTTTTCCCTCTTTCCTTTGGAAGTACCGATCACAAGGTGCAAGTCAAGGCGAAGAGGTGAAAATCGCATGGTGAGAGATCCGGAGAATAAGGTGGATGAGGCATGATCTCAATGTCTATTTCTGCGATAACATCTTGAGTTACACGAGCTCGATGAGCAGGGCCATTATCCTGATGGTAGATCCATCCTCTCTTTGCGAGATCTGGTCACTTTTCGGCGATTTTTTTCTTCAGTGGCCCCTTCAGTACGTCACAATAGTAAGCAGCAGTTACTGTGCGTTGATTAGTTACAACATGATCATACAGAATGCTCTGTTTGTCAAAGAATACGACATGCATGACCTTTCCTGCACTTTTCTGAACTTTTGCTTTCTTAGGCCTAGGGCTCGATGAATGTTTCCACTGCGAACTCTCCTGTTTTGTTAACGGGTCGTAATGGTGGAACCAACTCTCGTCACAAGTGATGACCCTATTCAGAAAGTCTGGCTCCCGTCGTAACCTTGCGAGCCATTCTTGACACGTCATGACGCGGTGAGCCTTCAGCACGTGCGGTAACCATTTTGCTACAACTTTTCGATAGCCAAGATTATTGCGAAGTATGTCGTCTACAGTTCCAACAGACAAATACATTATGTCTGTAACTTTCGAAATTGTTATGTGACGATCTTCTCGCACAATTACGTCAATTGTGTTAATGTTGACTTCCGTTTTTGCTGTTACTGGTCTTCCAGGGCGCGGAGAATCTTGAAGGTCTTCATGACCCCCTTTGAAACGTTTATACCACTCAAAGACTTGTGTTTTGTCTAAAGCTTGGTCCTTGTATGCTTGCTGCACCATTTCAAATGTTTCTGTAGGAGTTTTGTCTAACAGAACACAAAACTTTATTGATACACGTTGCTGCAATTTCAGTTTCATGGTGAGTACAGTAAACACGAGCTCACGTATCGGGCTCTAACTCCCAACTGATTGACTCTGCATGACTGGCACTCACAGCACTGCTAGAGGAAGGATTCACCTTTCCACTACTGGGAGCCGTGGCACTCCAGGGCGGTTTACTTAAATACAATTAAATTAGTTCGGTTATTTATTGAAGGACCCTCGAACATGTTTGCACTCCTCTAACCAAATTCCCTGAAGTTTTACGGAGAGCATCCTCGCCAATGTTACTTATTTCGGTTGGAATGGATTCCTTGAGAACATCAATTGTCCATGGTCTATTCTTGTACAGTCTCTTGTTAGTTACTTCCACAAGAAAAATCCGCTGAGGAGAGCTGGGGGCTACAGTGTTTTTTTTTTTTTTTTTTTTTTTTTTTTTTTTTTTTTTTTTTTTTTAGATTATTCGACTATCAAAGAAATGGTTACAAGTTCTTGGGTCACAAGATCGAACTATTTGAAGTAGACATGAGGCGGTCCGGCCAGTAGCGAACAACGTCGAGCCCTCCCTTGTGCTCATCGCCTCACAACTAAGGATTGGTGGCGTGAGGAGTTCAAGGAAAGGGAGATTGTAACCGGTTCGAGGTGACTTGTAGCTTCCGCATGAGAACTCTCATCTGTACTTGAGGAGTGGGTGCGTCCTGACTAGTTTTGTGTTGAACAATGCCACCTCGGACCTCCTAGACAGAAGTTTATTGTTTCCTTAGGCTGCTTTGGTCGCAACCGTAAAGTCGTCGTCGGTGTGGTTGCTCTGTTTAGCGTCACTGTCAATATTGTGATGTGAAGAACGGAGGCAGCAGCACTGCGTAGTCGAACTGGATATATTTATCGTCTCCCCTATATATTACTCTTTGTGCTAACTCTCACTGGAGAGATTGTTAGATATTACCCTTTGTCTCTGTGCATGGCGCGGAAGTGTACTTCATAGGCGGCGCCGAATACGCCTCCGTCTCACGTAGAACTCAGGACCGAAGTGTTCTTACCAGAAAAACCTACTTTCCGCCAACACTTTCAATTAACCCCACTCTAGGTATTTCTCGGAGTTTGCAAAATCTCGTGAACAAATATCAATTTTCTATTGGCTCTTAACTATCCCCACTTGAGATCAATGTTCAGAATTTCCAGTTCCGGACCTAACATCAGAGACGCTTTCTCTAACGTTCCGCATGCAAAAATTTATGCGAGGGCATGTTCTCTGCGCAACAGTCAAAATCTTATAGCCTGTTGTCAGAAGTACGCATGGGATTTTAACAATGAGTTGGTTTCTGACTGGAAGGTGCCAAACTTGCCTTGAGGGAAAAACAAACAATAGAGTAGGGTTTTTTGTTTACAGTGATTGAAAAGGGAGTTTACTAACCTTCGTAGAGGGGCCTTGTCACTGTGACGGTCTCCGGAGTATATGCTAGCATTATGGCATATGTCTATTCTGGTATACGTCATTTATTTATATTTATTCATTTGTTTGTGTTAGTATCTTTCTGATATCAGGTTATGTGTCTTTTGAGTGTTCCTAGGTGACAGGGGCTGCGTCAATTACTACAAATAACAGAACAGAGAGGAAAATACATATTTTTATGTTGTCACAACAATATAAGAAATGTAACACAAGATAATAAGGGTTTGTAACTGAAGATGTCAAATGCGGTGTTTCAGGAACACCATTCGTTTTGAAGATGTGTCATCAGATGTAACACCTGAACTGCTGAACAAGGTACAAGAACTGAAGAAGCTGGTACAGCCTGACTTTGGATGTGACATTATATATACCTCGGTATGTAACTACAACTATTGTATTGTTAATAGCAACCACACAACATAAGCATGGCAGCAGAAATGTGGAAGTCAAGATACAGTTTGTCACAGCAAAGGAAGTCCCAGCGGAATGAGTCGCGGGGGGGGGGGGGAATTGCAGTTCCAAAACCCTACTTGGTAGTTGTTTATGAAACTTGGCTCAGTAGAGTTACAGCTCATTAAAAAAAACAAAAAACATTCTACCACATCTTCTTGTATCAATAATACCTTGTCGGTTTTATTATACTGTACCCATTAGCCAAACAGCGTTGCTGAACACCACCATGGTCATCTTCAAGTTATCAAAAGTAAAGGAACGGTGGTTGTCAGCTAAAACTGCTTTATACTTTGAGAAACTTCTCTCCACTTCTATAGATGTTATAGATGCTTATTTGAAAACCACTATGTCACTGTGTGTTAAATCCTGTTTAAAAATGTCAGTTTTGAAGTTTTCTCCTGACAAGATACACTAGGGAACACGTTTTTTGTACCCGAAACAAAATAGGATAATTCTTATGCAAAATGACTCGCTGATTCCAAAAATGCCTCTGAAACTGCTGTATCACGTAACGCTTTTGATATATTCTTATTCTTTTATATAAAATTACAGAAATGAGGTATGATACCAATTCATATTGACTTAATTTAAAATAATAGCCATTGACTCTTCTAAATACAGCTTAAAGGCAGTGTTGCTTCATAATGGCAGTTTACTACCTTCAATACCTTTATTTCATGCCATAGGAATGAAGGAGACATACGATTCCATGTCCATCATTTTAGATGCTATTAGTTATCAAAACCATGGCTGGGAAATTTGTAGTGACCTCAAGGTAGTTGCATTGCTAACGGGTTGCAGGGAGGTTTCACAAATTATTGCTGTTTTTTGTGCTTATGGGACAGTAGGGCAACTGACAAGCATTTTATAGTGAAAGAGTGGGGGAAAAGGGAAGACTATACCCCTGGAGCAAGCAATGCTAAGTATGTGCCTCCAGTAGACCAAAACAAAGTTCTTCTCCGCACACTTCACATAAAGCTCGGGTTAATGAAAAATTTTGTTAAAGGTTTGGACAAAAGTGGAAGTGAATTTGAGTATTTAAGAAGTATCTTTCCCAAAATAAGTGAATCTAAATTGAAGGAAGGTATATTTGTCGGTCCTCAAATAAGACTACTTCTTAAAGACAGTGTTTTTGAATCAAAGATTAAACGTGTTGAACTGGCAGCATGGAAATCATTTAAATCAGTGGTGGAAGACTTCCTGGGCAATAACAAAGAAGAAAATTATGAAACTTCATTCTCAGAGCTATTAAGGAGCTACAAAGAAATGGGTTGCCGTATCTCACTTAAAATCCACTTTTTGCACTCTCACCTTGATAGCTTCCCTAAAAACCTAGGAGCTGTAAGTGATGAGCAAGGTGAGCGTTTTCACCAGGATATTTCTGAGATGAAAAGACGTTACCAGGGTATCGCTGGGATTCAGCCATGTTGGGAGACTATTGTTGGTTCCTCAAACGGGAGAGTCAATACAAAAAAAGGCAACTGTGAAGCATTGCTGAGATAATTCAGGTATTGGTTTTCATGATAATTTGTGTTTATTTATTTTAATAATAATTAATAATGATTATTATTATTTTCAATGTTATTTGGCAATAAAATACCTATTATTTTCAATTAATGAAATATGAGTTATCACATCACATTTCTGTAAGTTTTCATAAAAAGTTATAAATACCTAAAATACGTTACGTGATACAGCATTTTGAGGGGCATTTTTGGAATCAGCAGATCAGTTTACATAAGAATTTGCCTATTTTGTTTCGGGTATATGAAAATAATTTTTTTTTTTTGTTCCCCAGTGATATCGGCAATCTGACAAACTGATATCCTTTATTGTTGTCCAACACAGATTTTAGTTTCTCTCTAATTTTGTCCCTAATCTCAACTTTTACATTTTGTATCCTCTCTTCCACAATCCTCACTAACTCAGATATTTTGGGCTTAGCTGTAGCTTCACACAATGGGGCAGCACAATTAGAGTTCGGAAGACATTCAACAAGGGTTAACATTGTCCCAAGGGTATTGAAATATCTATACAGAGTTGCTAATTTGGAGGAAAACAACATTATCAGGGAATGTTTTCTTTTGCAGATGAGAAACAAAAGGGTGAGAGTCTTGGTCGCAAAAAGTAAGGGAACAGATAAGTATGGGACGTATTTGGAGATACGAGGAGTATTATTATAGGGGCTTCTGGAAAGAGGTAGAATTAAGGCTGGAAGATTTAGATAGCCAAGTTATATTTACCAGTGTAATGGAGAAAAGATCATTGAGGACATATAGGGAAATAAAGACAGTGTGGGGGGGGGAGAAGTACATAGATGTTTGTAATAAGTCAGGGCGAGAAGGATTTCCCCGGGCAAGGACAGGAGTTAGAAATTTGAAAGGTATTAGATATGAAACGGATACAGGGAAATGCCCAATGTGTGGAGAATAGGATACAGATTTGCATAGTAATCTTTATTGCAAACAAAGATATGGAGAGAAGAAATTTGGCAACAAAAGTGGGACAGCTTTAGGGAGGGTGGAGGTATTAATAGTAAAGAAGATGTTATTGGTAAAAGGAGAAGAGAATGAAAGAAATATAGGTGAATATCTGGGGAAAGTTAGAAACGGTGAAGATTGAGGAAGAATCAGTAACAATTAAGGGCTGGAAAATTAGAACGAGGGATACAAGGGTGAGGAGGGTCATCACCAAGGGTTATGTGTATTGAGACCGAGACTCGAGGCAAGCAAGTAGGAAGGGTATGTCAAATGTGAATAAGCTATTTAGCTATTGTGTGGAAGAAATGTTATAAATGCCAATGTATCAATGAAATTGTATGTAGAAGAAAGATGAGAAATAAATATAAAAACATACTAACTCATTCGACTTATCCAATGTCATGCCACGTTCAAGGCGCGTTATGGTATACGTCAAAAATGAACTTTTTTACTTAACGAAAGCTAATTTACCTTGGATTTGAGTATTAGAAAACAGATCTTGTGCGCTCTCGATAGCCTTAGAATCTACTCTATCTAAGCTATTCACCACTTCTCTCACTATTTGAAAATTGTCACAGTGCAGCTAACCATGTACCCGGGCGTGTTTAAATTGTTGCCGGGGGCAAAGCTTTATTAGGGACTTTTTCTTTGAAATAGAAACTTCGAGTTGGCGCTTTCAGAAATATTTTCTTTACTGTAGAAATTATAGTGTTGATCTGACCTGTTTCGCAATTCGATGAAAATCATGGGCCAAGCACGTAACATGCACCATCTGATTGTAAAATGATTGGTTCGATTTTGCCGCCTTTAACATGTAAGGCACCGCGTCTGTTAGGAAGAGGAGCACGTTGTCATGCTATATTCTACTAGGCCACAATTAACACATGGATTTATCGAACAGTTTACATATCTAACAGTGGTGAACAGTTTTCATAACCTCTGAGTTCAGAAGAAACATTTGTCCGGCACTAGTAGTTTCTAGCATACCTATCTCTACATTGGCTACATAACGCCCTTCTGAATCGGTTGTGTCATCAATTGATACTCACATTTTTTCCCATTCACATATTCCCGTATTCAGTTTAACGTATCTTAATAACATTCTTGTAGGTAGCTTTTACGCAAAGTTGATTCGTCTGGAATTGAATGAGCAGTGTGACGTTCAAGAAAATCTTGTAATTTGGAATTACTCAATTTTCCTAACGGAATATTTGCATTAACATACACTTCACATAATTATTTATAAAAGTAAGATGACTTGTTACTTGACGTAGAAGCCGTTTCTTTTAACAGTAACTGAGACACAAATGTTTTTGGTGCCCAACCTGTTGTCCGGTGAACCGTTTGTCTGCAGCGACTTTAATTTCGCACACTTTACAGAACAATACAGCTCCAACAGTAGAGAATATTGTCACCCAATTATCGGAAGCCACGACCGACTGGCAGCTGGGTGGGCGACAGGAGGCATTTAGGCCACGCCCACCCATTTGTCTTGTAGCGTTCACTGAGGGGATGGTTGGAAGAGCATCAATAGCCGCTGTACGCCTCTTTCCCCACCCCCTGACTCCTGGAACAATCGGGATGATGTTCCGAGCCAAGAAACTTCCAGAAACAGCGATCTTCCTATAAAAAGGGGCTGCAGTAGGCCAGTCAGTTCAGTTCTTGGCGAGCAGCCGTGAAGAGCGCAGTGCTAGAGAACGAACTGGGAGACTGCGTACGTGTATCAGAGGAGTTTTACGTAATTGCGAGTGTAGAGTGGACCTGTAACAGACTAACTGGTGGATTGTAATTGTGTGCGCCACCTAATTCTATGTAATCGGCAAGTGTTCCAAGTGTAATTCGGTGGAAATAAAGAACATTTCGAGTTTGTGCAATTGTAATGTTAATTCTACGAACCCACAAAGTCACAATATGTTTCCGCCAGACTCTGAAGCGTAGTGTTTCAAACGGAACGCAGTTGACTTTTTTTGTTTCGGTATTTCAGTACCTCAACACAACAAATTTACACACCTCACAAACTACTCTGCTTACTGCAACACTTCTAGCTCCTGAAGTCCTGACTGATGTAATCCACGCGTATTGTATGATGTATTCGGCAATGTCTCGAATTGATGCGTCATATATTCAGCAGCACTGTTAGGACGCTGACCTCTGTTAATTACATGTTTACCACACTTACAAAGTTACTATTTCATAAAAATGATGATAGAAATGAACATTCAATCGCAGATTAGTTTTAACTCCCCCGCTAAAAGCCCATGGGACTGGGTCAGGTCCGGCACGGAAATCAAACCGGTCCTCCCAAATGAGAGCTACATATGAAAATGCGCTTTAAATTTGTGAAAAAAGAAAGAAAGTGGCCGGAAAATGCATCTAAATGTTGAAGAATAACCTTATTATAAAAATGTGGAAAAAATGAAATTTAATGACCTATATATATACACCTATTTGTTCCAGAATGCATTTATTTCCAATAAGCATCGTCTGTGAGTACTCAGAAAAATATGACTTTACATCAAAATCCGGGACTAGTCATGAGCATTTTGATTAACTCTTTAAGTACCTACTTTGTGTAATATATTTTAAAAACCGTTAGAAAGGGGCGAGGCTATTGTACAAGTGAATCTACTGGTAAAGAAACAAAAGCCTAACAAGTGTACATTGTTGTGTTTTCAATATTTACAGTATTATCTGTATTCTAGACAGTGAATATTTTATCTCAAATATTAGGTCTATAATCTGTACACTGCTAGAATAAAATAAAGTATTTCTCCGCATTCCGCAATGAGCTTCGCCTGTTAGTACGCCATTGGTTATACGTAACTTCTGCGCATGTGCATCTAAACAGCAATGCCGTCGCCGGAATTTAACTACCATTTTTGTTGTTACTCAACCAGTGCATTTTTGAACTGCCGAGAGTCATTCTTCTCACTGCTATTACTTTACACTGTTAATTCTATATTATAATAATAACTTGAATGGCTAACTGAAAGCAGGTTAGGCAGGAAGCTTAATAAACCGAGCAACTACGAGGGTAGGTCAAAACGTTATGCCTCCTAATTTTTTCTCTTTTATTTGCCATGAAAATTGAATCCAATTTATATTATTTGAAAACTGCAACACTAACGATTAATTTGTCACTATTCAATATAACCTCCGTCCTTTTCCACAGTTTTGGTCCACCTTTTAACTAGGGCATGCATTCCACTGTGGTAAAACACACGGTCTTGCTTCCTAAGCCATTGACTAAGCACGGACGTTTTCACAGACTCATCTTCAAAATGAATCCCACGATGAGCTTCCTTTAGTGGCCCAAACAGATGGAAGTCTGATGGTGCCAGGTCAGGGCTGTGAGGTAAGACTTGCCATCCCAATTTCTCAATTTCTGCAGTGATGTAACGGCTGGTGTGTGGTCTTGCATTGTCATGCAAAAGAAGAACATCCGCCATAGTTTTTGTTGGGCGAACTCGGCGAAGAGGTGCTTTCCGCTTTTTGAGAGTTCTGACGTATTGGACATAATTTATTGTGCATCCCTGTTCCAAAAAATCAATCATAAGCACACCCTCTGCATCCCAAAACACTGCCGTCATAACTTTCCCTGCCGACCGCTGAGTTTTGAATATTTTTTCTTCGGTGACGTTGTGTGATGTCATTCCATTGAGTGCCTCTTTGATTCAGGTTCAAAAAGTGAACCCTCGTTTCGTCCCCAGTAACAATTTTTTCTAGAAACTCTTCTCCCTCCAAATTGAAGCGCTGCAAGTGTTCGGAGGCTATTGTTTTCCTTGTTTCTTTGTTTTGGGCGGTTAACATTCTTGGTACCCAACGTGAACAAACTTTTGAGTAACCCAGTTGTTGAATAATCGTCATCACACGGCCTTTACTGAGGGAGGTAATGCGACACAATTCACCTGTTGTTACCCGGTGATGTCATCGACTCGCTGAATGTTGCATGGAGTCACTGCCGCTTCGCTTTTCATCTGCCAATGGTGTTTGCCCTTCAGCTTTGTTACAGCGAATGTCTATGTCAGCCATTTTGTAAGGGGATACAGTGTTGCAACCTGTTGACTTAGGAAGTTACTACTGCAGATGATTGAAGAAAAGGGTTTGAGGAATTGCGCCAAATTCAACGTTTTCATATAACTTACATATTTAAGGAAAAAAACAGGAGGCATTACTTTTTTTCCCACCCTTGTATATTGTGGTACAACACGGGAGTATTAAAACCCGTCAGACAATGTGATTCACTTCCACCGTGCCTCTTTGATAATTACTTTATTCTTACAGCGCACAGATAGTAGTGTCGCAGATTTTAGACCTGATATAGTATGTCTGTTTGAGTTTTGTATTTCTCTGGCGCTCAAAGTTCTGTTGCTCTTTATAACATAGATTTCCTGCCACTATACGAGGGGGGGCCCAAAAGAAACCGGATTTTTGTCATAAAAACTTTATTCATGAAACTTTTTACAAAATTACTTCAGTCACCTTCAAAACACTCTCCATTACATGAGATGCACTTATCAAGTCTCTTTTCCCACTGTTGGAAGCATGTTTGGAACCCTTCAAGTTTGATATTGTCCAGTGCCCTTTGCGAAGCTGTTTTTACCGCCTCCACATCGTCATAACGCTCCCCTTTTAGCGTTTTTTTTTTTCATTCGTAGAAATAGGAAAAAGTCGCACGGGTATAGGTCCGGCGAATACGGGGCGTGGGGAACGACAGACCACCTCTGAGATGCCAAATAGTGGGTCACTCGTAAGGCCATGTGTGCTGGAGCGTTGTCGTGATGCAGAAACCGGTCACCTGATCGCCAAAGTTCCGGGCGTTTCCTCCTCACATCCTCTCGCAGACGCCTTAAAACATCCAAGTAAAAGTGCTGGTTAACAGTCTGGCCAGGGGGTACGAATTCCCGATGTACAATTCCACGAACATCAAAAACGACAATGACCATCGTCTTCACATTTGACCACACTTGCCTTGCTTTTTTTGGTATGGGAGAGTTGGGAGTCCTTCACTGGCTTGACCGTTGCTTGGTTTCTGGGTCATACCCGTAACACCAACTCTCATCCCCTGTAATGACTTTGTTCAAGAAGTTTGGATCACGTGCAATCTCTGTTTTCAAGTCCTGACACACATTCATGCGGATGGTTTTGTGCTCCTGTGTGAGAAGGCGCGGAACAAATTTAGCAGCAACACGTCTCATGTGCAAATCCTCCCTCAAAATCCGCTGGCACGAGCTCCAAATGATACCTGTCGGTGCTGAAATTTGGTTAATCGTTTGGCGACGATCCTCGTTGATATTTTGGCGGACCTCTTAAATGTTCTCCTCATTTCGCGATGTTGAAGGTCGTCCAGAACGAGCTTGGTCTTCAACACACATCTCACCACGTTCAAAGCGCCCAAACCAATCGAAAACCTGTTTGCGGCTGATAGCGTCCTCCTTTAGAGCTTCCTGAAACATTTGGTGTGTCTCCGTTGCAGTTTTCTTTTTTTTTCTTTTTTTTTTAACAGGAAACAAAATTTCACACACACTTTTTGTTCTTTTAA
Source organism: Mantis religiosa (assembly GCA_030765055.1). Taxonomy (NCBI): domain Eukaryota; kingdom Metazoa; phylum Arthropoda; class Insecta; order Mantodea; family Mantidae; genus Mantis; species Mantis religiosa. The sequence goes on along the minus strand of JAUKNK010000031.1, from coordinate 6,943,306 downwards.
AGTTGCCATAACGACTTCACAGAGGTAACCCGCCAACAGGCAGAGAAACACAATACCACACTTGCACTTTCAGGTCTACACTGACGCCGTTTGCACAGCTGCTTCATGAAGGTCTCTACTAACACCATCTAGAGTGAGAAACCGGCACTACGTGTGCCAGTGGCAGCGCTCTGGAGTAGGTTTCTTTTGGTTCTCCCCTAGTATATAATAGATTCTTGCCTTAATATAATCGGAACCTGTTTTTCAGGCCTTGTTCTACAATTTTTCAGGCTATATATTTTTGAAGAGCTATTCGTATGCCTAAAGTATTCAGTTTTTTTTAATAATCCTAATTCCCATGGATGATATGTGAACCTTCTCTATAGCTAGTTCATGTTGCTGTTTGTATCAAGAGTTGGCGTTTGTGTTATTTCTGGAAAGACAGTCCCGCTCATTGCAGATTCAACACTAAGGAAACTTTACTGTTCACAGTCCTTCTGTTTCTACCATGTTCAGAGTGTAGTAGCTTGCTTGATGTGTTGAGTCCTTTGAATTTCATAGCTTCCTGTCTATTTCCTGACTGAGTACACTCTGCTCTACATACAGATTCTGTGTTTATATACCTTGTTTCGGTTTTGTTGATTTGTGTATTGAGAACCATATAAGTCACGTGTTTGTATGGGGTGGGTTTTCTCTGTAGGGAGAAGTCGGATGGTATCGGACATGGGTAGCTTATAATCTTAGAAAAATATGCACAAGTCGTCTTCAGGAGTTAGTGCCACATGTATCATTCTTCAAATTAAAGAGAAGTGTTGGCATTAATAATCTGTTTCATATAACCTTGCCCCGCTGACATGTATCACTCCGCGTGCAACTACCTTCCCCCTCACCCTAATTGGCTAATGCTTTCGCGCCATAGGCCATAGGCGGTGCCTTCCCGTCACATTTAAACCTGCAGTAAACGTCATAATAATTGCCAGGAAGATAGATAAAATCCTACAAATAAGAACATAAAGGCATGCAAATATAATGAAGTTTATAATGAAACTGGGAAAGTTGAAACTGAATGAATGAGCAAGGAAACTGAAACAAGTTTATAATGAAAGGCCTTCCGGCTTTTCCGTTGGAATGTTGTTAAACCAGCACACATACCTTGCAAAACTGATTGTCTTTCAATCTTAAAAGTCGTGTACCTCCATATTTGTCGTGTGTCCTTCATTCACCCAAGTCTCGTCAAGGTAGTATATTTTGCGACTTGTATCCCTGTACAGTCTGATTGTCCTTAATATCGTCTTCGCCACACAGCAATATCGCCCCTGGAGTGGTAAGTTTTCCTGTTGTCTCAATTTCATGTCGCGAGGTTCCTACGCATCTAACACTCACACCTGTAAGTTCAGAGCACAGCTGCTCGACTTCTCTCACTGACAAAGACGGATTCTTCTGTGTGAGTGCATTAAACACATCCACCACAAGCTTTTTCTCCGCTTTGTAAAGTCTTTCCCTTACGATGCTTCAACGAAAAACTGGCGGTAGACTCTGCCATTATACATATAATAAGTAAACGCGCAATAAACGATCAATAAAATAATTTAGCTCTCGCACTCGGCACAACACATCTTCGACTGGCGATATATGGCTAATCCAGTTCAAAACAAGGTCAGTGATAAAAGTCATATAAACAAATATGTCATCACTACCGCTAAATCACGTGCTATCCTGTCATGTGCTTGAGAGGAAAGGAACCTCCTCTTTACATCGTTTAAGAATTAACATGCATTTCAGATAAATCAACTCTGTTGCGTAATATATTTAATTCAAACATTTACGAAAATATAAATTTGACAATTCCCTTCCAACATATAAACATATATCATAATGTTAAAAACGAACTAATTTTTACCGCACAACAGTCTATACAACAATAGCAGCCAATGAGAGGTGATAAGGTCACGTGACCGTTAAGAGATACAGGGAAAGTTTATGTGAAACAAGGATTACACAACTTCTAAACAATGCAGAGGAAAAAGTAAACCTCAGAAAGAAAAACTATTATCAAACTGAATTGCTGACTTGTTTCATAGAAAACACAAATTGAAAGAAAAAAGACCACATGTAAAATCCCAATACCAAAATGTGTATACAGATCACTTTATTTAATGTGAAGGCAACAGAGTAAGACAGCATCTGTGTGATAAGCATCAGTGAAGCTTGGATACTATTTGTCCATGAGAACTGTGCAGAGAAAGGCTTTATGTAATGCTTGTGTAAAGATAATAAAGTCATAAAGACATAGGTTATACATTGTTTCCTAAATGTCTCTAATCTCTAACTTTATTGCCCGCCTTTTCGAAGTTAGTGTTACCAACTGCTTACTGCCAACTTACGCAGCAATATCTACAGCACGACGCAGCCCCTGTCACCTTGGAACACTCAGACGATATATAACCTGATATCAGAAAGACATTAACACAAACAAACGAATAAATATAAATAAATGACGTATACCAGAACAGACATATACCATAATGCTAGCATATACTCCGGAGACCGCCACAGTGACAAGGCCACTCTGCGAAGGTCAGTAAACTCCCTTTGCAGTCCCTGTAAACAAACAACCCTACCCTATTGTCTGTTTTGTCCACAAGACAAATTTGGTGCCTACCAGTCGGAAACTAACTCATTGTTAAAATCCCATGCGTGCTTCTGACAACCGGCTATGAGATTTTGACGGACGCTCAGAGCACATGCCCTGGCATAAATTTTTGCCACGGATCGATAGAGAAAGCGTCTCTGATATCAGGTACGACACTGGAAATTCTGAACACTGATCTCAAGTGGGGATAGTTAAGAGCCAATAGAAAACTTATATTTGTGCATGTGATTTTGCAAACTCCGTGAAATACCTAGAGTGGGGGTAATTCAAAGTGATGGCGGGAAGTAGGTTTTGCTTGTAAGATCACTTCGGTCCTGAGTTCAACATGAGATGGACGCGCATTTGGCGTCGCCTAAGAAGTATACTTCCGCGCTATGCACAGAGACAAAGTGCAATATCTAACAATCTCTCCAGTGGGAGTTAGCATAAATAGTAATATATAGGGAAGACGACAAATATATCCAATTCGACTACGCAGTGCTACTGCCTCCGTGCTTCACAACACGATATTGACGGTTACGCTAAACACAGCAACGACACCGACGACGACTTTACGGTGGCAAGGAAAGGAGCCTAAGGACTATGATAAACTTCTGTCTACGAGATTTGAGGTGTAATCATTCAAGCGACAACCAGTCAGGACGCACCCATTCCTGAAGTACAGATGAGAGTTCTCATGCTGAAGCTACAAGTCACCTCGAACCGGTTACAATCTCCCTTTCCTTGAACTCCGCACGCTACCAATCCTTAATTGTAAGGCGTTGAGCACAAGGGAGAGCTCGATGTGTTCCGCTACTGGCCGGACCGCCTCAAGCACCATGCAAACAGCAATAACAATAAATGATGTGTCTGTTTAAGACCACACGACAGAAGCGAAAATTTAAAAACTATTCATTATAAATTGTTGCTACAAATTATTTTAAAAATGGTAATATTGACACTCATTCTTGCGCAAAGACGCCAGTAGCGAACTAAATATTTTATGCCTTACGCTAAGTGTGCTCTGAAACAACTGAATGACGATGGACTTGCGACAGTGCGAAGAGCGGTATATATCAAGGATGTATAAAGGAAGTAAAATCAAATCACATAATATACTGTTTTACCTGCAGTTTATTTTGATATTAAAATACATGCTACTTCACAATCATTTTGCATACTTTGTTCCTTGTTGATTCACATATTTCATTGCATTTTTATTTTTACTAAAAATACAAGTTCATTCATTTTGTGACTTTGTGGGTTCGTAGAATTAATAGTCCGTGTTGCAGATATCCCCAAATGTCCTTGATTTGCGTAGAAACACACTCCGTAGCAGCAGAATTGCATCACATATCACAATGTACAACACCAAAGTCGATGACAAGGGTATGGTGGTGATGGCGCCGACGTGCCCCTCTCCACGAGGGCCCTTACTCGTTTTCCGGCTGCTCTTCCTGGTGTGGGCAGTCTCTCTCCAGGTGTACCGGCTGCCCACACCCGCAGCACAGACCACTAGGTCTCCGCCGGCGTCCCTCGATTGGTCTTCGGTCTCCATTATAGCGGGTACTCCTTGTTCTGGAAGTCGGAATAGCTGTCACTTGGCCGCCTCCATCCTCAGTGGTGCCGTTAGCGCCTCGTGGACACTTTTGTAATCGCCGAGTATTAGATGCTGACTAATCTCCGTGTCTCGTATCCCGTCGACAAAGTTGTAGGCGTCATCTCGGGATAAGAACTCTGGTAGGAGGTCGACTAGGGCTTTGCTAGCCAGTTGCTCGATTCCAGGGCGAACTCCTGCAGCGTCTCCCCTGGCTGCTGTGACCTTGCCTTCAGCTGGCTGCGGTACTCTGCGGCTAAGCGTTGGTTTCCAAAGCGGTTCTCCAGGGCCTCCCACATGTCCTTGGACGCCGCCGCTGTCTGGGCCACATTCAGGACTACCGCGGCCCGTCCCTAGAGGTTCACTATTAACTGTGTGGCCGCTTCCTCTGGTGATCATATTTTGGGTTTGGCCACCGTGACGGCGGAAGACATCGAAAGTTTTTGCGCCGTCATGTTTAGGATGTATGACGCACGCAGATGTTGTGTCGCGTCAAAAACGCGTCGACCTTTAAATTCTTTAATCTCCTGCCAACGACGTCCTCCACCATGGCGTTCAGGGACTTTGTGTTGCTGTCGGCCTTTCCCTCCAGCTCGTTAACGCGGCTCGCCAGGTCTTCGAAGCCCTCGTACACTTGACCCATCCGCTTGCCCAGCTCCGTGACGTCACCCTCACGTCGGTCAACTGCTCTTGGAACATTGCGGCGAGGACCTCGTTTGCCACTTTCATCTCCGTGGTCAATTGTGTCATCTTCGCGTTCAGGCTGTTGTTTGTAGCTTCCATCTTCTCGGTAATATTTTCGTTAGCCTTCTTCATTTGTTTCAATTCCGCTGCCAAGTTGTTTATTTGCTGCTTCTGTTTTCGCAGCGAGGTTGTCATTTGCTACTTTCATTTCCGAGGTCAGTTCGGCCTTCATTTCCATCGTCTTCTCCAAAATCTTTTCTAATGCAGCCTCCATTTCGCACTCCTGACAACAATTGTGACTGTGGATTCGTAGAGTTAAAAGTCTAATTTGCCGAAATTGTAAATGTTCTTTATTTGCGTAGAAACACACTTCGTAGCAGCAGAATTACATCAAATATCATAATCAACAACATCAAGGTCGATGATGAACATCAGCTCTCGTTACAGCAACACTCTACAGCTGTTTACTCTCCTGCTTACGACTATACGACTCTCGCGAATGACTCTTGTTTTACAACTGTCCGCTGGCGTGTCACAATCTCTTATATATCTCATTCATAAATTCGAGATATTTCTGGAACAAATAAGAAAACAACAATTCTCTGTCAATCACGATATCACTATAACCTTCCAAACGTGAAACCCTATCTGTACCTGCAAGTCCTTTACCTCAGCTATCTTTACTTGTCGGCTCTTTGTGTACACAAGCCGCGCTATCGTAGATAACGGATTCGCGACAATATCTTATAGCATAATCGCTTTAAATGCTTTGCCGCCTCGATCAACAATGGCCTGGTGACACTGCTCTCTCCTCAAGGCTGGTCGTCTCGAGCAGCACCATCGCAGCGGGCCAGACGATACAAGTGTACCACAAGCATCTTCCCTCGGGGCACCTCCTGGATGCGGTAGACCACGTCGTTAATCCTCTTTACCACCCACTACGGTCCTTGCCATGGTTGCTGGAGCTTCGGGCATCGTCCCTTGGTCCGGGTAGGGAGGTACAGCAAGACTAGGTCACCCTTCTGGAACCATTGGCTGTTGGCTTGCCTATCTTATCGGGTCTTCATGTGGTCGCTCGCCTTCTGGATGTTCTGACGAGCCATCTCATGCATGTCGTGGAGATGGTCCACCAGGCTCTCCACATACTCGTTTGCTGGCTGTTTTGTGTCCGGAGGGCTTCCAAAAGCCAGGTCGCAAGGGAGGTGTAACTCTCGGCCGAACACAAGCTGACTGGCGTCATCCCAGTGGTGTCGTGTGTTGACGAGCGGTAGGCCAGTAAGAGCAGTGGCACCTTGATGTCCCAGTCTCGCTGATGTCTGGCCACGACCTACCTCAGGTGTTCTTCTAAGATCTTGATGTATCTCCTCACCATGCCATCCGACTGGGGAAGTAGGGGTGTTGTGCGGATCTTGTTCACTCCAAGACTTTGCAGTGCCCCCTTCATTAGATTGGATTCAAAATTGGTGCCCTGTTCACATATACAATAACAATAACAAACAGCAGTTTACTGCTTGCGTCACTGTTATAGAGCTGTCCGCTGGCGTGTCACAATCTCTTATATATCTCATTGATAAATTGGAGAGGTCTCTGGAACAATAAAGAAACGAATTATCAGGATATCACTAGAACCACCCAAACGTGAAACCATATCTGTGCCGGAAAGTCCTTTATCTCAGCTATTTTTATTTGCCGGCTTTTTATTTCCACACTGTCCGTCTGTTAATTATCTGCTCTATCGCAATTGGGTTCACGACAATATCCACAAAATTATGCTTAGAATGACTATATATTAGATTTAAAACATCGAAATACAACTTGAAATTTCATTATCTTACAAGATATTCCTTACAACGCCACTCTATTCCAATATTTCTTTCACAGATTTTGCGCACACTAAATGCTTCTCTTGATAGTACTGGGCGCCTCTACATACGGTATCGTGGTCAAGAAGTTAAAATTGTCTACTTGCGCCAATCAGCATTGTCGCTGCTAGGCGTGGCTTCCAACTCCAAAACTTTAATTTTAATTTTGTGTGGACCACGTGGCTACACTTGCTTTTGGTACTTGTGCTGGTGAAGTTTGTTTACTATGTTGTGCGTGCGTGAATTCCTACTTTTAGTGTCTGTAAGTCCTATTATAATCGCTATTATAATACGAGGTACGTCCAGAAAGTAAGTTCTGTTTGGTAATAAGATTAAATTGTGCGCAGATACAGAAAAAGTTATTTATTGCACAAAATTCTACAACTCTTAAACTACTTTTCGACAAAACTGCCGAAATTTTACAGGCATTTGTCGAAGCGAGACACAAGTTTTTGTATACATTCTTCATAGAAGTTTGCCGCCTGTGTCTTCAACGAGTTGGAAACATTTTCTTTCAGCTCGTCGTCATTGTTGAAGGGTTGACCGCCAAGGAAAGTCTTGAGATAAAAAAACAGATGCAAGTCGCTAGGAGCGAGGTCAGGGCTGTACGGGGGTGGTCAAACACATCCCAGCCAAATCACTGTAGGATGTTTTTCCTCGCATTTGCAGTGTGTAGTCATGCGTTACTGTGAAGAAACACAATACCTCTTGACATCGCAAATGTACCGATAAATTTCAATTGGCTTCACTTTACTAGCATTCAGAAAACAAATCACAGATCTGATTTCACAAGCGGCGGGATTTACAATCAACACCGACATTGTAAACAAGCACAACAAAGCGTACGTGGCTGACAGCGATCTCACAATGGCGCACGTTTTTTCTCCTTGATACAGAGCGTCGTCCGCGCATGTGCGGAACTGGGATCGCAGCACTGCAGCGGAGATAAATTGAAACAGAAATTACTTTCTGGACGCTCCTTGTAATATGGCTACTGGTTCGTGAAATATGTAAATGTGTGAAATATTTAAAATACGCATTGTTCCTCTACTTGAAATTCCCGCTAAAGAAGTGGCAATAACCTGCTTCCCCCTCTCCAGAAATGTCAGAGCCAGAGAACGGGCGGCCGAACTGTAAGTAGCCAGTTTTCATCACCATATCCAAATATGATATTTTCAATACCTTTTATAGTATTGATTAGCTTATATCTTCTTAAAAATCATGTATAGCAAAATATACGAGGGCTGTTCAATAAAGAATAATCATAAATTTTTACGGTCATAGTTTTTCGCACTAAAATTCAATCTTATTATATTCTGTTAGCTTAATGTGAAACAAACACGCCGTAGTAGTTTCATTGTTGGTACTCGTGGTTCCCACCTGTGAGAACTAGGCAAGTTCAGACATGTTCAGTATCGTCTACCACTGAAATGGAGGTAACATGTAGCAAAATTTGAAGTTAAAGGAAGATCCGGAGTTTCTTTCAAACGTAATCACTGCTGATGAAACTTGGCTACATCATTTTGATCCTGAGAGCAAACAGTAAAGCTCAGTGTGGAAAGCTCCTTCATCATCAACCCCGAAAAAAGCAAACGTGGTTGCTTCTGCTGGGAAAGTTATGGTCCGCTCATTCTTTGATATTCATGGAATGGTTTATCAGCATGTTGTACCTGCACACACATCAGTAACTGGACAATAATACAGGGATGCCCTGTTAACATTGCAAGTCCATATCAGGTGCAAAGGACCACATTTCCGTGAAGCAGGGCTGCACCACGATAATGCGCGGGCGCATATTGTCAATGTTGTTGCTGAATATCTTGCAAAACTCAACGTGAAGTACATCTCTCACCCTCCCTATAGTCCGGATTTAGTCCCATGTGGCTTTTTTCTATTCCCTAACTTCAAGAAACGCCTTCGTGGGAGACATTATCCATCATTAGAAGCAGTGATGATGGCTGCGGAGGCGATTTTGAAGGATCTCGCAAAAAATGTTTTCCAGCATTTCTTTGAAGACTGACAGAAACGCTGGGACAAATGCATCGCATACAGGGGAGACTATTTTAAGAAGAAGCATCAAAATTATGAGAATAAGTAAAGGTACGTTGTGGGAAAAAAAATGTGATCATTGTTTATTGAACAGACCTCGTATTTCTGTTTGTTTATTTACATCCTCCTGTATTTGACAATATCTTAAATACCTTTACGTAGAGGAACCTGTCACTAGATCACCTCAAACAATAATCCTGGTATTTCTTTGTTTGTTTCAGGGTACGACAGGACATCCCAAGGCGGCGCTGTTATCACATCATGCTTTGTTAAATGGAACTCGCGCTTCAGGCAGAAGAGCGCACTATTACAAACAGGTAACGTCAGTTAGTCCATTACACAGAACAACCCTTATATCTAGTTAGATGTAAACAATGTAAGACATTTAAACGTAATTGTCACACAATCGTTCAAACTGACTGCCCTCTGTAGTCTGAAGAGTCGGTGCTGCAGGACAAGGATAAAGGATTTCGTCCTCCATGCTCCGGACTAGGGCTATTCCTAATGGGTTATGTAAGACTACAAGGGGAGGTGTGTCTTAAGTCTCAAAATTCTAGTGATCGTGCTGTACGATGGCCCTTCAATAAATAAGCGAACTAATTTAATTGTATATAAACAAACGGCCCTGGAGTGCCATAGCTGCTAGTGGTGGAAAGGTGAATCCTTCCTCTAGCAGTGCTGTGAGTGCCAGTCATGCAGAGTCAATCAGTTGGGAGTTAGAGCCCGATACGTTAGGTCGTGTTTACTGTACCCACCATGAAACTGAAATTGCAGCAACGTACAACAATGAAGTTTTGTGTTCTGTTAGACAAAACTCCTACAGAATCCTTTGAAATGGTGCAGCAAGCATACAAGGACCAAGCTTTAGACAAAACACAAGTCTTTGAGTGGTACAAACGTTTTAAATGTGGTCATGAAGACCTTCAAGATTCTCCGCGACCTGGAAGACCCGTAACAGCAAAAGCGGAAGTCAACATTAACACAATTGTGCGAGAAGATCGTCACATAACAATTTCGAAAGTTGCAGACATAATGCATTTGTCTGTTGGAACTGTAGATGACAAAATTCGCAATGATGTTGGCTATCGAAAAGTTGTAGCGAAATGGGTTCTGCACGTGCTGAAGGCTCACCGCGTCATGACGTGTCAAGAATGACTCGGTTGGTTATGACGGGAGCCAGACTGTCTGAATAGGGTCATCACTTGTGACGAGAGTTGGTTCCACCATTACGACCCGTTAACAAAACAGGAGAGTTCGCAGTGGAAACATTCATCGAGCCCTAGGCCTAAGAAAGCAAACGTTCCGAAAAATGCAGGAAAGGTCATGTATCTCGTATTCTTTGACAAACAGCGCATTCTGTATGATCATGTTGTAACTAATCAACGCACAGTAACTGCTGCTTACTATTGTGACGTACTGAAGGGGCCAGTGAAGAAAAAAGTCGCCGAACAGCGACCAGATCTCGCAAGGAGAGGATAGATCTTGCATCAGGATAAAGCCCCTGCTCATCGAACTCGTGCAACTCAAGATGTCATCACAGAAATGGGCATTGAGATCATGTCTCATCCACCTTATTCTCCGAATCTCTCACCATCGATTTTCACCTCTTCCCTAAAGTGAAACAGGAGCTTCGTGGTCGTCATTTTCAAAGTGATAACGAGTTGAACAATGTTGTCATGGGTATCCTGAACAGACTGTCCAAAAATGGGTTCAATGAGTGTTTCGGACAGTGGGTAAAACATAGTTGGTGGAGTAACGACGCCGGCCGAGAATGCCCCAGTATTTATGTTAAATGGGTAAATCGTTGGAATAATTGTATTTCATCAGAGAGAGAATACTTCGAAAGTGTGTAGGTAAATGTTACTGAAATAAAACCATTATGTGTTAATTAAAAGATTAGTTCGGTTATTTATTGAAGGACCCCTCGTATAAGGTAGATAGACGTAGATAGGTCACAAGTAGCACCTCGACCCGCGGGAGGAACAGTCTGAGAATCTGGGTTGTAGGATTGGACGACGTACGTGGCAGAGTTCTGTAACAATTGACCACCGGACTGGAAGGTGGCTTAGAGGAGGAACTGAGGAAAGATGCACTCAGCAGTAGATGCTGGAACGGTCACCCTCTAACAGAGCCCAGAAGTTCCAAATCGCAAAGCTAGGTACTAGTTAACCGATGCAATCTCTGTGTAACATAAAAGATTTTGAGAACCAAATCATACTATTCGAAAAATTTAGATCCTCTTAAAACACATATTTTACATCAGATTTTTTGTTTTGTGTGTGATGTACCATTTCGCAAATATTCATTGTGATTTGTTATAACTTACAGTAATCATGTTTTATTCAAGCAAGAAGTAATGTTTTTTAATGCGTTAGCTATGAGAGAAAAATGGAACACGGCTAACAGTTGTTTAAAACCTTTGTCTATCACTTAAAGTAGATTGTAAAAAGATAATGTTTATCTTAAAGTAGATAGACTCTGCTCCTACAAGAAACAAAAGCCACACAACTATAATCGTCCTACGAGTAACGCGCTATTATGTGTTTCAAATGGGAAGAGTTCCGGAGTCCAGCTAATCAGTTGCCGTATCACACTCAGCGTTGCCAGCTTGTTACCCCACTCCTTTTATATTTCCCTCTCTCTCTCTCTCTCGCACACACTACAACATGCAGCTCTGCTTGTCGCTAGATGTAAGGGTAAGCAAATTATATTTGACAAACTTTTACAATGATGTAGTTGCCAAAAACAAAATTGGGAAAGGAATTTTTGCAAATTATGTATATTTTAAAATACTATAACTATAATTATAGTTTATGCATTAACTGTTTTTCTAATCCAATGAAACTGCCAGTGGCTCATCCATATCGCTGTCAATGTCATTTCCGTTAAGAGACAATTCGTCATTGTCACTGTCTTCATCGTCTGAGTCTTGCAAATTTATGATTATAGATTCCAAAATCTGGTCACGTGGTATTTCTTTCTTAAAATCTGCATGCCTCACGCAGTTTTCCCAGTCCGGTTGTGTTACCTTGGCAATTTCTTCGTGAACAAGTCGTTTAACGCCCGTCAGTTTAAAAGTATTATTTCTGTTTGCAATCCCCCCTTTCATTTGAGCCCACACCAACTCAGTTGGATTATATTAGCAGTGGTAAGGTGGGAGGCGCATTACCTCGTGTCCCATTTCAATTGCAAGTTGATCCAGCTGATACACTTTCTCCGTGTTTTAAACGAAGGTACTCTTTGCAATAACTCATTTTTAGTTTCTGTTTCCGAAACTATCTATCATGGACTGCTATTACGGAATCTTTGGAACACGTTAAACACTCATAAGTAGTAATTAAGCAATAGCTTTTTTATTGCAGTTTCATAAGACAAAGGAATTCTTAATAGTACCAAGCGACTGCAGAGTATGCTGGTATGTATACAAACAGCTAGAGCACACGGCACGGCGTGTGATCTATACCTGCAAACTCCGACAGCGTGAGGCACCCGTCACTGTATAAACCATATTCATTCTGTAGCATTTTTATGCGGCTCTATTGACGGTAAAAGCTATCTATATGTCACATAGTAGCTGAGCAACTACTACTATATGAGGGGGGGGGACCCAAAAGAAACCGGACTTCGAGGGCGCTGCCACTCTTAGACGTAGTGCAGGAATCCCACGCTAGAGCTGTTAGAGGAGAACTTTATGAAACAGCTGTGCAGACGGCGTCAGTGTAGAGCTGAACGTGCAAGTGTGGTATTGTGTTTCTCTGACTGTTGGCGGGTTAACTCTAAGAAATCGTTATGGCAACTTTAAAACAACAAAGAGTGTGTGTGAAATTTTGTTTCCTGCTTAAAAAACTGCAACGAAGTCACACCAAATGCTTCAGGAAGCTTTCCAGTAGGACGCTATGAGCCACACACAAGTTTTCGAGTGGTTTGGGGGCTTTAAACGTGGTGAGATGTGTGTAGAAGACCAAGCTCGTTCTGGACGCCCTTCAACATCGCGAAATGAGAAGAACATTGAAAAGGTCCGCCGAAAGATTTACAAGGATCGTCGTCAAATGATCGATCAAATTTCTGCAGCGACAGAAATCAGTTGTAGCTCGTGCCAGCGGAGTTTGAAGGAGGATTTGCACATGAGACGTGTTGCTGCTAAATTTGTTCCGCGCCTTCTCACACAGGAGCACAAAACCATCCGCATGAATGTGTGTCAGGACTTGAAAACAGAGATTGCACGTGATCCAAACTTCTTGAACAAAGTCATTACAGGGGATGAGAGTTGGTGTTACGGGTATGACCCAGAAACCAAGCAAGTGTCAAGCCAGTGGAGGACTACCAACTCTCCCAGACCAAAAAAGCAAGGTAAGTGAGGTCAAATGTGAAGATGATGAACATTGTCTTTTTTGATGTTCGTTAAATTGTGCATCGGGAATTCGTACCCCTGGCCAGACTGTTAACCAGCCCTTTTACTTGGATGTTTTAAGGCGTCTGCGAGAGGATGTGAGGAGGAAACGCCCGGAACTTTGGCGATCAGGTGACAAAGCTCCAGCACACGCGGCCTTACGAGTGACCCACTATTTGGCATCTCAGGTGTCGTCTGTTGTTCCCCACAGTCCGTATTCGCCGGACCTAGCCCCGTTCCACCTTTTCTATTTCCACGAATGAAAAAAACGCTAAAAGGGGAGCGTTATGACGATGTGGAGGAGGTAAAAACAGCTTCGCAAAGGGCACTGGACAGTATCAAACTTGAAGAGTTCCAAACATGCTTCTAACAGTGGGAAAAGAGACTTGACAAGTGCATCGCATGTAATGGAGAGTATTTTGAAGGTGACTGAAGTAATTTTATAAAAAGGTTCATCATTAAAGTTTTTATGACAACAATCCGGTTTCACTTGGGTCCCCCCCCCCCTTGTATGTTCGCTGTCGCTTTGTAAGGGTAAGCTGAGATTCATGGCAGTCAAAGAAGATGTATTAATATAAAAACTCAATTTCTGTTGTCAGGATGGACACAAGTGGTGCCTTACTACACAGTTCTACCATCTGGCGGCAACAGGTGGTCTACTCAATAGTATATCCTTTGGTATAACATTAGTTATACCTGGTGCAGTGTATGAGGCAAACCAAGTAGTTTCAACTATCATCGAGGAACAGTAAGTACCTGACATTTCCCATCATTTACCACACACACAAAATATATTGTCACTTTTTATTTTATCTATAAAAAAGTTGTAAGATGTCAACATGTTTTCATATGAGTAGGATAGTGAACAGGTCGTGACTTTTTCAATGGCATTATTTTGCTCTTCTTTGGTCTTCAGGCCGCGATAGATACTTTTCTAAAGAATCAAGAAATTTAAACTTACAGACGTGTGCAAATTATTAGACTCATTCATGTTACTTTGCTTTCCTTCAGTTTAACATTCAAAATAATAGCTATTTACCGCCGTAACCTATTTCAATTTGTCGTAATTCTTTTCCTTGCTATAATATGAAGCATATTCAATGAAATTTCTCTCTTAATAATAGCTGGGGGATTTTTCTTTTACTTATAGTAATATGGTGGTAGCTCTGAACTAAGAGCAGCCATTTTCTTCATGTCTGTTTATCCAACTGTTTGGTAATATTGCTTTCATTTGGTGAATGTAGTACTGAAGATTGTTAATATTTGCCTTTATTGTGTTTTATGGCTAATATATCCTCAGTATTTATTATTAATTGATCTCAAGCCAGGTAACATTGTGTATCTTATCCTTAGCATTCACATTGATTCAAAAGTGAGGTTATGGGTAAAACTTATCCCCAAGGAAAGTAGCTGTAACTGAGAGTCTTTTGAATGAAACTCTTTATTCACAACGTGAAATAGCTAAGAAATTGTGTATTTCACAAAAAATCTGTTAGTCGCATTAATCAAGCTTTAACATTCGGTGAGACGTTGACCTCACTAAGGGATGGAAAATGCGGGAGGAAAAGAAAGCTATCACCAAGGATGCAAAGAGAACTTGTGCAGGTGGCAAAAAAAAAATAGAAGAGCAACCAGCATTGACCTCAGTAATCCTCTAAAGCAGTACGGTACAGAAATATCAGCCTGAATAGTTCGCAGATGATTATGTGAAGCAGGTTTACCAGCACGCAGGCCTCGTAAAAAGGCTAAACTGACACCTGCAATGGCAAACAAACGTTTAGAAGGGGTCAAAGAGCTGCAGAAACATCCAGTGGAATTTCGGAGAAAGGTAAATAGTATGAAAATTGTATATAGCATAAAATTAAAATATATACATGTAAATTTTATGGAATTGAAATAAACAGCCTAAACTTTGTCTCATTGCTGGTTTTGTTATACTGTCCTTGAGCAATTTTAAAACTGTTTAATATTAATAGAGGTTTTTATTGTTTCAGGTAATTTTCTCAGATGAATCCATGTTTGAAATATGTGAAGATAGCAGCCAATATGTGAGAAAATCAGATAAAGAAGCATATTCCCGTCAGTGTGTCGATCAAAGAGTAAAGTACCCAACATCAAAAATGGTCTGGAGCTGTATGTCTGTCCATGGACCTGGAAGATTATACATAGTTGTGGGATCTATGGAGCAGAAACAGTATAAAAGTTTATTAGAAACAAGACTATTTCCGCAAAGTAAAGAATGGTTTCCAAATGGAGATTTTGTGTTCATGCATGAGAGTGCTCCCTGCCATAGAGCAAAATCTGTAACCCAGTTCCTCAAGGAAAACAATGTAAAAGTACTAGTATGGTCGGGGAATAGCCCTGATTTAAAATCAATAGAGAATCTGTGGGGTATTGTTAAACAGAGACTGAAAAAATTGAAAATAACAACAGAAGTTCAGCTTATTGAGGGCCTGAGAAGCATTTGGCACAGAGATGAAGAAATAATGGAAAAGTGCTCCACCCTCGTAGAGAGCATACCTAAACGTATCAAAATGAAAATAAAGGCTAAAGGAATGCATACAAAATACTAAGAGTTGAAACAAACATTTTGCAATATTATTTCTGTTAAATAAATAGAAAATAAACGGTATGTGTTGAAAATTTCACTATTGAGTCTAATAATTTGCATACATCTGTATTACAGTACATGAAATTTAATTCAAGAAAGGAAATCCATAACAAGATCAATAAGGAGGTTTCAATATATCAATAACAATGATAACATTGATAACAAAATTTGTAGTGGTACTCTGCTGTAGCATATGATGAATTCATTTCCAACGTTGCTCAAAATGTCCTCTATTTACTGATAAACAATGCCAAAGCCTGTCTTTGAAATATGTTAACGTTTGCAGTAACACTGTTCGCCTGATCTGAAAATTCTTCGCTTTAACTCTTCAAGATCGCTTGGTCTATCCTTGTAAACCCTTCACTTCAAATATCCCCATAAGAAAAATTCGAAGTAGTTCAGGTCAGGAGATCTTGGCGGCCATTCAATGCTCCCTCTTTTAGCAGTCCATCTTCCTGTAAATTCATGATTAAGGTAATTCACCACCTGCCTTCCATAATGTGTTGACTAGTAGATAAATGTGAGCTTTCTTCCACTGATAGTAAAACATCAAACGCTTTAGGACCATCTGTAACTCGTTTCGGCCTTCCAGACGTTGCTTTATTTTTAGCACTTCCAGTTTCATTGAACTTCTTCAAAATTTTGATTCCATAGAATTAATAATCTTTACTTCTGGATGCATTTCATTAAACAATATATAGACATCGTCTTGGAACCTCCTCCTGTCAACATATCCGATCAGCATTGGTATCCCAATTCGTTGTCTTCCTGTAAGTTGTGCCATGTCGTTTAGGAAGAGTTTGCAATGAAGTAGGGGGTGGTCTGAAAAGAAACCTACATCCACATGAAGATGGCAGCACTGCTAAATAAAAGCAAGTGAATTTCGTTGTTCATCCATTGACTGATACTCACCAAAGTTTCAGCCAATTGGAACGCTCAGTTGTTATGCAGCAGTCGTTTGAGTAAGTTGATGTGAAAATGCACAAAATCAAGTATCCAGCTGTCAGTAAATATTTGCTTTTCAAAGGAGCTTAATCGTGATGTTCGATTTCAGTTCAGCTCTTCTTGGAAACCGGCCTTACAATGGAAATCTGTCGATTTAAGAAGCAAATATCAATACAGCTTGATAATCAAGTTAAGTAGTTACGTTTCTTTGACACAATTTTCTGTACACACGCCATCTGCTGACCTGGCATTTAATTTACTGAAAACAGTCTTTTGTTCAGTAATGCGAATTTTGATAGTGTTTTGTCTTTGTTTATAGTTGTGTTATATCCAGTATTTCATTTGAGGTTAGAACATTTTATAAATATCGTGATGACGGGAGAGATGCACACTCCTGAAACGTTGATATCTAATAATCTTTTCACCTGACTGTCTGTCCGAGAAAAAAGTGAACGTAACATAGCGTGTTTATTTGCTAGCACATTCCATTGAACAAAAACTGAAATATCTCCATAATCGTGTGGTAAGGTGTAGCCAAATGTTCAGTATTAGTTCTGTGTTATGTTACACTAAGATTATAGCTAATTGCAGTTGCATATGTCCTTGAATATGTAAGTAATGAAGATAAATGACTGTCTACAGGTGTACGATTGCAATTGGTATTCCATCACAATGTGTGGATTTTATCGAAATAGTAAGACAGAAGAACCTGCACATTCCACATCTCAAATATCTAATGGTTGGTGGTGCTCCGGTATCATCTGCTCTTGTACGTGAACTCAAAGACACCTTTGAAGCCCTCAAAGTTCTGGTGAGTATCTCACATGCTGCTATTATGTCTGTATAGCATGTACTACAGTAAAACTTATATAAAACGAACCCGTTATGTGCCAGTAACCTGGAAAAACGGAAAATAAACGTAGCTATTTCCCTGGTAAATTTTGCTGTAGCAGCGACGCACATAAAAGGTTCGTGCGGAGCGATAACGCGGCTTGTTTACACAAAGGAACTGATACAGAAAATAGTCTGCCGAAACAAACAAACTGAGGTAAATGAAAGTTTCTGGTGACATATTTATTGCTAGTTCGAGTCACGGGAAGACGCACAGGACGATGAGTTCACCGAGCTCGTGGAGGAGGAGGTGGAATACCTCTATGTGATCCATACCCCCATTGTCACCCCCAGGCAGGTAGCAAACCAAAACCGCATCCTCAAACCCAACAAATCCCCAGGGCATGGCAGTGTTACGGCATTCATGCTCCGGAACCTTCCTAAAAGAGCTGTGCATCATTTGACGCAGATTTACAATGCATGCCTTTACCTCCGCCACTTTCTAACTTGTTGGAAGGAGGTGAGGGTGGTTGCATATTAAAGCACGGCAAGCATCCGCTCTTTCCATCAGTCTTCTCCCAAGGTTTTGAGTGATTGCTTCTGGCCCGCCTGAATTCTCTCTTCGAGGAAAGGCACCTACTACCAGATCACCAGTTCGGGTTCTGTCGGAGCCACTCCATGACCCTGCAGCTGCTGCGACTGGTGGAAAAGGCTGCCCTGGGTTTCCAGGATAACCTCAAAATCGTCGCGGTACTTCTGGACGTGGACAAGGTCTTCGCCACAACGTGGCACCAGGGCTTGCTGTACAAGCTCAAGGAAGCACGCCTCCCCTCCTCTTACCTTACCCTGATTAGTAGTTTCCTCCGAGTTCGAACCTTCAGGGTGCGGGTCAAAGGTAAACTCTCCTCCGTCAGACCCATAGCGGTGGGAGTCCCGGAAGGCAGTGTACTGTCGTCGTTACCGTTTGCTGCCTATTATGCTGACGACGTCCTCATCTTGGCGCAGAACAAAAACGTCTGCTACTGTCTTTCTCCGCTGCAGCGATCACTGCGGGCCATCGACACGTGGAGTGAAAAGTGGAAGATGGCCATTAGCCCACAGAAGAGCTCTGTCCTTCTGCTGGGGAAGGTCCTCCGCTGGCGCCCGGCAGGAGACCTGTGCTTGAGGCGAAGAAGGACCCCTTGGGTCCGATCCGCCAAATACCTTGGTGCCCGACTGTACCACGGCCTCACCTTCAACCCACATGTCCGTGGAAAAATTAGCCTCGGCCATGCAGCGGTCAGGCAATTGTACCCCATATTCAAATCAACCATGCCCAGTCGCCTGAAACTACGGGTGT
Source organism: Mantis religiosa (assembly GCA_030765055.1). NCBI lineage: Eukaryota > Metazoa > Arthropoda > Insecta > Mantodea > Mantidae > Mantis > Mantis religiosa. The sequence continues at coordinate 6,924,387 of JAUKNK010000031.1, read as the reverse complement.
ATCGTGCGATCATCCCGCCATTGATCCTGCATGGATGCGAGGTCTTGGGCTCAGTGGCTCGTACCACCATCCGCAGAATGCAAGCCGTGAAGAACAGAGCACTCATGATGATCTACGATACAGAACATACGTTTCCATCACACATCCTACACACACATTCTGGCATACCTTACGTTGAGGATGTTGCGCGTGAACGTTCGCGCCCATTGTATGCCAGAATTACAGCACACCCCATCCACCTAGTAAATACACTAGGTCAATATGACCACCGTGCACTTAGAAGCAGAAAGAGCTATCGCCTCCCCAAGGACGCCCTTGTTGGTGAGCCCAGCCTCTCATCCCTTCACTGCTATATTCTGCCTGTCCCGGCCATTCTATGGCTGGATTTGACTTGTCGGCTGACCCCCGCCAGTCGAGCCCTCCCCGTGTGACCAAATAACGACCCAAATTTAATTTTCCCCAACTACCCGACCTCTCGCTCCTAGCCCCGCCTCATTGGACGGGCCCTGCAGGTGGGCCTTTCCTAACGTGGTGTCATCGGGCACTGGCCTCCTTCCTGGACGCTCATCCCTCCGCCAGGAGCACTAGCAGAGGTCGAATCAGGACCCACACTTTACATTAAAGCTTAGTGAAAAAGACTAAATTCTATAAGACCGCACAGGTAAATCCGCTCAGCGGATAGGTACCATAACGCTCTGCCCATCGTCCGGGAGCACCTGGACGACTTGTTCTCGCTCATGGCGCTCATCTTGATTGATAGAGATTATTCAGTTTCTTGATTGTTCTGGAACAGTCTGAAACTATCAGATAAGGTATTTAAGGAAGCGATGACTCGCCAAAAGTCAGTCGTAGAGTAGTAGACAGCTGTAAGGACAGTCGTACACAGATGTTCTAACGAGAGCTGGTGTTGTAAATAGGTTTAATCAGAACACTGTGCTCTTCGACCTTGGTAGATTGTATATGAGATGTAATATTGTTACTGTGAGTGTATTTCTACGCAAATAAAGAAGGATTTGAACTTTTGCAAATTGGACTTTTAATTCTAGGAACCCACAAAGTCACAATACTCTAAACCGGAAAACTGCCTAGTGTAGAAACGGAAATATCCTTCGGGAATCGTTTGCACAAATAACCTACCAGGACTGTTCAATAAAGAATGATCACCGTAGATTCTTCTGGAAATGAACCCTCCTCGAAATACCGTCTAGAAATGACCTTTGCATAGTAACAACACAGTTCCACCCGCTGCTCATGACTTCATGTTTTGTCGCTCCGTACTACCAGGCAATAAGCAACGAAGCGATTACCCACTCACAATGGCGAGACAAACTGATCCGATTCGACTTCGATTACCCCACTCAACTTTCACAACAAAAAGCAGCTTTGCGTTCACCAATGTGGAAGTATGTTAAGGAAGTATGTTCGCTTTATTACTGCGAAAAGTAATGAAAACAAAAGAGGTACTTTAACATCTTTATGTTTCCCTTTGTGGCTCTCATATAGACACTACTTCCCACTCCATCAAGTGTCCGCCTTGGTAGCATAGATGCTAGCGTGTCTGCCTCAAGTTCAAGAGGTCCAGAGTTCGTGAGTTAGAGGTAACTCTAAGCTCTATGGACCCGGACGCATTGCACATTATTTCACCCACTTCAATCATCGTCCGATATGACTATGTGTTGGAGGACGTAAATTACAAACAACAAATACTCCATCAAATCCTAACCATTTCCGCAAATACAGTAGTTGAATTTTGTACCTTCCTGAGATACGAGGGCTGTTCAATAAAGAATGATCACAATTTTTGTTTTTGACAACATACCTTTACTCATCCTCACAATTTGATGATCCTTCTCAAAATAGCCTCCCCTGAATGCGATGTACTTGTCCCAGCGTCTCTTCCGGTCTTCAAAGACATGTTGGAAACAAATTTTTTTAGAGATCCTTCAAAATCGCCACGCAGCCTTCACCATTGCTTCTGATGATGGATAATGCCTCCCACGAAGGCGTTTCTTTAAGTTAGGGAATAGAAAAAAGTCACATGGGGCTAAATCCGGACTATAGGGAGGGTGAGGGATGTACTTCACGTTGATTTTTGCAAGATATTCAGCAACATTGGCAATATGCGGTCACGCATTATCGTGGTGCAGCATCCAGCCTGCTTCATGGAAATGTGGTCTTTTGCGCCTGGTATAGACTGGCACTGTTTTCAGAACATCCCTGTAATATTGTTCAGTTACTGATGTATGTGCAGGTACAACATGCTGATAAACCATTCCATGAATATCAAAGAAAGAGATGATCATAACTTTCCCAGCAGAAACAACCACTTTTGCTTTTTGGGGGGTTGGTGATGAAGGAGATTTCCACAATGAGCTTTGCTGTTTGATGTTAGGATAAAAATGATGTAGCCAAGTTTCATCAGCAGTGATTACGTTTGAAAGAAACTCCAGATTAACTTTCACTGCATGTTACGTCCATTGCAGCAGTAGGCGATACTGAACATGTATGAATTTACCTGGCTCTCACAGGCGGGAACCATGAGTACGAATAATGAAACTACTACGGCGTGTTTAATATTAAGCTAACAATAAAACAAAATTGAATTTTAGTACAAAAAATTATGACCATAGATAAATATGACCATTCTTTATTGAACAGCCCTCGTAATTATAACGGATTAATTTATGTGTAATATATTACAAGGTACGTATTTTAAAAAGTGTAATAACTTTGTACCGAAGCTCCATGAACCTTAAAGTCACAAAACTGTAATCGCTCCCGAAAAAGAGAAAACAAACCATTAGCTATCTCATCTCTATTCCAACACACGTGTTAAGCATATAACTGTTATCCAGTGTGATGACTCTGAGTTTCATTGTTACAAGTAATCATGTACCAGTGGAGAAAAACTGTGTACACAAATCCTGTAAAATGAGTTCTAAACACAAGACATTTTCTCTGTTGACAAAATAAGGCTATTGAAGAACACGGACGGAACAAACGTCTATTATGTATTTCAAATGGGAAGGTGTTTGTCCTTGAGCGCTACTAGGTGAGCAACCAATCGGAGTTCTGCAGTGTTGTCGTATTACATTCCCGCTAAGTGCTGTTTGGCGAGCGCCAACCTAATCAATCTGTATGAACTACTATTCGTGCTAAGACAAAAGTACAGATTTTGCCAAAACTGATATATGTGGAAGGTAGAGAGTAATGTATCCAACATAACCATGAAAACCCCATATTTTTGGCTCAAATAGTTTTTCTGATACAAACAAGTAAACCACTATTACCTGTATTATAACAATAAATCGTGACGTAAGCACTGTATGAATATCATTATTGGTTGGCATGTATGCGTGTACGTATATTTGTAACTACTCAGAACTGAAACGTAAATGTTTGACATGACGTGATAAAAGAATTACTCTGAATAATCCAATTCGAGTGAGAGGAAACAATAAATGTCCTGCTGCCCTGGCAGAACGTGTCTGGCCACATTATATCTTTGTTTATGAATGGTTCGTAATCTCTATTTACTCTAGAGGGTTCAAAGTGGTTGGTGTGTATGTATGTACATATACTTTTAATTACTCAGAACTGAAATTTAAACGACTGACATGACGTGATAAAAGAATTACTGTGAATAAGTCAAGGTGTTAAATTCGAGAAAGAGCAAACACTTTATTTCCTGTTAGCCTGTGGAATGCTGTATGTTTAAGGTTATGAATGAATGCTGGATAAGAAGTGTTTATTTACTCTGGAGAGTTCAGACCAATATCATTCAGTTGTTCTTTACACAACAGTAGAGTAAGAGTTAAATGGTGCAATGGCTTCTTGCAGTGAATTTAGTGGCGAGTCAAAAAGGCTGGTATTGCGAAGTCAGGCTAGCAGTATTGTTTTTAAGGTGTACACGTTCATCAAAATGTTTCGGAAACAGAAACTAAAAATGAGTTATTGCAAAGAGTACTTCCGACTGAAAACACGGAAAAAGTATATCAGCTGGATCAAGTTGCAATTGAGATGGGACATGAGGTAGTACGCCTCCCACCTTACCACTGCCAATATAATCCAATTGAGTTGGTGTGGGCTCAAATAAAAAGGGGGATTGCAAACAGAAATAATACTTTTAAACTGACGGACATTAAATGACTTGTTCACGAAGAAATTGACAAGGTAACACAACAGGACTGGGAAATCTACGTGAGGCTTGCAGATTTTAAGAAACAAATAGCGCTTGACGAGATTTTGGAGCCTATAACCATAAATTTGCAAGACTCAAACGATGAAGACAGTGACAATGACGAATTGTCTCTTAACGGAAGTGACATTGACAGTGATATGGATGAGCCATTGGCAGTTCCATTGGATTAGAAAAACAGGTAATTCATAAACTATAATTATAGTTATAGTATTTAAATGTATACATAATTTGCCAAAATGCTTTTTCAATTTTGATTTTGACAACTGCATCATTGCAAAAGTTTGTAAAATATAATTTGCTTACCCTTACGTCTGCGCCAAGGAGACCTGCATGTTGTACGAGTGTGCAGAGAGAGGGAAATATAAAAGGAGTGAGGTAACTAGTTGGCAAGGCTGAGTGTGATACGACATCTGATTAGCTGGACTCCAGAACTCTTCCCTTTTGAAACACATGGTAGTTTGTAACTGTGTAGGAGCCTATAAGTAAGAAACAAATATTTGTTTTATTTGATTACAGCCTGCGTTTGGAATGACAGAGACGAGTGGTGTGACGTTCATGGTCTCACCAGATGATGACCTGGAGAAGATTTCAACCACCGTTGGCTATGTTGCAGATAACATTGAGGTAAGTTGAACATCACTATCACCTCGGTACTTATGATTAGTTAGAGCATCCTATACATTCTGCTTGAAAATGCGCGTTTTGACGTCTCCAGAAACAGTAAAAGCAGGTTTCTTTGTAGGAATGCTGACGTGCTGCACTAAAAAAAAAAAAAAACATTCTTGTACGAAGCGTGTGCGTAAAATAAGGTCTGCAATTTTATTTAATATAGAAAACATGTTTATCGTCAATGAATGTTACATTGATGGAAAGGCAGAACTTGCAGCTATTTTTCAACGTAATCACCATTGCAATCTATGTACTTTTGCATGCACTGTGGCAGTTTTTGTATACCCTTGTCATAGCACTCTCCCACCAAGTTGCGCAGGGAGCGCTCAACCTCGTCGGTCTGGAAATGTGTTCCACCCAGGTGTGACTTCAACTCAGGAAACAGATGATAATCACTAGGTGCTAAGTCTGGACTGTAGGGGGGATGGGTGAGGTTTTCCCATTCGAACTGGGCCAGGAGATCAGCCGTTACATGTGCAGTATGCATTAATGAAAAAGCCTTACCTAGGTAACTCACCCTGACCGAGATTGAAACTCGAAACCTCTTGAACACGAGGCAGACATGCTACCATCTACGCTACCGAGGCGGGACATACAAATCTTGTTACAAAAATTGAACCCAAAGTTCCCACTTTCAATTTACAAGACATGTCCGAAAAATAAGGTCTACAAGGCGCTGGAGCCGTGAGGAACGCTATTACGCGAGATCCGGCAAAACTGGCGTGTAGCTTGGGTCACGCCTTCATATTCCCATGACACCGAACCCGTTACAACCATCAGTCTTGGCTGGGCAGCCGTTTACGATGGAGCTTCCTATCACTTCCGCTGCCAAGTGCCACTGCTTGAGTGCCAAGGGCACTACGCCCCTTGAAATTCATCGTCAGTTATGCGAAGTCTATGGGCCACAGTGTATGGACGTCAAAAACGTGTAAAACATGGGTCAGGGAATTCAAAGACGGACGTACAGTGGCCGCGCCGTGGCTCAGTGGTTAGACCGCTTGGCTCTCACCAAGGCGGCCCGGGTTCGATCCCAGGTGACCGCAAAGTGAGATTTGTGGTGGGCAACACGGCGCTGGGGCGGGTTTTCTCCGTGAGCTCCGGTTTCCCCCGCCGTCTCATTCCACCGTTGCTCCATCTTCATCTCATGTATCATCAGTGTCATCGCCTGCGGTGCCGTATGTAGTAAAAGCGGGCGTTAAACACTACGCATTTCATTTTCGGACGCACAGACGTCCATGGCAAACAGCGTTCTGGTTAGCCTTCGGTTTCAGCCGAAACATATGCAAAAGTGGAGCAAGAAATGCTTAAAGATCGGCGTGTGACAGTTCACCAGCTGTGCGAACTTATCCCTGAAGTCAGTGAGACTACAACTGACAAAATTTTGCCTGAACATTTGCATAAACTCACACAACAATGCACCTTTTCTCTCCCAGAACACACTGGCCATCACTTTTCCGGCAGAAAATATTTGTTTGGACTTTCGCTACTTTGGCGAATTCGAATGTCGCCACTGTCGAGAATGTTCATTAGTTTCTGATGTTGTGTAGTGCACCCAGGTTTCATCGCCAGTGACAATTGAATCTAACAATTCCTCGTCCTGTTCTGCATAGCGCTCCAGGAATCGGTGGGTCGATAAGCATTCGGCACAGAGATGAAGAACTAAAGGAAAAGTGCTCGACCCTTGTAGACGACATGTCTAAACGCATCAAATTGGCAATAAAGGCTAAAGGAATTCATACAAAATACTGACAGTTGAAAAAAATATTTTGTAATATTATTTCTGTCAAATACATAGATAATAAACGGCACATGTTAAAAATTTCAGCATTGAGTGTGTTAACTTGCAAACGTTTGTATCTGTTACTAAATATTTGCAGGTGAAAATTGTTGATCCTGAGGGAAGAATGGTACCCATGGGAACACCTGGAGAACTTTGGGTTCGAGGATACTGTAACATGCTTGGCTATTGGGGTGAGCCAGACAAGACTCGAGAAGCAAAACAGGAAGATGGCTGGCTAAAGACAGGGTGAGCCAATCTTACTTTGATCATTATTACTGTTGTTTATCACGAGTATAGCTCTGACAGAGTAACTGTTACAGGGATCAGTTTGTACTGAGGGAAGATGGATATGGCAGTGTCGTCGGACGTCTCAAGGAAATGATCATACGACTAAGTCTCAACATATTCCCTCTGGAGATTGAACAATTCCTGCAGAGTCATCCAGATATCCTGGACGTACAGGTAAACCTTATTTTAGTACAGGGTGTATATAAATGAATATCAACTTACAGTTATAAATAATATGTCAACTGAAAGAGCAACTCAGTTTTGTTTGTTGGCACCACTACGCATGTGCGTACAATGTTTCAGCCACAATCCGCTAGACAGCGGTATTACCTTCCCTCAACCCCGTCCGGAGACGTACTCGACCTCCCACGGGTATCGGGAACCACTGCCCTTCGAGAACAACCCAATCCGAACAACTCCCTATCAGGGAAGGGCTCAAATGTTCGGTCCGAGGTTCCTCTAGTAACGTCAGAGGTACCATGAGTGCTAAGGGTCCGCAGCGCCCGCACCATGGCAGCTGAAGGGGACGGATCCCCTCCCCTACGAGACATGTATCCGTAACAAGAAGCGAACCATTGAAACACTGCTGTTGAATGATCAGCCTTCACAATTTTGTTTATTCTTTATTGGCTGGAGTAGAAATCGTTGCTACTCCACTTCCACCCAGTAAGAATCGATTTATATCTAACTTTGGCCAATGCAGCCATCATATTATATTCTCCAGGTGCAGTAAAGCATGTAACAGGAGCTAGTTTCACTTTAATCCATCTCCTCTCACTACTACTTGCTGTAACACTTTACACTTGCTCAATTGTTGGCCTTGCAGCAGCCTTTATATACCTGCCGGGTGCAATAGAACTTTCTGGAGATGGATCATTCTCGAAACATGGTCTAGATTGTTCTTTTGCGTAGTAGCAACATAGCTCCGTCCCGTGCTTATGAATCATGGCTAGCGTTGAAAGTGTACCACTACCCAATGAAGGCGATATTCCTACTTCCACTTCTTGATTATGTCGACTCGGGCCATTCCCTATCAAACAGCTTCGCGTTCTCTAGTTTTGGAGTATGTCAAAACAATTAATGCTTTGTTACTGTGAAGGCTCTAGCAAAAGGTAAAATGGCCATGAGTATTGTAAGAGCATGTTTAAGGAAATTACCTGACAGTAATGTCAAATGGCTGGAAAGGATCTATACTGGCAGAGTAGAAAATAAGATGTTGCATGGGGCAGAGATATAGCATGGGAAGAGGTGGACGTTATTAACAGATCCTTCTGTAAATATATTTTGTTTGCCGTTAGCTTCAACCAATGGGGCAGCACTATTAGAGTTGGGAGGACATTCAAGAAGGGTTAAAAATGTCTGAAGGGCATTTAAATATCTGTACAGAGTTGCCAACTTGGAGGAAAGCAATATTATCAAGGAATGTTTTCTTTTGCAGATGAGGAGGAAATGGGGAGAGTCTTGGGTGCAAAAAGTAAGAGAACTGATGGAACAGATAGGTATGGGACATATTTGGAGAAACGAGGAGTATTACTATAGGGGCTTTTGGAAAGAGATAGAATTAAGGGTGGAAGATTTAGATAGCCAATTTATATTTACCAGTGTAAGGGAGAAAAGATCATTGAGGACATATAGGGAAATAAAGACAGTGTGGGGTAGGGAGAAGTACATAGATGTGTGTAATAAGTTAGGGCGAGAAGGATTTGCCTGGGCAAGGACAGGAGTTAGAAATTTGAAAGGTATTAGATATGAAAAGGATACAGGGAAATGCCCAATGTGTGAAGAAGAGGATACAGATTGGCATAGTATACTTTATTGCAAACAAACAAATATATGGAAAGAAGAAATTTGGCAACAAAAGCATGACAGGTTTAGGGAGGGGGGGAGGTATTAATAATAAAGAAAATGTTATTGGTAAAAGGAGAAAATGATGTAAGAAATATAGGTGAATATCTGGGGAAAGTTAGTGAGAAATGGTTAAGATTGATGAAGAATAACTAAAAATTAATGACTGAAAAACTACAACGAGGGATAAAGTCTGTCTACCCAACGCAAGTGCACGGCGGCCGCTTTCTCTGACAAACCCTCATAATCGTTTTACAAAATGGACCCTCCTCCTGACGGTCCTTTCTACAATGTTGCAACATTTTAACATCACCGTCTTGCACCTAATGAAACAGAACAACTGGAAGTTGGAAATTTGGCAACTGAGACTCCACGCGGAGTAGATATGCAACTGCCATTTTCAACAAATGAGGGCTGCTATTGGTCCCCAACGTCAGTGTTCCATTTCTGAAGTGTGGAGATAGATTTATGACGGTCATTAGTGGGCGGGGAGGTCCCGTCCTTTGAGGTCCCTTTGACTGGGAACTGCACACGCGTTCGCTAAACAGAGGAGAGGAGGGTCATCATCAGGAGTTATGTGTATTGAGACCGAGACTTGAGGCAAGCAAGTAAAAGGGTATGTTAAATATGAATAAGTTATTGTGTGAAAGAAATGTTTCTTTTTTGTGTGTAATTTACGTCCTCCAAAGTTAAGTCATATCGGACGACGGATGAAACTGGTGAAATGATGATCAAATGATCCTAGGGTCCATAGAGCTTAGAGTTACACGACCTTCGTCTTTCAGGATAAGGGAAAACCCCGGTAAAAACCTTATCCATGTAACTCACCCTGACCAAGATTCGAACTCGGGACCTATTGAACGTGAGGCAGACCGCTACCACCACGGCATCGAGGCGGGCAAAGAATTGTCACAAATGTCAATGTATGTACAAGAAAGATGAGAATTAAATACAAATGCAAATACTGTGAAGAGTATCTGCAAACAAAAGAGGTATTTTAAAAACATAGTGCGTACCTGTGTTACTCTCATATAGAGTCCCAAGAAAGAAACCTCTAGCACATAATTGTTATGTAATATATCAGCATTTCCCAAAATACAGTAATGGTGGTTTGCATTTAATTACTGTTTGTATTTACCTCTCTATCAGAGTCTACTGATGTTTCAGGCATTTGGCGTTCCAGACCCCAAAATGAGTGAAGAAATGTGCGTCTATATCCGAACTAGAGACAATGTTCCTCTCACCGAACAAGATGTCAGAGACTTTTGTAAAGGACAGGTATTTATATGATATTTATTTATTTGTACAGTATTCATTACAAATTTAGTATAATAAAATTTAACATAGAGCATGCTGTATTATATCTCCAGTACAAATACATGAAATTCCTTACCTTAAGATTTACTCGCTGACTCAGATCCCCTGGCTATAAGCCTTTGGTTTTCCTAAGCAGGTTGATGACATTTCTTCTTTTATCCTAATCCACTTTTCTCTTATTCTATATAAGAAATCCCCTATACATCTATTTTTCTTTTCACCCATCCCCGTTAGCATGCATAGCGCCAATATCTCTTTACTTACATTGTCCCATTTCTTATCCCATATTTTTGTCCTGTAATTTGTTAACTCCTTACATTCTATCAGGTAATGAACATCTCCACAAAATTGACATATCCCTATCTCATTACTTCTCAACCCTTTTAAGTACAATATTCCTACTCTCATCCATGCTATACCTTCTCTACCAGTTTTGTCACATTGATCCATATATATTTCCCTACTCCATTCTGTCTTTAATTGCTTATAAAATTTCAAAGATTTCTTTTCTTCTATACTTTCCCATATCTCTTGCCTATCTATGTCTTGTAGTCTAGTTCTCACTTCCTTCCAAAAACTGCTATAATTTGTCTCCTCTGCTCTCCATAGGTCTCCCATACCTATCTTTAATATCATTCTTTCCAATTCCGACCACCAACTATTTGTATTGTTAATGCTTTTCTGTTGCTTCATGCACAGAATCAATAATTCCCCTTTCTGCCCTTTAATACACTTATACCAGAATTTCAATATTCTCTCTATTATTATTCCCCTCCTTTTTATATTACCTAGCTCTATTAAAGCCATCTCTCTTGGTGCCGATTTTAGTAGCCCTAGTAGTTCTTTGCAAAACAGTCCTTACATCTGGTCTAATTGTGTTTCTATCTCTGATGTGCCCCATACATTGTTCTGGCTTCAACGACCGCTTCATACATTCTTTCTAACCATCTAACTGACATCTCCGGTTTATGTTTACATATTCTTACCCCTGACATTGCCGCCCTGCCGTTAGCTATCTCCTTTCTGGCTTGTGCAGCCCACCCTCCACTGCTACACATCCTTACACCTAAATAGTCATACTCGTTTACAACTTCTACCTTTTGGTCTGCTATGAACCATTCCTCTCCTTTCCTAAGTATCGATGCTCCTTTAAATACCATTATTTTTTATTTTTTGGTATTTATTCTCAGTCCCCAGTCAGCGCAAAACCTATGGATTGCCTCAATTGATTTTTGTAGACCTATTACGGAAATTGCTCCTACCGTTAAATCATCTGCATACAATAAACCAGGGATCTCTTTGTTTATTATTATTATTGGGCAATGGGCATTGCTTTCCTTACCCCTCTCTATTATGTCATCTATAAATAAATTGAATAGTATAAGACTCAATTTGCACCCCTGTCTTAAGCATAACTTCTGTTGGGCTTCTTCTGATAATACATTCAACCTACATCTTTATTCTGAATTTCACCCCGCTATAAATTTTATCAATTTCGTTTATATGCTTCTCGCTCACCCCTTTTCTTCTTAATTTCCATTTTAAAGCCTCCATGTTTATCGTATCGAACGCTTTCTCAAAATCCACAAAAGACATATACAATCTGCCCCTTTTCCTGCTCAAGTATTTATTAATTAACGTCTTGATTATAAATATATTATCTATAGTTTGTCTTTTTCTCCTAAATCCAGCTTGAAATTCTGATATTTTATTTTCTCTTTCCGCCCAATCCATTAGTCTGCCCGCCAGTATACCCGTATACATTTTCCCAATTATAGATAGTAAGCTTAGCCCCCTGTAATTCTCTGACCCATTCACACTCCCCTTTCCTTTAAATATTGGTACAATCACACTTATTTTCCAGCAGTCAGGTAATTTCCTACTATCTTTCAGCTTATTAAATAAATTAGTTATATTCTTTAATCCACTTGCTGATTCCCCATATCTCTTCTAAAACTCCACTAGGATTCCATCCATGCCCACTGCTTTACCGCGCTTTAAGCTTCTTATTTGTTGACAAACTACCGTTTGACTAACTTTCCTGTCTAATATCTCATCGTCTAAAGAAAACGTTTTAATCAAAGAACACCCACTGACTTTTGAAGCAATTAATATTCAGTTAGATTTAGAACAAATAGTTACAAAATCTGAAACTTCCAAACCTTAACTAAAAGCACTAGCATTACAAACTGTGAACAATAGATACCCACCTGAAGAATGGTTACATATCTACACAGATGGATCTAACTTGGACAACAACTCAGGAGCAGGAATTAAGTGTGCACTGTTCTCATTCTATCAACCCGCAGGATACCACACAACAAATTTGGATGCAGAAGTAACGGCTATTCATATTCCACTCCAACACCTTCTATACAGAGTAGACAAATTCAAAAAATTAAAGAATGTCACAAAATGATCCAACAACATCAAAAACTACAGAAAAGAATTATATTACAGTGGATACCTGCACATTGTGGAATTGCTGGAAATTAATCAGCTGATTTTCTTGCCAAAAATGGAGCAAATTTAATTCAGAACAAAAGTAAAAGCTTACCCTTTACATCCCTAAAAAATATTAATTAAAAACAAATATAAAAACAAACACAACCATTCAATAACTAACAAAGCCAAAGTTAAAAATGGAACACTTTATTTAAAAATTCAGAAATTATTCCAGAAATCCCACGTAAAGCTGCATTAGAAAATTTTAGATTACTTACGGAACATGATTATTTGGCCAAACACTTACACAGAATAGGAATTTATACAAGTCCAACTTGTCCTCTGTGCAACAAAGAAGAGGAAATGACTGAAGAACATCTTCTAACCTGTGAAGTCCTACCTGCCGGACCCACTACACAGAAATATTGGAGAGCAAGAGAGCAAATAGCTTCATTGCCAAAGCCTAGCATTTGACAACAAAGAAGACGAAATGACTAAAGAACAAATTCTAACCTGTGAAGCCCTACCTGCCGGACCCACTACACAGAAATACTGGAGAGCAAGAGAGCTAATGGCTTCATTGCCAAAGCCTAGCATTTGACAACAAAGAAGAGGAAATGACTGAAGAACATCTTCTAACCTGTGAAGTCCTACCTGGCGGACCCACTACACAGCAATATTGGAGAGCAAGAGAGCTAATGGCTTCATTGCCAAAGCCTAGCATTTGACAACAAAGAAGAGGAAATGACTGAAGAACATCTTCTAACCTGTGAAGTCCTACCTGCCGAATCCACTGCACAGAAATATTGGAGAGCAAGAGAGCTAATGGCTTCATTGCCAAAGCCTAGTATTTGACAACAAAGAAGAGGAAATGACTGAAGAACATCTAACCTTTGCAGCCCTACCTGCCGGACCCACTACACAGAAGTATTGGAGAGCAAGAGAGCCAATGGCTTCATTGCCAAAGCCTAGTATTTGACAACAAAGAAGAGGAAATGACTGAACAACATCTTCTAACCTGTGAAGCCCTACCTGCCGGACCCACTACACAGAAGTACTGGAGAGCAAGAGAGCTAATGGCTTCACTGCCAAAGCCTAGTATTTGACAACAAAGAAGAGGAAATGACTAAAGAACATCTTCTAACCTGTGAAGCCCTACCTGCCGGACCCACTACACAGAAGTATTGGAGAGCAAGAGAGCTAATGGCTTCACTGCCAAAGCCTAGTATTTGACAACAAAGAAGAGGAAATGACTGAACAACATCTAAGCTGTGCAGCCCTACCTACCGGATCCACTATACAGAAATATTGGAGAGGAAGAGAGCTAATGGCTTCACTGCCAAAGCCTAGTATTTGACAACAAAGAAGAGGAAATGACTGAACAACATCTAAGCTGTGCAGCCCTACCTACTGGATCCACTACACAGAATTATTGGAGAGCAAGAGAGCTAATGGCTTCACTGCCAAAGCCCAGCATTTGACAACAAAGAAGAGGAAATGACTGAACAACTTCTAGCCTGTGAAGTCCTACCTGCCGGACCCACTACACAGAAATATTGGAGAGCAAGAGAGCTAATGGCTTCATTGCCAAAGCCTAGCATTTGAAAACAACAGCAACATATCTCATCGTCTAGCCTCATATTGCCAAACTGTATATTATCTCTATTTATCCACTCTCCTTCTGCAATTATGTCTCTAAAGTACTTCAACCATTTCTGTGATGTTCTTATTTTCTACCCCATTCTGTTTATTCATTTCACTGACCATACCCCATATTTTATTATTATCTTTTTGTTGAATGGCATCCTTCATTTTCTTTCGAATACTATCCTGCCACTCCTTTTTTTGTTCTAATAATTTCTTGGACACTTCTCTACTTATTACCATAATCATCCTATCTCTAATCTCCCCCTTTCTTCCCCAACAAGCCATGTTTTTAAACACTTCCCTTCTTGTTCTACTGCAGTCCTCATCAAAGCAGCCATTACTTATTCATTTCATTTTTATCCCTGCCCTTGTAACTATTAGTTTCATTAGCTCCAAGCCTCTTTCTATATTGTTCTCATTCAATGCAACCTCTATGCCTATTCCTATTAATTTTGATATTTCTGAGTTTATTTCAGTTAGGAATTCCTCCTTCATTTCTTCCCTCCATCTAAATGCCCTCACTACTTTAAGCTCACCCTACTCTGTAAAGGACAGGTAATACTTCATATTTTAAAAATATACAAACACTAATTAAGATATGTTAGTCTAATGAACATTTGTGTGATGTTTGTTTACAGATTGCTGACTGGAAGATTCCTCGTTACATTATGTTTGTTGAAGATTTTCCTCGCTCTGCTACAGGAAAGGTAGCGAAACAACAACTCAAGAAGATGGCTCTAGAAAAACTGGGTCTTAGTAATCAAGAAAACTTGCTGTTTGTCCCTGGCATTCATTGAATCTTCAACGTTGTATTTTGTTAATAAAGCAAATTAATTAACTAACACAGGTGTCCTCATATCTAATAGATATTTGCTTTACTTATGATTGGTATGACATAGGTTTTGTCAGAGATGTTTTTATGTACTTAATTACTTTGTAATTCTGTAACAAAGAGATTAGGAGATGCAATAGAAGGGTTTACCAGTTTGTATGATGAATATAAAGTCAAACATTACTGTAGATTTTCTCTGATGTAATATTGGAAAAAGCTGGTGAAGTTCAGTATCAGAATATAAAATGACGTTTATAGAGATGTCACATGACTATGTTAAGTAACATTCTTACCTAAAGGAATAAATGGTCTTTGACCTTAACGTTCTTCCATTAAAAGACGCTTCCTTCCTAGCAGTTTTACAAAAATTATTGATTTTTCCTTCTCTCGTTGCCATTACTACCAATCAAACTTCATTTTTACTGGTCCACGTCACACATTGCATCATCTCATTTTTAAAACTATCAATGATAATCACTTACATGTTGCGCCACAAAATCTGTTCTTATTCATTCCAGCATGTCCATATGTGGAAATTAATTGTTCGTTCATACTGGCCGTGTGTAGGCTAAAGCATCGAAAGATAGTCAGAATGAAAAATTTGGCTTTTGTCAATTATACACACATCATTTTGAGTCTTTTGAATGATAAAATTTATATTCCTTTTACAATTACATTGTAATGTCTTTTACGAGGGGGGGCCCAAAAGAAACCGGTCTCCGAAAGCGCTGCCACTCGTAGGCGTAGTGCAGGGTTCTCATGCTAGATGGTGTTAGTAGAGACCTTCATGAATCGGCTGTGCAGATGGCGTCAGTGTAGAGCTGAACGTGCAAGTGTGGTATTGTGTTTCTCTGACTGTTGGCGAGTTACCTCTGCGAAGTCGTTATGGCAACTTTAAAAGAACAAAGTGTATGTGTGTGAAATTTTGTTTACTGCTTAAAAAAACTGCAATGGAGACACACCAAATGCTTCAGAAAGCTTTCCAGGAGGACGCTATGAGCCGCACACAGGTTTTCGAGTGGTTTGGGCGCTTTAAACGTGGTGAGATGTGTGTTGAAGACCAAGCTCGTTCTGGATGATCTTCAACATCGCGAAATGAGGAGAACATTGAAAAGGTCCGCCAAAAGATCAACGAATATCGTCGCCAAACGATCGACCAAATTTCAGCAGCGACAGGAATCAGTTGGAGCTAGTGCCAGCGGATTTTTTTTTTTTAATTTTTTTTTTTTTTTTTTTTGTATTTACGTCCTCCAACGTTAAGTCATATCGGACGACAGCGGATTTTTGGGGAGGATTTGCACATGAGACGTGCTGTTGCTAAATTTGTTCCGCGCCTTCTCACACAGGAGCACAAAACCATCCGCATGAATGTGTCAGGACTTGAAAACAGAGATTGCACGTGATCCAAACTTCTTGAACAAAGTCATTACAGGGGATGAAAGTTGGTGTTACGGGTATGACCCAGAAACCAAGCAAGTGTCAAGCCAGTGGAGGCCTCTGAACTCTCACACACCAAAAGAGCAAGGCAAGTGAGGTCAAATGTGAAGACGATGATCACTGTCTTTTTTGATGTTCGTGGAATTGTGTGTCGGGAATTCGTACCCCCTGGCCAGACATTTAACCAGCACTTTTACTTGGATGTTTTAAGACGTCTGCGAGAGGATGTGAGAAGGAAACGCCCAGAACTTTGGCGTTCAGGTGACTGGTTTCTGCACCATGACAACGCTCCAGCACACACGGCCTTACGAGTGACCCACTATTTGGCATCTCAGAGGTCGTCTGTCGTTCCCCACGCTCCGTATTCTGCGGACCTAGCCCCGTGCGACTTTTTCCTATTTCCACAAATGAAAAAATGCTAAAAGGGGAGTGTTATGACGATGTGGAGGCGGTAAAAACAGCTTCGCAAAGAGCACTGGACAATATCAAACTTGAAGAGTTTCAAACATGCTTCCAACAGTGAGAAAGGAGACTTGACAAGTATATCGCATGTAATGGAGAGTAATTTGAAGGTGACCGAAGTAATTTTGTAAAAAGGTTCATCAGTAAAGATTTATGACAACAATCCTGTTTCTTTTGGGTCCCCCCCCCCTCGTATTCAAGTTTGTGGTGTGTGTGTGTGTGTGTGTGTGTGTGTGTGTGTGTGTGTGTGTGTGTGTGTGTGTGTGTGTTTGTGTGTGTGTGTGTGGTGGACCTGCGCTCTCCATAGGTTTGTCACTGTCAATGTTTTGATCACACTCTCTGGTCCTTGTCCTCTGGAGAGCTTAAGACCGACCTTATGTGTTCCATGTAGAACCGTCTTACGTACTTCGTTATTCTCTTCACTTAAACTCTGGCCTACCTGCATTGACCTGTACTCCTTGAAGCTAGACAAAGAGAGAGCCCGACTGTAGCGGTCCCCAATTGTCGGCAATGGCAAACACCGATACCGAGGAAGATTACGATCCAGCAACGTACAGAATGTTATGGGCGCTGTGTATGGAAACGCATAAACAGTGTTCAGCAATTTGACTGCAACTATTGTGATTTTTTTTTTTTTTTTTTTTTTTTTGTAATTTACGTCAATTAACTTTTTAAGTCATATCGTACAATGAACAGAATGGGCGAAATGATGCTCAAATTGGCCGAGGGTCCATGGAGCTTAGAGTTAGCCTTATAGGATAAGGGAAAACCACGGAAAAATCATTATCCAGGTAACTTACCCTGATCCAAATTCAAACTTGGAACCTATTGAACGTCAGGCACACAAGCTACCATCTATGCTAACGAGGTGGCCAATATCTTATTAAAAACACAATAAATTATTTAATGATTTTATTTGCAAGTAAACAGCGCATAAAAAAATGTGGTAATTCAGGTAGATCAGTGTTCACTGCATCTTGCGTCTTGCTTTCTCTAATTGTTGTAGCTGTTCCTCTCGGTCGTTCAAACAACCTGTCAAAATTACACAATTATTGGAGTTGAATGGAAAGTACATTTGTAACAATCTTGAAGTAGCAACTAAAAACAAAGGGAACAAAATTAAAGATACGATCTACTGTACTCACATGAATTTCTTCACTCTTGTACAAACCTTATTCCTCTATCTACTTCAAGATAAATATTAGTTTATTGTAGTTACAAGAGAATACAGTAGACTTTAAGTGATAGTCAAATGTTTTAAAGACCTGGTCATGATACTATGACTGTGGGTTCAAAGAATTAAAAGTACAGGTTGCACAAATTCAAAGCGTTCTTTATTTCCACCCAATTACACTTGGTACACTTGCCGATTACAGAGAATTACGCACCACACAGAATTACGTAACACTCACAATTACAATTCACCACTCGGCACCTTGCCGTAAACTCTGAATCAAACTGACTCTAAAAACTGACTGACTCGTCCAATGCATCACTTATATACACAAATCGCACTATCTGGAAGTTTCCCGGCCATTAACGAAATATCACAGTCCTCCAAGGCGGCAGTAAAAGGGGTCCAGTAATTTCTGGTTATTTCTCCCCACCCTATCCCTCCTCGGCACGTCATTAGCGTTGCGCTGGCGTGGTTCCTACGCCATTCATCTCTCTCACTCCCACAGCAAGAGCCATTCCGTCACACGAGTAGGTATGGCCTCGGTGCCATCCATCCCCTCTCTTTCTGTCAGCTGGTCTTTACGTTCGGATGACAATACTCATGACTTCCTGTATTCTTGCTCAAACACTTATTGCAAAATAAACATTAGCTTATTGTAGTTACAAGGGAATACAGTAGACTTTAAGTGATAGTCAAATGTTTTCAAGAGCTGGTCATGATACGCATGACTTTCTCTGTTGTGACTTTGTGAATTCATAGAATTAAAAGTCCGTGTTGCAGAAATTCAAATCATGCTTTACTTGCGTAGAAATACACTCACAGTTACACAGTTACAGTGTTACATCAGTTACACAATTACAATCTTCAAAGGTCGTTGACCACAACAAAGAGTTCAGTCCCAAACCAAGAGTTTCAATTACAGCTCTCGTTACGCCTCTGTTTACAACTGTCTTTACTGCCGTGTCGCCTCTTATGTATACCACTACTGATTACACTAGATATTTCCGGAATATGCTGTAACAAACAAGAAATCGAATGTTCTGTAAGACAATCAAGATTTCACTAGAATATTCCATTTACCTCACTTAATCTGTTCTTTATCTCCGCGGTATGTTTTTCTACTTATGTAGACTCTCTATCTCCGTGATACACTATCCATCTGTTATCGCTCCCGCGAACCCTTCTAGCGCGTACGCCTCCAGTCATAATGGATTCGCGACACTGCTCCCTCCTCAAGGCTGGTCGTCCCGAATAGCACCATCGTAGTGGGCCAGAGGATCCAGGTGTACCACCAACATCTTTCCTCGGGGAACCTTCTGGATGCGGTAGACCACGTCGTTAATCCTCTTCACCACCCGGTACGGTCCTTGCCATGGCTGCTGGAGCTTCGGGCAGCGTCCCTTGGTCCGGGTAGGGCGGTACAACCAGACCAGGTCACCTTGCTGGAACCCTTGGCTGTTGGCTTGCCTATCATATCTGGTCTTCATGCGGTCGCTCGCCTTCTGGATGTTCTGGCGAGCCATCTCGTGCATGTCGTGGAGGCGGTCCACCAGGTTCTCCACATACTCGGTCACCGGCTGCTTCACCTCCGGAGGGCTTCCGAAAGCCAGGTCACAAGGGAGGCGTAACTCTCGACCGAACATTAAGCTGGCTGGCGTCATCCCAGTTGTGTCGTGTGTAGACGAGCGATAGGCCAGCAAGAACAGTGGCACCTTCACGTCCCAGTCTCGCTGATGGCTGGCCACGACCTTCCTCAGGTGTTCCTCTAAGGTCTTGATGTACCTTTCGACCATGCCATCCGATTGGGGATGTAGAGGCGTAGTGCGAGTCTTGTTCAACCCAAGCCTTTGTAGTGCCTCCTTCATTAGGTTGGACTCAAAGTTGGTACCCTGGTCACTGTGTAGCTCTAACGGCACCCCAAATCGACAGAACAGTTGCTCCACGAGGCAGTCTGTGATTGTCTTTGCCTCTTGGTTTGGGATGGCATACACCTCCGGCCACTTGGTGAAGTAGTCCACGACCACCATTAGGTACTTGTTGCCTCGGTCGGAAACTGGGAACGGTCCAGCAATGTCAACGGCGATCCGTTCGAATGGTGCTCCGACGTACTGCTGCATGCCATCCTGGGTCCTAGTCTGGGGGCCGCGGCTCGTTGCGCACGCGCGATATTGACGGCACCATCTCTCAGCATCTACTCGGAACCTTAGCCAGTAGTAGCGCTGTCGGAGTTTGTCGATCGTCCGGTTCGCTCCCAGGTGTCCTCCTGAAGTACCGGCGTGCACTTCCTCCAAGACTTCCGGAACCTTACTTCGGGGAAGTACCAACTGTTCTCTTTGCACCTTCCCATCAGGCGATTCCCATACCCGGAACAACACGCCCTCTCTTGTCTTCAGTGGGTCCCATTGGACTCAGTATTATTAACGGTTTTAATAAATACTATCCAAAAGCTGTTAATGACATTTCTACCCTTAAAAAGATAAGAGATGATTATAATTAAAAAAATTATTTACCATCCTTGGGTTATTAACCTTATCAAAAAATGTTTAAAGAAGTTGGTATAACCTTAGTTCCTCAAAATAAATATAGTATTAAAAATTTACTACAATTTTCTAAAAAAGAGAAATTCCTAATAATAAAAAATCTGGTATTTATCAATTTAATTGCTTAGATTGTGATCAGGTTTATATTGGAAAGACGAAACGTAATTTGGAAACCAGAAAGAAAGAACATTTTCGTAACATTAAATATAAAAAAATTGATAAATCGGCCGTGGCAGATCATTTTTGGTCATTTAACCACGAAATAAATCCTGAAGTTAAATTATTAAAACAATTAAATGGTGCCACTGATTTAATAGTTTTGGAAAAGAAACATCGCGTATTGAATTTTGACGTACCGGCAATTGATTCTATTTTTAGGTTTGTTTTGTCTTCAGAAACAATTGGTAATGCTGATAAAACATAAGAAAAGAAAACATGGTAACCGAGATTTCCTTGACAACGATTTGATTTGGAGTTGATGGACTGAGCACGACAGCGATTTGCTTGTGAAATCAATTTCCATTATAAAGAAGAAGGAAGTACTAACATCAATTTCTTAAGATAAGTGGAACCTTAGTAGCAAATAATTATATTTGTGAAATATTTATTGCTTCACTGTAAGTAGCTTCATTTTCTACGTAATCTAGAGTTCACTGTTGCAGTTTAACGCATTAGGCCGTCAATTTAGTATACAGTTGCCGCGTCATAAGCAAGTTTGCGAGTGGCATCGAAAAACACGGGACGTCCTTGCACATCGGACGAGAATGTTGAGCGTATTCGTACACCATCCTCATCCCGAGCAAGCATGGAGCTTAACATTCCTCAACCAAAGGCATGGCGAGTTCTAAAGTATCGTCTGCATCTGAAGCCATACAAACTGCAGTTATTTGCAAGTATTGCATCCTGGCGAGTGGTGGTATTGAGATGTGTCACTTAATATTCACGCGTTGGAAATGTCAGGAAGAAGTCGGGAATTCTTTGAAAAGGATGAGAATGTGGAAGTCCACACGTTGCATTCTGTATGCTAAGTTGTTGTTTACTGAAGTTTTCTGCTTATGTATGCGAGTTTAACGCGAGAGAAATGCGAACAATCATCTTTTCTGGTTTACTAGACACACTGACAATGTTGCAACAACAATACAGCCAAAGTGTAACAATACAGCGACCGGGGTTTGGTTTACTTACCGATGTAAACGTTAAGTCTCTTGTTTTCGCTGGACAAGAGGGATTTTGGTATTCTTCTGAAGCAGTCGACAGCACCAGGACAAATACTCTTCACCGGTCCGTTGTCCCAAATAAGATCCAGACCTCCAACACGACGCTCTTTGCCGGTAAGACGTCCCTCTAAGTCCACGATGTTGAGGACATCGGTTACCAGGTTGTACTTCAAGAGGAAGTCATCCTCATCGGTGGCTCCCATAGATGGTGATGCATTTACCTCCAATAGCCACCTGAAACATTCCACTGCTGTACCAAAAGGAGCCATTATTTTGGTCAATACCCACCTAATGTTCTGTACAACCCAAATATCTTTTGAATGTGACTCATTACTCTGTCAGGTGCAAGTTGCTTGTTTCTTGTGTGACATAAATAGTAAGTACAGACGATATTGCATACAGCATAAACAGTTGTCACAGAGGTTTCACTAGGAAATGCGCCTTTAGCGGCCACGTAAACAAAGGAAAATGCATGTTTAGAAAAGCTTGCTCTCATCAGCACAGAGGTGTTCAAGGTTGAACCTCCTCCTGAGATGAGGGGCCTTTGACATTTTGCCATTTCGAGACCTTGTCCCTTACTGGTATGGTGGTGAGTTTTAATGATATGACGGTGGGTAGATGGTGGTGAATAGGTAATATAATGGTTCCTTAATTAGTTGTTAGGGATTAGAAGTGTAATGAATAGCTCTATGGTTTATATGTGTCTATGGTGGTGCTAGCACTAGTCTGGATCGTTTGTAGGTTTCACCGGGGTTGAGGTCATATTACCCCAGACCGAGGATTAGACTGTTGAAGCTAGAAGGGAGCTTGTTATAAAAACCATGGGATAGGGTAAGGATGTAGTCTGTGAATTTTGGAAAGGAGAGGTCTGCATGGATCTTATCATTAGGGATGTACCAATCGGAAGCTGTTGCTATACGAAGGTAGCGGTTTTGAATGACTTGGAGTTTGTGGAGATGGTATTTTGCTGCAACTATCCAGACTGTGCAAGCATAGGTTAGTGCTGGACGGAGTATCTGCTTGTATATGAGCAATTTGCTGTTCAGGCTCATTGTCGATTTGCTATTATACATAGGATATCGTTTGCCACAGTGCTGATGTGTTGTTTCCTCGTCAGACGCCAATCCAGGGCTACTCCGAGGTATGTAGCCTCCATGGACCGTTGTACTTCTTTTCCAGCAAGGCGGAGGTTGGGTACATCTTGTAGAATGCGGCGGGTGAATCTGACTGCCTGGGATTAAGTTGCATTAATCTTCAGGCGTCAAGTGATGAACCACGCAGATAGCATAGTTTCAGTTACACACCTCCAATATAATCACCCCGATATTTTTGACCTTTTGCCAAATGTTAGGAAGGCATCTGCGCGTCTATTTCCGTTGATGACCCAAGTGACCGCCCTTCCCTAATAATTTTATGTTTGGTGATTTACCGGATCCCTCGCAGTGGTTCTTGGACACAGTGACAGATATCCTGTGAGTACGGTGGAAGTATTAGTATCTCCCATTGTGTAACGGTTTTCCTAGGTCATAAACATAAGTCGCTTAATTTATGCTATATCAAAATAATATTAGGTTAGCATAGATATTTTATACTGATTATTTTGCGCAGAAATGAAATACACAGCTATAACAGAAAAACACATTATAACAGATAAGGCATATATATATATATATATATATATATATATATATATATATATATATATAAATAAGAAGTGCTTGATGGACTAGGAATGTAGATGAACGGAGAAACAGAAATATGAGGTCCCTCAAGGTTGAGAACACATGTCGGTCGGCTTTCTTCATAACAAAGTTCACACGTAGGAACAAAGCCTGCGAACCACGTGGAGGGTCGCGCTATCTCTCTGCGCTCTCTTTTACGCCATTACGTAGGTGATCGATATAATAGAGTTGTAGATTATCCGAATTCCTAAACTTTCTCAGAGTACGTGTTCGGAATTAAATAAGTGGACGCTGTGGGAAACTTTCTACCAACGTTCGGTCATGCGCACATACAAAATTCGTACGATGGTTAAAACTCCAAATTGAAACCAACCAATTACAGTTTAAAACTTACGTGATTCACACAAAAATTCAAAATGTAACGATAGAGAGGGAAATCCAGGAGATAGCGGATTCGTGAGTTTGATAACAGAGACACTCTCTCTTGTTCGGGGCATAGTGTAACCATGTCGTACATACCAGTGCAGCAAGAGTACCTCGAGTACACAACACATAGATTCGTGAGTCTGATAATAGAGACACTCCCTCTCGGTCGGGGCGCAGTGAAGTCACCTTATATATACAAGTGCGGTAAGAATACACTGAATACACAACACGGGTAAAAAAACTCTATCGCTACTACCAAACACATCACACGAGTCTGCAAACAGCGAATTTCCGGTGGCGAGTGAGGTATCTACTTACAGTAGTGAATAAACCGATCATGGAACAGTGCAGGTGTTTTCTTCGCTAATCACACTACACCGAATCAGGACGTATCCCACACCCTGGAACAAAGAAGAGAGTCCATGCAGAGCGAACCCCGTGGAAAACCCCGGGCTATCCAGGAAACCTCCTGCATCCGTAACCCTCACACGTCACCTTTCCTACTTTATGAGGTGTCGAGTGCTGGGAGGAATCAACCAGGTTCCTAACGGGAAAAGACCGCCTCAATTACCAGCGCCTCAAGACTTCCTGGACAGCAGCAGTGGTATGGCATCCTGCGCTGTCATGAAGAATGAAGGGGTACTGTTCTATGAAGCGTGGCCGCATTCGCCTGAGAGCTGTACAGAGGTGGTACTGCAGGAACGTGCAGTAATAGGTAACGTCTACTGTCACTCTTGGTGGTACAGCGTGATGCAGTATTGCCGTATCATTGTCGAGACACAATGAACATCACTTTCACAGCACTTTGTGCAGTACGCAGTTTCTTTGGACGAGGAGAACCAGGATGCATCCATTCACTGTATTGGTACTTCAACTGTAGTTCGTACCAGCGTGCCCAGGTTTAGTCTCTAGTGATGATTCGTCTACGGTAACCCAAAAAGTCGTACAGAATATGTAACACAGTTTCTGCTGTCACACGCAGTCCATCCACGATCAACATCCCACAAGAAAGCAAGGAGGTGAACTGTATTGTTCTCCACGTAAGGTCGTCCTGTACAGCTTCTCTACCCTCTCTGAACTTTAACCCAGCGTGCAAATGTGATGCATCACTACGAGCTTAACGCAGTCCCTGAAAACATTATTGCGTACTCCGACCTCGGACCACTTCAGTTTTGAGCCCGAAACGTTGCTCTACCTTTGTACAGATGATTTTTTTACATCCTCCAACGTTAAGTCATATCGGACGATAAACGAAATGGGTGAAATGATGCTCCAATGTGCCCAGGGTCCACTGAGCTTAGAGCTACCCGACATTCGTCTTAATAAGGAAAAAACCCGTAAAAGATCTTATCCAGGTAACTAACTCGAGCAGAGATTAGAACTCGTGACCTCTTGAACCTGAGGCAGACACGCTATCATCTACGCTACCGAGGTGGGATTGTACAGATATTATGTTGGTTGCACTATTGCTATGAAGTTGGACGGTCTACACATTCCAAAAGAGTGAGACAGTACTGTCCCCGCTCACTGCACAAACTCGTCTATGAGCCTTCGATTTGTCACAACACATGGCAACTCGTCGACCAACTGACCTTACGCTACAGCAGTGTTATTACTTTATATCCAATTCTTGTACGAGGGGGGGGATCCAAAAGAATCCAGACCCCGAGGGCACTGCCATTCGTAGACGTAGTGCAGGGTTCTCACGCTAGATAGTGTTATAAGAGACCTTCATGAAACAACTGTGCAGATGGCGTCAGTGTAGAGATGAACGTAAGTGTAGTATTGTGTTTCTCTAACTGTTGAGGGGATACCTCTGCGAAGTCGTTATGGCAACTTTGAAAGAACAAAGGATGTGAGTGAAATTTTGTTTCCTGCTTAAACAAACTGCAACGAAGACACAACAAATGCTTGAGGAAGCCTTCTAGGAGGACGCTATGAGCCGCACAAAGGTTTTCGAGTGGTATGGGTGCTTTAAACGTGGTGAGATGTCTGTTGAACACCAAGCTCGTTCTGGGCGCAGTTCAACATAGCGAAATGAGAACATTGAATAGGTCTGCCATAAGTTCAACGATAATCGTCGCCAAACGATCGACCAAATTTCAGCAGCGATAGGAATCACTTGGAAGTCGTGCCAGCGGATTTTGAGGGAGGATTTGCACATGAGACATGTTGCTGCTAAATTTGTTCCGCGCCTTCTCACACAGGAGCACAAAACCATCCGCATGAATGTGTGTCAGGACTTGAAAACAGAGATTGCACGTGATCCAAACTTCTTGAACAAAGTCATTAAAGGGGATGAGAGTAGGTGTTACGGGTATGAGCCAGAAACCAAGCAAGCGTCAAGCCAGTGGAGGACTCCCAACTCTCCCAGAACAAAAAAGCAAGGCAAGTGAAGTCAAATGTGAAGACGATGATCATTGTCTTTTTTGATGTACTTGGAATTGTGCATCGGGAATTCGTACCCCTGGCCAGACTGTTAACCAGCACTTTTACTTGGATGTTTTAAGGCGTCTGCGAGAGGATGTGAGGAGGAAACGCCCGGAACTTTGGCGATCAGGTGACTGGTTTCTGCATCACGACAACGCTCCAGCACACACGGCTTTACGAGTGATCCACTATTTGGCATCTCAGAGGTGGTTTGTCGTTCCCCACGCTCCGTATTCGCCGAACCTAGCCCCGTGCGACTTTTTCCTATTTCCACGATTGAAAAAAAACGCTAAAAGGGGAGCGTTATGACGATGTGGAGGCGGTAAAAACAGCTTCGCAAAGGACACTGGACAATATCAAACTTGAAGAGTTCCAAACATGCTTCCGACAGTGAGAAAAGAGACTTTTCAAGTGCATCGCATGTAATGGAGAGTATTTTAAAGGTGACTGAAGTAATTTTGTAAAAAGATTCATCATAAAGTTTTTATGACAACAATACAGTTTATTTCGGGTCCCCCTTCGTATTATTTTGGAGGTAACCGCTTCCTCTATGTTCCTTTTTATTTGTGTGATAGTTAAAATATTCATAATTTTCTGAAATAGAAAGTCAATATCCATGTTTTCTTATGCCCTGACCATGCAAGGCATCAGGTCTTAAAGGAAGTAACTCACACAAGTTGGAGAGACCTCCACATAAACGTCTGTCTAATGCAATACTGGGAAATAATAACTTATAAGACTTACGGTTTGAGATCGGAGTCCAGGAGGATGTCGTAGCCGTAGAGCTCGAAGCAATGTCGGTTTTGTACGATGATGGATTGCACGGCCTGCAGACTCGTCATCACTATCCTGGCAATCTTCTGCATCAGATCTTCTATTACTTCAGGTCCGTGGATAGCGGTGAGGAACTCTCGAAGTTTCCTGATGTGCCATTTACAAACCTGCAACAGCAAGTCGGAACATTAACAGGCAAACTGCCTAAACTTCTAGAAGCTGCTCCTTCTTGAACATTCTGGAACCCTGTAGAAACGTCCGGCAGTGTTGCACGGTCTCGCATACTAGAGTGAGTGAATGAGCGACTTGGCGAGTGCAAATACGAGGGTGAGTCAAAAAGTAATGCCTCCTATTTTTTCCAGTAAATAAGTTATGTGAAAAATTTGAATTTGGCGCAATTTCCCAAACCTTATTCCCCAATCCCCTGCAGTAGTAACTCCCTAAGTCAACAGGTGGCAGTACTGCACCCTCTTGCAAAATGGCTGACATCGACAGTCGTATTAGAAAGCGTTCTGTGATTGATTTTTTGACTGCAGAAGATGAAACGCCAATTCGCATTCACGAAAGGCTAAAAAATGTGTATGGTGATGCAACGGTGGATGTCAGCACTGTCATACGATGGGTTCGTCGCTGTAACGAAGCTGAAGGGCAAACACCATTGGCAGATGAAAAGCGAAGCGGCAGTGACTCCATGCAACATTCAGCGAGTCGATGTCATCATTCATGGTGATCACCGGGTAACAACAGGTGAATTGTGTCGCATTACCTCCCTCAGTAAAGGCAGTGTGATGACGATTATTTAACAACTGGGTTACTCAAAAGTTTGTTCACGTTGGGTACCAAGAATGTTAACTGACCAAAACAAAAAACAAGGAAAACAATAGCCTCCCAACACTTGCAGCGCTTCAAGTTGGAGGTAGAGGAGTTTCTGGATAAAATTGATACTGTAGACAAAACGTAGGTTCATGTTTTCAAACCTAAATCAATCAAAGAGGCAGTCAATGGAATGGCTACACACAACGTCACCGAAGAAAAATATTCAAAATTTAGCGATCGGCAGGGAAAGCTATGGCGACAGTGTTTTGGGTTGCAGAGGGTGTGCTTATGATTGATTTTGTGGAGCAGGGATGCACAATAAATTCTGTCCACTACGTCAGAACTCTCAAAAAGCATAAAGCACGTCTTTGCCGAGTTCGCCCAACTCGGTTCGCCCAGCTGTTTACTTACAGCTGTTTACTACTCCACTCTGTTTACGACTACCCTGGCGTATCACAATCTCTTATATATTCCTCCATTGATAATTCCTAGACTGTTCTAAAACAAACCAGAAACCGAATAATCTCTATTAATCAAGAAGTCACTAGAAATTTCCATTTACCTCATTTATCTGTGTCGGTAGGTATTTTATCTCCGATATCTTTATTTGCCGGCTCTTTGTGTACACAAGCCACGCTATCGTAGATAAATGGGTTCGCGACACTGCTTCCTCTTTAAGGCTGGCCGTCCCGAACAGCACCATAATAGCGGGCCAGACGATCCAGGTGTTCCACCAACATCTTCCCTCGGGGCATTTTCTGGATGCGGTAGACCACGTCATTAATCCTCTTCACCACCCAGTATAGTCCTTACCATTACTGTTAAAGTTCGATTGTCGACTGTTCGGTTTGCTCCCAGGTGTCCTCTTGAAGTAGCGGCGTGCTCTTCCTCCGAGACTACCGGGATTTTACTTCGGGGAAGTACCAACTTCTGCGTCTTCTCATCGGGCGATTCCCATACCCGGAACAGCGCGCCCTCTCTTGTCTTCAGTGAGTCCCATTGGGCCCAGTACGACTTGTATGTGTCACTACATGATGCGATGCCTTCCCAGGTTGGTCTGGTCCCTGCCTCCACTTCTCTCAAGAGTGGCCCCAAGTCTGCGTCGGCTAGCTGCTCCCTCCTCAGGCCTGCGCTATCCCATCCATCCTCAGGCACTGCCGTGACCACTCTGACAGCTGAGGCACACTTCTTCCCTTCCACTCTTGTGTATTGGCCGCACTCTTCTGGGCAGGATCTTCGGGACATGGCGCCTGCGTTGCCGCAGGCAACATGGCTCTTGCCTCTATGATGTTCAGAGGTGAAGTCGTACTCCTGCAGCCTCTGTACCCAACAGGCTGTGTGGCCTTCCAGCTTCCTAAAGCTCAATAGCCAGTTTAGGGCGGAGTGGTCAGTGCTCAGGTGGAATGCTGACCATACAGTTACTTGTGGAAGTGCTCTAAGATCTTTACTACCTCCAGTAGCTCTAGCAGTAGTTATTCTGTACCTTGACTGAAGACGCACTGGTGTCGTCTCAGCAGTTGCCGAACCTCAATGTTCTGGCTACACATAGTTCGTGCACAGGCGTCTTCTGGTGCCACATTATGTTCTTCGTTCGCTGTCCTTCCGCTCGCGCCGTCACCTCCACCTCCTTTCTCGCGGGGACAACCACGTCTTCCGTCAGATCCTGCAGATTCCAAGGCGCACTTCGAGTTGCCGAAATATGACCTCTTCTCCGTTAAGCCCAGAACCTTCCTACCGACGTCCACAGTCGTCTCGTGGCTCCTAAGGGCATCCAATCCCAGTATCATCTCATCAGCCGCCTTCGCGACGAACACCCACAGGCGTACGGCACTCCGTCCCAAGGTCAACCTCAGTGGGGACCTTCTGCTCCACAGGCAAAGTGTCACCCGATGCCGTCACTAACTGCAATGATCGTCTCGGTTTTCTCGACGGCACACCCTTGGCCACGTCAGGTCTTAATAAGGTCACGGCTGACCCGGTGTCTACGAGCACGCGGCACGGCTTTCCTCTCACCCAAGTATCCGCGATGAGACTGTCGTCCATACGTAGACTGACGGCGGGCAAAGTCACTCTAGGAGATGGTGTAGATGGCCACGAGGTGCTCCTTGCCACGCCGGGCCTTACTCGTTCCTCCGGCTGCTCTTCCTGGTGTCGGTCATCTTCGCGGTTTTCGTCGCGGCCAAGTTCTATTTGCAGCTTCCGTCTTCGTTGTAATTCGGCTTTCATTTCCTCCATTTTCTCGGTGATGTTGTCGTTATCCCACTTCTGACAGCAACTGTAACTTTGTGGGTTCGTAGAATTAAACGTCGTAGTTGCATAAATTTAAATCGTTCTTCATTTGCGTAGAAATACACTCACAGTAGCAGTATTACAGAACATACACAATATACCACGGTCGATGATCACAACAACAGCGCTCTCCTTACAACACTTCACAGCTGTGTACTACTACTGCTCTGTTTACGACTCCCCTGGCGTGTCACAATCTCTTATACATACCTCCATTATAAATTTCTAGACTGTTCTAAACCAAACTAGAAACCGAATAATCTCTATCAATCAACAAGTCGCTAGGAATTTCCATTCATCTTACTTATCTGTGCCGGTAAGTCTTTTATCCCCGCTATCTTTATTTGCTGGCTCTTTATGTACACAAGCCGCGCTATCGTAGATAACGGCTTCGCGACAATAATATATTTAAATTAATAAATATTTCTTTATTTGTATCTCAATTTACACCTGAGTGAGTGTCAGAATAAAAACCAATAGTAACCTGACTAATAAATTTAATATAAACTTAAATAAATGTTAGATTTTCCAAGAGAGGTTTACAAAATTAAACTAAATGTTGTCACTCCAAGTTGTAACTACTGCATCATATCTGCTACTTCTCACGTATTCAGATTTCGTGGTGTAAAATAGTTCATTACGGAATGATGATGATGATGATGATGATGATGGTGATGATGATGATGATGATGATGATGATGATGATGATGATGATGATGATGATGATGATGATGATGATGATGATGATGATGATGATGATGATGATGATGATGATGATGATGATGATGATGA
The DNA here is from genome assembly GCA_030765055.1 of Mantis religiosa. Taxonomy (NCBI): domain Eukaryota; kingdom Metazoa; phylum Arthropoda; class Insecta; order Mantodea; family Mantidae; genus Mantis; species Mantis religiosa. Next base: position 6,893,321 of record JAUKNK010000031.1, on the reverse strand, counting down.
TGATGATGATGATGATGGTGATGATGATGATGGTGATGATGATGATGGTGATGATGATGATGATGATGATGATGATGATGATGATGATGATGATGATGATGATGATGATGATGATGATGATGATGATGATGATGATGATGATGATGATGATGATGATGATGATGATGGTGATGATGATGATGGTGATGATGATGATGATGATGATGATGATGATGGTGATGGTGGTGATGGTGATGATGGTGATGATGATGATGATGATGATGATGATGATGATGATGATGATGATGATGATGATGATGATGATGATGATGATGATGATGATGATGATGATGATGATGATGATGATGATGATGATGATGATGATGATGATGGTGATAATGATGGTGATGATGATGATGATGATGATGATGATGATGATGATGATGATGATGATGATGATGATGATGATGATGATGATGATGATGATGATGATGATGATGATGATGATGATGATGATGATGATGATGATGATGATGATGATGATGATGATGATGATGATGATGATGATGATGATGATGATGATGATGATGATGATGATGATGATGATGATGATGATGATGATAGCAATGCTAACTGATGGTAACTTAGCGGTGAGTACTCAAGCGTGATCTTTAAGCCTTAGAGCCATCACAAGATTATCGTGCAGCTCAAAAGGTTACCCTGGCTTTATCTTTGTTAATAGGAACCTCTCAAATAACGCACTGATTACTCCACGTGGAGTGAACCTATATCTGTCATTTGTGATTCCTGTGCATTCCGTTGGCTGAAGTGCTGCTTTCATTGGTGCTTAGCAAGCGTCCGAATAATCAGTGGTTAGCTGAGATGTTTGTATCAATGAAGATAAAGCCATAAAAACCTTTTGAGCAGCACGATTTTAACATACCAAGGGAAACAAACAGATATTAGAAATACGTGTTCCATTATTAAGTCACACCTACTCATCACTCTCCTACTTACATGGTACTATCATAAAGCTGATTGTAATTTTGCACAGTTCTAGAATTTCATTTCGTTTCTAATTTTCAGAACCATATATCACTGTACAGACATCTTGCTACACTTATAAATCTCGATCATGACTGCCCTAACCTCTGACAAAATCTTACATGATTGTATAGAGTTTTTTTTAGACGTGGCGTATGACGTAATATTGGGCAGTAGCTTTCGGTCGAGTTCACTTGTCTATTAGTAAGAAAAAGGGGTGTTGGCTTAATCATCTGCCATCTAGCACACTAATCCTTGTTTCACGTAAGCTTGCCCCGTATCTCTTAACGGTCACGTGACCTTATCACCTCTCATTGGCTTCTATTGTACTATAGACTATTGTGCGGTAAAAATTAGTTTGTTATTTAACATGGTGATATATCTTTACATGTTGGAAGAGAAATGCCAAATTTATATTTTCGTAACTGTTTGAATGAAATATATTAGGCAACAGAGTTGATTTATCTGTAATGCATGTTAATTCCTAAACGAAGTAAAGAGGAGGTTCCTTTGCTCTCAAGCAGATGACACGATAGCACGTGATTTAGCGGTAGTGATGACATATTTGTTTATTTGACTTTTATCACTGACCTTGTTTTGAACTGGATTAGTCATATATCGCCATTTGAAGGTGTGTTGTGCCCAGAGCGAGAGCTAAATTATTTTATTGATCGTTTATTCCGCGTGTACTTATTATATATATATATATAATGGCAGAGTCTACCGCCAGTTTTTCGCTGAAGCATCGCAAGGGAAAACCTTTACAAAGCGGCGAAAAAAGAATTGCGGTGCATGTGTTTAATGCACTCACAGGGAAGAATCCATCTTTGTCAGTTAGAGAAGTCGCACAGCTGTGCTCTGAACTTACAGGTGTGAGTGTTAGATGCGTAGGAACATCGCGACATGAAATTGAGACAACGTGTAAACTTACCACTCCAGGGGCGATATTGCTGTGTGGCGAAGACACTATTTAAGGACAATTAGACTGTACCGAGATACAAGTCGCAAAATATAATACATTGACGAGACTTGCGTGAATGAAGGACACACAAGTAAAGCGTGACACGACTTTTAAGACTGAAAGACAAGTATTTTTGCAAGGTATGTGTGCTGGTTTTAAAAAATCCCAGTGGAAAAGGCCGAAGGCCTTTCATTATAAACTTCATTTTTTGTATGCCTTTATATTCTCATTTCTCCATCTTCCTGACAATTATTATGGCGTTTACTGCAGGTTTAAATGTGACGGGAAGACACCACCTATGGCCTATGGCGCGAAAGCATTAGCCAATTAGGGTGAGGGGGCAGGTAGCTGCACGCGGAGTGATACATGTCAGCGGGGCAAGGTTATATGAAACAGTTTTAGCAGCAATTTGCCTCTGAAAGCAGAGATCTCACCCCCACTACTGATTTGCATGACGTCACTTGCACACATCCGAGCAAGGTCATGCACCACGTCTAAAAAATGCATCTGTACGGACGTTATTCCTTTGATACTCACCGAGCTGCCTGCTTCTGGAGGTGGATGAAGCTGGACTGCCATGTTAGTAACATGTATCCTCTTGTCGCCGATGACCTCCAAAGAAAACTGCGACGATGACAGCCGAGCAAAGCCTTCCCTTGCCATCCACACTTTCAAAGGCATAAACTGAAAATTAACATATTTTATAACTCATTTGTGTCTATGATATTTATGTGCTATGCTCTATGTACTACATAGGGGGACACCTCGTACTCTACGGCCTATTGAAGATACAGTGGCCAACAACCTCCAACACGAAAACAATAAATTTATTTCACAAATGTAAATATTTGTTACTAAATCTCCACTTAACTTAAGAAATTGATGTTAATATTTATTTCTTTTTTCTAATGAAGATTGATTTCGAGGGCAAATCGCATTTGTCCTCAGTTCAAAACAAACTCCATTGTCAAGGAAATCTCGGTTACCGTGTTTTTTTTTTCCTTTGTTATGTTATCTTATTTTTATTTATGTTATTTTTATGTTAATGATATTTCTACTCCTAAAAAATAAAATCCGTTATAATTTTAAAAAATTTACTTAACATCCTTGGGTTAATAAACATTTTCAAAACATTTTTAAAGAAGTTGGTATAACTTTAGTTTCTCAAAATAAATATAGTATTAAAAATGTGTTACAATTTTCTAAAAAAGATAAAATTCCTAATAATAAAGCATTTTCTATTTATCAATTTAATATTATATATTGTGATAAAGTTTATTATTGGAAAGACGAAACGTAATTTGGAAAACAGAAAGAAAGAACATTTTCGTAACATTAAATATAAACAAATGATAAATCGACCGTAGCAGATCAATTTTGGTCATTTAACCATGAAATAAATCCCGAAGTTAAATTATTAAAACAATTAAATGGTCCCATATATTTAATAATTTGATAAAAAATATTTATTGGAAAAATAAACATCGCGTAATGAAATTTGACATACCGGCAGTTGATTCTGTTTTTAGGTTTGTTTCGTCTTCAGATGTTAGTAATGCTGATAACATAAAAAACAAAAGCAATCTATATAATGTTAGCTTGGAAACCCTCGCACTTCGCGCTGCCACTCCACGATTAAGTCTGAAGCAACCAGCAACACTTATGAAACGGCACGCCCCTCATTGGAACAGAAAAACTTCCAAAGTGGCCATTAAATTTGTTTTGGAAATCGTTACTGGTGATAAATCTTGGATTTATCCTTATGATCCTCACAACAAAAGGCAGTCGAATCGATGGGACTTCCAAACATACCTAAATCAACAAAAGTCTAACGAACTGGCAGTGCTCGTAAGAGCATGGTTGTCATGTCACTACAGTAAAACTATTTTACATCATGACAACAAATAGAACAAAACTAACAACTGAATATCTGGTCAGCACCATGGATATAGTGCTCACCTAACATCTTGAGATATGGTTGTTTTTAAAAATTAAATATAAAATCTGTGGAGTCACTTTTCTGTCATCAGGTGTAGCAGTGGAACATCATAAACCTGGTTTCTGATGTATGGTTACAAAATTGCATTGATGCAAATGAGAATATTTTGAAAAACAATATTCGTTTGGTAAATGTACACTGTCAATATTGTATACAGCAAACTCTGTTGGTGTTTTGCGCTACCTGTTGGATGCGGTTTGCACTATCTCTATCAAACTCCGATTTCCAGTCGAGAGTTCAGCTGTACCGCAGGATAGTGCTGCCATCTCAAGTTCCTGTATTACCAACAACACCGTGCAATGATCCTTCGTGTAGCACAATTTAAAACATTCAAAGCTCTTATTTATTACATTCAATATCTCTATCGTTTGTTAGTGACTACAGAAACTAAAGAAAACTTATTTTTATCTCCTCCATTTTAATAGTGCTATACCTTTTCTGAAATAGCTATATTACCATTTCATTATAGAGGTAAAGAATATATAGCGATGATCAAACATTTAACAAACGAACGCTACAACCGCGAGAAACAACTGAATACCGATAGCATCAGTCGTGATGTCTATGTAGCGCTGCTATTGTGTTAGTTCATAAACTAGACGTATTGATACACGTAGCGTACGACTAAGGAAACTTGGCTTTACTCGTTCTATTCTTGTTAAATCCCTTGTTGTTAAATGCTGCCATGTCAGTTGTAGTCCATATGTCAGTATGGGAGTGATTATATAATTATAAACAACCACGACTTTAATAATCTTATCTAGTTTACCAGTGTCCCATTTGTGAAAACTTGTTTACAGTTAAGTAATATCTAAATGTGTTAAATTATGCACAAATGAGTACAGGATCCAAAGCTCTTAGAGTTACACAACATTCTCCTTTTAGGATAGGAAAATCTTCAACGCCAAATCACGTAGGACGATGAATGAAATGATCAAATGAGTACAGTACACGTAGAGCTTAGATCTATTAGAGATTCTTCTTTCAGGATAAGGGAAACCCGAGAAATTCCTTTCCCAGTTAATCAGTAAGTCACCCTGACCGAGATTCCAACTTGGGACCTCATGAACGCTACCAGTGGGCTACTGATGCGGGCTTGTGCTACTTCCCTTGTAAATATAAGGAAACATACATAGAGATTTTCTGTAAAAGTTTACCTCGGTTATCATGAAGTATATACAAGCATAAGCTCCTGTTATTTTTTGTAGAATGTGTAAAGAAAATAATGTGAATAGAAGTCATCAGATTTTTAAAATGTCGCTCTAACTGCCATCTTTAGAATACTAATGCACATTCCGGTACTTCTTGTGATTCCAAGTGAACATCATGGAATTGTAAAAACAATATACACGAGCAGATATATCTCTCTTTATCAGTCTCTTTTATCCCCTTGTAGCTAAACCTAAATTTGCAATGAAATATATTTATGTATATATTTACATTAAACTATCTCAATGACGACTTACTATGCTGTAAGTACTTTAAGGCCCGGGCATTATAGTTAACCACTAGGAGTTCTCATAAACACACGAGACAACTACCTTAATGGCGACTTACTATGCTGTAAGTACTTTAAGGCCCGGGCTTTATAGTAAACCACTAGGAGTTCTCATAAACACATGAGACAACTACCTTAATGACGACTTACTATGTTGTAAGTACTTTAAGGTCCGGGCTTTATAGTAAACCACTAGGAGTTCTCATAAACACATGAGACAACTACCTTAATGACGACTTACTATGCTGTAAGTACTTTAAGGCCCGGGCTTTATAGTAAACCACTAGGAGTTCTCATAAACACACGAGACAACTACCTTAAATGCGACTTACTATGCTGTAAGTACTTTAAGGCCCAGGCTTTATAGTAAACCACTAGGAGTTCTCATAAACACATGAGACAACTACCTTAATGACGACTTACTATGCTGTAAGTACTTTAAGGTCCGGGCTTTATAGTAAACCACTAGTAGTTCTCATAAACACACGAGACAACTACCTTAATGACGACTTACTATGCTGTAAGTACTTTAAGGTCCGGGCGTTATAGTAAACCACTAGGAGTTCTCATAAACACATGAGACAACTACCTTAATGGTGACTTACTATGCTGTAAGTACTTTAAGGCACGGGCTTTATAGTAAACCACTAGCAGTTCTCATAAACACACGAGACAACTACCTTAATGACGACTTACTATGCTGTAAGTACTTTAAGGTCCGGGCTTTATAGTAAACCACTAGGAGTTCTCATAAACACATGAGACAACTACCTTAATGGTGACTTACTATGCTGTAAGTACTTTAAGGCCCGGGCTTTATAGTAAACCACTAGTAGTTCTCATAAACACACGAGACAACTACCTTAATGACGACTTACTATGCTGTAAGTACTTTAAGACCCGGGCTTTATAGTTAACCACTAGGAGTTCTGATAAACACATGAGACAACTACCTTAATGACGACTTACTATGCTGTAAGTACTTTAAGGCCCGGGCTTTATAGTAAACCACTAGTAGTTCTCATAAACACACGAGACAACCACCTTAATGACGACTTACTATGCTGTAAGTACTTTAAGACCCGGGCTTTATAGCTAACCACTAGGAGTTCTGATAAACACATGAGACAACTACCTTAATGACGACTTACTATGCTGTAAGTACTTTAAGGCCCGGGCTTTATAGTTAACCACTAGGAGTTCTCATAAACACATGAGACTACTACCTTAATGACGACTTACTATGCTGTAAGTCCTTTAAGGTCCGGGCTTTATAGTAAACCACTAGGAGTTCTCATAAACACATGAGACAACTACCTTAATGGCGACTTACTATGCTGTAAGTACTTTAAGACCCGGGCTTTATAGTAAACCACTAGCAGTTCTCATAAACACACGAGACAACTACCTTTTTTTTTTTTTAATTATTTTATTTTATCCATCGATCAGCAATTATGCTTTACAGATGTTTGTTATAAGATACATAGGAACAGGACACATAACAATGGAGGTAGCCATGAACGACTCCTCTAACTAAATGTGGAGGATAACTGTAACACAAATTGAGAACTTAAAGTCTGATGGTAGTAATCACGTGTCTGAGTCGTCTGTGCTGGAGACGTCACTCAGGAGAAGATCTTGGGGCAGTCTGCGCTTCAGGCGAGTTGGCTGGCGAGTGCGACAGCCGAGACGGTAGGTAACAGCTCCAGGGACCTCCTGGAGATGGTAAAAGAATGGACGTGCCAGGCGTCGGATGTATTGGTGAACGGGTAGAAGACCAAACTCATGATGAAGCTGCTGGTTTCGGATGAACCATGGAGCGTTTGTAACTGTACGAAGCACCCTGTTTTGTAGTACCTGCAGTCGGCGGAGATTAGTCTTACTGGTGCCACCCCAGACTGGAGCTGCATAGGTAAGAATGGGACGGACTAGAGATGTGTAAAGAAGCAGGGAGGATTCATAACCAAGTGAAGTGCGCCTGTTGAGTAGAGGGTACAGTTTTGATATCCGGGCAAATGCAAGCGTAACAGACCGACAGATGTGGGCGTTCCAAGTAAGTCGAGTGTCCAGTAACACCCCAAGGTATTTCACTGGCACATTGCTTGGTAACCATGAGAGCGGTTCCCCCAGCAGCCGTAGTGATGGAGGATCCCTATAAGGTCGTAAAGAGAAGATCTTAACCTCTGTCTTGTTAGTGTTGAGAGAAATGCGCCAGTGAGAGAACCAATGAGCTAATTGATCTAGGGCAATTTGCAGTTTCTGAATGGCATGAAGAATATTGGCGTGAGAATAATAGAGAGCAGTATCATCTGCGTATAACGCCGTACAAACTGGAGCTATATCAGGAAGATCATAAGTGAATATATTAAAGAGGAGTGGTGCAAGTACTGAACCTTGAGGTACACCTGCTAAAATAGGCCGTCGGGTGGATGTGAAACCAGCAATGCGCACCACAAAGGTTCTATTGGTGAGAAAACTTGCTATGATTTGTATCAGATAATAAGGGAGACCAATGCGATATGTTTTAAGTAGTAGTCCACTGTGCCACACCTTGTCGAATGCCTGGGCGATATCTAGGAATGCTGCTACGGTGTATTGCCTGTTTTCGAAACCTTGAATAATAGACTGCGTGATTCTGAGCAATTGGTGAGTGGTAGCATGCTTCGGGCGAAAGCCAAACTGAAAAGACGGAATTATCTGATTATGCATCAAAAAATGAGAAATACGTTGATGAATAATCTTTTCAAAAAGCTTAGAAAGTGTAGGTAATAAGCTGATTGGTCTGTAACTTGAGGGAAGATTTTTTGGCTTGTTGGGTTTGTGGAAGACTATAATTTCCGCATGTTTCCATGTAGATGGAAAATGACCAATGCGCAGAGCAGCATTGAAGATTGATGATAAATAAGCTAGGGCTTTGTTTGTCAAATTCTTCAGCACAACGTTAGGGATAAGGTCATGACCGGGAGACTTTTTAACGGGAAGACGATGGATAAAGCGGGACAATTCACGTGGAGTAGTGAACGAAATTCTGTTGTGCGCTGTAGGACGAAGTTGGTACTCAAGGAGTTCCCTGTCCACGGAAGAGGGAATATTAGAGTCAAGACAGGTGTTAGGCGTGAATGTACGCTCGTAGTGAGTAGCTAGAGCGTCACACTTGGCAGCAGAGTCACTCAAAATGGTCCCATCAACCTGAAGAGGTGGAATCACTGTCGGCTCTCGGAGAATCCTCTTAGTGATGTTCCATAAGGTATGATCTCCGGGACGGATAGTGGCTAATTGTCGCTGGTACTCCTGAAATCGCTGTTGCTCTAGTGCGGTCCGTACTTGTCGAATGAGACTATTTAATCTTTGGCGCAGCCAGGGTAGACGCTGACGTTGCCACAATCGACGGATGCGATGTTTCTCTTGGATGAGTTGAGTAATATGGATAGGCAAGGAGGGGAAATGGCGAGGTTGAGGACTGCGGATAGTAGAGGATCGTACACTGGAAGAGAGCGCAGAGGTAAAATGGTGAACGGCAGTGTCTATGGCATCCGCAGTACCCAGTTGATAAGATGTGTGGAGTGCAGCATCCAGGTGTGTGCGAAAGATGTCCCAGTTGACAAAACCATCGACGAGTCGCGGGATTTGTGGCAAAATATTAGGAGTGAGGTTAAATGTGACCAACACTGGACAGTGATCGGAATCGAGTGCTGGCAGTGCAGAAATCGATGCAGGTAATCGTATATTGCGATGTACCCCAATGTCCAAAATGTCAGGAGCTACCTGTGGGTTGCCAGAATAGTAAGTCGGTTCTGTGGGAGCCAGTATGTGCAGACCAGTGGCATTAATAGTGTCAAACAGACGCCGTCCATTCGGGTTTGTGACTCTACAGCCCCAAGAAGTGTGCTTCGAGTTCAAATCCCCTAGCAAGAGAGTGCAGCTTTCTGCTGGGAAAAGGAAAGAGAAATAGTGAGTATTAAGCTTACTATTTGGGGGCTTGTAAGCACTCATTAGAACGAGATCGTTGCTATCGCGAAGAGAGAGTTTAACGCCCACTACCTCAAAACCGGGAATCACAGGTAGGAATATTTCATGATGAGTCAGAGAACGTTTAACTAGCACAGCTACTCCCCCAGAGGCGGTAGGTGCATTCCGATCAAATCTATAAATCTTGTAGCCTGGAACAGAGAAACGTTCATTCGGGAGAAGATGAGTCTCGGTGATACAGGCAGCATCTATACTGTGCAAGCTGAGAAAGGCAGCGAAGGAGGCACGTTTAGTGCGTATGCCATTAGCGTTCCAGTTCAGGAGAGTGAGTGATGAAAGAGATGGCCTATTACACGCCACCATTTCGGAAAATAGTTAGAAGAGCGTTTTGGAAACATTGTGTAAATTGCGGTAAGAGAGGAGTGAGGAACGTGGATAAAGAACTTAGAAGTTGAGTGAACAGGCTAATTAGCAGAGCCGAGAGAGATGAAGAGTCAGAGGGATCTTGTTGTGCAGTAGTACGCCTCGTCGAGGAAGCAGAAGTTACACTGGCATAAGTTGCTGGTGAAGAAGTTGGAGGTACTGGTGATGCAGCTGGGGGTTGTAATGGTTGCTGTGCAGGATTGTCTGATTGCTGTAGGGGACGAGAGCGATGAGAATTCCCAGGCTGTTGCCTTGTGTTGCTATTTTGTGTTCTGAATTTCAGTTCTAAATAATGCCGACAACCTCGGTAGTTAGCTGGATGGTTTTCATGACAATGAACACACTGAGCTGGAGTGTCTCTCGGTTTAGTGCACTGTGAGAAGTGATGATTCTCTAGACAGCGAACACACCTCGGGGTCAGCTGACAATAGTTCTTTGTGTGACCGAATTCTGACAGCGGGTGCATTGCGGTATGTCAGTGTTACGACGGCGATGTTCCACCTTAACAACACTGTAGAACAGGCGAGTTAGGTTGAGTATAGCTTTACCATCATCGCTATTTAACAATTCCACCGCACAGAGAGGAATGGGTTGTTTCGACCGATTCATAAGTCGAGTGACCTTCCGCACTGGGTAGTTCTGTAAGCACAGTTCGTCATAGATTTCCTTATCAGTGAGCGAAGGAGGGATGTCTCGGATAATTACCGAGAAAAGCTTATCTGTCGGATTTCTGTAAGTGTAGTATTCCTGTTGTATGGAGCTGAAGTATGTAGTAAGTTTACGGAAATCGTCAGAAGTAGAGGGATGAACCTTAAGGATAGACCCGCGAAGCTCTGTGTGAAATTCAGAGGTAACATTATTTTTTAGATCTTGTAATAGAAGTTGATAGTTTCCAATGTTGCTCAAGCAAATTGGTGGAACTTTTTCCTTAGGTGTCTCGGAGTTGCTTGTCTCGTCCATGGCTGTGTTGTTTTCTAGTAGTGCGAAGCGGTTGTGCGTGGAAACAGAGTAAGCATAGCGCGAAGCACTTGTTTGTTCTGATGGGGGAGCTGTACAGCGACGCTTACTCGGCCAGCTGTGGCACAGCAGCGTGTGTAGCAGCGCGACTAGAGGTGGTTGCAGGTGAACTGTTAGATGGGGCAGTCTCATGCATGATAACGTCACTCGTAGTTTTAGCGGTAACTATAGCAGCAGTTGACGTGGTAAGAAGTAATTGTGACGGGCGTAAGGGTGATTGACGCACTGGTGAATTAGGATTAAAAGTATTGGTGCGAGAAACCTGGGTTGGCTGCGTAGACACTGGTTGAGCTTGCTGTAGAGGCACTGGTAACTGTGGGAATTCACTAGTGGTATTATAAAAGATATCGATAGCTGAGCGTACTAGATGGCCGGTAGTTTCCGGCGTGAGAGACATAATAGGTGAGGAAAGAAAAGAAAACAATAGAGAAAGAGAAAGAAACACACCTGTACCCAAAGGGCACTAGTACACGTCAGTAAAAGAACACTGTTTGCACTGATTGTGAAAATACAATTCACTAGAAGATATCGTATTCCACAGTTAAACACAGTTACACTGTAAACACTCACGGAAGCAGCGCGCACAAAACACGTCTGTCTGCCGCGACTGTCGGTACACGACTCTCCGAGACAACTACCTTAATGACGACTTACTATGCTGTAAGTACTTTAAGACCCGGATTTTATAGTAAACCACTAGGAGTTCTCATAAACACATGAGACAACTACCTTAATGACGACTTACTATGCTGTAAGTACTTTAAGGCCCGGGCTTTATAGTTAACCACTAGGAGTTCTCATAAACACACGAGACAACTACCTTAATGGCGACTTACTATGCTGTAAGTACTTTAAGGCACGGGCTTTATAGTAAACCACCTGTAGTGCTCATAAACACACGAGACAACTACCTTAATGACGACTTACTATGCTGTAAGTACTTTAAGGCACGGGCTTTATAGTAAACCACTAGGAGTTCTCATAAACACACGAGACAACTACCTTAATAACGACTTACTACGCTGTAAGTACTTTAAGACCCGGGCTTTATAGTAAACCACTAGCAGTTCTCATAAACACACGAGACAACTACCTTAATGACGACTTACTATGCTGTAAGTACTTTAAGGGCCGGATTTTATAGTAAACCACTAGGAGTTCTCATAAACACATGAGACAACTACCTTAATGACGACTTACTATGCTGTAAGTACTTTAAGGCCCGGGCTTTATAGTTAACCACTAGGAGTTCTCATAAACACACGAGACAACTACCTTAATGGCGACTTACTATGCTGTAAGTACTTTAGGACCCGGACTTTATAGTTAAGCACTAGGAGTTCTCATAAACACATGAGACAACTACCTTAATGACGACTTACTATGCTGTAAGTACTTTAAGGCCCGGGCATTATAGTAAACCACTAGGCGTTCTCATAAACACATGAGAGAACTACCTTAATGGTGACTTACTATGCTGTAAGTACTTTAAGGCCCGGGCTTTATAGTTAACCACTAGGAGTTCTCATAAACACATGAGACAACTACCTTAATGACAACTTACTATGCTGTAAGTACTTTAAGGCCCGGGCATTATAGTAAACCACTAGGCGTTCTCATAAACACATGAGAGAACTACCTTAATGGTGACTTACTATGCTGTAAGTACTTTAAGGCCCGGGCTTTATAGTTAACCACTAGGAGTTCTCATAAACACATGAGACAACTACCTTAATGACAACTTACTATGCTGTAAGCACTTTAAGGCCCGCGCTTTATAGGGAACCACCAGGCGTTCTCATAAACACATGAGACAACTACCTTAATGGTGACTTACTATGCTGTAAGTACTTTAAGGCCCGGGCTTTATAGTTAACCACTAGGAGTTCTCATAAACACATGAGACAACTACCTCAATGGCGACTTACTATGCTGTAAGTACTTTAAGGCCCGGGGTTTATAGTTAACCACTAGGAGTTCTCATAAACACACGAGACAACTACCTCAATGGCGACTTACTATGTTGTAAGTACTTTAAGGCCCGGGCTTTATAGTTAACCACTAGGCGTTCTCATAAACACATGAGACAACTACCTTAATGGTGACTTACTATGCTGTAAGTACTTTAAGGCCCGGGCTTTATAGTTAACCACTAGGAGTTCCCATAAACATATGAGACAACTACCTTAATGACGACTTACTATGCTGTAAGTCCTTTAAGGCCCGGGCTTTATAGTTAACCACTATTAGTGTCAATTAATGGAAATTAATTGTTATTTCACACTAGCATTTGAAATATACGAGTTAGTTGGGGAATTTAATGTCATGTCGGCGCGTTGGCCATAATAGCTCAAGGGTTAGAATGGCTGGACGGTAACCAGAAGTTCCATGTTTCAAATTCCGGCTATGGCATTGACTTTTTCAGTCTGGCTGTACCCCTTCATAGTGCGTCCTACACGCAGCCAGTGTGAAAGAACAATTAATTTCCATTAATTGACCTAATAATGGTTGACTATAAAGCCCGGGCCTTAAAGAACTTACAGCATAGTAAGTCGTCATTAAGGTAGTTGTCTCATGTGTTTATGAGAACTCCTAGTAGTTAACTATAAAGCCCGGGCCTTAAAGTACTTACAGCATAGTAAGTCGTCATTCAGGTAGTTGTCTCGTGTGTTTGTGAGAACTCCTAGTGGTGTACTATAAAGCCCGGGCCTTAAAGTACTTACAGCATAGTAAGCCGTCATTAAGGTAGTTGTCTCGTGTGTTTATGAGAACTCCTAGTGGTTTACTATAAAGCCCGGGCCTTAAAGTACTTACAGCATAGTAAGTCGTCATTAAGGTAGTTGTCTCATGTGTTTATGAGAACTCCTAGTGGTTAACTATAAAGCCCGGGCCGTAAAGTACCTACAGCATAGTAAGTCGTCATTAAGATAGTTGTCTCGTGTGTGTATGAGAACTCCTAGTAGTTAACTATAAAGCCCGGGCCTTAAAGTACTTACAGCATAGTAAGTCGTCATTAAGGTAGTTGTCTCATGTGATTATGAGAACTCCTAGTGGTTTACTATAAAGCCCGGGGCTTAAAGAACTTACAGCATAGTAAGTCGTCATTAAGGTAGTTGTCTCATGTGTTTATGAGAACTCCTAGTGGTTAACTATAAAGCCCGGGGCTTAAAGTACTTACAGCATAGTAAGTCGCCATTATGGTAGTTGTCTCATGTGTTTATGAGAACTCCTAGTGGTTTACTTTAAAGCCCGGGGCTTAAAGAACTTACAGCATAGTAAGTCGTCATTAAGGTAGTTGTCTCATGTGTTTATGAGAACTCCTAGTGGTTAACTATAAAGCCCGGGGCTTAAAGTACTTACAGCATAGTAAGTCGTCATTAAGGTAGTTGTCTCATGTGTTTATGAGAACTCCTAGTGGTTTACTATAAAGCCCGGGGCTTAAAGAACTTACAGCATAGTAAGTCGTCATTAAGGTAGTTGTCTCATGTGTTTATGAGAACTCCTAGTGGTTAACTATAAAGCCCGGGGCTTAAAGTACTTACAGCATAGTAAGTCGCCATTATGGTAGTTGTCTCATATGTTTATGAGAACTCCTAGTGGTCAACTATAAAGCCCGGGCCTTAAAGTACTTATAGCATAGTAAGTCGTCATTAATGTAGTTGTCTCGTGTGTTTGTGGGAACTCCTAGTGGTGTACTATAAAGCCCGAGCCTTAAAGTACTTACAGCATAGTAAGTCGTCATTAAGGTAGTTGTCTCGTGTGTTTGTGAGAGCTCCTAGTGGTTAACTATAAAGCCCGGGCCTTAAAGTACCTACAGCATAGTAAGTCGTCATTAAGGTAGTTGTGTCATGTGTTTATGAGAACTCCCAGTGGTTAACTATAAAGCCCGGGCCTTAAAGTACTTACAGCATAGTAAGTCGTCATTAAGGCTGTTGTCTACTGTGTTTATGAGAACTCCTAGTGGTTAACTATAAAGCCCGGACCTTAAAGTACTTACAGCATAGTAAGTCGTCATTAAGGTAGTTGTCTCATGTGTTTATGAGAACTCCTAGTGGTTAACTATAAAGCCCGGGCCTTAAAGTACTTACAGCATAGTAAGTCGCCATTATGGTAGCTGTCTCGTGTGTTTATAAGAACTCCTAGTGGTTAACTATAAAGCCCGGGCCTTAAAGTACTTACAGCATAGTAAGTCGTCATTAAGGTAGTTGTCTCATGTGTTTATGAGAACTCCTAGTGGTTAACTATAAAGCCCAGGCCTTAAAGTACTTACAGCATAGTAAGTCGTCATGAAGGTAGTTGTCTCATGTGTTTATGAGAACTCCTAGTGGTTTACTATAAAGCCCGGGCCTTAAAGTACTTACAGCATAGTAAGTCGTCATTCAGGTAGTTGTCTCGTGTGTTTGTGAGAGCTCCTAGTGGTTAACTATAAAGCCCGGGCCTTAAAGTACCTACAGCATAGTAAGTCGTCATTAAGGTAGTTGTGTCATGTGTTTATGAGAACTCCCAGTGGTTAACTATAAAGCCCGGGCCTTAAAGTACTTACAGCATAGTAAGTCGTCATTAAGGCTGTTGTCTACTGTGTTTATGAGAACTCCTAGTGGTTAACTATAAAGCCCGGACCTTAAAGTACTTACAGCATAGTAAGTCGTCATTAAGGTAGTTGTCTCATGTGTTTATGAGAACTCCTAGTGGTAAACTATAAAGCCCGGGCCTTAAAGTACTTACAGCATAGTAAGTCGCCATTATGGTAGCTGTCTCGTGTGTTTATAAGAACTCCTAGTGGTTAACTATAAAGCCCGGGCCTTAAAGTACTTACAGCATAGTAAGTCGTCATTAAGGTAGTTGTCTCATGTGTTTATGAGAACTCCTAGTGGTTAACTATAAAGCCCAGGCCTTAAAGTACTTACAGCATAGTAAGTCGTCATGAAGGTAGTTGTCTCATGTGTTTATGAGAACTCCTAGTGGTTTACTATAAAGCCCGGGCCTTAAAGTACTTACAGCATAGTAGGTCGCCATTAAGGTAGTTGTCTCATATGTTTATGAGAACTCCTAGTGGTTAACTATAAAGCCCGGGCCTTAAAGTACTTACAGCATAGTAAGTCGTCATTAAGGTAGTTGTCTCATGTGTTTATGAGAACTCCTAGTGGTTTACTATAAAGTTTGGGCATTAAAGTACTTACAGCATAGTAAGTCGCCATTAAGGTAGTTGTCTCATGTGTTTATGAGAACTCCTAGTGGTTAACTATAAAGTTCGGGCCTTAAAGTACTTACAGCATAGTAAGTCGTCATTAAGGTAGTTGTCTCATGTGTTTATGAGAACTCCTAGTGGTTTACTATAAAGTTCGGGCCTTAAAGTACTTACAGCATAGTAAGTCGTCATTAAGGTAGTGGTCTCATGTGTTTATGAGAACTCCTAGTGGTTAACTATAAAGTTCGGGCCTTAAAGTACTTACAGCATAGTAAGTCGTCATTAAGGTAGTTGTCTCATGTGTTTATGAGAACTCCTAGTGGTTTACTATAAAGTTCGGGCCTTAAAGTACTTACAGCATAGTAAGTCGCCATTAAGGTAGTTGTCTCATGTGTTTATGAGAACTCCTAGTGGTTTACTATAAAGCCCGGGCCTTAAAGTACTTACAGCATAGTAAGTCGTCATTAAGGTAGTTGTCTCATGTGTTTATGAGAACTCCTAGTGGTTTACTATAAAGTTCGGGCCTTAAAGTACTTACAGCATAGTAAGTCGTCATTAAGGTAGTTGTCTCATGTGTTTATGTGAACTCCTAGTGGTTTACTATAAAGTTCGGGCCTTAAAGTACTTACAGCATAGTAAGTCGTCATTAAGGTAGTTGTCTCATGTGTTTATGAGAACCCCTAAGTGGTTTACCGTAAAAACGCGACTCAGTTGGCGAATGTAATGTCATATCGGCACGTTGACCCTAGTAGCTTAATGGTTAGAGGACTGGACGGCAACCGGAAGATCCGTGGTTCAATTCCCGGCTATGGCATTGAATTTTTCAGTGTGACACTACCATTTCAAATAACATATTTTTTGGAGTCCACTTTCTTCTTTTTGTCCTAAAATCCTCGGGGAAGCGACGCTTTCAGCGCCTCGTTGCACGCTTCGCCACTCGGTAGACAAATTGTTAACAATTCGAATCAATAGTAAGCGATATCTCAGATATTAGCCACAAAAAATTTCGTTTGAAATTAATTATGTACTTTAAGGGGATATAGTTAGGTCATTAAATAATTAGTGGTAAGAAATAAAACTTTTTTGGAGCGGTCACATTACTACAGTGCTTACAAGTAATCTGCTCCAACATGAATTCGCCTCCACACATCAGGAAGCCGACGGTTGCCATGCACAGCGTCTTGTTGTATAATACGAGGGCTATGCTGAAAGCGTTTAGCAGCACTAAGACGGAAAATCTGACAACCATGACATTATTGAAGTTTGAAAGAGCGATGTTTTTTGACCTTGGACTTTGTGTGTGGCGGTCTCCCCTCCACAGGTTCATGTGTGGACAGCGAGTGAAGATGCAGTTAGTGGTGAGTCAGGCACAGTACAAGATGGACCTGTCACGCCGTGTTTTCCGAGTAGTGATTTATTATAACTACAAAAATAAATTAAATGAAAAGAATGCCACTCTTCAGTAGTACGTGTTTTTGGTGAGTGTGCCCCATCTAGGGCCACTGTTGGTTCCGTGAATTTTCAAAGGTCATAGAGTCTCTTGAAGATGAACCTTGTGCTGGTCATCCCGCAACGTCACTGACCCAAGAAAATGCTGATGCTGTGAGGAAAATGATCCAAGAGGATCCTCCTCTCACATTTTGTGATATGAATAGACCCTTACTATTGGATCAGCTGCAGCACAGACCATCGCTGATGATTATTTAGGCCTAACCAAGCGATGTGTGCGTTCGGTGCCACATTCCCTGACAGAAACCCAAAAGAATGCAAGAGTGGATTGGTGTAAATTTATGCTTGAAAAATTTGACCAAGGATGGCCCAAAGACACTTACAATATCATCACAGGTGATGAAACATAGGTGTACCATTATGACCCTGAAACCAAGAGGCATTCATCAGTATGGTGCTTTCCAGATCAGGACCCCCGCCTACGAAAACTGATGGAACTAGGAGCTCTGGAAAGAAGATGGTGGCCACTTTCTTCACCAAGATGGGTCATCTCACCTCTGTGACCTTGGGCACACGCCGAGTCACTGCAACATGGAGGTCAAAGCATCCCAAGATGAAGGGCGGGCATCACGACAATGCCTCAGCAAACACGGCTGCCAGAACCATGGACTTCCTGGGGAAGGATAAAGTCCTAGTCTTACCTCACCCACCCTATTCACCAGGCCTGGCATCATGTGACCTTTTCCTGTTCCCAAAGACAAAGGAAAAACTACGTGGACAGATTTCTTCATTCAATGAAGAGACTATTGCAGCGTTCAACAGTGCTCTAAGTGACATTTCTAAGGAGCTTGGACTGAGACATTTTCTAACTGGTTTCAAAAAGGTGTATCACTTATCGTGGAGAGTACTTTGAAATTTTATAATAGTTAGTTTGTGAATAAAATGTATTTCTGAATCTCTGCTAAAAACATTCGGCACAACCCTCGTATTCGAACAGACTGCTCTACTGCTGTTATAATTGTCTGTCTGGTGTTAAAGCAAACTCCTCTAAGTGTTAATTTTAATTTCGCAAAGAGGTCGAAAACACATGGACTCATATCTGGGGAGTATGGAGTATACTCCAGAATTTTGAAGTAAATTAACAACAGAAGCAGACATGTGAGAGCAGTACCATCATGTAACACAATGGGATGACAGTCCAAGAGATTTGGACGCCACGGTACGATATGGTAAAGTCTGTCTCAACTCAACCCAACTCCATGGTGGCGGGCTGTTTGGAACAGCACGAAGGGTGGTCAATCGTGTACCTGCTCTGGGAAGAGCTTAACCACGTAGTGGAGGGATGTGGATGTTGCAGAATGACGGGTGTAGTTTAAGTGGGGGTAGTGTAGGGAGGTAGCTTGTTGCTCCTCAGGGAATGATGAACCGGGGTCTACGTACAGCGTGCACCGCTGGTGGGTTAGTTAATAAACTAGGAAGAAGGTATGTATAATTTTGAATATTCCAAAATAAAATTTTGGATTAGCTGAAATTTAATTTAGGCTGGAATGGAGATCATGTGGTTACCGGTAGTGACCGCAAGACATGCGGGGTAACCGGTATCGCTTTAAGCGACGCTCATGAGGTACATAATCCCCAAGGGATCTGACGAGGGCGCTCTGATGTTGGGGCAAACCCTCGAAGAATTTTGTCGCCCGGCGCCTAATTTCATCCTCCACATATCGGAGGGATGAAGCCTCGTGGAGTAATCTCACGGGGAACCTTGTGCAAACAGAATAAATAATCCGAAGACATTCTATGCACGTTGGAGCATAACTAGGTATGAGCCTGCGGCCATACTCCAGACTTCGCACGCATAGAGCATGATAGGGAGGACCAGAGCCATAAAGGGGCGCAACTTTTGGGGGAACAGGCATCGCAGACCGAAGCACAGGGTATAGTGATGCCACGCCACCACAAGACCGATGAGCTTGTTCCTGGATGTGCTTCCGAAAAGTTAGGCGCTTGTCCAGCTTGACTCCCAAGTACTTGATTTAATTCTCCCACCTGATCCCTTGCCCGAAGTAGGTAAATTGGGAAAAATTGGCGGGAAAGTGGCGCTTGGTGAACAATATCGCTTGGCTTTTCTCCGTATTAATGGACAATCTCCAACGCGTGCAAAAATCCTGGAGGAGGATTAGGTAACGTTGGATGGGGTTGAAGGTTATGCGTGTGTGTTTATTTGTTGAGAATAGCAGCACGTCGTGAGCATATTGTGCTATGTTGACGTGCTGTTCAGTGGGAAGGTCAGCCACGTAGACGCTGTACAGCGTCGGGGATAACACAGAACATTCGGGGACTCCGCCGTGGATAAACCTTCGTGTAGATGTTTTTCCCGCCACTGTGACAGTGAAGAATCTATGATTTAGGAAAGAGTGAAGAAGGTGTATGACTTTAATGGGTAGCTCCAGTTGGATGAATTTGTACAGAAGACCCGCGTGCCAGGTCGTAGAGAAAGCCTTTTCCACGTCCAGAGAAACCGCTTAGGTGAATGCCTTGTCCTGGAAACCCAGGGCTGCAGCCTCCACCACGCGCAGCAACTGCTGTGACGTAGACTGCCCAGGACGAAAGCCAAACTGCTGAGGAGGGATGGCTTGTATGTCACCCAGAAGGGGGGACAAGCGGGCTAAGAAAAGTCTCTCGAAAACTTTCGAGAGAACAGAAAGGAGGCTTATGGAGCGGTAATTGGCAGGATTAACCGGGTCTTTCCCTGGCTTCAAGATGCATATCACCCGAGCCTCTTTCCAACTACGTGGAAAGTGACTCAGAGAGAGACACAATATTGAAGACTCTGGTAAGAAATAACACGGCCCTGAAAGGAAGGTGGCGGAGCATGAGTGGCGTTATGCCATCAGGTCCCGCCGCCTTTTTTGGTTTGAGGCGCCGGAGTACGCCCTGAAGCTCACTGGGCCTTATAACAGAGAGTCTGTCCGCCTCAGCCGGGAGTCGCCGAAAGTATCGACGAACCTCCTGCCTAACGCGGTCAGAGAAGGCAGGGTCCTGGGGGTCTTCTCTAGGCCTCATGGTCCTCTCAAGGTAGTCGGCGAACACCGTAGCCTTGGCCTGTGGTTCGTAGGACAGGCCTTGAGTACCCTGGAGTGGGGAGTTTGGTGTCCCTTTGCGGTTTCGAAGTCTTTTAATGACCCTCCACACGCCTCCGTCCTCGAGGTTCCTACGAGACATCGTGTCCTCCCACGCGCGCACTCTGTGCTCATGTCGGCGGGCACGAACCTCTCGGCACAATTGCCGGTGAAGCGCTCGATTATGAGGCGTTCGGTGTCTCTGGTAGAGCCGCCTTGCTGCCCATGAATGGCGAATAAGAAGTAGGATGTCCAGGGGAAGAACATCCGGATAAAGAGGGGCTGGGTGATAACTGTAAGGTTGCGGACCGTTCGCTTCACAACTGAGGTGAAGGACCAGACCGCGGCCTCAAGGGAGGGGATGTCAGTTATGTTGGGGTTGGGGGAATGGAGTCATTCAGGCAGACTTTGACGCAATCCCAGTCGACATCCTGGTTTTGAACCGAGACGTCATGATTGGCAATCCGTGTATTAACCTCAGCAAGTACTGGGTTGTGATCTGAATGTAATGCGTTGAGCGAAGTGAGTGAGAAATGAAATGGAAAGCGTTTGATGATAGCGAAGTCGATATGAGAAGGGCGACCGCGACCACGCGGGTAATGAGTGGGTTGCCATGGGCCCTCAACTCGAAGGTGAGGGTCCGCATCTACCATGCGGATAATGTCACTGCCTCTCTTATCCGCTCGCGGACCATGCTGCCAACGCTGATGTTTGGCATTGAAGTCCCCGGCCATAATGACATTAAGATGTAAGGAAAGAAGGGATTGTAGTCATTGGCTACGAACTGTGAGCGGGGAGGATGGTAGGCAGATACTACCAGGACTTCAGATCCGCCAAGGTCACGCAGGCTGCCGTGGCTTCTAGTGTCTGGAGTTGTGGAAGCTGGACAGCTCGATGGACCACACTTCTCCTCACCAGGATTGCTGTGCCACCTCCTCGGCGATCAGCACGATCCGTTCGGAGACAGTGGTACCCCGAGAGATGGAAGGGAATTTGGGGCGGAGATGGGTTTCCGACACCAAGATGAGGTCCAAAACATTGGATCTTGCAAAATGTAGGAGCTCGTCCCGTTGAACCGCCACTCCAGCCGCGTTCCAGAACGCGAACCTGAACGAGGTGCTAGACCTAGTTCGTGCTGCCATTCTGGGCCGGCTGGGTAAAGGAGGTCAGAAGGGCAAGCCCCTCCATGGCTGTCACCATGCGGTTTGCGGGGTCTGTAAAGGAGGTATACCGCACCAGCAGTTCACAGAGTCGCTCACCGTGGGACTGTAACAACTGATACAGCCACGCCAGCAACTCCTACAGTGGAGTGGTGTGGGAAGTTTGGGGCGGGGTTGTGTCCTTGGACTTCGAAGGTGAGGAGTGTCGTGGGGCTGGCCTACCTTTGGCTTTCTCGTCCCTAATCTGTCGAGCAGGCTTGGGTTCACCAGACCCGCTCCCAGCCTCGGAATCCAAGTTTGCCCTTTTGGCTGCCTCACGACCCTCCCCCCTTCTGGGAGTGGCTCTAGGTGGGGCTGGAGCTGTGCGTTGTTTTGGGTGTTTGGCTGTGCGGGTGTGTGTATCCTTGGGGGGTTGTACCTTACCCCGCAAAGGCGTCGAGCCACCGGCTGGTTTGCGCACCACCTCAGCGAAGGATGGAGCACTATTGTAGCTAGGCACTTGTTGCCCTGGTGCAATGGAAGAGGTTGCCCTCTCCGCTACTGGCTCAGAACGGGTGTTCTGGGTTATTGGCCCTGGAGCTGGTCTCCTAGAGGCAATAACCGCCTTCCTGGTAGGGCAACCTCCATAGCACGCTATGTGCGCTCCTTTGCAGTTGGCGCAGGTCGGCACTTCCGTGATGGCACGGGGGCAGTCCTCTCTGAGGTGGGTGCCACCGCACCTCAAGCAGCGAGAATTACGGTGGCAGAAGAGGCTGGAGTGATTAAACTCCAGACATCGGTAACACTGAGGGGACCCTCCAGAGCCTTTGGCTGGTTCCAGAGTAACCCGGAGGTAGCAGATGCTGCGAACATCATCCAGCTTAGCCTCGGGGTCGTTTACCCGCTCCACCACTACTAGGAACAGGGGAAGGGGAGCTTTAGTTCCCTGGCGATCTGGATCTTGGGATGATGCCCTGGCGGGTGAGGTCTGCCCTTATGTCATCCACGGAAGTGTCCGCGGGTAACCCTCGGATGACTCGGTGTACATCACGGGCCTTATTCAGGCCAAAGGTGAAGTGTGGAATTTTTCTCTGCTTGAGTTGCAGCAGAATTTTGGTGTAGTCCCCCTCGTTCTTTGCGTGGAAGACAAATCGGCTCTTGCTCTTTTTCACCAAGCACTCGTTCTCGAGGGTCGGCGTGACCTGCTTAAGGAAGCCTACCGCCCCCAAAAATTTGTCCACGATGATTGGCGGTATGTGCTGCCTTTGTCTTCCAGCCTGGTTCTGTCTGGAGGTGGGACCTGATCGGGTAGACTGGCCAGAGGGCACGCCCTCAGCAGCAAGTCTTGCTGCTCTCTTGGTTTTCCGTGACCTTACTTCACGGAACTCCTCACCCTTCTCGCCATCCGACGAGAGGTCCGAGGAGCTGGGCTCCTGGCCTCCCTCAGACGCCGAGGAGTAAGAGGAGTTGCAGGAGAGCACGGATGTTCTCCCACTCCTAGTCTGGAAACTGCGCATACTAGTGCGCTCGTCGTCGGAGTCAGACTCCGCAATTTTGCCTACACGAGAAATCGCTTCCCGCGAGACGCCCTGGTCAGATGGGTGTTCTAGAAGTACTACCTTGTGTTCTAGAAGTACTAGTCCACCGTGGCATTGTTGGCAAGGTTTCCTCTTCCTTATACCTCCAGCGGAGGTGCCTGGGTTGGCCGTAGCGGCCGGTTCATCAGACCCTGTACGGGTCGAGGTGGATGGAATGGCAATTGCTTCTGCCATACTGGAAAAATTTGGAAGTGAAATAAAGAAACACTAGTGGAAAGAGGGGTACAAGCAGGTACACTAACGGCCCTGCACCCGAAGTTGCAGTGCAATCAACCACCCTACGGGTGTCCTTACCTCTAGGCAGCGGGTGCTGAACAGCTTGCAACTCATAGGACCGGACACCTGTTTGCACAGAATGCGCCTTACCCAGCCACTAAGGACTGGATAGCTAAGGTCTTGAGTCGCCCCGCTACCTGTGCTGCCTTCTTGAAGATGGTGAAGATGAAGTCAGCTGAATGGTTGTCCCTCAGAAGAGGGCCTGTTGTTGCTGCGTTTCTGCGAAGTCCGTCACAGAGTAGCGCAATTGCCGGGAGCTTCCCTAAGGTCCCTCCCGATGATGGCAATCCGCTTGCTCTGACGCTTGGAAGTCGCTAGATGTTCTCCCAGGAGAGGCGATGTTTACCCTTCGACGTCTCGAAGTCACTAAAGTCTGTCTACCTCAAGCTTCCAATAATTCTGTATGGCATTGTCGAGCTTTAATCCTTCTTGCAACCGGAGTTTTAATGACGTTTCTTTGTTCTTAATTACTAAACATACTTAGAGCTCTAAAGCTAATACCGTACAATTAAACTTATTAAAATGTCTTATTAAATAAAATTATTGTCTTCAAACTCACAGCTAATAAACATTAGATGCTCTTAATTTTCATTGTTATTAGCTTACATGATTTACAACTGATAGCCTCAAATGGAGGCATTGTTGCCACTAATTTTTCAACGAGTCGTGTATGTACATATTTTTGTATGGTGAGAGGAGACAGAGGGAGGCCGACCGAAGGAGCCACGACAGTCAAGAGGGCCGGGTCCATACAATTTACTTCTATATGTATATATTCTGCATTTCTTATGTCTTGGCCTCTAGATGCTATACCAAGACGCAGTATTGCAATTGTATATTTACTCAAACATAATTATTTTGATATTTACAAACATTTTGCAGAAAAGCTAACCAAACTAACCTAACTAATCTAATTGCTACAATTGTAGCTTGCAATTTTCACAATCTAAAGCACTTCTACCTTCCTATCCCTAATAAATCATCTATACTGTCACCTAATTATCGGAAGACATGGCCAGCTAGAAGCAGGGTAGGGCCTGACGGGAAGCATCAGCCCACGCCTACCCATTTGTCTCGTCTCACTAACTGAGGGGGATGATTAGAAGCGCAGCACGGGACTTGTACCGTCTCTTTCCCCTCCCCTGACGCCTGGAACCTTCGGGATGATTCATTGCACCGCGAGACTTCCAGAAATGGCGATCTTCTCTATATAAGGCCTGCAGTTGGCGAGTCAGTTCAGTTCTTGGCGAGCAGCCGTGAGGAGCGCCGAGTGAGCGAACGGACCGGAAGACTGTGAACGTGCATCGGAGGAGTTGTGTGGAATTGCGAGTGCAGAGTGGGCCTATGACAGACGAACTAGTGTATTGTAATTGTGTGCGCTACGTAATTTTGTGTAATCGGCAAGTGTTCCAACTGTAACTCAGTGGAAATAAAGAACACTTTGAGTTTGTGCAATTGGACTTTTAATTCTACGAACCCACAAAGTCACAATACTTCTGTTCTTGTGTTGATGTTGCCTTCTTCTGTCGCTTCAAATGCTTCTGTTGAATCCAAGATTGTCCTCTTCTATTAATCCTTCGTCTAGATGAAGTTCTTCTTCTTCCTTTGATTGTTGGAGCTAGGTATCCATATTCTGTCCTCGAAGTCGTTCAGATCTTCTTAGTGTGGAAGGTGGTTCACGATATCTATGTTGAATATTGTCTCTTACTCGTCGTTGCTGCTGTCTTTGTTGATTATATTCATCCATTACTATTCATCCGATGCCAATTCTAGTATTTTAAAATCTTCCCTGCTAATTCTTTCCTCTCTTCTTTTAGCTGTTGTGTATACTTTATACATTCAAATAAAGTGTGTTCCGGAGTATCTTCTTCCATGCAGGTTGTGCACATGGTTTCATCTGCCTTTCCTATCTTTTTAAAGTATGTCTTGTACGGTCCATGTCCTGAAGTGTATTGTATTCCACTTTGTCTTGGTTGGATCTCCTTTAATTTTAACCTCTCATTTATACTAGGAAAGATTTCGTGTGTCCTTCTTCCTACTTCAATTTGATCCCATTCTTCAATTAATACGTTCCTAATTTCTCTCGTCATCCTACATGGAGTTTGAGGCGGTAATCGGTGGATATACAGGATCCTACACCGAAAGACCGATTTTGCTCCTGGCTAGCTATCAGTATGGCAGAGCGACTCCGTTTCAGGGTCCAGCGATCAAATGTAAAAACACTCTGCTTCCTTGAATTTGCCCACCAGTTTATTTATATAACATTTAGATCACAAGTTTGCTCTCCAAACAACTTGCTCGTTATCACGTTACCTTCCCCGAAAACGATCCACGATGAAATGTCGCGCCTTTACTCCAGAGGTCCATAGGTAGTCCTAGTCGGGCGGAGCTTTCCCCGTCCGGGTGTCATATGCCGCAGTACCTAGCCGCTTTGCGGCTTAACCTGCGAAATGAACTAGTAGATCCATGTTCTGCTGGGTGTTTGAAGTTGTTGACTGTTGAAATTTTTTGAAGGGTTAGGAATGGGTTGCCCCTCTTTGTTGTGGGCAGCTGCACTTAATCGTTCTCCCTTTTTGGGAGACACGATTTAGTTTTTTGCTCCGTTTTGGGTACGGGTTGTGTAGCGCTTGGTCCTTTGGCGTAGAAGTTGTTCCCAGAGACATCTGGTGTTTTCCTTGGGTTACCCAAGGGGTCCCAGGACGTCTCTCGGCAGTCTGAAGGACGGCAAGCGTCTTTGATCTCTCGGGTCATACCTTCCCAGGGAGTTCACTAAAGGG
This sequence comes from Mantis religiosa, assembly GCA_030765055.1. Classification (NCBI taxonomy): domain Eukaryota; kingdom Metazoa; phylum Arthropoda; class Insecta; order Mantodea; family Mantidae; genus Mantis; species Mantis religiosa. The sequence continues at coordinate 6,866,885 of JAUKNK010000031.1, read as the reverse complement.
TTGGGGTGCATTTGGATTTTCTCGTACATTGATCGAGCCCTCTCGCGAATGACATCGACAATGTACGGGATCTGGGAGTGCTCATGTAAGATATGAGCCGGGAATCTCCAGCCTGTATCGTAGATGATGCGTAGTGCCTTGTTCTGCAGCGTCTGGAGTCTGACGAAAGTGGTATTAGCCACTGTTCCCCAGATCTCACAGCCGTACAGAATCATAGGCGGAATGATCGCCCGATACAGTTGGAGTTTGAGACGGATTGGCATGGTTGATCTGAAGATAGGGTATAGGCTCCGGAGTGCGACGTGCCCCAGCTGGACCTTGCCCTTGACGTGCGGAACGGAAGTTAACTTACGGTCCAGCGTCACCCCGAGATACTTCGCCGTCTGCACCCAAGGGATTCGACGGCGCCGTAAGACGAAGTTCTGCTGCAACCGGTTGGCTATGGTTTTCGCCAGGAGAATAGCAGAGCTCTTCTCCGGGTTAATTGCCATTCGCCATTTTGCGCTCCATTCGCCAATGGCCCGGAGCTGGGTTTGGATTTGCCGGAAGCTGTACCGTGTGTTCCTATTGACTGCGAAGATCATGAGATCGTCCGCATACTGACAGGTTTGGGTGTTGTGTTGTGTTGGTATGTCGGCCATGTAAGCTGCGAAGAGCGCCGGCGACAGCACGCTGCCTTCCGGTACTCCAGCGCCAATGGGCCGCTCGGTGGACAGCTTCCCCTCCATCTTTACTCGGAAGCTTCGGTTTCCGAGGAAACCGGCCACCAAGGAAATGTATGGACGGGGAATTTCATGCTCCAGGAGTTTGTAAATGAGTCCTTCGTGCCAGGTAGTGGCGAATGCCTTCTCCACGTCGAGCAGCACTGCTACCGTTTTAGACCTTTCCTGGAAACCCAGGGAGGCCTTCTCGGCAACCCGCAGTAGCTGCTCGGTCGTGGAATGGCCAGAACGGAAGCCAAACTGGTGTTCCGGGATTAGGCCCCTTTCCTCCAGATGAGGAAGGAGCCGGGAGAGGATCAGTTTTTCGAATACCTTCGATAAAACTGGGAGAAGGCTGATTGATCGGTAACTGGAAGGAAAAACCGGATTTTTCCCCGGCTTTAAAACGCACACCACGCGCGCCTCCTTCCAGATAGCTGGAAAGTGGCGCATGTATAGGCACGCGTTATAAATCCGGGTTAAGTGAATCACGGCTCTTCGTGGAAGGTGCTTGAGCATTTCCGCTGTCACACGGTCCTGCCCAGGTGCTTTGTTGGTTCTTAGAGAGTTAAGCGTGGTCGCTAACTCTCTAGGGGTAACGATGGGAATGTGGAACTCCTCGTGGTCAGGGGGCGGAGCTTCTAGGAAGTCCTCCACCACCTGTTCCACGAGGTCAGCATGGTCATCGTCCATTGGCTCTACCCTGGGTTGGATTCTCAGCGTCCTTTTTTACCCCAGGCTATCTAGTACGCCCCGTTCCTATTTCCATGACTATTCCGCCCATATCACGTGACGCATAACCATTTTTATTGGAGGTTCGTTTTCCTCCTTTTTACTCTTACTGGACTCTCACCCCCGCCTATATCTCTCCCTCCTTTTTGACCTTCGGGGCCATGGGAAGAAACATTCACACTTCTTCTCAGATTCCTTAGGGGAGCGTTTTCTTCCTCGAAGCCTTGACACATTCTTCAGTTAATGTATTTTGTTCCTCCAACTGCGGTGTCTCCCCCAACTGCGGTTTCCGGCCCCAACTGCAGTTCCTGTCTCAAGTTCCCAATAAATTTTCTATCTTAGTAAATTCTCTCCGCTTCATCCAAAAGTAGGCTGCCCTTTGTTTAATCAACAAATCCAATGGCCATATTCCCACTATCACTAATAATGCCATTGTAGCAGTCGTTGATACTGCTACTGTACAACGAAGTAAAGTCTGTCTTTGGTATTTCCATAGAGTATCTATATTCTTCCTCGGTTTTACTCTATGTGCCCATATGGACGCTCCATACGCAGTTATATCCACCATGAAACTCATATGATATGTATGAATTGTACTAGGAGAAAGCTTAAATAATCCCGACAGGCCAAGACAACGGACACCTCCCCTACTGCGGGACGGAAGGAGCCCAGCAGCCGGTCCCAAATGTCCCTGGCTGGCGGGCCGAGCCCTAAATGTCCCTGGCTGGCGGTCCCGAAATGTTCCCAGCAGAGGAGCGGAGACGGGCAACCGACCTACCGGAGGAAATGAAATGTGTAGTGTTTAACGCCCGCTTTTACTACATACGGCACCGCAGGCGACGACATTAAATACGAGGATCTACTCCCATTAGTCCTGCACCCGTAGGACCAGAACCCGGGCCTCTCGGGTATATTTACCGTAGGACAGTACCTATTTTATAAACTGCCCCCCCCCGCCTGCACACGGCAGACAGGACGGAAGTGGATACGCCACTTACGCGCCAACCCAAAAGGACCGGCTACCAAATAACCTTGGTAGGGCCGCCGGTGATCTAACACACCAGCTACTAGCTCTGCAGGCTAGCACCCGGGACTTATGAGGCAATCGTCTACCCCCTCCGGGCGGCCGGAGCCTGGCTGGAGGTACTCAATTTCCCGTGGGTGGCGGGAACACACTGCCCCCTCGAGTCCAACCCAATCTGAACAACTCCCCTACGGGAGGGGCTCGGCATGTTCGGCCCGAGGTTGCTCTAGTAACGTCAGAGGTACCACGAGTGCTACGGGTCCGCAGCGCCCGCACCTTGGCAGCTGAAAGGGACGGATCCCTTCCCCTAAGGGGCGCAGGCGATGACACTGATGATACATGAAATGAAGATGGAGCACCGGTGGAATGAGATGGTGGGGGAAACCGGAGATCCCGGAGAAAACCCGCCCAAGCGCTGTGTTGTCCACCACAAACCTCACTTGGAAGTAGTTTTCCTCAGAGCATATCAGAGAGGAAATTTGGGGGATGTAATTATCATACACAGCATTCACCTAGCGACCAGAGAAAACCCCGAAAAAACCCATGCGTCAGGTAGGTCGGCCACGGAAATCGAAACCGGGCCTGCCGAATTCGGGCCACAAAAAAACCGCCTGAACCCTCCCGCTCGATCTCTTCACACAGACACAGACTTTTTTAACGCATTTAGGGAATAGATTCACGTACTCTCAAGGCTGGTGCACCTCAGTATAGATAATTTTTGATGGGGTACACTTCCGTAAGTACAGCCTGTGGCGATATTCCTCCACTCGCAGCAGATAGGATGCACGTTGACTGTTTGGAAGATCCAGGTCGAGATTTGATTAAATAAGAGTCATGAGATCTGTTCTCAGGTGTGGATTTTTTTGGTGACAGAAATAAAATTTTATATGACTCCGATTTCGTAATATATTATTTAATTGTATTATCTGGATTACAATTCACTCGAACTTTCTTTCTTAATCAATCACTTTAGGTTACAATCGATAAATCCTTATTTTCAAGTTAATATATGTAATTTCAGTTAGTTACTTAAAATTCATCACTTCTGTACGTCCACTCATCACTATTACGAATACTGAAAACTCCTTTTTGAAAGTTATTAATTTTCCGTTACAAAATCTTTATATTCACCGCGACATTTTTCCATCGTCGTGAAACAAGACTAAATAACATATCTATCTCAAGATTATTGATTTTTCGCAAGTATCGTTACTCCTCTATTAATTTTATGATTGGCCGATTTACTGCTACGTCATCACAATACGTAATACAATTATTACTACGGGCAATCACAAAATTACAATTATTTTTATATTGTCATTACGTAGCCTACTAATAGTCATATTAGAAAACAATATTTTTGCCCAAACGGCAAGCCCGCGATGCCGAGCAGTGAATGTAGGCCGGCGGAGGGAAGGGAGACAGGAGGGGTGGCTGGGTCTTCGTTTACCCCTCCTCCTACCACTCGAAGCTCCACCAAGTTTCGAGAATGTTTTCCCCCTCCATAAACGGAAGATTCGAGAGGCTTCGGGGCCGATCGAGACAAGCGAGGCGACAGAGTTGTGTGAGTGTGAGCCGGGCACTTGAGTTGAGCGAGTCGCGGCGGGCAGAAGTGTAGTCGCGCTGAGCGTACATGTAAAGACGAACTGGCAAAATTGTAATTGTGTACATTAAATTGTAATTGTGATATTGGAGTAAGGTGGAAATAAAGAACATTTTGAGTGGTGTAATTGAACTTTTTTAATTTCACGAACCCACCAAAGTCACAATATTCCTATAAAAAGCTCTAACTAAAACATATCGTTACAAACCGAACGAGTGCCGTCACGCTAGCCAGGGCTGTTCAGTAAAGAATGTTCACAGTTTTTTAAGGTCATAAATTTTCGCACCAAAATTCAGTCTTATTATATTCTGTTAGCTTAATGTGAAACAAACACGCTGTAGTAGTTTCACTGTTGGTACTCCTGGTTCCCGCCTGTGAGAACCAGATACGTTCAGACATGTTCAGTATCACCCACCGCTGCAATTGAGGTAGCATGCAGTTAACGTTGATGTTAGAGGAAGATCCGGAGTTTCTTCCAAACGTAATCACTGCTGATGATACTTGGCTACATCATTTTGATCCTGAGAGCAAACAGCAAAGCTCAGTGTGGAAATCTCCTTCATCACCAACCCCCAAAAAGAAAAGGTGGTTGCTTCTGCTGGGAAAGTTATGGTCATCTCACTCTTTGATATTCATGGAATGGTTTATCGCCATGTTGTACCTACACACACATCAGTAACTGGATAATACTACAGGGATGTCCTGAAAACATTGCAAGTCCATATCAGGCGCAAAAGACCACATTTCCATGAAGCAGGCTGGATGCTGCACCACGACAATGCACGGCCGCATATTGCCAATGTTGTTGCTGAATATCTTGCAAAAGTCAATGTGAACTGCATCCCTCACCCTCCCTATAGTCCGAATTTAGCCCCATGTGACGATTTTCTATTCCCTAACTTGAAGAAACGCCTTCGTGGGAGGCATCATCCATCATCAGAAGCAGTAGTGAAGGCTGCGAAGGCGATTTTGAAGGATCTCTCAAAAAATGGTTTCCAGCATGTCTTTGAAGACTGACAAAAACGCTGAGACAAGTACATCGCATTCAGGTGATACCGAAATTATGGTTTGACAGAAGCAGTCATGATAAATGTCGAAGGAATGTTGGTTCTTTGTGACGACCAAGGCCAAGGTCAGTTCAGTTGGGGAAAGTCTGTAACAATGCCATGAATGAAAGAAGCAATGTCCTTAGAAGGTTTCTAAAGGAATTGTCACTTGACGTATATGAATAGGGAATTCTTTGGATCGTTTACAATGGCGACCAAAACAGCCACAAAAGGACTTTGTTTAAAAGAGTATGAAAAGGGAAAGTTAGGAGATATGTACACGCACGCAGTTGTGGTCAGAGAGGCACTCTTCGGCGTTTAGCCGATGGAGACCGTTCGCGGCTAGGAAGCCAGTATAAACATTCTTCGGTGTCAGCCGATATAAAGAGAGAAGTCTGAGACGTCAAGCCTATTAGAGAGGTCAACTTGTTCTGTCTTGAATATTTGTCAGGTCATCAAAATTTATCGAGAAATATAATTAGCATTCAGTCACTATAAAACGAGATTGGTAACCCTCGGTCGGCAGCTTCCATTTTGAGGTTAGAAAAGAAGCAGTGAATAAATAATTTGGAGACGGGCATTCCAGTGTTGTAAAATTTCCTTCTCACACACATCCACGCATTCCCTGCGAGAAACCTCATTGCTCGCCGACTTCTGTGTTCGCTATTATATTATATTTGCATCAAATTGGCGTGCACAACGTAGAGCTGTGGTAACCTGTGTTCTCCACCATTATTTTATTGCTACACAGGGGAGACTATTTTCAGAAGGACCAACAAAATTATGAGGATGTGTAAAGTTAAGTTGTCAAAAAAAAAAAAATTGTGATCATTCTTTATTGAACAGCCCTGATAGTACTCGTAAAGTCTTCAGTTCGACATCGACACACCCAGGTTTAGTTTTACCGATGCTGGGGTGTTTACTTTCTGTATGAACCCATTATGTTACTTACCGAAGTGACCAGAACGTAGAGACGGATGTCAAACTTGCGACCAGCTATCAGATAGGGTTTCTCGATGTACCGCTGTACGACGTACATGTCGCTGTGATTGCTCTCTGGAGCGGCAGTAGGTGTCGCTGTTCCTCCTGCTACCTTGGACTGAGCTTGTTGCTGTTGTAGTTGTTGCTGCTTCTTGAACTCCTTGGCTTCCTTGGCTGAGCCCTTGTTGTTCCTCCACTCCACCAGGTCCTTCAGCCTGCATATCACAATAAAACAATTACACAATATTACCCAGGACATTTAGCAGTGCTTACATATGTATCCTTTAATTTTTCCATTGGACACAAATAAACAAACGCTGTGCTATCTGTCTTGAGTAATACTTATATACAGTCATCGGATGCCATGCACCTTTAAAGGGATATGAAGTTTACCAGTCTCGCAGTATATAACTGCTGACGTCAGTCCCGGGGACAACACGCAGGGATAGTCCGGTTCGCCACGCGTAGCTTTGGTTTCATTACAAGTACTACTAGTCACGCAGGTATCTGCCTTCCAGGGAGTACAAGGTGTTTGATATATTGTGTTAATAGCATTACTTTCACATTTTATAAATCAAAAGCTTTGGGTATTATTGACAGCCATTAAACAGCTTCAAGAATGCAATTTAAAGCTGTGTAAGAGCAGTTGAAGAGGTCTTTCCTTTTTTTTTGTTGTAATTTACGTCATCCAACGTTAAGTCATATCGGATGATGACTGGAATGGGTGAAATGAAGCTCAAAGAGGCCCAGGGCCCATAGAGCTTAGAGTTACCCGACATTCGTCTTTCAAGATAAGGGAAAACCCCGGAAAAACCTTATCCAGGTATCACCTTGACCGAGATTAGAACTTGGGACCTCTTGAAAGTGAGACAGACACGCTACCATCTATGCTACCGAGGCGGACATTCGAAGAGGTGCCTGAAAAAATTAACAATATACAGAATGCTCCACCTACCAAAATAAACAAAAAGTACTAGCGGGATATATTTTCCACAGAAATACTGGCTTTTCAGTGCTGCGTTATATAAGAAATAAACTAAGTCTAGGTCAAACATATGAAAATGATTTGTACTACTCATATCCACCATTAACATCATGTGATATTGAACCAGCGTTTTATGAAATTCACATTCGACAATTTGCGAATGTACATGGTTGTTCACTGTAATTCCCAAATCGAAAGCAATAAGGAGGATGGCATGTTGTAACGTAGCTTACACTTTGTCTCCGTACCGGACTGTACACACACACACACACACACACACACACACACACACACACACACACACACACACACACACACACACACACACAACCCTTTGCTATACTTGTTGACACGGACGTTTGTTGATGTCTCGCTTGGCCTTGTATAGTACTTGTGTGCGTACATTGATTTCTAAGGTGTATACGATCCGATGTCTGGTTATATAATTAACCTTACCATAGTAACGAATAGAAAAAAGCTATTGTGTTTTTAAAATGGGAAGATTTCTGGACTGCTGCGAATGAGATACGTTGGCGTGTCAGAGTTTGCACCTCGTTACCCCAATCCTTTCATATTTCCCTCTTCCTGAAGCATCGTAAGGGAAAACCTTTACAAAGCGGCGAAAAAAGAATTGTGGTGCATGTGTTTAATACACTTACAGAGAAGAATCCGTCTTTTTCAGTGAGAGAAGTCGAACAGCTGTGCTCTGAACTTACAGGTGTGAGTGTTAGATGCGTAGGAAAATCGCGACATGAAATTGAGACAACAGGAAAACTTACCACTTCAGGGGCGATATTGCTGTGTGGCAAAGACGTTAAGGACAATCAGACTGCACCGGGGATACAAATCGCAAAATATACTACCTTGACGAGACTTGGGTGAATGAAGGACACACGACAAGTATGACGTGACCCGACTTTTAAGACTCAAAGACAAGCATTTTTACAAGGTATGTGTGCTGGTTTTAAAAAATCCCAGTGGTAAAGGCCTAATACCTTGACGAGACTTGGGTGAATGAAGGACACACGACAAGTATGGCTGGACTCGACTTTTAAGACTGAAAGACAAGCATTTTTACAAGGTATGTGTGCTGGTTTTAAAAAATCCCAGTGGCAAAGGCCTAATACCTTAACGAGACTTGGGTGAATGAAGGACACACGACAAGTATGACGTGACACGACTTTTAAGACTGAAAGACAAGCATTTTTGCAAGGTATGTGTGCTGGTTTTAAAAAATCCCAGTGGCAAAGGCCTTGACGAGACTTGGGTGAATGAAGGACACACGACAAGTATGGCATGACACGACTTTTAAGACCGAAAGACAAGCATTTTTACAAGGTATGTGTGCTGTTTTAAAATATCCCAGTGGAAAGGGCCGAAGGCCTTTCACTATAAACTTGTTTCAGTTTTATTGCTCATTCATTCAGTTTCAACTTTGCTCAGTTTCATTATTAACTTCATTATTTGTGCATGTCTTCATATACTTATTTGTATGATTTTATCTATCTTCCTGGCAATTATTATGACGTTTACTGCAGGTTTAAATGTAACGGGAAGGCACCGCCTATGGCCTATGGCACGAAAGCATTAGCCAATTAGAGTGAGGGGGAAGGTAGTTGTACGTGGAGTGATACATGTCAGCGGGGCAAGGTTTGGTTATATGAAACAGAAATTATGTACATCTGGATTAATTTTGGATTCTTGGCAAGAACTTCCCATTATTTTCTTTGAGATAAAATGTTCTTGATTTTGTGGATATTTTATACTATGTTTATTAATTATTTTACAGAATCAAATGTTTATTTTCTAGTTGGTGCATGTGTTAGAAGGCATGCTTTCTTGGCTAAGTTATGAAGTTACTACATACGGCACCACAGGTGATGACACTGATGATATATGAGATGAAGATGGAGCACCAGTGGAATGAGATGGCAGGGGAAACCGGAGGTCCCGGAGAAAACCCGCCCCAGCGCCGTGTTGTCCACCACAAATCTCACTTTGCGGTTGCCTGTGATCGAACCCGGACCGCCTTGGTGAGAGCCAAGCGGTCTAACCACTGAGCCACGGCGTGGCCTTGGCTAAGTTATCTGCTATACCACACGTCCTAGCATCCATTGTAATATTATTCTTTTATTCAATTTTGTTAATTTAGTTATCATATTCATTATTTCTAGTGTAAGTGTGGATTATCAGAAATTACTCACAGGATTTCTGCTTTTAAGTCTGATAATAAAACAACATTTGTAAAATTTTTAACATTATGAAGAAGCTGTCATAAGAAATGCTTGATTGCTTCAATTTCTCCATCAGAACTTGTGTTGGAAGACCTTTATATAACTGATAAACTGTAAAAATAGACAAAATATTAGTACACAAAAAGTGTATAACTTGTTAAAACACATAATTTATAGGAAACGTCTGTTTTCCAAACCATTTCCGATATATTATTTGCTATTGTTCGAATTGTAAAGTACTTAACTTTCTACTTTTCACAAATAGGAAGACGTTATTCGTTTGTTTATATCCTACATATACAAAGGGAATGCAATGTTAAATTCGACACCTAGCTGTTAGCTCTTATAGGATTTTACAATCACTTATAAGCCTACTGTTTTCCCATTATACCTGAAAGGAAATATTTCTACAAACATTTATCTCGATTAAGAATAATCCTTTTAAAGACTGTGAGAGAAAGTGGTGTGACTGTAACATACCAGAGCGCTGTTTTTGTCTAAGAATACAGTTAACGCTTTGATATTTGCGATGTTCCATTTGCACGCCGCTATACAAAGGTACGTGACAAAGTCGTTCCTTCCGTCTCGTTTTTATATAAAAGAAAAAGGAAGTGGACCGACCACGTAGACACAACAGTAGCGTGAAATCGAGCAGACCTTGAACTTCCAGAAAAGTTCAGTACACTCGACCCTACTGACCTAATTGCATGGCATGTGAAAAAACACTTCCACAGTGTAATGTGATACAACATGAAGCAGATCTTACTTCACTCTAATGGAGGGAAATACACACATGCAGTGATAGTCAAATGTTTAACAACTGAACGCTACGTGCTCGGCAGAACAACTGAATAACAAACAGTAGGACAGTCGTACAAACTGTTAATAATCGATAACTCAAAAACGACTTTCTGCTGCAAGAAAGTAATTTGAATATATATTGTCATTCAGACAGAGACTCATAAATAATCGGACAAAGCAGAGTACTAAGTTTTGAAAGTGAAAATCAACATTTGGTGTACTGTTTTATTGATTTTTTTTTTATTTTCTTCATTTGTGCTACAACAGAGCAAAGCTCCAATTACAGTAGCTATATGCAATTTAGTTACACAAGTTTGACTAAATGCAAAACAGAAATACAAAAAGGAATACAGACAAACTAAAAATACACTATATATTAAGCTATTATTGAAGACAAGACATTGCAAATTGTATACTAATCAAGCAAATAAGTGATACAACAGAGTAAACAATAATTGATCAAAGTTGAATATAAAAGAAAGAGAATGCAATTAATGGAATAAAATATTAAAAAAACCAAGACTAAAAATGAAACATATTAAACTACTATATAAGACTAGAATTGCAAATGTTAAACTCATTATGCAATACAACTGAAAATCACATGCAAATAATTCCCATATTTAATTGTTTTTTAAACTGCTCGTAAGTTAAACTAAAATCCAGCTCTATTTTAGTAGAGAGTTTATTGTATTTCGCACACAACCTAACAACGGGAGAACTTTTATGGGATACTGTTTTGGGAGTCTTAAATTGAAAGAGCTGACGATTTCTAAAATTAGCAGAACTGACATTAAAACATATTCTGTCAAGCAGTTCTTCAGTGGATACCAAGCCGTTTATGAGTTTGTACAGAAATAATTGTTCGGCTATTGTTCTACGATCAGAGAGTGAGGCTGTTTTGAATTCGTTAAGCAGTTGACTATAAGGCAAGTTCTGATTATAAGTAAAAACACCGTGAGTTTTGTAATGTAAGTATCTGAGGAACCTTTTTTGGATCTTCTCTATTTGATTGTTGTGACATTTATATATTGGTGACCATACAATTGAGGCATATTCCAAATTACTACGGACAAGGCTTTTGTAGAGAATTAGCATAACTTGAGTATCTTTTAAGTCCCTACAGATCCTTAATACAAAACCAAGTTTCTTAAAGGAATCATTGGTTATATTTATAATGTGTTTATTAAAAGTGAAATTCTGGGTCATGGTAACATCTAAGTCTCTGACAGAATATACTCTTACAAGTGGAGAACTATTTAAATAATATTTAGAATTTAAGTGTTGCTTGCTTCTAGTATATATCATAAAGGAGCATTTCTTAATATTGAAGTGAAGTGAAATTGATGATAATCGATAATTACACGTTTCATTCTTGTAATAAAATAAATCTTATTTCACATAAAAATTATATAATGCGTGCTTTTTTAAAAACTAAAAAGAAATTTGACAGTTTTTGGCCCTCAAAAGTAATCGTACATAACAATTTGAGGGTGATACAAAATATGGCTTAGTACTTTGTGACTCTCCCTCTTCTTTTCACTACTTCTCGCAAACTATTTGGTATACTGTGAACCAGGTTTTTCAGGTAGGCTGTAGAAAGTTTGCTCCATTCCTCTTGTAACCTCTCCTTCAAGTGCTGCTTGGAGTTGATGGGGTCTTCCGCACGGCCTTCTCCAGTTTATCCCATACTGCTTCTATGGGATTAAGATCCGGGGACTGACGGGGTGGATGCAGTACATGAGGACAGTTGTAAAGTAACCATAGCTACACAATGTGGGACGTATGCTTCCGATCATTATCCTGATAAAATGAGAAGCTGTCCAAAATATCCATCATTTCTACACTTTGTTTTAAATTTTGCTGTAATAGTCTAAGATAGACTTCCTTGTTCATGGTTGTGTCTATGAACACCAGCTTTCCCACTCCCGTAGAGGAAATACAGCGCCATACCATTACGCTCCCTCCGCCGTGTTTGACTGTGCCTGCTCTTCCAGCTCCGTGTTTGGTTTCCTCCACATAACCATCCTGACATCGGAACCAGCAAGGCTGTATTTGCTTTTGTCCCACCAATCGGTTGTCTTGTTAACAAAGTCTTTGGCAAATTGTAATCGCTTCCTTTTATTCTTGCTGGAAGTGTATGGTTTTTTTTTCTGGCTACGTGACCATTAAAATCTTGTTTTCGTATGACCCTTCTGACCGTTTCAGGGCTGTCAGTCCCAGTTCTTCCTGAATCTCAGTACAAATTACCGGAGCACTTATACGCGGATTCCGTTTTACCTTCCGCATAATATAAGACTCCTGTCTATCGGTAAGAAGTTTTGGTCGCCCTGGCTTTGCTCGAGATTCAATTTTCTTCATACTTATACCGGTGAATTATGTCACTAACTGTACTTTGCTAAGATTCACAATCTCTGCTATTTCCCGGTATGTTTTGTTCTTTTCATAGTGATAGATCACTAACTGACTCTGTTCAAAGGTACTCTGCTTACCTCTGGCCCCATACTATGCTCTTGCCTTCTTCTTGGTGAACAGTTGACGTACTTGTCCTACGATGTTGTTTTGTCTACTGACAGACGTCACCTACTCGTTTGTATTGCATTTCATTTGTGCCGGCCGATTCTTTTTGTGTCGTAAACTCATGATGTAAAGAAGATTAAATGGGGAAGCTCTTAGTTTAGCCACATTTTCAATCTCTAAAATGGATATTTATAGCAAATGTTCTTTACTTAACACAAGGAGTACCTTGAGATTGATACACATAATCTATCCTGCTTAATAGAGCACTCCATAGTGAAATGCAAAGTCTGTCCGGTTATTTATGGGAGTCAGTGTATTCTGCGTAGCACGTTTTCGACCTTACGAATAAACTGGACTTCAGAGGCTACTGCCACAAAATTAAAGATGTATATTTCATTTATAGTGCAAATATATTTAATATATGCATTTTAACAAAGATTCTTAGTGTAACATAACCCATGGCGTAATACCCCATATTGGGCGTGAACCTGCCAGCCCGACAGCCGGCCTGACGTCCACATACGTAATGCAGAGCAGGGAGATTATCCAACCTCAGCTTTTTTTTAAGAAGGTGCAAAATGTTGAAACAAGTTCCACTTAAAATGTGAATCTCCGTGTCCTATATTTGTAGTTTTTGAAGTTAATAAAGATTTTATAAATAAAATGGTTGAAACATGTAAACACCAAAAGAATGTAAATGATATCTTTACCCTTAAAAATAAAATATGACTACAATTTTAAAAAATTTGCTTACCATCCTTGGGATAATTAACATTTTCAAATGTTTTTAAAGAATTTGGTATAATTTTGCTTCCTCAAAATAAATATAATATAACAATTTTACTATATTTCTCTAAAAAATAAAATTTCCGATAGTAAAAACTGTGGTATTTATTATTTGTTTAGATTCCGGCCAGGGCTATATTGGAAGGACCAAATGTCATTTATAAACCAGAATAAAGGAAAATTTTACAAATATTATTGATAAACAGACTGATAAATCGGCCGTGGCACATCATTTTTGGTCACTGAACACAAATTATTAAAGTAAGGGGCGCCGGGGTAGCGCGGTGGTTTCGTTCGCGGCTCCCGTTCTAAGGGTCCCGAGTTCGATTCCCGGCTCTGGGGTTGGCGATTTTAAGTCGGCCCTATCCACGCCTTCACCTCTGTCTAGCACACGTGAAGTATCCCCTATGCCCAACGTGGTTCGGAGTCCACGGTAAAAACTGTAGGTCCTCTCACCTCACCGCCATCTTCACTATCACCCTATCATCGGAGGTAATGGACACCGCCCTCTGGGTGCCTCCACCTGAGAAATGGGTCCGGTCATCACTTGGTGGGGTGAGGTTACCCCGAAGGCCAAGGTTGCCATGTGGGGAGTGTTAGTAACTAACTAATTATTAAAGTAATTAAATGGTCCGATAGATTTAATGGTTTGGGAGAAACTATTATTTAAAAATATAAATCGCGTAATGAATTTTAAAATACTGCAAATCGATTTTGTCTTTAAGTTTGTGTCATTTTCAGAGTTCGGTAAAACATATAAAATACGACATCTAGCGGCAATAACAATGACAAAGGAGGAAACATTGACTAAAGAGGTACCTTAGGCATTTTTGCGAAACCAGTCTCTTAAATTTTGTGGAAATTTCATCAATTTTCTTAAAAAGCGAAGTTTGTGAAATAGAAGGATATTTTATATAGTATTTGTTGCCTCACTGTTGTTAGCCTCTGTTTTTACAGAGTATTGTTAGAGTAATTGTTGAGAAAAACAGAACTTTTTGAAAAATTGTCCAAGTAAAGGCTGTTATATTTTTGTAAGACTATTCATTTTCATATATGCTGTTTACAGATACAGAAACAGACTTTGTCTTGTAAAAATGCTTTTTCTACGTTTAAGAATGAAATGTGAGGTGAAATATTGCAGTGAAAATTTTGGGTGTAATAAAATAACTTCCATAGTGCTTTACTTTGACCAGTCCACTCAAGGTCACGTACATCTCTTTATACAGTTTCCCAAACTCGCTGGTTACAAAACAAGGAGGCAGTGACCTTGAGTGGACTGGTGTAAATGAAAGTAGAGAGACTGGAACTTACTTTTGAAAGAGGAATATGCCTCTGCCTTGAGCACCAGCTGCAGGCTTCACAATCCACGTGGCTCCAGGTAGTTTGCGATACTCCTCCACGAACATTAGGTACTCCTTCTGCAAACACACACAAAGCATTATTAATTGATGGAAATTAAATGGCAAGGGCAATGAATTTTTCAGTTTGACTCTATCTATCCAAAACTGCTAGTATGAAGGAACGATTCCAGCAAGTACCCAGCTAGAATCCTCTGAAGATGCTCGTCGGAGATATGGGCGAAACGTCAGGAGAACTTGCATCCTCTGAACCACGACACACAAGCCCGGGAAATACATTCTATTGGATTAACGCCGGCCGTGAAAGCCTAAGTATGTACACAATGACTGTGTTTGAATTAATTTCAAGAACTGCTTAACAACACCATCATACCATCAGAGAACTGCTGCAAGCAGCTAAAGCAGAAATTCGCTGTGACATAGCATCTTATTGCTTTGAGTGTGGGCTACCATTGGTTGTCTCTTTCACACAATGATAGTGCAGCTGCTTAGTCACTGGGAGGCCCAGGTTCGATTTCTTGTACTGGAGAGGGAATGTTCTCCCTCTGGGAGATCTGATGCAGATACACTCAGCCTTGTGTATCCCTCAAAGCTACTTGAGGGAAAAGTAGCAGATCCAGGTTGCAAATACTGCGTTCATTGGCTATGAGGTACTCAAACACTAACCACACTACACCCTTGTGTCATTTGCTGGGATGACTTAAAACGTGGAAGCGTTAAGTTACCAGAGGTCCATATAGGATGGTTAAGGAAAGAGACAAAGTATTTCAAAATTAGATGTTTTAACTATATCTTTATACTCTTAAATTTTCAAATATAATATACAATTTCTCTTGTCTTCAAATCTTAAGCAACATGTCAATTAATTATCCTGGTCACTGGTTATATATATATATATATATATATATATATATATATATATATAATTTCTGATCTCTACATACTCCACTACACGAGTAGTACTACATGCGTTTCACTCTTTTTGTGATTTTTATATACATTTTTCCAGTTTTAATGTGAACCTGTTAGTATTTTGCTTGTATTACACATTAGTTCCTTTTAGTACTTGAAAGTCCGTAGAGTTTACAAATTTTGTAAATGATTTTAAATGTCTTTTAATTAGTATTCACTTGTGTGTTGGCCAGTTATCAGTTCTAAGAACACTATGTTTTAGAGTGTCTCTTGCACTATTCACCACACTGCACTCGAATATTAAGTGATCCACCGTTTGCGGTCCTCTCCTGCATGAACACTCAGGGCTGCTAACGATCTTGAGTCTGTTGAGATAAGTGTTGATATTTCCGTGTCCTGTAAGTATTGTTGTCATGTTTGGTGTTAGGTAGAACTTGTTTGTGAGTCTGCTTTCCACTGTTGGGAAGAATTCCTTTGTAGTTTTGGCTTTTGTACTCTGTTCCCATTTCTGCTGCCATTTGTTTTTTTTTTTTTTTTTTTTTTTTTTTTATTTCCGAAGAATTTGTTTTATTGCTGTGAGCGGTAATTTGTTGTAGTATATTTCCTTAGTTTTTGCTGCATTCTTTGCCAGTCTGTCAGCCACCTCATTACCCTCTATTCCAATATGAGCCTTTACACATTTGAATTGTATTTTCCAGTCTTTTGCTCTGAGTATTGCTGTAGTTTTTCGTATTTTCTCTGTTAGGTTATTGTGATTACTGCAATCGTCTATAGAGTCAATTGTTATTCTGCTGTCTGTGTGTATGGTTACTGTTTTGTTATCTGTGTCTTCAGTCTCCGTCGTTTCTAATAATTCCAGCGCTTTTGCAATTGCCAGTTGCTCTGCCTGATTATTTCAGCATCTTTCATTGAGTTTGTATTTTTGTTGGTTTATCAGCTGGTTTTTTCTGTATATGGCTACTCCTGCTCCCACTCCTACGTCACTTTTTCTTCCATCTGTATATATTTGCTACACTGTATTTTCATTGTTTCCTATTTTTGGATCTCTTGTGTCTTGGAAGTCAGCTGGGTGGAGCCAATTCTAGGGGTTTTCCGGGCGGTCTGTTTGTTATTCAGTGATGGTTTTTTCTGTTTTTATGTTATATAGTTCAGTCTTGCCTTTAAGTCTATGGGTATTGTTCCCGTGATTATGCACAGTGCTTCATGTTATATATTATTATTTCTTTAACTGCATTGAAAGTCTTTAGGGTTTCTTTTGTTGTTTAAAGTGCAATAACACCACGAAATTTGTCTTAATTGACGCGAGAAACACCGGGAAAAATTTGTAATAGAAATTTAGAAGGTTTGTCCAGAACTTACATAATGAAGCGAAGCCAAACAATGTTGTCCCCAATGTTCCTACGTACGGAGCGTCGAAGTGCAGATGTGATGTTCAGTGTCGGAGATCCATGTCAGAAGTCCTCTTTCTTGTACCGGAGCCTCCCAGACTAAAAGCCCAGGCCAATCCCCCCGGTGCAGCGTTAAGCAATTGTCCAAGCTTTTGG
This sequence comes from Mantis religiosa, assembly GCA_030765055.1. Taxonomy (NCBI): domain Eukaryota; kingdom Metazoa; phylum Arthropoda; class Insecta; order Mantodea; family Mantidae; genus Mantis; species Mantis religiosa. Next base: position 6,849,658 of record JAUKNK010000031.1, on the reverse strand, counting down.
CTCCCTCTACAGGCGAAAGTAGCGCTTCCTAGCGCTCAGTAACAGAACTCGTAAGAGAATATATGTAACTAGGCATCATGGCTGGTAAAGTCTGTTTAGTTAAAGCATGTGCACGTCGGCTTCTGCCTTTGACGAACCCTTAAAATCGTTTTACAACCCCCGACCCTCCTTCTCCCAGACCGTTCTGCAAGGTTGCCACCTTTCTCGGTACGTCATGGGTATCGTACGAGTTTTCGTCTAAATAAATAATCTTATGTCCATTACTGCAAAACTTCCTTAGTTTTGACACACACACACACACACACATATATATATATATATATATATATATATATATATATATATATATAGATAGATATATATACAAGTCTACTGGATTCCTAATAACCCTTATCTTATTCAAAGTGCAGTATTTGAAACTCAGCTCCTTTAGGAGACCCCACAAAGTGAAGCGCCCATAAGGAAAATCACAAATTTCTTGCAAATGTGCAACCAATTCGTCTAAGTTGGGCGCTCTCCCTTTTGCATAGAATCTATACATTTCTCGACGAATTAAATAGCACATGAAATTTTCTACTTTAGAGAAACGTTTCCTTTTGTTTTCACACTTGATCGGCGTCTTTGGTATTCCTTTCGTCACAATATTTCTCACTGTACTTCTGTGAATATCCAGAACTTATCAGGTTCATTGCATGACCCCTTACCAAGATTATTTGTCAGCACATATTTAATTGTTCAAAACAAGCGCTTGAATTTGCTTAGAAACAGTTCCCGTTATAACTTTGTTATTTTTTAGGTTTTTCCAGTAATATAATTCGGCCCAGTTATTCACACTGTCTTCACTTTGATTATTTATCTCTACTTCATTTGCATTTACCACTGCATTTCCCTCCTACGGTCTCCACATTGTGACACACAACGAATTTCTGCACGTAATGAAACAGATCAAATAGAAGTTGGAACTTTGGCAACTGAGACTCCACGTGGACTAGACATGCGTCTGTCACTTCGAGAAAATCAGGTTTTCTATTGGTCCTCAACGACAGTGTTCCATTTCTGAAGTGTGGAGATAGATTTATGACGGTCATTAGTGGGCGGCCGGCTCAGGTTCCTTTGACTCGGGACTGCACATGCGTTGAGTAAACGGACTTTAGTCTAACGAGCTGGAGATCACCATTATAGCTCAGGAGCTGGGGGGGGGGGGGAGTAGTAGTTAGCACGAAGTAGATGAGTCTTTAAAAGTGATCAGGTGCAATGATCACGTGCAATACATATTACACCCTCTAATAATGCACCCCACTCAATGTACTTGCTGGAATAGAGGAGGGGAATGAAGCAGTATGATGGTAGGCCTTGGAGGCTGTTGCACCATAGATTCTCAATCAGTGTTTCCAATCTTCAACGCTGACTCAATGACACATAATATTCAGAAATAGTGTATTTGCAAATCAAATACGAACACAAACTATATATCTAAAACAAGCAAATATGTAGTAAAATTTGCAAACAGCTGAAATGTTATACTTCTTAACAAAATAGAAAAAATACGTATTATATACAATATCAAATATTTATGTAATAAACTGAAGCTGCTGACAGTGAAGTAAACTAAATTATTAATAATAACTAAACACTAGCAACACAACTTCACTATTTACTTATCTTATTTAAATCCTGGGACCGGTTTCAAAGCCAAACATCTGCTTCATCCTCACCCACTCAGCTTGACACTCACCCACTAGCTGACTGACTAACCTTGACCACTATCGGAGCGCCATGGCTCAGTGGTTAGACCACTTGGCTCTAACCAAGGCGGCCCGGGTTCGATCCCAGGTGACCGCAAAGTGAGATTTGTGGTGGACAACATGGCGCTGGGGTGGGTTTTCTCCGGGACCTCCGGTTTCCCCCGCCATCTCATTCCACCGGTGCTCCATTTTCATCTCATGTATCATCAGTGTTACCGTATGTAGTAAAAGCGGGCGTTAAACACTACACACACCACTATCGGAGTTTGAAGAATAGCTCCTTATCTAACTGCCATCTACCGGGGACAACACAAACTTATTGATGACATCTATTGGAAGGATATCAAAATTCATTACGCGATCCTTATTTTTCAAAATAAATATCTTCTCCCAAACCATTATACCTATCAGGTCTTACAATTGTTTCAATAATTTAACTTCTGGATTTACTTCATGATTATATGAACAAAAATGATCAGCCACTGCCGATTTCTCTGTCTGTCTATATTTAATATTTCTAAAATGTTCCTTCACTCTGGTTTCTAAATTACGCTTGGTTCTACCAATATAGATCTTGTCGCATTCTAAACAGTTAACTTGATAAATACCAGATTTTTTGTTCACTGATATTTTGTCTTCTTTAGAAAACTGTAGTAAATTCTTTATACTGTAATTATTATGAGGTGCTAGTATTATACCCACTTCTTTGAACATTTTTGGAACTTTCTATTTGTCCATGGATGATAAGTAAATTTTTTGAAAATATAATCTTTTTCTACTTTTTTAAGAGTGGAAACATCATTAACATTTTTTTTTATATTTAAATTTTTCTACTCTTCTGATTATAAAATCTTTATTAAAGCCGTTAATTAAAGCAGTGTTTATAATATGTTTATACTCCGCATTAAATTCTTAAATAAGATAAGTCAACAGTGAAGTTGTGATACTAGTGTTTAGTTATTAATAATATCAAATATTGTTTAAATTTTGGATGAACAGAGCCAGACTGAAAAATCCAATGCCTCAGCCAGGACTCGAACCAGGACACACAAAGCAGCTTTTACTAAAATCTTTCACATTCGAGTGATTGGCAATATGCCCATTTAACTAATTATTTTGTGCATAACTATAAAGAAATGAGTACGAGATCGAAATGAATTGACCAAGATCTTTTGGTTTCGAGATTTACCCGAGGTTTGGTTTAGTTTACTGGATTTAAGTAACAGAAATGATGAATATTAAAAGCAGAAGCATTCTTCATATTTGAGTTTGATTAATGAGTCACTATGTTTACACTCAAACTTCACTTACTTGTTGTTGTATAATTGAAACGTTTTTAAGATCATTTGATCTCATCCTCAGCTGTTTGGTGACTAAATGAACATTCTTCTTCCTCCACTACTTCGGTGCTCCGGTCCGTCTGCCATCTGGTGTTAGGGGCACTAAGTTTTAATAGCTGAATTAACTGAAGTATTAAAACTTTTAATTATTAACTGAAATAACTGAATTATTAACTGAATTATCAACTGAAATAAAATTAACTGAAGCATTAACTGAAGTATTAAAACTTAGTGCCCCTAACACCAGATGGCAGAGTGATCGGAGCTCCGTAGTAGTGAAAGAAGAGGAAGGTTCATTTAGTCACCAAACAGCTGAGGATGAGATCGAATGATCTTGAAAACGTTTCAATTATACAACAACAAGTAAGTGAAGTTTGAGTGTAAACATAGTGACTCATAAATCAAACTCAAAAACCAGAAATGATATTAGAAATTAGTTAAGACATCTTAAAGTAAAATGGTTCAAAGTGTTATGAGAAGAAATTAAGATCTCTGTTTCGTGGATTACCCTAGTATGGGTAGGTTGTCAGTTTCTTCTGCTCATGCGCACAGCACGTTGTCGATATATCGCGGTGAACACACTGTATAAAATATTATCTTATAAGGGGATGGCAAAGGTTTTCAAACTGTGCTTTCTCACATTCGTTTTTGCTTCTTTTGGCAAATCAGAAGTTCAGAAAAGTGCAGGAAAGGTCATTCATCTCACATTCTTTGAGAAACAGAGCATTCTGTATGATCATGTTGTAACTAATCAACACACAGTAACTGCTGCTTACTATTGTGATGTACTGAAGGGGCCACTGAAGAAAAAAATCGCTGAAAAGCGACCAGATCTCGCAAGGAGAGGATAGATTTTACATCAGGATAATGCCCCTGCTCATTGAGCTCGTGCAACTCAACATGTCATCACAGAAATGGACATTGAGATCATGCCTCATCCACCTTATTCTCCAGATCTCTCACCATGCGATTTTCACCTCTTCCCTAAAGTGAGACAGGAGCTTCGTGGTCGTCATTTTCAAAGTGACAAGTAGTTGAACAATGTTGTCATGGGTATCCTGAACAGACTGTCCAAAAATAAGTTCAGTGAGTGTTTCGAGCAATGGGTAAGTCGTTGTAATAATTGTATTTCATCAGAGGGAGAATACTACGAAAGTGTGTAGGTAAATGTTAGTGAAATAAAGCCATTATCTGTTAATTAAAAATCTATTATATGTTTCAAATGGGAAGGGGTTTGTCCTTCAGCGCTACTAGATGAGCAACCAATCGGAGTCCTGCGGTGTTGTCGTATTGTATTCCCGCTAAGTGGTGTGTGAGGAGCGCCAAACTAATCAATCCGTATGAAATACTATTCGCCCTAAGACAAAAATTCAAATTCTGCCAAAGCCGGTCCATGTGGAAGGTAGAGAGTAATGTATCTAACATAAATATGAAAACCCAAAAATTTTAGTTCAAATAGTTTTTCTAATGCAAATAAATAAACCACTATTACCTGTATTATAACAATAAATCGCGACGTAAGCACTGTATGAATATCATTATTGGTTGGCATGTATGAGTGTACGTATATTTGTAATTACTAAGAACTGAAACGTAAATGTTTGACATGACGTGATGAAAGAATTACTTTGAATAAGCCAATTCGAGCAAGAGGAAACCATAGATTTCCTGCTGCCCTGGCAGAACGTGTCTGGTCACATTATATCTTTGTTTATGAATGGTTCGTAATCTCTATTTACTCTAGAGAGTTCAAAGTGGTTGGTGTGTATGTAATTACTCAGAACTGAAATTTAAACTACTGACATGACGTGATAAAAGAATTACTGTGAATAAATCAAGGTGTTAAATTCGAGAAAGAGCAAACACTTCATTTCCTGTTAGCCTGTGGAATGCTGTATGCTTATGTTTATGAATGAATGCTGCATAAGAATTGTTTATTTACTCTGGAGAGTTCAGTTCAATATCATTCAGTTGTTCTTTACACAACAGTAGAGTAAGAGTTAAATAGTGCAATGGCTTCTTGCGGTGAATTTAGTGGCGAGTCAAAAAGGCAGGTACAGCGAAGTCAGACTAGAAGTATTATTTTTAAAGTGTACAGGTTCTTCAAAAATTTTCGGAAACAGAAACTAAAAATGAGTTATTGCAAGGAGTACTTCCGTTTAAAAACACGGAAAAAGTGTATCAGCTGGATCAACTTGCAATTGAAATGGCACACGAGGTAATACGTCTCCCACCTTACCACTGCCAATATAATCCAATTGATTTGGTGTGGGCTCAAATAAAAAGGGGGATTGCAAACAGAAATAATACTTTTAAACTGACGGACGTTAAAAGACTTGTTTACTAAGAAATTGACAAGGTAACACAACAGGACTGGGAAAACTGCGTAAGGCATACAGAAAACCTTCAAGAAGATGATTTTAAGAAAGAAGTAGCACGTGACGAGATTTTGGAACCTATAATCATAAATTTACAAGACTCAAACGATGAAGACAGTGACAATGACGAATTGTCTCATAACGGAAGTGACATTCGCAGCGATATGAATGAGCCAATGGCAGTTCCATTGGTAATTTATAAACTATAATTATAGTTACAGCATTTAAAAATATACATAATTTGCAAAAATGATTTTTACGATTTTGATTTTGTCAACTGCATCATTGTAAAAGTTTGTAAAATATAATTTGCTTACCCTTACGTCTGCGCCAAGCAGAACTGCATGTTGTGTGAGTGTGCGAGAGAGAGAGAGAGAGAGAGAGAGAGAGAGAGAGAGAGAGAGAGAGAGAGAGAGAGAGAGAGAGAGAGAGGGAGGGAAATATAAAAGGAGCAACAAGCTGGCAACGCTGATTGTGATACATCTGATTAGCTGGACCCCAAAACTCTTCCCATTTGAAACACATAATAGTTTGGTTATTTATTGAAAGATCCTCGAATATTATGTGTATTTTGGAAATAAATAGAAAATTGCAATATGTGCCCCGGTATAATGTCGGGGTGGTCTATTCAGTTTTGTTGTTTCTTGTGCCTGTGGACGGGGAGGGTGGAAGTAGCACCTTTGGATGTTGGCGGGGTATCATTGACTGCAGTTGCTTGGATTTTGCCTTTTTATATTAAAAAGGGAATACAATATACGTGTAAAAATAATATAATACTTAAATTCAAAAGACTCAAAATTTTGTGTGTATAATAGAGAAAGGCCAGTACAATATTATGATAAAAAAACAGACTAAAAATTTCTCAAGCTGAATAATGTTGTATGTCTGCTACACCATACATTTAAGGGTTAAATTATTATTTAAATCGTTTTAAATTAATTATATTAATACGTTTATTATAAATGACTTAATTACTTCCTTCTTTCCTAACTCAAAGCACGAAGTCGTAATGTTAGATGAGTGAGATGTTAGTTTCTAACAGCAAACAGGTAAAGTATAGGCTTGATGGGACGAAAGGACACAGCTGCTTGTATTTGTGGTACAAAATTAAAGCTACAAGTGCGTTACATAAAGAATGTGTCCTTGCTTATTGACCCAGTCAACATTTATTGTGTGTCTAATCTGCATGTATATGGCCAATGTTAGCTGTTGTGGCTCCGAGAAACTTAGTTGTGGTCACCACATACTATTTCTGCTGATTTATCATCAATTGACTATGTAAGGGTGGAATGTCATTACCCATGGTTATTTATTTTTTCAAGAATGTTAACAGTAGGATATGAGTACAAATAGTTGATTAATACGAGATCTGTTCAATCAACAATCATAATTTTTTCACAGTCGTAATTTTTCGCACTAAAATTCAAACGTATTATACTCTGTTGGCTTAATGTGAAGCAAACACGCCGTGGTACAAGGGTGGGTCAAAAAGTTCTGCTTCCTAATTTTTTCCTCTTTTAATTGCCAAGAAAATTGAATCCAATCTACATAGCTTGAAAACTACAACATTGACGATTAATTTGTCACTATTCAATATAATCTCCGTCCTTTTCCACAGTTTTGGTCCACCTTTTAACTAGGGCATGTATTCCAGTGTAGTAAAACACACGGTCTTGCTTCCTAAGCCATTAACGTGCAGACGTTTTCACAGCCTCCTCATCTTCAAAATGAATCCCACGATGAGCTTCCTTTAGTGGCCCGAACAGATGCAAGCCTGATGGTGCTAGGTCAGGTGAGGTAAGACTTGCCATCCGAATTTCTCAATTTCTGCAGTGGTGTAACGGCTGGTGTGTGGTCTTGCATTGTCATGCAAAAGAAGAACATCCGCCATAGTTTTTGTTGGGCGAACTCGGCGAAGACGTGCTTTCAGCTGTTTGAGAGTTCGGGCGTATTGGACAGAATTTATTGTGCATCCCTGCTCTAAAAATTCAATCCTAAGCACGCCCTCTGCATCCCAAAACACTGCCGCCAAAACTTTCCCTACCGTCCGCTCAGTTTTGAATTCCTTTTTCCTTCGGTGACGTTGTGTGATGCCATTCCATTGACTGCCTCTTTGTTTCAGGTTCGAAAATTTGAACACACGTTTCGTCTGCAGTAACAATTTTTTCCAGAAACTCCTCTCCCTCCAAATTGAAGCGCTGCAAGTGTTCGGAGGCTATTGTTTTCCTTGTTTCTTTGTTTTGGGCGGTTAACATTCTTAGTACCCAACGTGAACAAACTTTTGAGTAACCCAGTTGTTGAATGACTACTGAGGGAGGTAATGCGACACAATTCACCTGTTGTTACCCGGCGATCACCACGAATGATATCATCGACTCGCTGAATGTTGCATGGAGTCACTGACGCTTCGCTTTTCATCTGCCAATGGTGTTTGCCCTTCAGCTTCGTTACAGCGACGAACCCATCGTCTAACAGTGCTGACATCCACCGTTGCATCACCATACACATTTTTTAGCCTTTCGTGAATGTGAATTGACGTTTCACCTTCCGCAGTCAAAAATTCAATCACAGAACGCTGTCCAATACTAATGTCGATGTCAGTCATTTTGCAAGAGGATGCTGTACTGCCACCTGTTGACTTAGGATGTTACTACTGTAGCGGATTGGAGGAGAATGTTTGAGGAATTGCGCCAAATTTAAAGGGGAAAAAATAGGAGGCATTACTTTTTGACCCACTCTCGTATCCACATACAAATGTGTAATTTGGCAATAAGAGTTTAGCTAAATTATCCACAATTAGGTAGAAAAATTAAACTTAAGGAAAGATAAGAGAAAGCTATGAATGCAATAAAACATATTTTTCTTAGTTCATAAGTAACTATTAAAATATCGTTTGTGCAACTTGAAATTCTAACATCTTTAAAGGCTTACCGGTAGTTCAAACGTAGTAGGCATGCAGTTGCAGAGCTCGGCTTCGATACGTTTTCCTTTCCTCAAATTGTGTTTTCTGGAACAATACAATAACAACGATTAGTCAACTGCTAATAAGTGCTTGTCAACTGTTAGCCTATAAAAATGCTGGATAAAGTAGCAGAATGACCTATCCACGACGGTCATCCAGGAAGAAACAACCATTTATTTTGGAGGCTTCTATTTAGCATACGAGGGTGGGTCAAAAAAATAATGCCTCCTATCTTTTTGTCCTTAAATAAGTAGGTTATGTGAAAACTTTGAATTTGGCGCAATTCCTCAAACCTTCTTCTCCAATCCCCTGCAGTAGTAACTTCCTAAGTCAACAGGTGGCAGCACTACACCCTCTTGCAAAATGGCGGTCATCGACATTCGTATTAGACAGCGTTCTGTGATTGAATTTTTGACTGCGGAAGGTGAAACGCCAATTCGTATTCACGAAAGGCTAAAAAATGTGTATGGTGATGCAACGGTGGGTGTCAGCACTGTTAGACGATGGGTTCGTCGCTGTAACGAAGCTGAAGGGCAAACACCATTGGCAGAAGAAAAGCGAAGCGGCAGTGACTCCATGCAACATTCAGCGAGTCGATGACATCATTCGTGGTGATCGCCGGGTAACAACAGGTGAATTGTGTCGCATTACCTCCCTCAGTAATGGCAGTGTGATGACGATTATTCAACAACTGGGTTACTCAAAAGTTTGTTCACGTTGGGTACCAAGAATGTTAACCGCCCAAAACAAAGAAACAAGGAAAACAATAGCCTCCGAACACTTGCAACGCTTCAATTTGGAGGGAGAGGAATTTCTGGGAAAAAAATTGTTACTGGAGACGAAACGTGGGTTAATTTTTTTGAACCTGAATCAAAGAGACAGTAAATGGAATGGCATCACACAACGTCACCGAAGACAAGAAAATCAAAACTCAGCGGTCGGCAGGGAAAGTTATGGCGACAGTGTTTTGTGATGCAGAGGGTGTACTTATGATTGATTTTTTGGAGCAAAGATGCACAATAAATTCTGTCCAATACATCAGAACTCTCAAACAGCTGAAAGCACGTCTTCGCCGAGTTCGCCCAACAAAAACTATGGCGGATGTTCTTCTTTTGCATGACAAAGCAAGACCATACACCAGCCATTACACCACTGCAGAAATTGAGAAATTGGGATGACAAGTCTTACCTCACAGCCCTGACCTGGCACCATCAGACTTCCATCTGTTCGGGCCACTAAAGGAAGCTCATCGTGGGATTTATTTTGAAGATGAGGAGGCTGTGAAAACGTCCGTGCTTAGTCAATGGCTTAGGAAGCAAGACCGTGTGTTTTACAACCCTGGAATGCATGCCCTAGTTAAAAGGTGGACCAAAACTGTGGAAAAGTACGGAGATTATATTGAATAGTGACAAATTAATCGTCAATGTTGTAGTTTTCAAGCTATGTAAATTGGATTCAATTTTCTTGACAGTTAAAAGAGAAAAGAAATAGGAGGCAACACTTTTTGACCCACCCTCGTATGAAATGGACGCATACGTCGGGCACTCATCACAGATAGTTTAGAGAATTGACCAATTCACATCTCTTACCTAAAAATTTCTCGTTCGTTGCTTTCTAACCGAACATTTTTACTCAGTAGATTGACAACAGAGAACAAATGCTTGGATGCTATTACGTGTAGAAATAAGGTAAGCTTCAAATTTGTAAGTGATATCGTTTTACTTTCTCTAATGCCTACTTACCTAACGTTTCCGATAATGACATTTCACCCCAAAAATTTAAATAAAAATAAATAAATACATGGAGATACGTCAAATTACTCTTTAAGTAGAAAATATTTCAACAATACTGATTTTGTCAATAACGGATTCAAAACACCAAATATTTAAAATATTTTCCTGGAAAAAAAATATCTATGTTGAATTTTCTGGGAACGTCCTCAGGAGTCCTCTTCATCCTAGATGACTGGTATAACTGGTAAACCATGAGAGAAGACAAAACCTTACAACACAAAAAGTAGATCTTGTTAAACCATGAAGTTTATGTTAAATACGTTTTTGTAAACTGAATCATTTCCTTAAAATCCATATTAATTGTAAAATTGAAGATAGAGGATCAATGGTTTTTAGGGAGCCAAAAGTTAGATGTTGTCAAAGAATTTGAGTTCTTAGGCATTAGCATAAATAATAATGGAGAATGGGAAGCACATGGCTGGGAGGTGGTAGTGAAAGGGAAGGAAACAAGAACTTACGTCCTCCAGCATTAAGTCATATCGGACGATAAATGAAATGGGCGAAATGATGCTCAAATGTGTCCAGGTTCCATAGAGCTTAGAGTTACCTAACATTCGCTTTCAGGTTAAGTGAAACCCCCATAAAACTATCCAGGCAAGTCACCATGCCGAGATTCTCTAACTTGGGCCCTTTTGAACGTGAGGCAGACACGCTACCGTGATGGCTGGTCGGAGCACTTGCAATTTATTGGGTATGGACATCCCTGAGCGTCGATTGTACAATGGGTATAACATACCCATACGTTTGCTGACCTTGTTGGCTTTGTAGGGTATGTGGTCCGTCCACGTCACTGTTACATCAAGCAAAACGTCTATAATATGTTTCAAATGGGAAGGTGTTTGTCCTTGAGCGGTAATAGGTGAGCAACCAATCGGAGTCCTGCGGTGTTGTCGTATTGCATTCCCGCTAAGTGGTGTGTGACGAGCGGCAAGCTTGTCAATCTCTAATAAATACTATTCGCACTAAGACAAAAATTCAGATTTTGCCAAAACTGATCAATGTAGAAGATAGAGAGTAATGTATCTAACATAACCATGAAAGCCCCATATTTTAGTTCATATAGTTTTTCTAATACAAATAAATAAACCACTGTTATCTGTATTATAACAATAAATCGCGACGTAAGCACTGTATGAATATCATTATTTGTTGGCATGTATGCGTGTACGTATATTTGTAATTACTCAGAACTGAAACGTAAATATTTGACATGACGTGATAAAACAATTACTTTGAATAAGCCAATTCGAGCGAGAGGAAACAATAAATTCCCTGCTGCCCTGGCAGAACGTGTCTGGTCACATTATATCTTTGTTTATGAATGGTTCGTAATCTGTATTTACTCTAGAGAGTTCAAAGTGGCTGGTGTGTATATATGTACATATACTTTTAATTACTCAGAACTGAAATTTAAACTACTGACATGACGGATAAAAGAATTACTGTGAATAAGTCAAGGCCTTAAATTCAAAAAAGAAGAAACACTTCATTTCCTGTTAGCATGTGGAATGCTGTATGCTTATGTTTATGACTGAATGCTGGATAAGAAGTGTTTATTTACTCTGGAGAGTTTAGATCAATATTATTCAGTTGTTCTTTACACAACAGTATAGTAAGAGTTAAATAGTGCAGGGGCTTCTTGTGGTAAATTTAGTGTCGAGTCTAAAAGTAAGATATTGCAAATTTAGGCTCGAAGTATTATTTTTGAGGTGTACACGTTCTTTAAAAAATTTTGGGAAACAGAAACTAAAAATGAGTTAGTGCAAAGAGTACTTCTGTTTAAAAACACGGAAAAAGTGTATCAGCTGGATCAACTTACAATTGAAACGAGACACGAGGTAATACGCCTCCCACCTTACCACTGCCAATATAATCCAATTGAGTTGGTGTGGGCTCAAATAAAAAGAGGGATTGCAAACAGAAATAATACTTTTAAACTGACAGACATTAAACGACATGTTCACGAAGAAATTGACAAGGTAACACAACAGGACTGGAAAAACTGAGTGAGGTACGCAGAAAACCTTAAAGAAGATGATTTTAAGAAAGAAATAGCACGTGACGAGATTTTGGAACCTATAATCATAAATTTGCAAGACTCAGACGATGAAGACAGTGACAATGACGAATTGTCTCATAACGGAAGTGACATTGGCAGCGATATGGATGAGCCACTGGCAGTTCTATTGGATTAGAAAAACAGGTAATTCATAAACTATAATTATAGTTGTATTTTAAAATATACATAATTTGCGAAAATGCTTTTTACCAATTTTGATTTTGGCAACTGCATCATTGTAAAAGTTTATGAAAATTTAATTTGCTTACCCTTACGTCTGCGCCAAGCAGACCTGCATGTTGTACGAATGTGAGAGAGAGAGGGAAATATAAAAAGAGTGGGGTAACAAACTGGCAACGCTGAGTGTGATACGGCATCTGATTAGCTGGACTCCAGAACTCTTCCAATTTGAAATACATAATAGATATCGTACATATGATTGCCAATGAACTTCCTCTCCGGCTAGACAAACAGGTGGTAGATCCACTACCTGCCTTCTGGAGAAAGTAATAGATTGGCTCTTCTAGGGCTGGATGCTCAAGCGCCATCGTTTGAACCAGGTAGTGAGGAGGTCGGCGTATTGTTGGATTCTACCTGCAGCCATATGTCTAGTTGACATGGAGGTTACAGCTGTGTCGTCTCCAAAAAGGTACAGTGAGCAGCGGAGCAAAGAATGTAGGGTGTTGATATAGAGAAGGAAGAGAGTGGGTCCCAGGACAATACCTTGAGGAACACCAGCTCTAATAGGACGAGGTGAGGATAATATGCCGTCATGGGAGACAGAGAACGATCTGTTGAAATAGGAGTGTATAAGGTGGACAAAGTATGAAAGGGTGTTGTAGTGGCTGAGGCTGGGACAGCAAGGACAGACAGCAAATGTCTACCGAATGGTGACTATGCCACTCAGCAAGGCTAGAAGGCTTGGGCGTCAAGCAGGCTTAGCCAGCTAGGGTAAAAGATGGCAAAAGCAATGTATCTAACTAGGTTAAGAAAATATGTATGTAATGAAGATGAAATATTGTAAGTAGTAAGTTATATAAATTCAACTCTCTTCTATTATTTGTTTGAATTGTGTAACACTTGGTCAAATAAGAAGTCATTATTTATATTTGATCCCTTAAACATACAAAGAGAATGATACCAGACGTCAGCTAGACAACCAGCTATATAAAACATTTGACTATCACTTAAAGTCCACTGTACTCCCTTGTAACTACAATAAGATAATATTTATATTGAAGTAGATAAAGCAATAAGTGTTTGTACAAGAGTAGACAAAGTCATGTATACATCATATAACGATCAGCTGTTTAAAACATTTGACCATAACTTAAAGTCTACTGTATTCCCTTGTAACTACAATAAGATAATGTTTATCTTGAAGTACATAGAGCAATAAGTGTTTGTACAAGAGTAGAGAAAGTCATGTATACATCACATAACGACCAGCTGTTTAAAACATTTGACCATAACTTAAAGTCTACTGTATTCCCTTGTAACTACAATAGATAATGTTTATCTTGAAGTAGATAGAGCAATAAGTGTTTGTACAAGAGTAGAGAAAGTCATGTATACATCACATAACGACCAGCTGTTTAAAACATTTGACCATAACTTAAAGTCTACTGTATTCCCTTGTAACTACAATAAGATAATGTTTATCTTGAAGTAGATAGAGCAATAAGTGTTTGTACAAGAGTAGAGAAAGTCATGTATACATCACATAACGACCAGCTGTTTAAAACATTTGACCATAACTTAAAGTCTACTGTATTCCCTTGTAACTACCATAGATAATGTTTATCTTGAAGTAGATAGAGCAATAAGTGTTTGTACAAGAGTAGAGAAAGTCATGTATACATCACATAACGACCAGCTGTTTAAAACATTTGACCATAACTTAAAGTCTACTGTATTCCCTTGTACCTACAATAGATAATGTTTATCTTGAAGTAGATAGAGCAATACGTGTTTGTACAAGAGTAGAGAAAGTCATGTATACATCACATAACGACCAGCTGTTTAAAACATTTGACTATCGCTTAAAGTCTACTGTATTCCCTTGCAACTACAATAACATAATGTTTATCTTGAAGTAGATAGAGCAATAAGTGTTTGTACAACAGTACAGAAAGTCCTGTATACATCACATAACGACCAGCTGTTTAAAACATTTGACTATCGCTTAAAGTCTACTGTATTCCCTTGCAACTATAAAAAGAAAATGTTTATCTTAAAGTAGATAGAGCAATAAGTGTTTGTACAAGAGTAGAGAAAGTCATGTATACATCACATAACGACCAGCTGTTTAAAACATTTGACTATCGCTTAAAGTCTACTGTATTCCCTTGTAACTAAAATAAGATAATGTTTATCTTGAAGTAGATAGAGCAATAAGTGTTTGTACAAGAGTAGAGAAAGTCCTGTATACATCACATAACGACCAGCTGTTTAAAACATTTGACTATCGCTTAAAGTCTACTGTATTCCCTTGTAACTACAATAAGATAATGTTTATCTTGAAGTAGATAGAGCAATAAGTGTTTGTACAAGAGTAGAGAAAGTCATGTATACATCACATAACGACCAGCTGTTTAAAACATTTGACTATCACTTAAAGTCTACTGTATTCCCTTGCAACTATAAAAAGAAAATGTTTATCTTAAAGTAGATAGAGCAATACGTGTTTGTACAAGAGTAGAGAAAGTCATGTATACATCACATAACGACCAGCTGTTTAAAACATTTGACTATCGCTTAAAGTCTACTGTATTCCCTTGTAACTACAATAAGATAATGTTTATCTTGAAGTAGATAGAGCAATAAGTGTTTGTACAAGAGTAGAGAAAGTCATGTATACATCACATAACGACCAGCTGTTTAAAACATTTGACTATCACTTAAAGTCTACTGTATTCCCTTGCAACTATAAAAAGAAAATGTTTATCTTAAAGTAGATAGAGCAATACGTGTTTGTACAAGAGTAGAGAAAGTCATGTATACATCACATAACGACCAGATGTTTAAAACATTTGACTATCACTTAAAGTCTACTGTATTCCCTTGTAACTACAATAACATAATGTTTATCTTGAAGTGGCAAGAGCAATAAGTGTTTATACAAGAGTAGAGAAAGTCATGTATACATCACAACGACCAGCTGTTTAAAACATTTGACTATCACTTAAAGTCTACTGTATTCCCTTGTAACTACAATAAGATAATGTTTATCTTGAAGTGGCAAGAGCAATAAGTGTTTATACAAGAGTAGAGAAAGTCATGTATACATCACATAACGACCAGCTGTTTAAAACATTTGACTATCACTTAAAGTCTACTGTATTCCCTTGTAACTACAATAATATAATGTTTATCTTGAAGTGGCAAGAGCAATAAGTGTTTATACAAGAGTAGAGAAAGTCATGCATACATCACATAACGACCAGATGTTTAAAACATTTGACTATCAGTTAAAGTCTACTGTATTCCCTTGTAACTACAATAAGATAATGTTTATCTTGAAGTAGATTGAGCAATAAGTGTTTGTACAAGAGTAGAGAAAGTCATGTGTACATCACATAACGACCAGCTGGATAAAACATTTGACTATCACTTAAAGTCTACTGTATTCCCTTGCAACTATAAAAAGAAAATGTTTATCTTAAAGTAGATAGAGCAATACGTGTTTAAAAAATTTGACTACCACAATATAATAGTGTTCATCTTGAAGCAGAAACTCTCCAAGGCTGTCATATCGGACGATGAATGAAATAATTTTCAAATGAGTACAGGGTACATAGAGCTTAGAGTTACCAGACATTCATCTTTCAGGATAAGGGAAAATCTCCAACGTTAAGTCATATCGGACGATCAATGAAATAGATGAAATGATACTGGAATTAGCCGACTGTCCATAAAGCTTATAGTTACCAGAATTACATCTTTCCCCGGGTTAGAATTTATCCAGGTAACACACCATGACCTAGATTCAAACTATTGAGTTCTTGAACGTGAGGCAGGCACGCTACATCTGCGCTACCGCGGCGGGCCGAACATTTGCTTATATATACAACATACTGTCGGTTGGCTTTAATGTTCTTCAAATCTGTTTACAGCATATCGCTAAGAAATTGATTTAATATTGTCTTCTCTTTGCATGGGTAGAACATAACATATAAGAATAATGAAAGGAAGGTACAATATCAAAGAATATCTCAAAATGGTATTCCCCATATAAATGTTTTTGACATTGTGCGTTTTTTCAAAATTTATATTTTTTGTGGAGTGAAAACGAAAATAGCAAAAATACGTGTTTTATTTGAAAAATAAATAGATTCCCTTGTACCCGATTTTCCTTCCACAAGATTCTTTTAACATGTCATTAAATTCACTCACGTGGGCTTGTCGAGTCTGTTGGCTTTATGCACATTTAAAAGTTATTAAAGTGGGTAAGGTTTGAATCCCCGGCCTTGGGAACTGTAGGCCATTAGGTACCTAACCAACTGAATCATCCTGACTCACTTTTGTGAAGTAATACTTTGTCTAAATCGTTGTCATCCAGAGTCAAGGCAACTTCAGGTGTTATTTGCAGAAAACTCAAGATATACAACTGATTTGTCGTGATTTCATGAGAAAATTATTAATATGAGTAAAGTAATCAATATTTAAGACGTGTTTTTGGAAACATGAAAATCTTGTAACATTTATCATGAGGGAACTTTCTTTAAGAATTTTCCTGTCGCACTGTTGGAGCATGCTAACTTTAAATATCAAGCTGGATACTAGGTGTTTACGTAAGCTTTAATTGATCTTGTTCTGAGCGTCGAATTCTATGAGGTGCGTCCGGAAAGTAAGTTCCGTTTGGTAATAAAATTAAATTGTGCACAGGAACACAAAAAATATTTATTGCACAAAATTCTACAGCTCTTAAACTACTTTTCCACATAACTGCCGAAATTTTGTAGGCATTTTTCATAGCGAGGCACAAGTTTTTGTATACCTTCTTCATAGAAGTTTGCTGTCTGTGTCTTCAACCAGTTGGAAACATTTTCTTTCAGCTCTTCATCATTGTTGAGGTGTTGACCGCCAAGGAAAGATTTGAGATGCAGAAACAGATGAAGGTCGCTAGGAGCGAGGTCAGGGCTGTATGGGGTTAGGACATACTCGTCCCAGCCAAATCCCTGTAGGATGTTTTTCGTCGAAATTGCAGTGTGTGGTCGTACGTTGTCGTGAAGAAACACAACACCTTCTGACAGCATTCCTCGGCGCAATGTCCTAAGTGTCTCGCAATAAACATCTGCTTTCATTGTATGACCACGCGGTAAGAAATCAATGAGTAAGATGCCTTTCCTGTCCCAGAACACCTCCCGTAGGGGAAGGGATCCGTCCCTTTCAGCTGCCAAAGTGCGGGCGCTGCGGACCCTTAGCACTCGTGGTACCTCTGACGTTACTAGAGGAACCTCGGCCCGAACAGCCGAGCCCCTCCTTCGGGAGTTGTTCGAATTGGGATGGACTCGAGGGGGCAGTGTGTTCCCGAAACCCGTGGGAATCGGGTACGTCTTCGGACGGGGTTGAGGGAAGCCATTAATTCTCCCGGGTACTAGCCTGCAAAGCTAGTAGAAGGTGTGCTAGATCACCAGGCGGCCCCACCGAGGTTTTTCGGTAGTCTTCACCTTGAGTGTTGGCGCGCGTAAGTGGCGTATCCACTTCCATCCCGTCTTGAGTCCATAGGACCAGATGGGGGGGGGGCTTGTTAGTCTCTAGGTCTTGTCCCATGGAAAGCCCCACGGAGGACGCCGAGCGCCCTTTGGGACAGCTCGGATACTCCCTGGTCGAAGGAGGCCCAGTTCCTACGGGTTCAGGACTAATGGGAGTAGAACCTCTGGGCTAAACTGTCCCAGAAGGGATCCGTCCCTTTCAGCTGCCAAAGTGCGGGCGCTGCGGACCCCTAGCACTCGTGGTACCTCTGAAGTTACTAGAGGAACCTCGGGCCGAACATTCGAGCCCCTCCCTGAATGGCAGTTGTTCGCATTGGGTTGGACTCGAGGGGGCAGTGTGTTCCCGATACCCACGGGAAATTGGGTACCTTCGGCCAGGCTACGGCCGCCCGGAGCGGGTAGAGGGTTGCCTAACAAGCCCCGGGTACTAGCCTGCATAGCTAGTAGCTGGTGTGCTAGATCACCAAGGTTATTTGGTAGCCGGTCCTTTTGGGTTGCGCGTAAGTGGCGTATCCACTTCCGTCCTGTCTGCGGTGTGCAGCGGGGGATGGGGGGAATCAGTTTATAAAATAGGTACTGTGCTATGGAAGAAAAACGAGAGGCCTGGCGTCTGGTCCTACGGGTTACGAGTAGAACCTGAGGCATCAATTTAATGTCCCAGAACACTGTGAAGATCATTTTTCGAGGTGTCAAAATTTATTTAGGCTTAACCGCTGCTGAGGATGAGGTGTGCCTCCATTCCATTGATTGACGCTTACTTTCAGGGGTGTCGTAAGAAACTCAAGTTTCATCTCCTGCGACTATCTGTGTCAGAAATTCTTCGCCGCCTTCATCATAACGGGTCAAAAACTGAAGTGCACTACCCATCCGTTTTGTTTTGAGTTGCTCAGTAAGAATCTTTGGCACCCAACGTGAGCAAAGTTTACCAAATTTCAGTTTTTCGGTAACACTTTCATGCACTAGTGATCGTGAGATTTGGGGAAATTCCATAGCACTAATTGTAAACTTGCTGTTTTTCTGGATATTGTCATCAATCGCGTGAACCAGTTATTCTGTAACGGACGCCCACTTCGTTCTTTATCGTGCACTTTACTACGTCCTTCATTGAATTTTCGGACCCATCTTGTCACCATTGTATCACTCATTACTGTCCTAGCATTCAGAAAACGAATCACAGATCTGATTTCACAAGCGTCGGGATTTTCAATCAACACCGACATTGTTAATAAGCACAACAAATCGTACGTGGCTGACAGCGATCTCACAATGGCCCACGTTTCTTCTCCTTGATACAGAGCGTCTACCACGCATGAGCGGAACTGCGGCAGCAGCGCTGCAGCGGAGATAAATTGAAACAGAGCATACTTTCTGGACGCCCCTTGTATTACTCTGTCAAGAAAGTACAGGGAATTGATATTATAAAAATGTCGTATAAGAGGTGGTCCGAAATTATTGTGGTCGCTAACTTGGTACATGTTTTCTCTATACCCACGCGGAGTTTGACTGTCATCTGTATAATCTTCTTACAGGGCGCCAATTTGTTAGTGCATCTCTAAGGACTTTTGAGCCCAGAGGTTCTACTCTCATTAGTCCTGAACCCGTAGGAACTGAACCCGGGCCTCCTTCAACCAGGGAGTTATCTGAGCTGTCCCAAAGGGCGCTCGGCGTCCTCCGTGGGGCATTCCATAGGGAAAGACCTAGAGACTAACAAGCCCCCCCCCCCATCTGGTCCTATGGACTCAAGACGGGATGGAAGTGAATACGCCACTTACGCGCGTCAACACTCAAGGTGAAGACTACCGAAAAACCTCGGTGGGGCCGCCTGGTGATCTAGCACACCTTCTACTAGCTAAGCAGGCTAGTACCCGGGACACTTAATGGCTTCCCTCAACCCCGTCCGAAGACGTACCCGATCCCCACGGGTTTCGGGAACACACTGCCCCCTCGAGTCCATCCCAATCCGAACAACTCCCGAAGGAGGGGCTCGGCTGTTCGGCCCGAGGTTCCTCTAGTAACGTCAGAGGTACCACGAGTGCTAAGGGTTCGCAGCGCCCGCACCACGGCATAGAAAGGGACGGATCCCTTCCCCTAAGGGAACATCTCTAAGGACAGTTAGCGATTTTACAATGAATTCTCCTTTATCTCCTATCGACTGAAAACAGGTGCCTCGAAGTGTTTTGGAAACAGAAACAAGTCGGCTGGTGCAAGATCAGTTTAATGCGCCGGTTGTTTGATGGGATTTGTTCCACAAATTCCGCATGAACGGAGCATTCGTTTAATGCATCCTGAAAAGTGTGGGCTGGCACAGAACATTGTTTTGATAATGACCATAGAGCAAATTTTCGGAAGACGACCATCTTGGTAAAATGCAACAGTTACTGGGAGCGGAGAATTAAGGAGGCTTGGGCCATTTCCTCTGAAAGGAGCACGCTTTGTCGTGATGCTGTATTTCAGTTCAGCTACTGTTGGAAACTGGCCTTAAAATGGAAATCCGTCGAATTAAGAAGCAAAGATCAATACAGCTTGATAATCAAGTTAAGTAGTTACGTTTGTTTGACACAATTTTCTATACTCACGCCATCTCCTGACCTGGCATTTAATTTGCTGAAAACAGTCTTTTGTTCAGTAATGCGAATTTTGATAGTGTTTTGTCTTTGTGTTATATCCAGTATTTCATTTGTGGTTATAACATTTTATAAATATCCTGATGATGGGAGAGATGCACACTTCCGAAACATTGATATCTAATCATCTTTTCACCTGGCTGGCTGCCCGAGAAGAAAGTGAGCTAGATGACAGATGAGAATCAAACTCCGCGTGGGTGTAGAGGAATGACGTACTAAGTTAGCGATAGCAAGAATTTCGAATCCCATCCAATGCAAGATTTTTATATTATTAATTTCCGGCATTTTCTTGACAGAATTTATATTACGCGTCAAAGATCGTTTAGAAATTTCTTTATCAGGCTTCAGGTTCTTATACGTGCCGTAGGACCATCGACTTTACTTTCCTTACGAAGTAAGTCATGCTAGGAATTTTTTGCCCAAAAACAAACCTCAGAGGCTAGCATGCTACTCCTGAGGGCAATTTACAGAGAGAGAGAGACCTTTCTGGCTGGCCCTGCAGCTCAGTCGCTAGAGCACGTGCCTTGCCGTGCGAGAGGTCCCGGGTTCGACTTCCGTCTGGGTTTGGGGATTTTTCTCCTACCAATGATTCCCTCACTTTTCCAGAGTCTGGAAGTATGAATGAAGGTGCGAATGTGTGCGTGATCTAATGATTAAAAATAACCCAAAGTACCAGCAGCCCAACGTATACAACTCAACACCATCGCTAATAGACTCTATGACCACTGCAGTTAAATGTGGGGTATATCTGGAACTAAACAGGGGATCTTCGTAAAAAAAATTTCATGTTTTGTTTCAGGGGATTTGAAAAAGTACATTTTGATGGAACACAAAGCTTGTCCAACTACTAAGTACGTGTTAAACATTTACATATACACATCGTATTTCACCCAGTAGTTAATATACTAATCTGTGTTTCATATAACCTTGCCCCGCTGATATATATCACTCCGGTGCAACTACCTGCCCCCTCACCCTAATTGGCTAATGCTTTCGTGCCATAGACCATAGGCGGTGCCTTCCAGTCACATTTAAACCTGCAGTAAACGTCATAATAATTGCCAGGAAGATAGATAAAGTCATACAAATAAGAATATGAAGGCATGCAAAAATAATGAAGTTTATAATGAAACTGAGCAAGTTGAAACTGAATGAATGAGCAATGAAACTGAAACAAGTTTATAATTAAAGGCCTTTGGCCTTTTCCACTGCGATTTTTTAAAACCAGCACACATACCTTGCAAAAATGCTTGTCTTTCAGTCTTAAAAGTCGTGTCACGCCATACTTGTCGTGTGTCCTTCACTCACCCAAGTCTCGTCAAGGTAGTATATTTTGCGATTTGTATCCCGGTACAGTCTGATTGTCCTTAAATAACGTCTTCGCCACACAGCAATATCGCCTCTGGAGTGGTAAGTTTTCCTGTTGTCTCAATTTCATGACGCATCTAACACTCACACCTGTAAGTTCAGAGCACAGCTGTTAGGCTTCTCTCACTAACAAAGACGGATTCTTCTCTGTGAGTGCATTAAACACATACACCACAATTCTTTTTTCGCCGCTTTGTAAAGGTTTTTCCTTGCAATGCTTCAGCGAAAACCTGGCGGTAGACTCTGGCATTGTACATATAATAAGTACACGCGCAATAAATGATCAATAAAATAATTTAGCTCTCGCACTCGGCACAACACACCTTCGAATGGTGATATATGACTAATACAGTTCAAAACAAGGTCAGTGATAACAGTCATATAAACAAATATGTCATCACTACCGCTAAATCACGCGCTATCGTCTCATGTGTTTGAGAGTAAAGGAACCTCCTCTTTACTTCGTTTAAGAATTAACATGAATTTCAGATAAATCAACTCTGTTGCATAATATATTTAATTCAAACAGTTACGAAAATATAAATTTGACAATTCTCTTCGAACATATAAAGATATATCACCATGTTAAATAACGAACTAATTTTTACTGCACCACAGTCTATACTACAATAGCAGCCAATGAGAGTTGGTTAGGTCACGTGACGGTTAAGAGATACTGGCAAGCTTATGTGAAACCAGGATTAGTTGTATAAATAAAGTTGTAAAATGTTTCCGGTTGTGTACATCTTGTTACAGACTGACGTAATATCTGTGTGATACAATGGAAGGAGTGGGAGTTACGTCAGATGTACCAACACTCCCCTCTCAATAAAATAATACACTCCCGACCTAAGACATAACTACATATTGACGCTACTCCTCACCTACGTAATAGCAACAGAATTGTACCCAAAAATTCCATTAGAATATTTCACTGTAAATATCCCTTTTGGGATCTGCTGTATACCAAACTTTGTATCTTCATATGTAAAGTCACACGAGAAGTTTTGCCCGCCTCGGTAGCATGCTGGTAGAATATCTGCCTCACGTTGAAGAGGCCCAGAGTTCGAATCTCGGTCACGGTGAGTTACCTGGATAAGGTTTTTCCGGGGTTTTCCCATATTCTGAAAGACGAATGTGCGTAACTGTAAGCTCTATGGACTGTGGGCTCATATGAGCGTCATTTCGTCCATTCCATTCACCGTCCGATATGACTTAACGTTGGAGGACGTAAATTAAGAAAAGAAAATACATGAGAAGTTGGTTATACAGTGAAGCTGATTCTGCATACATGGACATATTAGGTAAACATGGCCATCTGTAATTCAACTTAAGTTACTAACCAAGCAGGCCATATAGATGATGCAACAAATGCTTAGTTTTATTGAAATCCCAAATTGTGACGTAGTACCAATCAGAATTAAGTATTACGGTAAGTTAGCAACAAAAACAGAAAAAAGAACCAACGATTTTATTCTTAAATTTTTTTCTTCTGGCTTGAACTCTCGAAGAGGGTAGACGAGTTTTAGGTAAAAGACTTCTTGAAACTAATAGAAGTTATTTGAGTTCATCATTTATGAACGTTTAGTAAACGTTTAAAGTATACATCAAATATGCGGCGTTATGATAAATAATTTAAGTAAAAAAACGTTGCATCATTTATAAATAAAAGTAAAAATTAATATATAGTAAATGGCTATGTACATCAGTGGAAAAAGTTGCATGTAAAGAAGAAAATGATGTCGAGAAATATAATTCCAAGTAAAGTAAAACGGTGTAAATTATTTTATTCCATAGTTGCCCGAAAGTTACCCCTTTTGTATCGATACCATGCCTGAGAAGTTTCACATCTCATCGCTCGCCGCAGCTGCCGGAGAGAGGATTTATAGAAAATTTCGAGAACATCATCTTCACGGGTCTTAGACAAAAGGTTCATCACTTCTACATCAAGGTAAGGTTTGGCTTCTACATGCGTCGCCACACCGAGGGAGCGCGAAACGTTTGCCCCACGAAGGGGCGAATCCTACTTCAGATATGTCACCGCATCGTGTAATATAAATCCAACCCACAAGGAGGGGAACCGCTCCAACAGAATTGGTATCAGTATTGGACAGCATCCTCCAAATTTGCCTCATTAATATTTTCCAGAAGATACCCATATCACGCTATTCCTTGCCTAGAAACAATTTTAAAATGTCCATTTTCTCAAAAATGTCTGAAAGCTTTTGAGCTTCTCTTCATTCTGATTGACTTTTGTGTGACAGGTAAACTGTGAGAGATAGAGAAACGTGTAGACCTTGCTAAAACGGCAATTTATGTTGCATATACTTTACTTCCTATTAACCAAAGTAAAACATTTTAAGAAATGATTCTATAACATATCTCTAATAAACAGGACAGTCATAGACAAGTCCTTTAAGAGCTGGGCACTATGAAACAGCTCTAATGTTTCATTCGTTTGGCATCACCAGGAGAAAAAATAGGAATAGCGACTTTCAATTTGAGAAAAGTATAAATATTGATAAATTCAAACCAATAGGAAGGGTTCACTCCACAATTTAAAAAATTTACATAAACGTATGCCTTATATATATATGTGTGTGTGTGTGTGTGTGTGTGTGTGTGTGTGTGTGTGTGTGTGTGTGTGTGTGTGTGTGTGTGTGTGTGTGTGTGTGTGTGTGTGTGTGTGTGTTTTCTTCAACAGTAACATTTTGTCTATTTCTTACAGTTTACCAGTTATACAAGTCAGTCAGAATAAAGAGGACTTATGCGGACATTTACAAGAATTCAAGATACACATTTATTTGACATGAAAATGTCATAAATGTATTTTAATTAAAATCTTAGACCACATTTTGAGAAAATCAAACTTTCGAAAATATATTCCAAGCAATTTCGAAATGGTGGTCACTGTTCTGCAACGCTTTCTTGGTTTTGATGAAAATAGGTTACAAATTTGGAAGCAAACAGGCTGATTTCGAAAATGAAAACAGTTTTTGCGTAATAGTGCCGTTTTTTATATACTGGATCCTATATAATTGCATCATTTTCAAAATGTATTTTGTGATTTGTGAGAAAGCCTTACACAATAGCGAAAAATTGAAAGCCGCGTTCAATTTGGATATCCAGGTTAGTTAAGTTAAGGGCACTGGGATGTCCATGGGCTTCAAAAATCGATTTTTTGTTTTTAGTGTTAAAATTATATAATTCTTCGGCTTTTAAATGAAATATATAAAATAGGGTGTCAGCTGGTATTAAAGCCCTTTAATCTATCAATTTAAAGTTGGCGGTGCAATGACACGCCACCTTTCTAATCTTGTGCATATATATTTCAGTCAACATACTTCCTAAGCTTGAAATTTCTGAACTAACCCACTTAGAAACATAAACGCTCTCTTAAAGAAGAGGTTCGTTTTGCAATTAAACCAGTATTTAGGAAATTTCTCAAGATGAATTACTGAGAAAGTGCTTGCATGGTCGAACCTAAAACGCAATTGAAAGTTTTCATCATATAATATGGGAAAGAATTCCAAAAACTGTGTGTGTTGGCCAAAAACTAAAAATTTGTGTATGTGATAGTGTTATTTGTTATAATGATGGCTACAGTGGTAGGCATAAAGTAATGACCAAAATGGGTATAAGGTTGCTGAAAATATGAGGACAGCATATCTAAAAAAGTGTGTGGACTCTCAGAGGCAAAAAGAATAGCTCAGTTGTTTGAAAGTAGAGTTAGAAGTAAGAAAAGATGAGGAAAACCTAAATGAGCAGGAATAAGGAGCAGGCATGTTCTGAGAGTATGTATAATTTAAAAACAATGATGCTTAATCTTTGATCGTGATTTCCCAAAACCTTGATTTTTTATACTTTAGGTGCATGTTTCACAACAACTATAAAATATATTAATACAAAGTTGTTATTGATTATTTGTTAATGATCCCTGAACATATTAATCTAACTTTTATATCCATATGATTTATAAAATGGAGGGAAAATAAATTTCAATCCTTAAAAATATTATCTTTTTTTTTTTTTTTGTTGGCACAGCTAAATAATTTTTCATGTGCATAGTATAAACTATGTGTGCTTTTTATTTAGTTTAGATTATAAAACTGTGTCTTAAGTTATTTAGGAAAAAGATTGTTGTCTATAGGTTTAAATTCCTACAAGGAACCTAGACCTGAAATATAGGATGTAATACTTTTTCAGGATACACAGAGTGACTTATTCCCCTTTTGCAAGAAACTGCATGCATTTAATGTAAATATTATACCGTGGATAAATGCACAGATCTTTATACTATAATCATACTAAATTTCAATTTCTTGCAATGTTTATTTTTTGTATATTTATATTTCAATTAGTTAAAAATAACCTCCCAATGCCCTTAATTGATGGAAATTAATCATTTCTTCACACTAACCTTGTATAGGCTAAGGTTTTTGATAAAGAGTCAACATAAACTCAATGCCATGGCTGGAATTTGAACTACGGATCTTGTTCTGGACGGACACCAGAAGATCCATGGTTCAAATCCCGGCCATGACATTGAATTTATCATGTTGACTCTATATATCCAGGTTAGTTAATATCACCTCTCAAATCCTATATTTTGCAC
Organism: Mantis religiosa; assembly: GCA_030765055.1. Taxonomy (NCBI): domain Eukaryota; kingdom Metazoa; phylum Arthropoda; class Insecta; order Mantodea; family Mantidae; genus Mantis; species Mantis religiosa. The sequence goes on along the minus strand of JAUKNK010000031.1, from coordinate 6,823,057 downwards.
TCTGTGTTTATTTATACGTAATGCACCTGTTTTTACACCAAAAACAATATTTTCAAAATTTATTTAGTGGTTTGCGGGAAAATCACTAGGCGCTCTCGCATCCGAGCTACACTGTTTGTGGCGACTTACTATCGTAAGTACTTGAGTACAGGCTTCATCATTTAACTCGTATTATTTTAGTTAATTGATGGAAATTAATCATTTCTTCACACTAGCCGTATATAGGCTAAGGTTGTTGATAGATAGAGTCAACATGAAAAATTCAATGCCATGGCCGGGATTTGAACCACGGGTCTCCTGCTTTCCGTCCAGTCGCTCTAACCCATTGAGCTACCTTGTCCAACGTGCCGTCCTGTCATTAAATTCTCCGGGGAAATATGCGAGTCAAATTGAGAATTTAATGTCAGGACGGCATGTTGGCCATGGAAGCTCAATGGATTAGAGGGACTGGACGGAAACCAGGAGATCCGTGATTCAAATCCCGGCCATGACATTGAAATTTTCATGTTGACTCTATGCATCAGTATTTCCAAGATTTATTTTATGATATGCGATAAAAAATATGGAAAACAGCATTCAATTTGTTATATAGAGTAAGTTAATATAACTTTTCATATCGCAACCCGGGGAACAAAAACTATTGTTTTGCAGGATACTCTGTTTTGAGACACGTGCACTTTTTCATGTGCATTTGTGTTGTAAATTTTTGGGTGGAATGCGATATTTGCTGTAGTATAAGTACTAGTTCTGAATTTATTGAGAGGGTAGATATCAGTTGCTGTTATCGTGGTGTCTGTTACAGTTAGTACATTAGCATTGTGCGGGTAAAGTTACAACCTACTTCCTGTCAACTGCCTGGTGTCATGTCCAGCTGGCGATCGCGGCTCGTCATGGCTTTGTTTTGTCACCAACCTCGTGGATTTAGACTGCAGCACTCCACTACGCTCAAAACATCCGCTATGGGCCGCTCAATGATTCTTAATATAATAATAATAATAATAATAATAATAATAATAATAATAATAATAATAATAATAATAATAATAATAATAATAATAATAATAATAATAATAATAATAATAATAATAATAATAATAATAATAATAATAATAATAATAATAATAATAATAATAATAATAATAATAATAATAATAATAATAATAATAATAATAATAATAATAATAATAATAATAATAATAATAATAATAATAATAATAATAATAATAATAATAATAATAATAATAATAATAATAATAATAATAATAATAATAATAATAATAATAATAATAATAATAATAATAATAATAATAATAATAATAATAATAATAATAATAATAATAATAATAATAATAATAATAATAATAATAATAATAATAATAATAATAATAATAATAATAATAATAATAATAATAATAATAATAATAATAATAATAATAATAATAATAATAATAATAATAATAATAATAATAATAATAATAATAATAATAATAATAATAATAATAATAATAATAATAATAGTAATAATAATAATAGTAATAATAATAGTAATAATAATAATAATAATAATAATAATAATAATAATAATAATAATAATAATAATAATAATAATAATAATAATAATAATAATAATAATAATAATAATAATAATAATAATAATAATAATAATAATAATAATAATAATAATAATAATAATAATAATAATAATAATAATAATAATAATAATAATAATAATAATAATAATAATAATAATAATAATAATAATAATAAAAATATTATTACACCATTAATTCAAAAAGATTTAATTTTCACCAAATTGACCACATGTTTCTAAGTGGGTTATTTCAGAAATTTCAAGCTTTGGAAGTATGTTGAGTGCACTGTGTATGCAGAAGTTTAGAAAGTGGGTGTATCATTGCGCCGCCATCTTTAAATTGATGAATTAAAAGGCTTTAATGCCAGGTGACACCCTATGTTATACATGTCATTTAAAAGCTGAAGAATTATATAATTTCTTTAACACTAAAAACGTAGAGTCCATAGCAAATTAAATACTGTGACTGTGGGTTCGTAGAATTAAAATTCCGAGTTGCAGATATTAAAAGTGTTCTTTATTTCCGTCGAAATACACGTAACATTACCTCACATATCACAATCTACAACACCAAGGTCGATGACAGTAACAAACATTAGCTTTCGTTACAACACTTCACAGCTGACTCTCGTTTTACACACAACTGACACATCACTAGCCATGGCTTCTTTTTATACACCCATTCATGAACTCCAAACTGTTCTGTCAATCACTAGATTGTTCTGGAATAAACAAGGCATCTCATGACGTAATCCGAATATTCTATCACCTTCCAGAAAACGTGAAACCCTATCTGGGCCGGCATGTCTTTCACCTCTGTGATAAACTATCCGCCTCTTGTTTATCGGCGCTTTATGAACGCTAGCCGCCTATCAGTTCATTTGTGTACACTAGCTGCGCGATCGTAAACTGCTTATGCAAGCTTTTATTACCGTGAAACATTACCCGCCGTTTTTTATCTATTAGCGCCAAAATGTTTATGTCCGTTGCCGCGACACTGCTCCCTCCTCAAGGCTGGTCGTCCCGAACAGCACCGTCGTAGCGGGCCAGACGATCCAGGTGTACCACCAACATCTTCCCTCGGGGCACCTTCTGGATGCGGTAGACCACGTCGTTAATCCTTTTCCCCACCCGGTACGGTCCTTGCCATGGTTGCTGGAGTTTCGGGCATCGTCCCTTGGTCCGGGTAGGGCGGTACAACCAGAGTAGCTCACCCTGCTGGAACCCTTGTCTGTTGACTTGTCTGTCGTATCGGGTCTTAATGCGGTCGCTCGCCTTCTAGTTGTTCTGACGAGCCATCTCATGCATGTCATGGAGATGGTCCACCAGGTTATCCACATACTCGGTTGCTGGCTGTTTTGTATCCGGGGGGCTTCTAAAAGCCAGATCACAGGGGAAGCGTAACTCTCGGCCGAACATTCCGCAGCTGACTTTCGTGTTACAACTACACTCTCGTTACACACAACTGACTCATCACTAGCCATGGCTTCTTTTTATACACCCATTCATGAACTCCAAACTGTTCTGTCAATCACTAGATTGTTCTGGAATAAACAAGGCATCTCATGACGTAATCCGAATATTCTATCACCTTCCAGAAACGTGAAACCCTATCTGTGCCGGCAAGTCTTTCACCTCTGTGATAAACTATCCGTCTCTTGTTTATCGGCGCTTTGTGAACGCTAGCCGCCTATAGGTTCCTTTGTGTACACTAGCCACGTGATCGTAAACTGCTTATGCAAGCTCTTTATTACCGTGAAACATTATCCACCGTTTGCTATCTATTGGCAACGAAATTTTTATGGCTGTTGCCACGCCAATGTTATAGTTCCACAAAGTCTATCACTTAAACACAACTTAACATTGAATTAAAAAATTGTGCCTTTAGTCACATTTTAATTCTCCTACGCCTGACATTCCTTCGTCAGTTAAGTCATTATTACTATCATCCTTGTCACTGTTTCCACCCCATTGTCTTCTATTACAGTTCCTTCCAATTGTATATTCCGCTAGTGCATTTCCTTCCTAATACTCCTATTTTACATTTTTCACAAGATGGTATACTTTTCCCATTCAATTTGTTCAATTTTCTCAAATCATTGGTGGCGTAACATTGTTTTAAAGGTTATATTTCAGCAAGCAACCCATTGTTCGGCATCTGTCCATATTTATTCTATAAGATTCAGATCCGGATGTTACGGAGGAAGCCTTAAGTTTACGTCGTTATGTTCCGACACTATTTAGTCAGGTAGAGCCAGACTGAAAAATTCAATGGCATAGCCGGGATTTGAACCACGGATCTTCTGGTTGGCGTCCAGTCACTCTAACCATTTGAGCTCCTATGGCCAATGTGCCGAAATGACATTAAATTCTCCAACTGACTCGTATTTTTCCTGATAAACCACTTAGGAGTTCTCACAAACACATGAGACAACTACCTTAATGGCGACTTACTATGCTGTAAGTACTTTAAGGCCCGGGCTTTATAGTAAACCACTAGGAGTTCTCATAAACACATGAATCAACTACCTTAATGGCGACTTACTATGCTGTAAGTACTTTAAGGCCCGGGCTTTATAGTAAACCACTAGGAGTTCACATAAATACATGAGACAATTACCTTAATGACGACTTACTATGCTGTAAGTACTTTAAGGCCCGGGCTTTATAGTTAACCACTAGGAGTTCTCATAAACACACGAGACAACTACCTTAATGACGACTTACTATGCTGTAAGTACTTTAAGGCCCGGGCTTTATAGTTAACCACTAGGAGTTCTCATAAACACATGAGACAACTACCTTAATGACGACTTACTATGCTGTAAGTACTTTAAGGCCCGGGCTTTATAGTAAACCACTAAGAGTTCTCATAAATACATGAGACAACTACCTTAATGGCGACTTACTATGCTGTAAGTACTTTAAGGCCCGGGCTTTATAGTAAACCACTAAGAGTTCTCATAAATACATGAGACAACTACCTTAATGACGACTTACTATGCTGTAAGTACTTTAAGGCCCGGGCTTTATAGTAAACCACTAAGAGTTCTCATAAATACATGAGACAACTACCTTAATGGCGACTTACTATGCTGTAAGTACTTTAAGGCCCGGGCTTTATAGTAAACCACTAAGAGTTCTCATAAACACATGAGACAACTACCTTAATGGCGACTTACTATGCTGTAAGTACTTTAAGGCCCGGGCTTTATAGTAAACCACTAAGAGTTCTCATAAATACATGAGACAACTACCTTAATGACGACTTACTATGCTGTAAGTTCTTTAAGGCCCGGGTTTTATAGTAAACCACTAAGAGTTCTCATAAATACATGAGACAACTACCTTAATGACGACTTACTATGCTGTAAGTACTTTAAGGCCCGGGCTTTATAGTAAACCACTAAGAGTTCTCATAAATACATGAGACAACTACCTTAATGGCGACTTACTATGCTGTAAGTACTTTAAGGCCCGGGCTTTATAGTAAACCACTAAGAGTTCTCATAAACACATGAGACAACTACCTTATTGGCGACTTACTATGCTGTAAGTACTTTAAGGCCCAGGCTTTATAGTAAACCACTAAGAGTTCTCATAAATACATGAGACAACTACCTTAATGGCGACTTACTATGCTGTAAGTACTTTAAGGCCCGGGCTTTATAGTTCGGACCACTATTAGCTCAATTAATGGAAATTAATTGTTCTTTCATACTAGCCGTGTGTAGGACGCACTATGAAAGGGTAGAAGAAGACTGAAAAATTCAATGCCATAGCCGGGATTTGAACCACGGATCTTCTGGTCTCCGTCCAGCCGCTCTAACCTTACGACTTACTATGCTGTAAGTACTTTAAGGCCCGGGCTTTATTGTTAACCACTATTAGGTCAATTAATGGAAATTAATTGTTCTGTCACACTAGCAATTCGCCATTAAGTTAGTTGTCTCATGTTTTTATGAGAACTCCTAAGTGGTTTACCGGGAAAACACGAGTCAGTTAGAGAATTTAATGTCATATCGGCACGTTGGCCGTAGGTCAATGGTTGGAGCGGCTGGACGGCAACCAGAAAATCCGTGATTCAAATCCCGGCTATGGCATTGAATTTTTCAGTCTGGCTCTATCTTTCCATACTTTAGCCTACACACGGCTACTGTGAAAGAACAATTAATTTCCATTAATGATTAAATAGTTTTAGTATGAAAACGATTTTGTAATTGTAAGAGGTTAGTATTGTCTAGTGAATGGCTGGGGCCAATACCGGGCAAACACTTATGTAGTACAACCCTAGATAATAAAATAAATAATAAATAAATAGACAATATATAGACAAACTAAAAGATCTTTGCAGTAAAAGAATGACCTAGGTATGCAAAGAGAATGGAATATCAAAACAACCACATAACAATCAGCTGTTAAATGATTTGACCACCGTTTCACGACTGTTGTGTTTTGGAATTGTCATTGTACCTGCAAGAACATACAAATGTTTATACTTACAAGAACAATAGTAGCCGCCGCTGATTCAAAGAGATAAGTTAGCAGTAACTGCTTCAACTGTTTTTGGAGGTGCCCCTTCTCTCCCTTTCCCCACCCTACATTTCTCTTCATTTACATTTTAGCATCATCCTTTCTCCTGCAGTTCATGGCTCAGGAGTTAACCCGCTACTTATGTAAGGTACATGATAGCAGTTATTTATGATCAGTCTTAAAGGTAAGAGGAATGTCTGCGAGTGTAGCAGGATAAATCGTTTATAACAATGTGTGTTGTCATACACTACATCTTAGTGACGGGTATTGAATAACAAAGTACCCAGCTGAAATTACAGTCTACATTTGGACATGCGCAATGATGCAAGGTATATATGAGGCGTACCCGTAAAATAAGGTCTCCAATTTTATTTAATATTTATTAGAACCAATCAAGATGAAAACACAAACAAGTTTCCTACACAAAGTGATGGAATTAAAAACAGATCTGAATCTTCCTAATTCTAAAGAAAACATTTTAATCACAGAAGATCCACTGACTTTTGAACCAATTAGTATTCAATTAGATTTAGAACAAGTAGTTACAAAATCTGAAATTTCCAAACCTGTACCAGATGGATCTAACTTGGACAACAGCTCAGGAGCAGGAATTAAGTGTGCACTGTTCTCATTCTATCAACCAGCAGGATACCACACAACAAATTTTGATACAGAAGAAACGGCTATTCATATTTCACTCCAACACCTTCTATACAGAATAGATAAATTCAAAAATGCTGTCATACTTTCTGATTCTAAAGCAGCACTATGTGCAATAAACTCATATAAAATGAAGTCAATCCAAATTAAAGAATGTCACAAAATGATCCAACAGCGTCAAAAACTAAAGAAAAGAATTATATTACAGTGGATACCTGCACATTTTGGAATTGCTGGAAATGAATCAGCTCATTTTCTTGCCAAAAAAGATGCAAATTTAATTCAGAACAAAAGTAAAAGCTTACTCTTTACATCCATAAAAAGATTAATCAAAAGCAAGTATAAAAACAAACAAAACCAATCGATATCTAACAAAGCCAAAGATAAAAAATGGAACGTTTTAATTAAAAATCCAGAAATTTTTGGAGAAATCCCACGTAAAACTGCAGTAGGAATTTTTAGATTACTTACAGAACATGATTATTTAGCCAAAAACTTACACAGAATAGGAATTTATACAAGTCCAAATTATCCTCTGTGAAACCAAGAAGAGGAAATGACTGAAGAACATCTTCTAACCTGTGAAGCCCTACCTGCCGGACCAACTACACAGAAATATTGGAGAGCAAGAGAGCTAATGGCTTCATTGCCAAAGTCTAGCTTTTGACAACAAAGAAGAGGAAATAACTGAAGAACATCTTTTAACCTGTGAAGCCCTACCTGCCGGACCAACTACACAGAAATATTGGAGAGCATGAGAGCTAATGGCTTCATTGCCAAAGCCTAGCATTTGACAACAAAGAAGAGGAAATGACTTAAGAACATCTTCTAACCTGTGAAGCCCTACCTGCCGGACCAACTACACAGAAATATTGGAGAGCAAGAGAGCTAATGGCTTCATTGCCAAAGTCTAGCTTTTGACAACAAAGAAGAGGAAATAACTGAAGAACATCTTTTAACCTGTGAAGCCCTACCTGCCGGACCAACTACACAGAAATATTGGAGAGCATGAGAGCTAATGGCTTCATTGCCAAAGCATAGCATTTGACAACAAAGAAGAGGAAATGACTGAAGAACATCTTCTAACCTGTGAAGCCCTACCTGCCAGACCTACTACACAGAAATATTGGAGAGCAAGAGAGATAATGGCTTCATTGCCAAAGCCTAGCATTTGACAACAAAGAAGAGGAAATGACTGAAGAACATCTTTTAACCTATGAAGCCCTACCTGCCGGACCTACTACACAGAAATATTGCAGAGCAAGAGAGCCAATGGCTTCATTGCCAAAGCCTAGCATTTGACAACAAAGAAGAGGAAATGACTTAAGAACATCTTCTAACCTGTGAAGCTCTACCTGCCAGACCCACTACACAGAAATATTGGAGAGCAAGGGAGATAATGGCTTCATTGCCAAAGCCTAGCATTTGACAACAAAGAAGAGGAAATGACTGAAGAACATCTTCTAACCTGTGAAGCTCTACCTGCCAGACCTACTACACAGAAATATTGGAGAGCAAGAGAGATAATGGCTTCATTGCCAAAGCCTAGCATTTGACATCAAAGAAGAGGAAATGACTGAAGAACATCTTCTAACCTGTGAAGCCCTACTTGCCGGACCCATTACACAGAAATATTGGAGAGCATGAGAGATAATGACTTCATTGCCAAAGCCTAGCATTTGACAACAAAGAAGAGGAAATGACTGAAGAACATCTTCTAACCTGTGAAGCCCTACCTGCCAGACCCACTACACAGAAATATTGGAGAACAAGAGAGATAATGACTTCATTGCCAAAGCCTAGCATTTGACAACAAAGAAGAGGAAATGACTGAAGAACATCTTCTAACCTGTGAAGCCCTACATGCCGAACCCACTACACAGAAATATTGGAGAGCATGAGAGCTAATGGCTTCATTGCCAAAGCCTAGCATTTGACAACAAAGAAGAGGAAATGACTGAAGAACATCTTCTAACCTGTGAAGTCCTACCTGCCGGACCCACTACACAGAAATATTGGAGAGCATGAGAGCTAATGGCTTCATTGCCAAAGCCTAGCATTTGACAACAAAGAAGAGGAAATGACTGAAGAACATCTTCTAACCTGTGAAGTCCTACCTGCCGGACCCACTACACAGAAATATTGGAGAGCATGAGAGCTAATGGCTTCATTGCCAAAGCCTAGCATTTGACAACAAAGAAGAGGAAATGACTGAAGCACATCTTCTAACCTGTGAAGCCCTACCTGCCGGACCCACCACACAGAAATATTGGAGAGCAAGAGAGCTAATGGCTTCATTGCCAAAGCCTAGCATTTGACAACAAAGAAGAGGAAATGACTAAAGAACATCTTTTAACCTGTGAAGTCCTACCTGCCGAACCCACTACACAGAAATATTGGAGAGCATGAGACCTAATGGCTGCATTGCCAAAGCCTAGCAATTGAAAACAACAACAACATTTTATTTAATATAGAAGCCATATTTATTGTCAATGAATGTTACATTGGTGTAAAGGCGGAAATTACAGCTATTTCTCAACGCAATCACCATTGTGATCGATATATTTTGCCTGCGCTGTGGCAGTTTTTGTATACCCTTGTCATATCACTCTCCCGCCAAGTTGCGCAGGTAGCGCTCAACCTCGTTTTTCAAATCATCGTCAGTCTGGAAATGTGTTCCACCCAGGTGTGACTTCAACTCAGGAAACAGATGACAATCACTAGGTGCTAAGTCTGGATTGCAAGGGGGATGGGTGAGGATGTCCCATCCGAACTGGGACAGGAGATCAGCCTAGCGATAATGGAAATGTTCGGTCAAAATCTTGTCAATCGTAGCCTTACTGACTTCAGGGATAAGTTCGCACAGCTCGCGAACTGTCACACGCCGATCTTTAAGCATTTCTTGCTCCACTTTTGCAATTGTTTCGGCTGAAACCGAAGGCCGACCAAAACGCTGTTTGTCATGGACGTCTGTGCGTCCGTCTTTGAACTCTCTGACCAACTTTCGCATGTTTTTGACTACCATACACTGTGGCCCATATACTTCGCATAACTGACGATGAATTTCATTGGGGTAGTGACCTTGGCACTCAAAAACAGATCGCTGCACGCAACTTGCACTTGGCGTCATGTAACCAACTCTGTAACCTGTGCAAATAGTACTCGGCGTTTTTCACGAAGGTGATTGCCTTTTGACGAAAATCTCTGTCCTCTGAGCGCCCCCATAGGGGAGGGGATCCGACTCCTTCAGCTAGAGTGGTGCGGGCGCTGCGGAACCCTAGCCCTCGTGGTACCTCTGACCTTACCATAGGAACCTCGGGCCGAACATTAGAGCCCCTCTTTATAGGGAGCTCTTCGGATTGAGTTGGACTCGAGGGGGCAGTGGTTCCCGATACCCGTGGGAGATCGAATACGTCTCCGGACAGGGTTGAGGGAAGCCATTAATATTCCCGCGTCCTAGCCAGCATAGCTAGTAGAAGATGTGCTAGATCACCAGGCGGCCCCACCGAGGTCATATCGGTAGCCTTCCTATTTTGAAGTTGACGCGCGTAAGTGGCGTATCCACTTCCATCCCGTCTTGAGTCCATAGGACCAGATGGGGGGGCTTGTTAGTCTCTAGGTCTTGCCCTATGGAAAGCCCCAGGGAGGCGCTGGACGCCCTTTCGGGACAGCTCGGTAACTCCCTGGTCGAAGGAGGCCCGAATCCTTGGCCCTACGGGTCCAGGACTAATGGGAATACAACCTCTAGCATAACTTGGCGCTGGAAGTGATATGAAGTTCCATTGCAAACGGCTGCCCAGCCAAGACTAATTGTTGAAGCGGGTACCTTGTGGTAGGGATTTTGAAGGGCTGAAACCCAGCTACACGCTAGTGTTGCTCGATCTCGCGTAATAGCGTTCTTCACGGCCCCAGCGCCTTGGAGACATTTTACGGGCGCGCCTCATATTTAGGATATTGTGGTTTGAGCGCCGACTATAACCAGTAAATGTACTTCCTCCACGACCTTCCTGTAGCCATCATGTCTTTCATTGCCACCTATTTCAGCATCATATGACCAGGCGAGTTGCACTGTGGGTGCGATTTTCTCTGTTGGTAACTGCCAGAAGTTAAGAGGCCTGTGTTCTGCTTGGGAACATTAGAAAAGCTACCCCTGCTTGCTGCTTTTTATAGATGGCCTCATAAGCAAAACTTTATTTAAAATGTGTTGGTACAGGAAATGACTCCAGTGTTCAAACTAAAAACCTTTAGATTTAACACTTCTGTACCATCTTACAGCGAGGTTTACTGCACCAACGTGTACCACTTTCTGTTTGTGGTGCAAACAATTCATTGATACCCATTTCAATAGTTTCAATGCTTTCAAAATTTCTTCCACGTAGGAAATAAACCATGAATCTAAACAAGTGGAGGACACCCAACACTCCCACATAAAAAAAAAAAAAAAAAAAAAAAAAAGCAAGGCAAGTGAGGTCAAATGTGAAGACGATTATCTGTTTTTTTTTTTATGTTCGTGGATACTTGAACGTTTTAAGGCGTCTGCGAGAGGATGTGATGAGGAAACGCCCGGAACTTTGGCGATCAGGTGACTGGTTTCTGCAACGCGACAACGCTCAAGCACACACGGCCTTACGAGTGACCCTCTATTTGGTATCTCAGAGGTGATCTATCCTTCCCCACGCTCCGTATTCGCCGGACCTAGCCCCGTGCCACTTTTTCCTATTTCCACAACGGAAAAAAACGCTAAAATGGGAGCGTTATGACGATGTGGAGGCGGTAAAAACAGCTTCGCAAAGGGCACTGGACAGTATCAAACTTGAAGAGTTCCAAACATGCTTCCAACAGTGCGAAAAGAGACTTGACAAGTACATCGCATGTAAGGAGAGTATTTTGAAGGTTACTGAAGTAAATTTGTAAAAAGGTTCATCAATAAAGTTTTTATGACAACAATCCGGTTTCTTTTGGGCCCCCCCTCGTAAATGACAAGGAATATTACTAAAGAGTATTCGTCAAAGGATAATAAAATTCATGATTATAATATAAAAAATGTGACAGTAAAATGGCGAAGGACTTACTTGTACCGTTTCAGATTCCTGGCCAGGAAGTTCTTGCGTGTCAGTTCGTAGTGGTTTCTGAAATGTGCGACACGTTGTGTGGCATCCAGGCGTCGGTTGTCCATAATATTCTTGAGCCCTACTGCATCACACCAAAACAGGTCGCAGTACGTGTCTTCGGTATGGACCTACAAATACACAAACTTTATATCTTCTGTCATTCTGTTAATGTATCTGCTACACTTATAACAGTAAGTAATATTGCATACCAAGACTTTAATAAAAATACACAAATATCTTGAAATTCTGGATGAAGGAGAAAAGAGTATTTTTAGAAAACGAAATGTCCTTTATGATTCTCAACAACCTAAAGATTTGCACTGTCTGGATGAATGAATAATTTATTATCCTTTTTAAACTATAAATAAATAGTAGAGAATAGTTTATTCTCTCTCGGAATTGTTTATTTCTGTTTTTCCCTTTTTATTTAACATTATATTAAATATAGTGCGAAAGTCTATTACTTCTTTTATATATACGATGGCTGTTCAATAAAGACCGATAACAATTTTTTTAAACGTACCTTTACCCATCCTCATAATTTTGATGGTCCTTCTCAAAATAGTCTCCCCTGAATGCGATACACTTGTCCCAGCGTTTCTGCCGGTCTTCAAAGACATGCTGGAAACCATTTTTTGAGAGATCCTTCAAAATCGTTTCCGCAGCCTTCACCACTACTTCTGATGATGGATAATGCCTCCCACAAAAGCGTTTCTTCAATTTAGGGAACAGAAAAAAGTCACATGGGGCTAAATCTGGACTATAGGGAGGGTGAGGGATGCAATTCACGTGGAGTTTTGCAAGATATTCAGCAACAACATTGGCAATATGTGGCCGTGCATTATCATGGTACAGCATCCAACCTGCTTCACGGAAATGTGGCCTTTTGCGCCTGATATGGACTTGCAATGTTTTCATGACATCCCTGTAATATTGTCCACTTACTGATGTGTGTGCAGGTACAACATGCTGATAAATCATTCCATGAATGTTAAAGAATGAGATGACCATAACTTTCCCAGCAGAAGCAACAAATTTTGCTATTTTGGGGGTTGGTTATGAAGGAGATTTATAAACTGAGTTTTGCTGTTTGCTCTCAGAGTCAAAATGATATAGCCAAGTTTCATCAGCAGTGATTACGTTTGAAAAAAACTCCGGATCTTCCTCTAACATCAATTTTAACTGCGTTGTTGTAATTTTACGTCCTCCAACGTTGTCATTTCGGACGATGAATGAAATGGGTGAAATGATGCTCAAATGTGTGTAGGGTCCGTGGAGCTTAGAGTTACCCGAAATTCGTCAGTAAGGATCAGGGAAAACCCCGGAGAAAAACTTATCCAGGTAACGCAGACCTGCAGGTGAATGTCCTTTTGTTCTGGAATCAACAGTCTTGGAACCCATCGCGCACAAACACGTCTCATGTGAATTTTTCTGTCATCAACGTGTGGCTGGCAGTCAGTGAAATGTTCAGTATTTCAGAAAGTGATATTAAGGTAAGACATCGATCCTATCTCACAATTACAGCAGCAGTGTTCATTTTTTCTTCCGTAAGAGCAGTAACTGGAGCACCGGGTTAACCTTCTTTTGAAATTGTACATTTTCAACATTTTAAACCACCTTCGAGCTTTGCTGCAGGGAAGAACAGACGCTCCATAGGCCTCCTGTAACATTGTATAGGCCTCAACTGAAGATTTGTTGAGACGAAAGCAGAATTTCAAAGCCGTATATTGTTCCTCGCGTGTTTCCTCCATTGCAGCGGTAGACGATACTGAACATGTCTGAATTTACGTAGTTCTCACAGGCGGGAACCAGGAGTACCAACAATGAAACTACTACGGCGTGTTTGTTTCACATTAAGCTAACAGAATATAATAAGATTGATTTTTAGTGCGGAAAATTATGACCGTAAAAGTTATGATCATTCTTTATTGAACAGCCCTTGTAATAAAAGAGGTATTGTATTCTGTATTTTCTCAATTTTTCTTCACATTGTGTTAACCATTTTAACCTTTTTCCTACATATTGTCCTTACTTTCTTTATATAATCATCTGATATGAATAGATAAGAGTCAACCTGATAAATTCAATGCCACGGCCGGTATTTGGACCACGGATCTTCTGGTTTCCGTCTTACCTATTGGGCTACTATGGCCAACGTGCCGTCCTGACATTAAATTCTCCATTTGACTCGCATATTTCCCCGGTAAACCACTAGGGGCTCTCGCATCCGTGATACACCGTTTGTGGCGACTTACTATCGTAAGTACTTGAGTCCCAGGCTTCATCATTTAACTCTTATTATTTAATTGATGGAAATAAATCGTTCTTTCGCACTAGCCGCATATAGGCTAAGGTTTTGGATAGGTTAGGCACTCTTTCATAGTGCGTCCAACACACGGCTAGTGTGAAAGAACAATTAATTTCCATTAATTGTACCTAATAGTGGTTAACTATAAAGTCCGGGACTTAAAGTACTTACACCATAGTAAGTCGTCATTAAGGTAGTTGTCTCATGTGTTTATGAGAAGTTCTAGTGGTTTACCGGGAGAAACACGAGTCAGTTGGAGAACTTAATGTCATGGTGGCACATTGGCCATAGTAGCTCAAATAGTTAGAGCGGCTGGACGGAAACCAGAAGATCTGTGGTTCAAATCCCGGCTATGACATTCAATTTTTCAGTATGCCTATACCCTTTCATAAAGTGAAATTACCTAGTGTATGCAGATGATGTAACCAATCTTAATCCATGACATCATAGCATCTCAAAAACAGATTGGATTATTAAACTGTAAAGAAACGTTTGCTTTTCGGATATCTTTCGTAAAACCTTAATACATTTCGTGCAATAACAAGCACCAAGATCACATGGAAATAAAATATGGAAAAATTAATCGAGTTTCACAATTTAAATGGCTTGGGAAAATAATTCAGGAAAATGTAATGGAAGCTAAAGCAAATAAAACCAGATTCCAAAAATTGAAACAGCATATCGGCTTACTCAAAACATATATAATAAAAAGTTCATGTCTAAATACACAAAATTAAGACAATATAACAATATAATAAAACCAGGAATATTAATTTTGTACATAAAAGCAGATATAGAAAATATAGAAAAAGAAGAACCTAAAATTAATAGAAAAAATTTAGGCCCACAAATCTTAGGTGAGGAATACAGACTTACAATTGAAAAGGGAATGAAAAAATGTGCAGACATATATAATGATATTACGGAACAAAGGTGAATATTTTATGGACATATTGTCCCAAGTGACTGTATTAATTACACTCTGGTGACTTCAGTGGTATGTGTGACGTCACTCCCACCCCTCTCATTTACCACTGGATGATGTGTAAGCGATATACGCTCTCTTGGACTAGCTCTTGGCTAGAGAACACGCATCTGTAGGTAGCTTCCTGAGGTCAGGTAAATGGCCGTTATGGCCAACTTTGTGATCTGCTTACTGTAGTAAATAATGTTATTAAGTGAATTCCACATGTAATTAGCCTTACCATAACTTTGTAGTAATGAAACCTAGTAGAAAAACCCCAACCTCTCACCAAACATGAAGTCCTACGCCTGAGTAACTGCCCCGTGTTTGACCTGACCATGTGTTCCTTAACTTTCACAAACTAAGATTAGGTCGTCACAATATTAAAGGATTAAATTCAAATAGGCTCAAGAAACAAATTATAGAAGTTTACGAAAGTATAAGTAAAGCACAAGTAGACACTATGAAATGGATAAAATGAAAACGTATAAAAAATTTGAAATTGGCAGGAATTACTCAAGGCAATATCCCAGACATGGACGTCTTGAATGGAGGTACATAAGTGACAAGTTGACCAAGAGGAAAAACTGAGCAATATGGACACACGAGAGAAATAAAGTCCACAGCCAAAATTTGAGAGAAATTTGGATTTATACAAGAAATAAGAAACGTTTCTAACTACTGATACCGAAATTATGGTTTGCCAGAAGCAAAGAGTCATGATAGATGTCAAAGGAATGTTGGTTCTTTGTCAAGACCAGGGCAAGGCCAGTTGAGTTGGGGAAAGTATATAACAAAGCCGTGTAAGAAACAGTCTCCTTAGAAGGTTTCTAAAGGAATTGTCACTTGACGTGTATGAATAGGGAATTCTTTGGATCGTTTACAATGGCGACCAAAACAGCCACAAAGGGATTTTGTCTGAAAAGGAATTTTGAGAGGGAAAGTTAGAGATATACACGCGTGCAGCTGTGGTTAGACGGCACTCTTCGGCGTAAGGCCGATGGGGACAGTTCGCGGCTAGGAAGCCATTATAAACATTCTTCGGCGTGCAGCCGCTAAGAGAGGAGTCTGAGACGTGAAGCCTATTAGAGCGGTCAACTTGTTCTGTCTTGAATATTTGTCGGCTCATCAAAATTTATCTAGTAATAAAAAATTAGCATTCAGTAACTCTAAACCGAGATTGGTAAACCTCGGTCGGCGACTTCCATTTCGATGTTTGAAAAGAAGCAGTGAATAAATAATTTGGAGACGGGCATTTCAGTGTTGCGAAAATCTCCTTCTCACACCCATCCACGCATACCCTGAGAGAAACCTCATTGCTCGCCAATCATATTTGCATCAAATTGGCGTTCCAACGTGGAACTTGTGTACACCCATAATCATAACTGCTTCACTACTTTGCCTAACCCTACAGGGCCTCATTCGAAAACATACATAAATAAGTAGATAATAATTACAATAACTATAAAAACAATAATAATAACAATAATGTACTTGCCTCCTGCCAACCTCTGCCTCGAAGAGCTGCTATTATTGTGGATCCAAAATCACATTTGAATTTCAACTTCTTGGTCGTATTGGGCTCCTGGTTCCTTGCTTTCGAGGACTGTCTTCTCTCTGCTGCAAAACAAACAACAGCAACAATTAATTCAAGTTCCTGTCTTCATCAGGAATTACATTATTTTAGGAATGAATTTTAATGTTATCTAAATATGTCTAATACTTAGAGATAAATCTTTGATACGTAGACTATTGATATTTCTTGCGTTCAATTTTATGTTACATAGCTAATGAAAGTAGTCGCGACTTCAAGTTATTGCCTTGCATGTGTCCTAATTTAGTTGCTGGACCTTGACTGTGAGAGAATGAATGCAGCAGTATCTGAAAAACACACACAGAACAATGGTAGAATAGCCGTACTCGGTCCCTGGTGATTCCAGTAGGCGAGCCGTCCAGCCGTCACATGTACAAACATGTTTGCGCGAAAGCCAATGTGTAAGATGAATAAGTACTGTACGAGACAAAGCTGTGTGTGGTTGCGTGGAAGTCGGTTAAGGGTATGTATAACTGAAATTTCATGAAAATCGTGAAAATAACGACTTTTTTATTTTAATTCTATAAAATAATTTAGACATTCCCGAATGTGAAAAATGCATAATTTGCCTCCGGACGCCATTTTTAAATGCTTATTTAAATGTCGGTGGCCTTTAAACTCTGTCAGAGTCACGCCCTCTTTTGCCTACATCCACATTCTTTGTCTGTTTTCCGTTCTTAAATTTTCAATTCAAGAAAAGAAAAATAAGGCTTTCAGACAAAACAGTTCCTAAAATGTTGCCAATATATCAGAGACTGGCTTCTACAACATTACTAGAGACGTGCAAAACAGGAAAAACACAGAATGCCAATGAATCTTTGCATCACGTCATATGGAATAAGTGCCCAAAGGAAGTTTTCATATCAAAACAAAAATTGGATCTTGCTGTTATTAAAAGCATCAGTGAGTTTAACGTGGGTAGTCTTAAGTCATTGGAGCTGCAGCAAAATATCAGAGGTGAAAGTGTAGCAGACTCAGTGCAGCGAGATCAGACTCGTATCCTGTAAAGCAAGAAGCGAAGTTGTGCAGAAGAAAAGCAACATCTAAAGAAGAAAAAGGTGGAAAAAGCAGCAACAGAGGAGAGGAAAAAGAAACCGAGGGTCCAACCTATCAGCCTGGTGGATTTTAATGTGAGTTATGCAATCAAATCTTTAATCGCTGTTTTCTCAATGTTCATATTTTCAGCATTATTCTTCCTGTAAAATGCTCCTTGCGATGCAATTTTTGTACTACATTCATGAAATTTCCTACACAGGTTCAGAGTATCATGAGGAATGGAAATTGCCCTAGGTTTTATTGTGAAATGTATATAAGCATATATTTTTAATTTTCAAACACAAAACCTACAGTTTTTAGACAAAAAAAGAATATTTGTAAATTAAAAAATTTTTGTGACCTAAACTAAAGGAGACACAGAAAAACCCAGAGCAATTTCAAAAAGTATGTGTATTATGAACATAGGGTTAAAATATTAGACCAAAATTCAAAATATTTTGTCGCAAGGAACTTTTTTAGTGACGTAACAAAAAACATACACAATTTAACATAATTTCTAAACTGCTGGAGAAAAATGGTTTAAATTTAGGTTGTAATATGTTTGCATTATACTACACCTATGGTGTAAATTTGAAAAAGCTAGCATTATTAGTTCAGAATTTGAAAATTTCAGTCATACATACCCTTAAGGGGGATAAGCTGGTGACGTGTGGAAATGCTTGTAATAAACAGAAATTATCACGTGAGATTAATATTGTTCATTACACGAGCGAAGCAGACGATGATTTCGATGACATCACTGAGTTATTTTTGTTTGGCCCCGAGTATAATTAATTGAAATCGTGAAACATCAAAGCCCAAAAAGGGTCTCCAATCAAGTTCATTTCTGCGTGAAAAAATATTACAAAATATTCAAATAGAAGCAACTTCATTTGTTAAGGGTAGAGCCAGACTGAAAAATTCAATGCTATAGCCGGGATTTGAACCACGGATCTTCTGGTCTCCGTCCAGCCGCTCTAAACCATTGAGCATCTATGGCCAACGTGCCAACATGACATGACATGACAAGATCTGTGGTTCAAATCCTGGCTATGGCACTGAATTTTTCAATCTGGTTCTACCTTCCCATAGTGCGTCCTACACACGGCTAGTGTGAAAGAACAATTAATTTTCATTTAATTTCAATTTTTAGGAAAAGAAAATTTATTTATTTTTTTATTTAGCATTTAATTTCTGTACAGAAATATTTGCTTTTTCAAGATACAGTACAAGCAATACAAACTAGAAATTCAGAAAATACAGAATTAATTCTGCATGCAATAATCAGATTAAATTGTATCAATGTCAACAAATACAGAAAACTTACATGAATTGTCAACCATTAGTATCATAAAATTATTCTCATGTAATCATTTACTCTACTTAATCTGGTGTCTAAAATATTCAAAGAACTCTTGAGTACTATAGAAGCACTGATTTATTAAAAATGATTCCACATCTCTTCAGAATCTTTTCTTATCATTGTTTTTGATTTTCTTTAAGATTAAGTTATACATGTGAACCCCTTTATGAAGTACTGAGTTAAGTTTTTTATTTGATCTTGATCCCAGTATATGTAATTTAGTATTATTCCTAGTATAATGTTCATGAATAGTGTTATTTGTTTGAAAATATTGTATGTTGTTGTTTATAAAGCATACAGCTTCTAAGATATACAGACATGGCAGAGTTAGTATATTATTTTCCTTAAAATATTTCAACAATGAGTCCCTTTACTTAGATTAAACATTCTTCTTATTATTTTCTTTTGTGTTACAAATAAATCTTTTATTTCGGTAGCTGATCCCCAGATAAAGATACCATATGCAAGATAAGACTGCACATATGAATAGTAAATCAGCTTTAATGTTTGTGTATTACAAATTTTCCTTAGCACTGATATTATGTAGTGGGCTTTATTAATTTTTGCAGTAAATTACTGAATATGCGGTTTCCAGCTTACAAATTTGTCAATAATTACCCCCAAAATTTTTGTTTCATTGGTATATTGTATTACCTCATTACCAAAAGCGATTACAGGAGCTACATTAGCTTTATTTCTATTTGATAGTGAAATATGCATAGTTTGTGTCTTTTTAATATTAAGTAGTAATTTATTATTAGTTAGCCAATGCATCATATTTGTCATCACAGTATTAGCATAATGTTGCAATTCAGAATTATTGCAGCCTCTAAT
This sequence comes from Mantis religiosa, assembly GCA_030765055.1. NCBI lineage: Eukaryota > Metazoa > Arthropoda > Insecta > Mantodea > Mantidae > Mantis > Mantis religiosa. Next base: position 6,803,064 of record JAUKNK010000031.1, on the reverse strand, counting down.
TATTATAATAGTGTCGTCAGCATATAGAATAGCTTCTGCATGGGGAATATTAAGTGGAAGGTCATTAATATATACTAGAAAAAGCAGTGGTCCCCGGATAGAACCCTGTGGAACCCCACATCTCACAATTTCAATATTGGAATTAATATTATGACCATTTAATTCATTAGTAACTACAGTATACCGTCTTCTACCCTCAAGGTAGGATTCAAACCAATTATGAGACACCCCTCTTATACCATAGGCTTCAAGTTTGGATAATAGAATATTATGGTCAACCAAATCAAATGCCTTAGACAAATCCATAAAAATCCCAATAGTATAATTATTTGCCTCAAACCCTTATAATGTTTTTTTCATAAAGGAGTATAGTGCATTAGAAATTGATTTATTTTTCCTAAATCCATATTGTTTATAACTGAATACTATTTTTTTAAAAAAGGAGATATCCTAAATAGGTCTATAATTATCAACAAAATGACTCAACGTGTGTGCGTTAGTTTGTGTGTGTATGTGTGTGTGTGTGTGTGTCTGTGTGTGTAATACGACACGAAGAGTGAGTGTGTGAGGTATAGGGACCACATGCAAAACTACTCATTATGTGGAACATTTAAAGAAATGTTTGATATTCTGAAAAACAGCTCTAACAAATTTGATTAAAATTAGGGATGGCCGTAGAACAGTTTTCCTCGATACTCGATACCTCATTTCTACTTCCAATTTCGATACAAGTTAGAATGTTTGAAGAACTGTGTAATGCCAATAAAATTAATTAGGTGCATACATCTAATGACACGAAACTTAAAACCATCAATGCTCCTATTTTTAAACTCTACGATAAACATTTAAAGGCAAAAGAGTCCAGTTTTATATGTTTTTGTTTTAAAACATCTGCAATTTCACTGTTTTGGGGTCAAGTCTACTTCTTTTTCTGTCACATAAGAGTCCTGCTGTACTAAATAGTCTTTCACAGAAAACTGTTACAGGTGAAATACACAAATATTTAGCGGCTAATTTTTTTAATCCTGTAAACGTTGAGTTCACTTTCCAGTAATCCAGGAAATTAGAAAGAGGAGGTGACAGGAGATATGTAGTAATTTCTTCTTGGGAACTATTAACTGACAGTTTACACACGATTATTTTCTTGTAGGGGAGAGTGCTGTACCTAGGGACATTTGTACCAAGGGACATTTTAAATTACAGAAACATCTGTGAAGTCAGAGAGCAAAGAGCTACACATTATGCTGGCTAATCCACAACCTTCCCACCAAATGTATTTGTATTGGTAAGTACTGCTTGTTGAGCAGTGAACTGACCAATATTTGTTTTTCAGTGATAGTTGTAAATTTTCATACTGCTGGAGAACTTAGGTATTTCACAGGTAAGATTGCAAGAAATGTTTGTGAATGTATTTATTGAATGTTAAGAATATGTTTTAACATGGGTCATGGCATTTGGCTCAACATTCGTACTTAACCTGCAAATATGAGCATTTTTCAATGAAGGTGCATATAATGTACCAGGGCTCACATGCATGTGCTACCCACTCAAGTCATATAGCTTCTTCACTCTTCCCTAAAACATAGATTCTTCACTGTCACAGTGGCGGGAAAAACATCTACACGAACGTCTATCCGCGGCGGAGTCCCCGAAGGTTCTGTGTTATCCCCGACGCTCTACAGCGTCTACGTGGCTGAACTTCCCACTGAACAGCACGTCTAAATAGCACAATATGCTGACGACGTGCTGCTATTCTCAACAAACAGACATCCACGCAGAACCTTCAACCCCATACAACGTTACCTAATCCTCCTCCAGGATTGGTGCACGCTTTGGCGATTGTCCATTAATACGGAGAAAAGCCAAGCGATATTGTTCACCAAGCGCCGCTTTCCCGCCAATTTCCCCCAATTTACCTGCTTCGGGCAAGGGATCAGGTGGGAGAATTCAATCAAGTACTTGGGAGTCAAGCTGGATAAGGGCCTAACTTTTCGGGAACACATCCAGGAGCAAGCTCATCGGTCATGTTTTGCCGTGGCATCTCTATACCCTGTGCTTCGGTCTGCGATGTCTGTTCCCCTAAAGTTGCGCCTCTTTATGGCTCTGGTCCTCCCTATCATGCACTATGCGTGCGAAGTCTGGGGCATGGCCGCAGGCTCACATCTAGTTCTGCTCCAACGTGCACAGAATAAATGTCTTCGGATTATTTATTCTGTTTGCACAAGGTTCCCCGTGAGATTACTTCACGAGGCTTCATCCCTCCGATATGTGGAGGATGAAATTAGGCGCCGGGCGACAAAATTCTTCGAGGGTTTGCCCCAACATCAGAGCGCCCTCGTCAGATCCCTTGGGGATTATGTTCCTCGTGAGCGTCGCTTAAAGCGATACCGGTTACCCCGCATGTCATGCGGTCACTACCGGTAACCACATGATCTCCATTCCAGCCTAAATTAAATTTCAGCTAATCCAAAATTTTTGTTCTGGAATATTCAAAATTATACATACCTTCTTCCTAGTTTATTAACTAACCCATCAGCGGTGCTCGCTGTCTGTAGCACCCGGTTCATCATTCCCTGAGGAGCAACAAGCTACCTCCCTACACTACCTCCACTTAAACTACATCCGTCATTCTGCAACACCCACATCCCGCCACTACGTGGTTAAGCCCTTCCCAGAGCAGGTACACGATTTGACCACACTTCGGGCTGTTCCAAACAGCCCGCCAGCATGGAGTTGAGTTGAGTTGAGTTGAGTTGAGTTGATGTATGTGCTGTACCAAGGGACGTCCCTTAGTACATTAATGTGTTCCTTCGTACTTAGATTCTACTTTTTTATTTACTGAGCTGATTTTCTTAGGTGAAGAAAATGCTACGAAGCAAAAATGGTATCAAAAGACCACCACCAGATAAAGATGTAATGGAGGCAGCCGTGAGGAATGTTATTGAGAAGAAGATGTCCCTTCGAGAAGCTACTGACAAGCACAAGATTTCAAAATCTGCCATAGCACGTTCAGGTTGTAAAGTAAAGACTGTTTACTCCAATACAAAGTTTACTTATTATCCTAATTTTGATGTAAATACGGTATTTTCCATTGAAGAAGAAACTAATCTGGTTAATTATTTGAAACAGGCTGCTTATCTGCATTATGTTTGACAACCTATCAGACTAGGAAATTTCCTTATGAATACGCCAAGGGCACAAATACTACAATGGGAGGAAAAAAAACTTGCTGGAGAGAGTTGGGCACGATTGTTCCGCCAACTTCACCAAGATTTATCATTAATAAAACCGGAAGCTACAAGTTTAGCCCGTTCAGCAGCATTTAATAAGAATACTGTGAAGCAGTTTTTCAAAAACTACATTTGTAGTTACATATACATATAACTAGTATACAACTATATAAGTATATAACTATACTTATATAGTTATATAGTATATAACTAGTATGCAACTTAGCATATAACTTAGTTATATAGTAGATAACTAGTATACATGAAAAGTCATGTATACATCTCATAACGACCAGCTGTTTAAATCGTTTAACTATCACTTAAAATCTACTGTATTCCCTTGTAACTACAATAAGATAATGTTTATCTTGAAGTAGATATAGCAATAAGTGTTTGTACAAGAGTAGAGAAAGTCATGTATACATCACATAACGACCAGCTGTTTAAAACATTTGACTATCACTTAAAGTCTACTGTATTCCCTTGTAACTACAATAAGATAATGTTTATCTGGTAGTAGATAGAGCAATAAGTGTTTGTACAAGAGTAGAGAAAGTCATGTATACATCTCATAACGACCAGCTGTTTAAATCGTTTAACTATCACTTAAAGTCTACTGTATTCCCTTGTAACTACAATAAGATAATGTTTATCTTGAAGTAGATAGAGCAATAAGTGTTTGTACAAGAGTAGAGAAAGTCATGTATACATCTCATAACGACCAGCTGTTTAAATCGTTTAACTATCACTTAAAGTCTACTGTATTCCCTTGTAACTACAATAAGATAATGTTTATCTTGAAGTAGATATAGCAATAATTGTTTGTATAAGAGTAGAGAAAGTCATGTATACATCACATAACGACCAGCTGTTTAAAACATTTGACTATCACTTAAAGTCTACTGTATTCCCTTGTAACTACAATAAGATAATGTTTATCTGGTAGTAGATAGAGCAATAAGTGTTTGTACAAGAGTAGAGAAAGTCATGTATACATCACATAACGACCAGCTGTTTAAAACATTTGACTATCACCTAAAGTCTACTGTATTCCCGTGTAACTACAATAAGATAATGTTTATCTTGAAGTAGATAGAGCAATAAGTGTTTGTACAAGAGTAGAGAAAGTCTTGTATAGATCACATAACGACCAGCTGTTTAAAACATTTGACTATCACTTAAAGTCTACTGTATTCCCTTGTAACTACAATAAGATAATGTTTATCTTGAAGTAGATAGAGCAATAAGTGTTTGTACAAAAGTAGAGAAAGGCATGTGTACATCACATAACGACCAGCTGTTTAAAACATTTGACTATCACTTAAAGTCTACTGTATTCCCTTGTAACTACAATAAGATAATGTTTATGTTGAAGTAGATATAGCAATAAGTGTTTGTACAAGAATGGAGAAAGTCATGTATACATCATCACTAAACGACCAGCTGTTTAAAACATTTGACTATCACTTAAAGTCTACTGTATTCCCTTGTAACTACAATAAGATAATGTTTATCTTGAAGTAGATAGAGCAATAAGTGTTTGTACAAGAGTAGAGAAAGTCATGTATACATCACTAAACGACCAGCTGTTTAAAACATTTGACTATCACTTAAAGTCTACTGTATTCCCTTGTAACTACAATAAGATAATGTTTATCTTGGAGCAGATAGAGCAATACGTGTTTGTATAAGAGTAAAGAAAGCCATATGTGTACAAGGTGTCTAGTAATTTTTAGAAACAGTGCTCTAATGAGGTTCAGTGTAGCAGGAGGTGTCGCTTTGTTACGACAGAGAGGAAATGCAGGATTTGCTTAGCGAATAGTGGAGAGAGAGAATCATTAGGTACTGTCCCAGTAAGAAGAAGAAGAAGCAGAAACCGGAACAGCGACCGAACGGTACACCAGATAACCGGTCTGGAGTGTGCTAAAAATGACGTTCTGGAAAGTACCCACGGTAGTAATGATGACATGTCTTACCCAATATGGTTGTTTGTTATGATTGAATTGTTTAAGCGTTAAGATGCGTTAATATTAAACTCATCAGCAGTAATTGTGTAAGGTCATTATTTGGTGAACAGTCCATTATTGGATACAAACATTTTATATGCCTTACTACTACTACTACTACTTCTACATCTACTAGTACAGCTCTATTTATTACAGTTTTAGAATATCTTTATACAATATTGTTCATTTTTAACAGTCCATTTCTGTTAATTCTTTACCTTTTCTAAAAAATGCCACATATTCTTGCAATTTTTATCTATAATTTTGTATATAACATTTCTCCTCTTAATTTTTGTCCACGTGTATTATTTCTGCCAAATATCAGTTTCTTTGTTGCATATCTTCCTTTTCCCCATATAATGGGCGCTCACCTTTTTAGAACCCAGCCTCCATATGTTATTCCCCTCCTTTCTTCATTATTAGAATTATCTATATACCCCTTCCTATAGGGAAATAAAGACAGTGTGGGGGAGGGAGAAGTACATAGATGTGTGTAATAAGTCAGGGCGAGAAGCATTTGCCTGGGCAAGGACAGGAGTTAGAAATTTGAAAGGTATTAGATATGAACAGGATACAGGGAAATGCCCAATGTGTGGAGAAGAGGATACAGATTGGCAGAGTATACTTTATTGCAAACAAACAAAGATATGGAGAAAACAAGTTTACAATGTCCCTTGGCTCCCCACTACAACTCCCGTTAAATACCTCGGAGTGCTTTTGGACACTCGACTGACCTGGCGTGCTCATATCGATCGTCTTATATAACTGGCCTCCGGGCGACTTTCAAAACTCTCACCTCCGTTGCATCGCCGTTCCAGCCTCGGCCTACAGTCTTCATTGTTACTCTACAAATCACTCGTTCGTCCGCTTATTACATATGCCTGCCAAGTGTGGGGGCCGCACACACATGTCATCTGCGTCGTCTTCAGGTGATATAGAATCGCTTCATGCGCATCGCTACCAACGCTCCAAGGTTCATCCGTAATCAGCAGCTCCGTCATGAACTAGGACTGTTACCTCTTCACTACATTCGCAGGATCGCTCGTCGTTTCTTTTCCACGCTGCAAGAAGTTCCAGGAGCTGTGCATTATAACATCGGCGTCCGCACGCGCCAACCCTCACGCTTGAAGAGGAGACTGCCACAGGACCTGCTTCTAAGTGATACATCAGATTCAAGTGATTCTAGTACTTGATGTCTGTCTTACATCTCCAATATTGACTTAATTCCTCAGAGAGTATTATTGGAGTTCTAACTTAATGTAGTTAGGGGGCGGCCTATTAGCCTACCCCTGAGTGTTATTGTTCTTATTGTACTGTTACCTTCTTTCACTCTGATCTGTAAGGCATTGTACTGCTGATCAATCAATAAAAATTATAAAAAAGAAAAACTTTGGCAACAAAAGTAGGACAGTTTTAGGAATAGGGGAGGTATTAATAATAAAGGAAATGTTATTGGTAGAAGGAGAAAATAATGTAAGAAATATAGGTGAATATCTTGGAAAAGTTAGAGAGAAATAGCTAAGATTGATGAAGAATAAATTACAATTAAGGGCTGGAAAACTAGAACGAGGGATACAAGGGAGAGGAGGGTAATCAAAACACGGAAATCAGGGGTTATATGAAATGAGACCGAGACTTGGGGCAAGCAGTTAGGAAGTGAATACGTCATTTTGTTATTGTGTGAAAGAAATGTTACAAATGTCAATGTATCAATGAAATTGTATGTAGAAGAGAAAGAGAAATAAATACAAATACAAATATACCCCTTCCCCAACCATTTTTATTGTAACATAAGATACAAGTTACCTTTTCACTGGCTGAACAATTTTTGTATCTCTATATCGTCAAACCTTATTCTAACACTTCCAGAAATCTTTATCATTTCTTTATCTGTGTCTTCAAATATCGCCTAAGTCATTATTTTCCAAACTCTTTCGTATGTTGCTTAACCAACCTGAGCTCAGCAAACTTGTTCCTTTATATTTTAAGCATTGTTTTAATAAAGCTAACTTCAAGATCCCATAACCGAGCTTCAAGGCTCTCTCCATAGCTAGCCCCTTTCTTATCACTCCCCTCATTTCAATTTGAGCAAACTCATTTTCTTCCATTTATACCCCACCTTTAACTGCAATGGTCATATCGGCGGCCGTTCTCCTTTGGAACATATCGAAGGTGTTAACTCGTATTCGTTGGGTTTTAATGATTAGATCACGTACACATTTATACCCCGTCTTTAACTGCAATGGTCATATCGGCGGCCGTTCTCCTTTGGAACATATCGAAGGTGTTAACTCGTATTCGTTGGGTTTTAATTATTAGATCACGTACACATTTATACCCCGTCTTTAACTGCAATGGTCATATCGGCGGCCGTTCTCCTTTGGAACATATCGAAGGCGTTAACTCGTATACGTTGGGTTTTAATTATTAGATCACGTACACATTTATACCTCGCCTTTAATTACAATGGTCATATTGGCGGCCATTCTCTTTTGGAACATATCGAAGGCGTTAACTCGTATTCGCTGGGTTTTAATCATTAGATCACGTACACATTTATACCCCGTCTTTAACTGCAATGGTCATATCGGCGGCCGTTCTCCTTTGGAACATATCGAAGGTGTTAACTCGTATTCGTTGGGGTTTAATCATTAGATCACGTACAACTTTATACCCCACCTTTTACTGCAATGGTCATATCGGCGGCCGTTCTCCTTTGGAACATATCGAAGGTATTAACTCGTATTCGTTGGGTTTTAATTATTAGATCACGCACACATTCGCACTCTCATTCATACTTCCAGACTCTGGGGAAGATGAGGAATTATCTTGGTGGAAGAAAAATCCCCACCTTTAACTGCAATGGTCATATCGGCGGCCGTTCTCCTTTGGAACATATCGAAGGTGTTAACTCGTATTCGTTGGGTTTTAATTATATCACGTACACATTTATACCCCGTCTTTAACTGCAATGGTCATATCGGCGGCCGTTCTCCTTTGGAACATATCGAAGGTGTTAACTCGTATTCGTTGGATTTAATCATTAGATCACGCATACATTCGCACTCTCATTCATATTTCCAGACTCCGGGGAAGATGAACTATCTCGGTGAGAGAAAAATCCCCACCTTTAACTCCAAAGGTCATATCGGTGGCCGTACTCCTTTGGAACATGTCGAAGGCGTTAACTCGTATTCGTTGGGTTTTAATCATTAAATCATTCATACTTCCAGTCTCTGAGGAAGATGAGGAATTACCTTGGTGGGAGACAAATCCCCAACTTTAACTGCAATGGGCATTCTGGCGGCCGTTCTCCTTTGGAACATATCGAAGGTGTTAACTCGTATTCGTTGGGTTTTAATCATTAAATCACGCACACAATCACACTCTCATTCATACTTCCAGACTCTGAGGAAGATGAGGAATTACCTTGGTGGGAGAAAAATCCCCAACTTTAACTGCAATGGGCATACTGGTGGCCGTTCTCCTTTGGAACATATCGAAGGCGTTAACTCGTATTCGTTGGGTTTTAATCATTAAATCATTCATACTTCCAGACTCTGAGGAAGATGAGGAATTACTTTGGTGGGGAAAAATCCCCAACTTTAACTGCAATGGGTATACTGGCGGCCGTTCTCCTTTGGAACATATCGAAGGTGTTAACTCGTATTCGTTGGGTTTTAATCATTAGATCACGTACACATTCACACTCTCATTCATACTTCCAGACTCTGATGAAGATGAGGAATTATCTTGGTAGGAGAAAAATCCCCACCTTTAACTGCAATGGGCATATCGGCGGCCGTTCTCCTTTGGAACATATCGAAGGTGTTAACTCGTATTCGTAGGGTTTTAATTATATCACGTACACATTTATACCCCACCTTTAACTACAATGGTCATATCGGCGGCCGTTCTCCTTTGGAACATATTGAAGGTGTTAACTCGTATTCGTTGGGTTTAATCATTAGATCACCTACACATTTATACCCCACCTTTAACTACAATGGGCATATCGGCGGCCGTTCTCCTTTGGAACATATCGAAGGTGTTAACTCGTATACGTTGGGTTTTAATCATTAGATCACGTACACATTTATACCCCGCCTTTAACTGCGATGGTGATATCGGCGGCCGTTCTCCTTTGGAACATATCGAAGGTGTTAACTCGTATTCGTTGGGTTTTAATCATTAGATCACGTACACATTTATACCTCGGCTTTAACTACAATGGTCATATCGGCAGCCGTTCTCCTTTGGGACATATCGAAGGTGTTAACTCGTATTCCTTGGTTTTTAATCATTAGATCACACATTCGCACTATCATTCATACTTCTAGACTCTGGGGAAGATGAGGAATTATCTTGGTCGGAGAAAAATCCCCACCTTTAACTGCAGTGGTTATATCCGCGGCCGTTCTCCTTTGGAACATATTAAAGGTTTTAACTCGTAATTGTCTGGTTTTAATCATTAGATCACGTACACATTTATACCCCGCCTTTAACTACAATGGTCATATCAGCGGCCGTTCTCCTTTGGTACATATCGAAGGTATTAATTCGTATTCGTTGGGTTTTAATCATTAGATCACGTACACATTTATACCCCGCCTTTAACTACAATGGTCATATCAGCGGCCGTTCTCCTTTGGTACATATCGAAGGTATTAATTCGTATTCGTTGGGTTTTAATCATTAGATCACGTACACATTTATACCCCGTCTTTAACTACAATGGGCATATCAGCGGCCGTTCTCCTTTGGTACATATCGAAGGTGTTAACTCGTATTCGTTGGGCTTTAATCATTAGATCACGTACACATTTATACCCCGCCTTTAACTAAAATGGTCATATCAGCGGCCGTTCTCCTTTGGTACATATCGAAGGTATTAATTCGTATTCGTTGAGTTTTAATCATTAGCTCACGTACACATTCGCACTCTCATTCATACTTCCAGACTCTGAGTAAGATGTGGAATTACCTTGGTGGGAGAAAAATCCCCGTCTTTAACTGCAATGGTCATATCGGCGGCCGTTCTCCTTTGGAACATATCGAAGGTGTTAACTCGTATTCGTTGGGTTTTAATCATTAGATCATGCACACATTCACACTCTCATTCATACTCCCAAACTCTGGAAACATGAGTAATTATCTTGGTCGGAGCAAAATCTCTACCCCTACCGCCGGGAATCGAACATGGGAGCCCTAGCATGGTAGGCAGGTGCTCTATCGACTGAGCTGCGGGGCAGCCTTCATTTGTTTTTACCGTTGGTAGCCCCAAAACATCCCGTGTACATGATCCACAGCTTCAGATATTTCAATACCATATAACATTCTGGCATCAACAACACAGCCCCCCTCGGTAGCGTGGTGAAGAATGTCTGCCTAACGTTCGAGAGGTCCCGAGTTCGTATCTCGGTCAGGGTGAGTTACCTGGATAACGCTTTTTCCGGGGTTTTCCCTTATTCCGAAAGATGAATTTCGGCTAACTCTAAGCTCTATGGACCCTGAGCTCATTTGAGCATCATTTCACCCATTCCATTCATCGTCCGATATGACTTAGCGTTGGAGGACGTAAAAGTACAACAAAGTAAATCAACTACACAGTTACATACGTTTCCCAACCACTTTACCATCATCTCGGGAATTTTATATAGACTTCCTCTTACAGCCATCATTGCTACTTTCCTTTTACCATTGCCGATTTCTTTTGCTTTTTCCATTTGCCTCCAGCGTCGATTTTAAATTCTAAGTGCAAACCCCTTCCACACTTCTCATAGTTACTCAGTTTAGCTCATTTATTGAATACTAGAAGTCGAGTTCGTTAGCTATTTATATCTAACCGCCACTCAAAACAGTATTTATATAGCTCTTGTAAAGATTTAACCCATTAAACCTAATGGAACGTACAACAAAGACATCCCAAAAGTAGACCAGCGTTTCCTAAATTAATTTTTACGGCCAATAGACTGTTACTTTTATTTTTATTTTGGAATGTGCCATCAATAAACAAATTAAATAAGATTGGATTTGCCTTAACCCTTTTTCTGCCTGTTGTATTTCTCTACAAAACTATTTGTTATTAATATTTATTTAAGACAATTTCAAGGTCATATCATGGCTAGCGTGGAAAGAGGATCACTAATACCAGTCAATAACGTTATTATATATCCATCCTGTAATACATCATGCCGTTGTAGAAATTGTTTTATTACAACTTTGCTGTTCGAATGGTTAGCATGGTAATAGGAGCCTCTCAGGTAGCGCACTGATTACTCCACGTGGACGTAACATCTATCTGTCATTTGTGATTCCTGCGAATCCCATTGGATGAATTTGGGCTTAGCACAGGTCCGGGAAGCGCGTCAGTACCCCTCTTACTCTTACAAGAATAATCAATGCGTTATCTGAGACGTTTCTGTTAACAAAGACAAAGCCAAGGTAACCGTTCGAGCAGCACGACTATACGACTCCTTACAGAAGAATACTGTACACTCTAAGTCTAGTGTAATGCTTAACGTCCGCTTTTCTTACATACGGCACCGCAGGTGGTGACACTAACCATACATAAGATAGGAGCAGCGGTGAAATGAGATGGCGGGGGAAACCGTAGAAAACCTGCCCCAGCGCCGTGTTGTCCACAACATATCTCACTTTGCGGTCGCCTGGGTTTGAACCCGGGCCGCCTTGGTGAGAGCCGAGCGGTCTAATATTCAGCCATGGCGCAGGCACACATTAAGTGATAGTCAATTGTTTTAACAGCTCTGATATCTGAGACCTATATACCTTTTGTGTAACCAGCACGTGTAAAAGAGTGAATTTCCATTTGAGAAAAGTAAGTATAAGTTTTTGAAAACTACAACACACAAACAAAAGTATCTCGGAAATATTTATACCTTTAAAAAATTTTATTTGACATAAATTGTGTTATAAAAAGATGTAAAAATAGTGTTTCTTAAAACTTTGTCCGTCTTTTACAGTTTACGAGTTATCAAAAGTCATTCAGTTTGAAGAGGATTTCCGAGGACATTCACAGGAAATTTAGCCATCATGTTTTATTTTGAAAATTTTTAATATTTTCGCGAACCCTATGGCGATAAGGCGGCTTGGCACACAATAGACGGATAGGTTTCACGGCTTGCATAAACAGATAATGCCGGCAAGCAAGATAACTGAGGCAAAGTTTTTTTTTTTTTTTTTTTTTTTTTTTTTTTTTTTTTTTTTTTGTAATTTACGTCCTCCAACATTTAGTCATATCGGACGATGAATGAAATGGTGCTCAATGCTTCCGGGCTCCATGGAGCTTAGAGTTACCCGACATTCGTCTTTCAGGATAAGGGAAAACCCCAAAAAAAACTTATCCAGGTAACTCACCCTGACCGAGATTCGAACTCGGGACCTATTGAACGTGAGGCAGACACGCTACCATCTACGCTACCGAGGCGGGCTAACTGAGGCAAAGGCCTCGCCAGCGTAGATTAAGTTACGTTTCTCGAAGGTGATAGAATGTTCGAATTATGTAATAAGATGCCTTGTTTTCCAGAAACTTCTAGTGATTGACAGAACAGTCTGGTAATCATGAATGGAGATATAAAAGGGATTGTGACACGCCAGCAGACAGTGGTAGTTGTGAAATGAGTGATAGCCAGCTGTGTTGTTGAAACGAGAGCTAAAGATGTAATCTGCTGTCACTGTTTGTTATGGTGATCGACCTTGGAAGACTGTGTATATGTGATTTAATGTTCTTACGTGAGAATTGAATAGTGTATTTCGACGAAAATAAAGGAAATTTTTAATTTCTGCAGCTCGGCCTTTTAATTCTACGAACCCACAAAGTTACAATACACCTATTTCACATGTTATAAAAACATCCTATTTTAATCAAGATCATCGCAAAAGTTTTTGAAAAATAAACTTTTTATATCTAATGAGTAGTTTTGGGGAGGGAAGATTTTTAAAATATTTCTTCATGTTTTATATTTTGAGGATGCTCAACTAAAATACCAAGTTTGGTATCAAACGAACATTTCATTACTGACTTTCGCTGCTCCCCTACACACACACAGACAGAGAGAGAGAGAGAGAGAGAGAGAGAGAGAGAGAGAGAGAGAGAGAGAGAGAGAGAGAGAGAGAGAGAGAGAGAGAGAGAGAGAGATATCTTCTCTGTGCATTTTTTTTAATTTACTTCCCTCAACGTTAAGTCATACCCGACGATGAATGAAATGACACTCAGACGAGCCAAGGTTCTGTAAAGCTTAGGTTTAGCAGACATTCATCTTTCAGGATAAGAGAAAACCCCGGATAAATCCTTATGAGGTTCCGAGTGCGAACCTCAATCAGGCCCATGACTTCCTGCCTTTATTTAAGCATTAAAGTTATTTATTGCAATTCGTTCTCTATTTTATCATGGTTTATACCTTCCCTTCGTTAAATGCAGTATCAAAATACATGCCAGAGGATCTACTCCCATTAGTCCTGGACACGTAGGACCAAGGTCCCAGGCCTCCTTCTACCCTGGAGTTACCGAGCTGTCCCAAAAGGGCGCCCAGCGCCTCCGTGGGGCTTTCCATAGGGCAAGACCTAGAGACTAACAACCCCCTCCATCTGGTCCTGTGGACTCAAGACGGGATGGAAGTGGATACGCCACCTACGCGCGCCAACACCAAAGGTAAGGGCTACCGATATGACCTCGGTAGGGCCGCCTGGTGATCTAGCACACCTTCTACTAGCTATGCTGGCTAGTACGAGGGAATATTAATGGCTTCCCTCAACCCCGTCCGGAGACGTACCCGATCTCCCACGGTTATCGGGAACCACTGCCCCCACGAGTCCAACCCAATCGGAACAACTCCCAATAAGGGAGGGCTCGAATGTTCTGCCCAAGGTTCCTCTAGTAACGTACTATAAACATACAAGCTGAAGATCATGTAATGGACCACGTAAATATGAAATGAATAAGTTACATAATTAACTTAAAGTAGATAGAAATAAAGAGTTTGGCGAACAATTTGCAAAATATATAAGCAGTATGATATGATACAATATTATATATTTACTGTGCATATTCCCAAATTTTGCAATTTACAACTTATGGCTACATTTATTTGTCTTTAGCTTGTTACTACCTTGGCTTACATGGCACCCTGGTCTTCTGCTCTGCCAGGTAGCTCTTAACCTCCATACCTCCTTGTTGCCTTGGCTTGCATGACAACCTGGTCTTCTGCTCTGCCAGGTAGCTCTTAACCTCCATACCTCCTTGTTGCCTTGGCTTGCATGACAACCTGGTCTTCTGCTCTGCCAGGTAGCTCTTAACCTCCATACCTCCTTGTTGCCTTGGCTTGCATGACAACCTGGTCTTCTGCTCTGCCAGGTAGCTCTTAACCTCCATACCTCCTTGTTGCCTTGGCTTGCATGACAACCTGGTCTTCTGCTCTGTTAGGTAGCTCTTAACCTGCATACTTCCTTGTTGCTAACTTGGCTTGCATGACAACCTGGTCTTCTGCTCTGCCAGGTAGCTCTTAACCTCCATACCTCCTTGTTGCCTTGGCTTGCATGACAACCTGGTCTTCTGCTCTGCCAGGTAGCTCTTAACCTCCATACCTCCTTGTTACTACCTTGGCTTGCATGACAACCTGGTCTTCTGCTCTGCCAGGTAGCTCTTAACCTCCATACCTCCTTGTTACTACCTTGGCTTGCATGACAACCTGGTCTTCTGCTCTGCCAGGTAGCTCTTAACCTCCATACCTCCTTGTTGCCTTGGCTTGCATGACAACCTGGTCTTCTGCTCTGCCAGGTAGCTCTTAACCTCCATACCTCCTTGTTGCCTTGGCTTGCATGACAACCTGGTCTTCTGCTCTGCCAGGTAGCTCTTAACCTCCATACCTCCTTGTTGCCTTGGCTTGCATGACAACCTGGTCTTCTGCTCTGCCAGGTAGCTCTTAACCTCCATACCTCCTTGTTGCCTTGGCTTGCATGACAACCTGGTCTTCTGCTCTGCCAGGTAGCTCTTAACCTCCATACCTCCTTGTTGCCTTGGCTTGCATGACAACCTGGTCTTCTGCTCTGTTAGGTAGCTCTTAACCTGCATACTTCCTTGTTGCTAACTTGGCTTGCATTACAACCTGGTCTTCTGCTCTGCCAGGTAGCTCTTAACCTCCATACCTCCTTGTTGCCTTGGCTTGCATGACAACCTGGTCTTCTGCTCTGTTAGGTAGCTCTTAACCTCCATACCTCCTTGTTGCCTTGGCTTGCATGACAACCTGGTCTTCTGCTCTGCCAGGTAGCTCTTAACTTCCATACCTCCTTGTTGCCTTGGCTTGCATGACAACCTGGTCTTCTGCTCTGCCAGGTAGCTCTTAACCTCCATACCTCCTTGTTGCTAACTTGGCTTGCATGACAACCTGGTCTTCTGCTCTGTTAGGTAGCTCTTAACCTGCATACTTCCTTGTTGCTAACTTGGCTTGCATGACACTCTGGTCTTCTGCTCTACCAGGTAGTGCTTAACCTGCATGCCTTCTTGATTACTTAATTAGTCCCTTTTTTCCCCCTCATCTTCCTTTCTTATATTCTCTACATTTCTGGCCCATTTTTCTTTCACTTTCTGCAAGAACTCACCAATACTTCTCACCTTTTCCTCCCTGCCCGTTAACATTTTTATAGCTACTATCCTCTTCTCTACTTTCTCCCATTTTTCCTCCCAAACCTTTTTTACCCATAGTGGAACCTCCTCGCATTCTGTTACATAGTGTTCTATACTTTCTTTTCCCCCACACAATTCACAAATTCCCTTTTCCCTACCTCTTATCCCTCTTAGAAATATTATTCCTGTTCTCATCCAAGCTAACCCTTCTCTCTCTTGCCTATTGCAGTAATCTACATATGCTTCTCGTCCCCAATTTATTTTTATTTCTTGTAAAATTGTAATGATTTAATATGTTCTAGACTTTCCCATATTTCCTGTCTTTCTATATCTTCTATTCTGCATTTTACTGATTTACCCACATCGCTTGTATTCCTTTCCTCTAATCTCCATATATCTCCCATTACTATTTTTTTCATAATACGTCCTATCTCTGGCCAAATACTATTTGAGTTCTCTAAACATTTTTTCTGTCTCATGCATAATTTCATAATTTCCCCTTCTTCTTTGGCCAAACACCTATACCAAAATGTTATTACTCTTTCCATTATTATTCCATTTCTTCTTGTCTTGCCTAATTCTACTAAAGCTACTTCCCTAGGTGCTGATCTGGGTAAGCCTAGTAGCTCTTTACAAACCCTTCTGTAGTTTTGGTCCATCGTTTTGTTTACCTCTGTGCCAGCCCCCCCCCCCCTCCCGCCCAAGATCTCCACTACATACAACATTTTGGATTCAACTAGTGCTTCGTACATTCTTTCTAACCACTTGGTTGTCATTTCTAGTTTAGATTTACATATTCTTATTCCATTCATTGCCACCCTTCCCTTTGCTTCAATTTTTCTCCCCTATGCTCCCCACTTTTGCCGTTTTGTACCCACTTTTCATCTTTATTTAGTTTAACTCCTTTCTTGAAGGCCATAACTTTCAGTATAAGCAGTAAGATAAAACGAGTGCACTTGAATTTCATGTTTAAGGTACAAATAAAATGCTAAGCAAGTGGATAAATTTAATTAAACTGTTACAAATTTCCTTACTGTAAATGCTATGAATGGTCACGTTAATTTAATGTTCCTCTATTACGCCTAAAGTTCGTGACGAATGTCCCTTACTATATAATATTAAACTTGTTTCTAATGTTGGCAGCATTTAGCTGCTGAGTAAGAAGACAAAGAAGAAGAATGACGATCCTCATGTATTTTTAACCTCGGGTACATTGAAACCCCTGCATTGCGGTTTAAACATAACAAGAAGGTTATAAAACGCTGCCTTACGGAACCTCCAGTCAAGCTGGCATAATAAACAACTGAACGCTGCGCTCCTGCAAGCCTTATCCTGTACAATCATCGCTCGCACATTGCCCTGCAGTTATATTTCAAACATGTATGTTATTCCTATTTTAAAAGTGATGACACAACAGTATCAATGGCTTCCTGCTCAATTATCACTCAGTTCATTTATGAGGTTCTGCATTGATGACATCGTCATACTTTTGAGCGGAAATAGCAGCTATCTGGTTTATTATAGCACTGACCATGAGAATTAATGAGGAGTGTATCCTCCCGCAGTTCGTTAGTCAAATATTTCTCTCACACATCAAACTGACAAGCATTCCTCCATTAATAAATTGCACTTTATCTCAAATCTCTCTGGAAAGCAACAGCTCTCAGAACTCGATGTCTATCTGGTCATCACAAGCTTCATGAAGTCTAATCCTTGTTTCACATAAGCTTGCCCCGTATCTCTTAAAGCTCACGTGACCTTATCACCTCTCATTAGCTGCTATTGTAAGTGCGGTAAAAATTAGTTCGTTGTTTAACATGGTGATATATCTTTATTGGTTCAAAGAGAATTTTCAAATTTATATTTTCGTAACTGTTTTAATTAAATATATTACGCAACAGAGTTGATTTATCTGAAATACATGTTAATTCTTAAACGAAGTAAAGAGGAGGTTCCTTTGCTCTCAAGCACATGACACGATAGCACGTGATTTAGCGGTAGTGATGACATATTTGTTGATATGACTTTTATTACTGACCTTGTTTTGAACTGGATTAGTCATATATCGCCATTCGAAGGTGTGTCGTGCCGAGTACGAGAGCTAAATTATTTTACTGATCGTTTATTGCGCGTGTACTTATTATATGTATAATGGCAGAATCTACTGCCAGTGTTTCGCTGAAGCATCGCAAGTGAAAACCTTTACAAAGCGGCGAAAAAAGAATTGTGGTGTATGTGTTTAATGCACTCACAGAGAAGAATCCGTCTTTGTCAGTGAGAGAAGTCGAAAAGCAGTGCTCTGTGTGTTAGATGCGCAGGAACACCGCGACATGAAATTGAGACAACAGGAAAACTTACCACTCCAGGGACGATATTGCTGTGTGGCGAAGACGTTATTTAAGGACAACCAGACTGTACCGGGATACAAATCGCAGAATATACCACCTTGGCGAAACTTGGGTGAATGAAGGACACACGACAAGTATGGCGTGACACGACTTTCCAGACTGAAAGACAAGCATTTTCGCAAGGTATGTGTGCTGGTTTAAAAAAATCCCAGTGGAAAAGGCCGAAGGCCTTTCATTATAAACTTTTTTCAGTGACATTGCTCATTCACTCAGTTTCAACTTGCTCAGTTTTATTATAAACTTCATTATTTTTGCATGCCTTCATATTCTTATTTGTATGATTTTATCTATCTTCTTGACAATTATTATGACGTTTGCTGCAGGTTTAAATGTGACTGGAAGGCACCGCCTATGGTCTATGGCACGAAAGCATTCGCCAATTAGGGTGGGGGGAAGGTAGTTGCACGCGGAGTGATACATGTCGGCGGGGCAAGTTTATAAGAAACAGAGATTAAAAGATAAGGTGCTGTCTTATTACAATTTTTCAAACATCTTTAGGATTTAAAGCTGCTCATAAGGATGCAACAATTGTAATTCCTGTTTAAAATACAGTCTATCTGTTTGGAACGTGAACATATGCTCGCCTCTTGAAAAATTTCATATAAAATCCTTTATTATAGCTACAGTATATTCCCTTTGTTGATCCAAACAATATTTAGTGGAAATAAGCCAATATCCCACTATTGCTAGATTGTTTCTGCGTGTTTGTTTATTATATAGCAATCAATTAATATTAATAATAATGGAATTAAATTGTCCCGTAATTTTTGACTGCGTTATCAAGAAGAAAGTGTATTCTAAGGGTGAACAGACCGACATCTATGTTCATGTAAATGTCAATGCATAACGAGCACTGATATTTATACACAAGGTACCTCAATAGGTGAGTCTTATCGAACGTTGAGAGAAATGATGTACAAGTGAGCCCAGGGTCCGTAGTGAACAGAGTTACCAAACATTCATCTTTCAGGACAAGGGAAAACCTACAAAGTTAAGTAATATTGGACGATGAATGAAATGATGTTCAAATGAGTCCAGACTACAGAGAGCTTCAAATTACCAGACATTCTTCCTTCAGGATAAGAGTAAAGCTCCAACATAATGTCATATCGGACGATGAATAAAATAATGTTCAAATGCGCACAAGGTACACAAGAGCTTCGTGTTGCTAGACATTCATTTTCAGGATAAGGGAAAACCTCCAACTTTAAGTCATATAAGACGATCAATGAAATCGTGTTCAAATGAGTACAGGGAACATAGAGCTTAGAGTTAGCAGACATTCATCTTTCAGGATAAGAAAAAACCTCCAACGTTAAGTCATACCGAACGATGAATGAAATTATGTTCGAATGAGTACAGGATACATAGAACTTAGTTTTACGAGACATTCATCTTTTAGGATAAGAGAAAACCTCCAACGTTAAGTCATATCGGACGATGAATGTAATGATGTTCAAATGAGTAAAGGGTACATAGAGCTTAGTTTAACCAGACGTTCATCTTTCAGGATAAGGGAAAACCTGCAACGTTTTCATATTGGACGATGAATGAAATGATGTTCAAATGAGTACAGGGTACACAGAGCTTAGAGTTACCAGACATTCATCATTCAGGATAAGGGAAAACCTCCAACGTTAGGTCTTATCGGACGATGAATGAAATGATGTTCAAATGAGTACAGGGTACATGGAGCTTACAGTTACCAGACATTCATCTTTCAGGATAAGGTAAAACCTCCAACGTTAAGTCATATCGGACGATGAATGAAATGATGTTCAAATGAGTACAGGGGACATAGAGCTTAGAGGTACCAGACATTCATCTTTCAGGATAAGAGAAAACCTCCAACGTTAAGTCATATCGGACGATGAATGAAATGATGTTAAAATGAGTACAGGGGACATAAAGCTTAGAGTTACTAGACATTCATCTTTCAGGATAAGAGAAAACCTCCAGCGTTAAGTCGTATCGGATGATGAATGAAATTATGTTCAAATGAGTACAGGGTACATAGAGCTTAGAGCTACCAGGCATGTATCTTTCAGGATAAGGAAAAACCTCCAACGTTAAGTCATATCGAACGATGAATGAAATGATGTTCAAATAAGTACAGGGTACATAGAGCTTAGAGTTACAGGAACTTCATCTTTCATGATAAGGGAAAACCTGCAACGTTAAGTCATATCGGACAATGAATGAAATGATGTTCAAATAAGTACAGGGTACATAGAGCTTAGAGTTACCAGACATTCATCTTGCAGGATAAGGGAAAACCTCCAACGTTTAGTCATATCGGAGAATGAATGAAATAATGTTCAAATGAATACATGGTACATAGAGTTTAGAGTTATTAGACATTCATCTTTCAGGATAAGGGAAAACCTCCAACGTTAAGTCATATCGGACGATGAATGAAATGATGTTTAAATAAGTACAGGATACATAGAGCTTAGAGTTACCAGACATTCATCTTTCATGATAAGGGAAAACCTCCAACGTTAAGTCATATCGGACGATGAAGGAAATGATGTTCAAATGAGTACAGGGTACATAGAGCTTAGAGTTACCAGACATTCATCTTTCAGGATAAGAGAAGACCTCCAACGTTAAGTCATATCGGACGATGAATGAAATGATGTTCAGATAAGTACAGGATACATAGAGCTTAGAGATATCAGACATTCATCTTTCAGGATAAGAGAAAACCTCCAACGTTAAGTCATATCGGACAATGAAGGAAATTATGTTCAAATGAGTACAGGGTACATAGAGCTTAGAGTTATCAGATATTCATCTTTCAGGATAAGAGAAAACCTCCAACGTTAAGTCATATCGGGCGATGAAGGAAATTATGTTCAAATGAGTACAGGGTACAGAGAGCTTAGAGTTATCAGATATTCATCTTTCAGGATAAGAGAAAACCTCCAACGTTAAGTCATATAGGACAATGAAGGAAATGATGTTCAAATGAGTACAGGGTACAGAGAGCTTAGAGTTATCAGATATTCATCTTTCAGGATAAGAGAAAACCTCCAACGTTAAGTCATATAGGACAATGAAGGAAATGATGTTCAAATGAGTACAGGGTACAGAGAGCTTAGAGTTATCAGATATTCATCTTTCAGGATAAGAGAAAACCTCCAACGTTAAGTCATATCGGACAATGAAGGAAATGATGTTCAAATGAGTACAGGGTACAGAGAGCTTAGAGTTATCAGATATTCATCTTTCAGGATAAGAGAAAACCTCCAACGTTAAGTCATATCGGACGATGAATGAAATTATGTTCAAATAAGTACAGGGTACATAGAGCTTAGAGTTACCAGTCATTCATCTTTCAGGATAAGGTAAAACCTCCAACGTTAAGTCATATCGGACGATGAATGAAATTATGTTCAAATAAGTACAGGGTACATAGAGCTTAGAGTTACCAGACATTCATCTTTCAGGATAACAGAAAACCTCCAACGTTAAGTCATATCGGACGATGAATGAAATAATGTTAAAATAAGTACAGGGTACAGAGAGCTTAGAGTTATCAGATATTCATCTTTCAGGATAAGGGATAACCTCCAACGTTAAGTCATATCGGAGGATGAATGATATGATGTCCAAATAAGTACAGGGTACATAGAGCTAAGAGTCACCAGACATTCATCTTTCAGGATAAGGGAAAACCTCCAACGTTAAGTCATATCGGACGATGAATGAAATGATGTTCAAATAAGTACAGGGTACATAGGGCTTAGAGTTACCAGACATTCATCTTTCAGGATAAGGGAAAACCTCCAACGTTAAGTCATATCGGACGATGAATGAAATGATGTTCAAATGAGTATGGCGTACATAGAGCTTAGAGTTACCAGACATTCATCTTTCAGGATAAGAGGAAACCCCAAACGTTAAGTCATATCGGACCATGAATGGAAAGTGTTCAAATGAGCCAAAAACAAAGGAGTGGGGTACCAATGTTGACGCTGTGGGATAGCAGCAATTCATATGTGTGTGATATACATAATTATATGAATAAATATACAGGAGAAGAAATGTGTTATTTTTATCTCATGGTTACCTTATATACTGAAGTAGGATGTTCCATCGGTTTTTCTTTCCATTCCGATCCGTCCATTATGCCAATTCTATTTATCCTCCAATGGCGGGTGATTAGGATTTTTTCTCCGCTCGGAATAAAAACGGAGGCGCAATGAAAATTCCTTAGTAAAAATTTAGCATTTAATGTAACGTAGAATATGCAAGCTTCGATATAAGATAAAAGATGTTATGTTAACGTGACAAATGGGAAATTTTGTGAAAGATTTACAAAATATTGATCCAATTTACCCTCGCTGACCCTACATCTTTTTCTTGTTTTTGATGAACTATTTGGAACACATTCCTCGTTATTTGTTTGAATGTGCAAATATTTCTACTTTTCCCAAATAGGAAGCCGTTATTCCCTGTTTTATGATAAAGAGAATGCAGTTTCATAGCCATCACAAAGCGGTGAGATCTGACAACCAAAAACGTTGACCGCAGTCCATAAGCTGTGTCAGCAGAGACACAGAATCATGTTACTTTTGCTTTGTTAATTGTGTGTGGATGTTTCTTCTACCTGTCAGCGTTAATATCACAAACAAAGATTAGGAAGTGCTACAGTTCTGCATGAATTTGCACAACCACAAGGTGAGATTGAGCAAATTTAATTCATTTTCTCTGCCATTGTCAAATTCCATTTTGCAACGCCAGTTTACCAAAATCAATGCTTTATCTGTTACTATCTTTACCTGCCTTTATTCTTCCATTTCACGTTAATAACAAACTAACAGTTGTAATAATAATAGTGATAATAATGATGATGTTTTTGTCTTTGAGCTTTACAGCAATAGACAACGTCAAGAAGATACAATACAAATTATTACACTATAATACAGAGTATGTACAAAGTTAAGCTTAACAGCAATGAATATCGAACAATAACATAAAGATTACAAAACAGAATGTTTCTATTCATAGTGAGGGTGCTTGCATCTCAGACTACTCCGTGGCAGTAAGACAGTCATACAATTTCTGCTTGAACACTGTTGCGGCACGATGTTTTAGTGTTATTGGTAGTTTCATGGAAATTAATTGTTTTTTCACACTAGCCGTGTGTAGGACGCAATATGAAAGGGTGGTTAACTATAAAGCCCGGGCCTTAAAGTACTTACAGCATAGTAAGTCGCCATTAAGGTAGTTGTCTCATGTGTTTATGAGAACTCCTAGTGGTTTACTATAAAGCCCGGGCCTTAAAGTACTTACAGCATAGTAAGTCGTCATTAAGGTAGTTGTCTCATGTGTTTATGAGAACTCCTAGTGGTTTACTATAAAGCCCGGGCCTTAAAGTACTTACAGCATAGTAAGTCGTCATTAAGGTAGTTGTCTCATGTGTTTATGAGAACTCCTAGTGGTTTACTATAAAGCCCGGACCTTAAAGTAATTACAGCATAGTAAGTCTTCATTAAGGTAGTTGTCTCATGTGTTTATGAGAACTCCTAATGGTTTACTATAAAGCCCGGGCCTTAAAGTACTTACAGCATAGTAAGTCTTCATTAAGGTAGTTGTCTCATGTGTTTATGAGAACTCCTAGTGGTTTACTATAAAGCCCGGGCCTTAAAGTACTTACAGCATAGTAAGTCTTCATTAAGGTAGTTGTCTCATGTGTTTATGAGAACTCCTAGTGGTTTACTATAAAGCCCGGACCTTAAAGTACTTACAGCATAGTAAGTCGTCATTAAGGCAGTTGTCTCATGTGTTTATGAGAACTCCTAGTGGTTTACTATAAAGCCCGGACCTTAAAGTACTTACAGC
The DNA here is from genome assembly GCA_030765055.1 of Mantis religiosa. Lineage (NCBI taxonomy): Eukaryota > Metazoa > Arthropoda > Insecta > Mantodea > Mantidae > Mantis > Mantis religiosa. The sequence goes on along the minus strand of JAUKNK010000031.1, from coordinate 6,778,928 downwards.
ATAGTAAGTCGTCATTAAGATAGTTGTCTCATGTGTTTATGAGAACTCCTAGTGGTTTACTATAAAGCCCGGGCCTTAAAGTACTTACAGCATAGTAAGTCGTCATTAAGGTAGTTGTCTCATGTGTTTATGAGAACTCCTAAGTGGTTAACTATAAAGCCCGGGCCTTAAAGTACTTACAGCATAGTAAGTCGTCATTAAGGTAGTGGTCTCATGTGTTTATGAGAACTCCTAAGTGGTTTACCGGGAAAAACACAAGTCAGTTGGAGAATTTAATGTCATGTTGGCGCGTTGGCAATTGTACCTTAAATGGTTAGATCGGCTGGACGGAAACCAGAACATCCGTGGTTCAAATCCGGGCTATGGCATTGAATTTTGGCAGTGTGGCTCTACCCTTTCATATTGGTAGTTTATTGTACATTTTAGAGCCTAGCACTTCAAAGCTTTTCTGAGTTGTCGTCAGTCTGCAATATGGAATATCTATCTATATCTTGACAAGATCTAGTACTATAGGTGTGTACATCTAGTCTATTTTGTAGCTCTGGTAAGCGGGTCTTTATATATAACACTACATTTATTACTGTCGTTATTTTCAGTCTAATGAACAGCGGTTCGCAATGGGCCAGCTTTGATTCATCGCACATTATTAAAATTATCTTTTTCTGTAACAAAAGTATGTCTGACACTTGTGAGCTGTTGCACCAAAGTAATATACCATACGCAATAATGCTATGAAAAAATACAGAATATGCTGATCGAATGTAAGCTTACGGAACATGCCTTTTTAAGTTTCGAATAAGGTGTAAGACTGTGGAAAGTTTTAACTTTACGTGGTTAATATGTGGAGCCCAGGATAATTTGCTGCCAATTACGGCACCTAAGAATTTAACATTATCTGAGATACTACTTGTTACTGCTCTGTTACTAAAAAGCATGTGTTGTGTTTTGTTCTGATTAAGTAAGAATCCATTTGCTTTGGTTGATGTAAGCAACTGAAGGTCTGTGCACATATTAAAAATGTAGTATCATTAGCGTATAGGGTAGCGTGTGTCATCACAAACAATGGTAGATCATTGATCATTAATAAAAAAAAGTAGAGGTCCAAGAATCGAACCCTGTGGGACACCATGTACAAGTCATCCAGAACGGAGAACACTTCTGAGGACATTCCCAGAAAATACAAGATATATATTTGATTTATCATGAAAATATCATACGTATATTGCAATATATTAAACAATACTACAACTATATTTCACAAAATAAAATTATAAAAAGTATAATTTGAAGTGGGGAGATTTTGCTTAAGATATTCGTGTTGCATTCTTGGAGAATACTGAGCTCATCTTACCTTTTCCGGTACTTAAACTTTTTTTGTTCCTTTCATTGTTTTGTACTTATAGTGATAACCATTCATTGTCATTCACTTAAGTGGTTTTATGTACAGTACGTGGTTTCCATCCATATCTTCTTTAAGGGGAGGTATCTGTGTAAAATACTAAAATCCAGAGTGTACATCAGAACTGCTTGAAATTTTGCCATTAGATGGGGTGTAGGGAATCCAGTTAGTCTTTCAAAATTCATCGTTCTGTCTTAAATGGTTTCTTCAAAAAATACTTAGTGCTTTTTATAGTATGATTTTTGTATGTTACATATAAATAGTCCCAGGTCATGCAGTTTTTCTTTTAGAAACTTTACATTTTAGATAAAGATTTCTCTGTACATCAGTTGTAAAACTTGCTATACTTTTAAGGTGTGTATCAAGAATTTTAGGAGAAGAAAATTTTTATGTGTGAATATATTAAATTTTTCCTGATCGTTTTGCACTTTTGAGATTTAAAATTCAATAATAAATAAACTATTTGATTTAAATCAAACAAAAATACCAACTTTTATAAAACATTTATTTAGGAATATGTATGCAACGTTTAATACAAATTTGTTAAGAATTTCAGAAGTTGGAGCATTTTGAAGATACAAAAATATTCAAAAATTGAAAGTGGAGAAAAATGAATTTAAATATTTACAGAGAAATTACACTACACTCTTTAATTTGAAAACTCCATACATCATATGCAGGCCCTACAGCTATCTCATTACCTTCTTTCTCTTTAATCTGGTTATATTTGGCTCTTTTTTATCATTTTTCTATCTAAGTAGTAGTTTTTAGCAACAAAAATGATAACTTAATTTTTTTGCTACAATTTCTCTACATTAATAAACATATTACATTCTATACAATGTTTGTTGTAAATAATTATAATTATAGCTTTGGATTCTGGTTCCTTTAGATAATAGTTACAAAACTATATATGTATATACTCATTTGCCCATGTCTAATGGTTCTGGAGGAGAAAATTTAAGGAATATGATAGAATTTTCTTGAATTTTTCTCAATGTTCTTTTTTCAATACCAATCATTAACTTTTTGATATACAGCCATAATGGTACCAATTTTTATTGAAATGACACACAGGAGATCTCCCTATACCAATCCTGTATAAATGTTTATTGAGACAGTTAAGGCCTGTTTAAAGTCTTAAAGTTGCTACAGAGAATTTTCTTGATAGCATATTTCATCTAGTCCTGCTGTTACACAAATTTTCAAATAGTTTTTATTTTGTTTTTGATATATTACTATCTTATTTAATTTATTTTATCATAAGCTGATATAATTTTTGATAGAGTGATACTCAAATGAATTTGACGTAATTTCACTGACTTTTTTGCTATGAAGTCAGCTGTTTCATTTCCATGTGTTCCGCAATGAGCTGGTATCCATTGAATTATTAATCCTTATTAATTATTCTTACCATCTTAGGGTTAATAAACATTTTCTACGATTTTTAAAGAAGTTGGTATAACTTTAGTCTCTCAAAATAAATATAGAATTAAAATTTTACTACAATTTTCTAAAAAAGATAAAATTCCTAATAATAAAAAAATCTGGTATTTATCAATTTAATTGTTTAGATTGTGATCAGGTTTATATTGGAAAGACAAAACTTAGTTTGGAAACTAGAAAGAAAGAACATTTTCGTAACATTAAATATAAACAAACAGATAAATCGGCCGTAGCATATCATTTTTGGTCATTTAACCATGTAATAAATCCCGAAGTTAAATTATTAAAACAATGAAATGGTCCCACAGATTTAATGGTTTGGGAAAAAGTATTTACTTTAACAAATGAACATCCGTAATGAATTTTGACATACCGGCAGTTGATTTTGTTTTGAGGTTTGTTTCGTCTTCAGATGTTGGTAGTGCTGAAGGAACATAAGAAAAAACATGGCAACCTTGACAACGGAGTTTGTTTTTGATGGACTGAGGACCAAAGCGATTTGCTTTTGAAATTGATTTCCATAAGAAAGAAGAAAGAATTATTAACATAAATTTCTTAAGTTAGGTGAAGATTTAGTAACAAATATTTATATTTGTGTAACATTTATTTCTTCACTATAAATAGCTTCATTTTCTACGTAATGACAGGAAAGTTTAGTGCCTCCCATGAATAGCACACGCAGCTAGCTGTTCAATAAATCCTTTCGCGTCCACTACTACTGACATGGGAAATTCTCGAGAACTTTCACTTTCTAAAATTAACTCTTATGATTTTTTTAAAAATATGATATTTTTAAAATAACTTCACAACATAAAAAAGAACTGTTTCTGCTACTGTTTCTGCGGAGTATCTAAGAAATTCAAGAGGAGGCAAAGTAACAAATGCACATATATGAAGAATTCAAAATAACTGATTTAACAAAGAAGATTTAAAACAAAACTCAATTAAACATATGAAAATGCCAAATATGTCAGAATATTTACCAGGGAGCGTACGTAGCATAAACTGTAGCCTGCATCAGTTACTGATGTAAACTGCATCACGTTCAAGAGATCCTCAGTTAGAATCTCGGCAGGTGGAGTTATCTGGACAATGTCTTTGTTCAGGGGTTTCCCTATTTTCAAAGATCAATATCTGGTAACTCTAAGCTCTATGTACCCTGTCCTCATTTGAACATCATTTCATTCATCGTCCGATATGACTTAACGTTGGAGGTTGTATCTTATCCTGAAAGATGAATGTCTGGTAACTCTAAGCTCTATGTACCCTGTACTCATTTGAACATTATTTCATTCATCGTCCGATATGACTTAACGTTGGAGGTTTTCTCTTATCCTGAAAGATGAATGTCTGGTAACTCTAAGCTCTATGTACCCTGTACTCATTTGAACATCATTTCATTCATCGTCCGATATGACTTAGCGTTGGAGGTTTTCTCTTATCCTGAAAGATGAATGTGTGGTAATTCTAAGCTCTATGTACCCTGTACTCATTTGAACATCATTTCATTCATCGTCCGATATGACTTAACGTTGGAGATTTCCCTTATCCTGAAAGATGAATGTCTGGTAACTCTAAGCGCTATGTACCCTGTACTCATTTATACATCATTTCATTGATCGTCCGATATTACTTAACGTCGGAGGATTTCTCTTATCCTGAAAGATGAATGTCTGGTAACTCTAAGCTCTATGTACGCTGTACTCATTTGAACATAATTTCATTCATCGTCCGATGTGATTTAACTTTGGAGGGTTTCCTTTATTCCCTTGTACTCATTTCGGCATCATGTCATTCATCGTTTAATGTAATTTAACGTTGCAGTACGTTAATTAAGAAAATAAAGAAAAACTGCAATACACACACACACACACACACACACACACACACACACACACACACACACACACACACACACACACACACACACACACACAGAGACACACACACACACAAGTGCTGAGTGCCCAAGGACAGGTGGACCTGATTTAATAAAGACGGAGAATTCCTTAGGCTTGGCATGTAGAGGAAGTTTTCATAAGTGATGATATAACTATGTCTTCAGTTTGGTACAACGTATAAGGTACTTTTACTGTATGAATAATAATGAATGAAATACTATATATTGTTTCCATATTCAGTGTATATTTTACATTTCAAAAAATCATCTCCATGTTTTCAAAATAGTCATACTTGTCAATTCCCATGACCCTCCTTCTTGGTTCGTCCATATGTAATCTACTTGATGGGGAAACCCCTTTAGTGGAAACTTTTTGACAGGAGTATAGTTGACTTTCACCAAGTTCCCCTCGGATTCTTGTCTGATGTCATCACAATGTTTATAGAAGGAAAGTAAAAACAACCGGAAACAGAGTGACAAAGTCAACATGAATGATGTGCAAACTTTACTACACTACAAGGTAAAGAAATAGCTCTGCAAGGACGAGTCATTCAATTTGCCAACCTTCAATAAAACACGTAAATCTGAGCAGTGTATAAGCTGAGTTTGAAGCAAATTTACATAATTTATATAATATAACTTAAACTTCATTTTAAAAAAGGTCATATAATGGAAGTAATTTATATATTTACTAGATAGGGGAAAATGAGAATTATTTAGATGTATTTCGTGTTTGTATCTATTATACAGGTGTGGCAGAAACAGTGATTCATTTTGTACATGTTATTCGAGAATGAAAAGGTACAAGTACTTAGGTTTGCTGAACGTTTTTCGAAAGAATACTTAATATCATTGATTAAAGTCTGTCTAGTGAACGCGAGTGCAGTTGCCTCACAAAGGAAACTCACCCTACCGCCCACTAATGGCTTTCCTACCCTGGACATCGTAACCAAGTGGTAACACTATGGACCGGCTTCGATCCCAGAATTGTGTTTGTGGGGTTTTTGGGCGGATATTTCTCCGTTTCCCCTGCCATTCATTCCACAAATACTCCATCACTATCTACCTGCCTTCAGACTACTCTCTCTGATCTAGAATTGTCTGCTACGCCGACTAAAGGCTCCGTGGGTGTCAATTCTCCACAAACTGACTTGAAAGTTATCTATTTGTCCCAACTGAGACAACCAGCTCTGCTGATACACACGCATAGATAAATGCCTGTCTAATATATTACATGGGAAAAATACGAGTCAGTTGTAGAATTTAATGTCATGTCGGCACGTTGGCCATAGCAGCTCAATGGTTAGAGCGACTGAACAGCAACCAGAAGATTCGTGATTCAAATCCCAAATAATACATTGAATTTTTCAGTTTGGCTCTATCTTTCCATACTTAAGCCTACACCTGGCCAGTGTGAAAGAATAATTAATTTCCATTAATTGACCTAATAGTGGTTAACTATAAAGCCCGGGCCTTAAAGTACTTACAGCATAGTAAGTCGTCATTAAGGTAGCTGTCTCATGTGTTTATGAGAACTCCTAGTGGTTAACTATAAAGCCCGGGCCTTAAAGTACTTACAGCATAGTAAGTCGCCATTAAGGTAGTTGTCTCACGTGTTTATGAGAACTCCTAGTGGTTAACTATAAAGCCCGGGCCTTAAAGTACTTACAGCATAGTAAGTCGTCATTAAGGTAGTTGTCTCATGTGTTTATGAGAACTCCTAGTGGTTTACTATAAAGCCCGGGCCTTAAAGTACTTACAGCATAGTAAGTCGCCATTAAGGTAGTTGTCTCATGTGTTTATGAGAACTCCTAGCGGTTAACTATAAAGCTCGGGTCTTAAAGTACTTACAGCATAGTAAGTCGTCATTAAGGTAGTTGTCTCGTGTGCTTATGAGAACTCCTACTGGTTAACTATAAAGCCCGGGCCTTAAAGTACTTACAGCATAGTAAGTCGTCATTAAGGTAGTTGTCTCGTGTGTTTATGAGAACTCCTAGCGGTTAACTGTAAAGCTCGGGTCTTAGAGTACTTACAGCATAGTAAGTCGTCATTAAGGTAGTTGTCTCGTGTGCTTATGAGAACTCCTACTGGTTTACTATAAAGCTCGGGTCTTAAAGTACTTACAGCATAGTAAGTCGTCATTAAGGTAGTTGTCTCATGTGTTTATGAGAACTCCTACTGGTTTACCGGGAAAAAACACGAGTCGTTTGGAGAATTTAATGTCATTTCGGCACGTTGGCCATAGTAGCTCAATGGTTAGAGCGGCTGGACGACAACCAGAAGATCCATGCTTCAAATCTCGGCTATTGCATTGTATTTTTCAGTCTGACTCTAGACTTTCGTAGTACGTCCTACACACGGCTAGTGTGAAACAACAATTTCCATTAATTGACCTAATAGTGGTCTGAACTATAAAGCCCGGGCCTTAAAGTACTTACAGCATAGTAAGTCGCCATTAAGGTATTTGTCTCATGTGTTTATGAGAACTCCTAGTGGTTTACCGGGAAAAACACGAGTCAATTGGAGAATTTAATAACATGTCGGCACGTTGGCCATGGTAGCTCAAGGGTTAGAGCGACTGGACGGCAACCAGAAGTTTTGCGGTTCAAATCCCGGCTATGGCATTGTATTTGTCAGTCTGACTCTACACTTTCATACTGCTTTCTACACACGGATAGTGTGAAAGAACGATTAATTTCCATTAATTGACCTAATAGTGGTTAACTATAAAGCCCGGGCCTTAAAGTACTTACAGCATAGTAAGTCGTCATTAAGGTAGTTGTCTCATGTGTTTATGAGAACTCCTAGTGGTTTACTATAAAGCCCGGGTCTTAAAGTACTTACAGCATAGTAAGTCGCCATTAAGGTAGTTGTCTCATGTGTTTATGAGAACTCCTAAGTGGTTTACCGGGAGAAACAGGAGTCAGTTGGAGAATTTAATTTCATGTCGGCACGTTGGCCATAGTAGCTCAAGGGTTAGAACGGCTGGACGCCAACCAGAAGATCCGTGGTTCAAATCCCGGCTATGGCAATGAATTTTTCAGCCTGACTCTATCTTTCCATAATATATTTTATGCATACACACAGTATGTAATGAAACATGGCATTCCAGCAAAAGTTTGTTAAAGACATTTTATTGGAAATACGCGTTTTGAGATCCTTTAAGTCTAAAAACACGACAGAGGGTTCTATGATCAGTATAACACGAGAAGGGAAGGACACTTAAAGATAAACTTGGAAATTCAGTTAAACAATATTTTCAAGAAAATTCCCCGCCCCAGCCTACCCTTTTCCGTCGGAATTCTAAATCTTTCTATTCCGAAGCATTTCAGGCGTTAGTCAAACTCTGGGACAACTGTATAACTTTAGCTGGAGGTTATGTGGAAAAATAAATTCGCATTCCACACTTTGATATTTGTTCCTCTATTTGTTTTTAAGCAAAGTCGTGGGTTGACTTGAACGACCCTCGTACAAGAGTGGAGAAAGTCATATGAGTACAACATGCATTTCGTGGGAGAGGTAGAAAGGCTAACCTCGACATTGATATTCCGCTGCACTCGAGTACACAGCCACGTAAACAGACCGTCAGATTAAGGTCAATACTCTGCAAGTATCCGATGATATCAGATAAAACTGTTTCTTTTAAACGGCAAACCCCAAACTAGCGGATGGGTGCTATTTACTACATGGGTTATAAAGACTTGGAAGATTGGTAGTATCATAGAGACTTGCAACTATGTTCTAATCAATATATAGTGCTTCTTGTCAACAAAAGAAGACATTTGCAAGGAACGTAGATGCGTTAAAGAAAACTAATTAGTTATAAGTCAGCGCAGCCAAGGCAATAAGGTGTTTTCTAAAATTCCTACATGAACACAAATTGTTCCTCCGCATTCTACCATTGTGAGAAAGGTAGAACCTAAATGAAACATTGTACGCAGTCGTAGGTATTTGAACTAAGGATCACCAGAGCTGTCCATACTTACAACGGTGTAAGTGCCCACCTCCGTAGCGTAAACGTTAGCGTGTCTGCCTGATGTTCCAAAGGTCCAAAGTTCGAATCCCAGCCAGGATGTGTTACATGCATAAGGTTTTTCCCCGGATTTTCCCTCATCCTGAAATATGAACGTCTCGTAACTCTAAGCTCTATGTACTCTGTACTCATTTGTACATCATTTCATTCATCCTCCGATATGACTTAACGTTGGCGCTTTTTCCCTTATTGAAAGATGAATGTCTGGTAACTCTAAGCTCTATGTACCCTGTACTCATTTGTACATCATTTCATTCGTCGTCCGATATGACTCAACGTTGGTGGTTTTTCCTTATCCTGAACGATGAATGTCTGGTAACTCTAAGCTCTATGTACCCTGTACTTATTTCAACATCATTTCATTCATCGTCCGATATGACTTAACCTTCGAGGTTTTCTCTTATTCTGGAAGATGAATGTCTGGTAACTCTAAGCTCTATGTACCCTGTACTTATTTCAACATCATTTCGTTCATCTTCCGATATGACTTAAAGTTGGACGTTTCCTCTTATCCTGAAAGATAAATGTCTGGTAACTCAAAAATCTATTTACCCTGTACACATTTCAAAATCATTTCATTCATCGTCCGATATGACTTAACTTTGGAGGTCTTCCATTATCCTGAAAGATGAATGTCTGGTAACTCTAAGCTCTATGTACCATGTACCCATCTGAACATCATTCATCGTCCGAAATGACTTAACGTTGGAGGTTTTCTCTTATACTGAAAGATGAATGTCTGGTAACTCTAAGCTCTATGTACCCTGTACTCATTTGAACGTCATTTCATTCATTATTGCCCCATATGACTTAACGTTGGAGGTTTTCCCTTATCCTGAAAGATGAATGTCTGGTAACTATAAGCTCTATGTACCCTGTACTTATTTGAACATCATTTCATTCATCGTCCGATATGACTTAACTTTGGAGGCTTTCCCTTATCCTGAAAGATGAATGTCTGGTAACCCTAAGCTCTATGTACCCTGTGCTTAATTGCACATCATTTCATTCATCGTCCGATATGACTTAACGTTGGAGGTTTTCTCTTATCCTGAAAGATGAATGTCTGGTAACCCTAAGCTCTATGTACCCTGTGCTTAATTGCACATCATTTCATTCATCATCCGATATGACTTAACGTTGGAGGTTTTCTCTTATCCTGAAAGATGAATGTCTGGTAACCCTAAGCTCTATGTACCCTGTGCTTAATTGCACATCATTTCATTCATCATCCGATATGACTTAACGTTGGAGGTTTTCTCTTATCCTGAAAGATGAATGTCTGGTAACCCTAAGCTCTATGTACCCTGTGCTTAATTGCACATCATTTCATTCATCGTCCGATATTAATTAACGTTGGAGGTTTTCTCTTATCCTGAAAGATGAATGTCTGGTAACCCTAAGCTCTATGTACCCTGTGCTTAATTGCACATCATTTCATTCATCATCCGATATGACTTAACGTTGGAGGTGTTCTCTTATCCTGAAAGATGAATGTCCGGTAACCCTAAGCTCTATGTGCGCTGTACTCATATGAACATCATTTCATTCATCATCCGATATGACTTAACGTTAGACGTATTCCCTTATCCTGAAAGACAAATGTCTAGTAACACTAAGCTCTATGTACCCTGTCCTTATTTGAACATCATTTCATTGATCGTCCGATATGAGTTAACGTTGGAGGTTTTCTCTTATCCGGAAAGTTGAGTGTCTGGTAACTCTATGCTCTATGTACCCTGTACTCATTTGAACATCATTTCAGTCATCGTTCGATATGACTTAACGTTGGAGGTTTTCTCTTATCCTGAAAGATGAATATCTGGTAACTCTAAGCTCTATGTACCCTGTAATTATTTGAACATCATTTCATTCATCGTCCGATATGACTTAACGTTGGAGGTTTTATCTTATCCTGAAAGATGAATGTCTGGTAACTCTAAGCTCTATGTACTCTGTACTCATTTGAACATCATTTCATTCATCGTCCGATATGACTTAACGTAGGAGGTTTTCCCTTATCCTGAAAGATGAATGTATGGTAAATCTAAGCTCTATGTGCGCTGTACTCATATGAACATCATTTCATTCATCATCCGATATGACTTAACGTTAGACGTATTCCCTTATCCTGAAAGACAAATGTCTAGTAACACTAAGCTCTATGTACCCTGTCCTTATTTGAACATCATTTCATTGATCGTCCGATATGAGTTAACGTTGGAGGTTTTCTCTTATCCGGAAAGTTGAGTGTCTGGTAACTCTATGCTCTATGTACCCTGTACTCATTTGAACATAATTTCAGTCATCGTTCGATATGACTTAACGTTGGAGGTTTTCTCTTATCCTGAAAGATGAATATCTGGTAACTCTAAGCTCTATGTACCCTGTAATTATTTGAACATCATTTCATTCATCGTCCGATATGACTTAACGTTGGAGGTTTTATCTTATCCTGAAAGATGAATGTCTGGTAACTCTAAGCTCTATGTACTCTGTACTCATTTGAACATCATTTCATTCATCATCCGATATGACTTAACGTTGGCGGTTTTCTCTTATCCTGAAAGGTGAATATCTGGTAACCCTAAGCTCTATGTACCTTGTGCTTATTTGCACATCGTTTCATTCATCGTCCGATATGACTTAACGTTGGAGGTTTCCTCTTATCCTGAAAGATGAATGTCTGGTAACCCTAAGCTCTATGTACCCTGTACTTATTTGCACATCATTTCATTCATCATCCGAAATGACTTAACGTTTTAGGTTTTCGCTTATTCTGAAAGATGAATGTCTGGTAACTCTAAGCTCTATGTATCTTGTACTCATTTGAACATCATTTCATTCATCATCCGATATGACTTAACGTTGGAGGTGTTCTCTTCCCCTGAAAGATGAGTGTCTGGTAACTCTATGCTCTATGTACCCTGTACTCATTTGAACATCATTTCATTCATCGTTCGATATGACTTAACGTTGGAGGTTTTCTGTTATCCTGAAAGATCAATATCTGGTAACTCTAAGCTCTATGTACCCTGTATTTATTTGAACATTATTTCATTCATCGTCCGATATGACTTAACGTTGGAAGTTTTCCCTTATCCTGAAAGATGAATGTCTGGTAACTCTAAGCTCTATGTACCCTGTACTCATTTGAACATCATTTCATTCATCGTCCGATATGACTTAACGTTGGCGGTTTTCTCTTATCCTGAAAGATGAATATCTGGTAACTCTAAGCTCTATGTACCCTGTACCTATTTGAACATCATTTCATTCAACGTCCGATATGACTTAACATTGGAGGTTTTCTCTTATCCTGAAAGATGAATATCTGGTAACTCTAAGCTCTATGTACCCTGTACTCATTTGAACATCATTTCATTCATCGTGCGATATGACTTAACGTTGGAGGTCTTCTTTTATTCTGAAAGATGAATATCTTGTAACTCTAAGCTCTATGTACCCTGTACTCATTTAAACATCATTTCATTCATCGTGCGATATGACTTAACGTTGGAGGTCTTCTTTTATTCTGAAAGATGAATGTCTGGTAACTCTAAGCTCTATGTACCCTGTACTTATTTGTATGTCTTCATCGTCCGATATGACATAACTTTGGAGGTTTTCCCTTATCCTGAAAAGCCCTGTGCACTCCGGGCTCTTTTGAGCATCATGTCATCCACTTAATTCATTGTCCGTTATGACTTATAGTCGGAGACGTAAATTTTTTTAAGTATAAGTCAGCATTAAGTTATTTTTCTCGTATAAATTTGAGATGTCCCTGTCGTTTGACAGGAAATATGTGAGTTGTTGGAATGCCCTCATGCTGCTATGGTAACTCAGGTGGTTAGAGCCCTGAAGGTCCGTGGTTAAATTCCGACTGTGACAATGCATTTTTGTGGTTGATTCTACCTTTCTAATAGATTCATTCGATAAAAATGCCAGTAATTTAAAGCCAATACGTTAAAAATATACAGTTAAAATACATAAGTATAATTTTTAGAATTAGCAATTAGCAGATTAGAATTTGTGTTTCACTTGTGAATAAGAAGTTCAATATTTTAAGCTTTGGTGTTGTAGGGGGACTCATGTTGATAAAAGAACTGTTATTTATAAATGTGGTGTCTTACTCTGTTTTCTTTTATTGACGTATTTTTCTGCGATCCAATATCTGCTGCTATAGCTTTTGAGGGCAGCGCTGCAGTCACTGAGAAGGAAATTGCCTCTGAAAACTTCATTGAGTTTTTCACTACATTTTAGATCTGTATAAAGAAGAATGGGTTCAATCTTATGTGTATGTATGTATGTTGAGTTTTCTTTCAGTATTGTTTTAAAACGTAAATTTAAATTATTTTGCATTTTAGTTATGGTAAAATATTTATAATTCAAAACAACTTTTCAGATGTATGTTCTTTATTAAGTTAGAAATGAGTTTTCTGAGAAAGAAACTTTTAAATTAATTGGTTTCTAGAGTTACTTTATTCGGCATTCAGTTTTTAACTTATTCAAAATTATATAAGGTAAGTACTTATCGAATATAGATGAGCCTGTTAGTGTACACATTTGTTAAAATTGGCCAAAATGTTACTGATAAAAACGCAGCGGAAAATTTTATGAAATACAGATTGCGTTAAATTTAAATGACTTTGTGGAAACGTAGAGTCAGACTGAAAAATTCAATGCCATAGCCGGATTTGAACCACGGATCTTCTGGTTTTCGTCCAGCAGCTCGAACCATTGGGCTACTATGGCCAACATGCCAACATGACATTAAATTCTCCAACTGACTCGTGTTTCTTCCGGTAAACCACTAGGAGTTCTCATAAACACATGAGACAACTACCTTAATGGCGACTTACTATGCTGTAAGTACTTTAAGGCCTGGGCTTTATAGTAAACCACTATGAGTTCTCATAAACACAAGAAACAACTACCTTAATGACGATTTACTATACTGTAAGTACTTTAAGGCCCGGGCTTTATAGTAAACCACTAGGAGTTCTCATAAACACATGAGACAACTACCTTAATGACGACTTTCTATGCTGTAAGTACCTTAAGGTTCGGGCTTTATAGAAAACCACTAGGAGTTCTCATAAACGTATGAGACAACTACCTTAATGACGACTTACTATGCTGTAAGTACTTTAAGGCCCGGGCTTTCTAGTAAACCACGAGGATTTCTCATAAACACATGAGACAACTACCTTAACGACGACTTACTGTGCTGTAAGTACTTTAAGGCCCGGGCTTTATAGTAAACCACTAGGAGTTCCCATAAACACATGAGACAACTACCTTAATGGCGACTTACTATGCTGTAAGTACTTTAAGGCCCGGGCTTTATAGTAAACCACTAGGAGTTCTCATAAACACATTGGACAACTACCTTAATGGCGACTTACTATGCTGTAAGTACTTTAAGGCCCGGGCTTTATAGTAAACCATTAGGAGTTCTCAAAAACACATAAGACAACTACCTTAATCACGACTTACTATGCTGTAAGTACTTTAAGGCCCGGGCTTTATAGTAAACCAATAGGAGTTCTCATAAACACATGAGTCAACTACCTTAATGGCGACTTACTATGCTGTAAGTACTTTAAGGCCCGGGCTTTATAGTTAACCACTAGGAGTTCTCATAAACACATGAGACAACTACCTTAATGGCGACTTACTATGCTGTAAGTACTTTAAGGCCCGGGCTTTATAGTTAGCCACTAGGAGTTCTCATAAACACATGAGACAACTACCTTAATGACGACTTACTATGCTGTAAGTGCTTTAAGGTCCGGGCTTTATAGTAAACCACTAGGAGGTCTCATAAACACATGAATCAACTACCTTAATGGCGACTTACTATGCTGTAAGTTATTTAAGGCCCGGGCTTTATAGTAAACCACTAAGAGTTCTCATAAACACATGAGACAACTACCTTAATGACGACTTGCTATGCTGTAAGTACTTTAGGTCCGGGCTTTATAGTTAACTACTAGGAGTTCTCATAAACACATGAGACAACTACCTTAATGACGACTTACTATGCTATAAGTACTTTAAGACCCGGGCTTTATAGTTCTGACCACTATTAGGTTAAATAATAGAAATTAATTGTTCTTTCACACTAGCCGTGTGTAGGACGCACTATGAAAGAGTAGCGCCAGCCTGAAAAATTCAATGCCATAGCTGGGATTTAAATCACTGGTTGCCGTCCAGCCGCTCTAACCCTATAATAATAAAAGTAGAAATATTATGGATAAACAATCATATTAATGATTATTTTAAAGAAACCCAACATAAAATTTCACATTATTCAAAGACTATGGCGCTGAGGCAAAAGTTTTATGCAGCAATTGAGATCAAGATGAGAAAAAGGAATTTAAATAGCTACAAATCAACTACTACAGCAAAACTTTTATATTTGATCGACAATAACAAAGGACTATACCAAAACTGGATATTACTAAATTAATTCAATAATAATTTTCGATAGATCATTTTAACACGTAAATTGAGAAACTTTCACTACAAGCGACATCCCAACGAAGGAATTTTCTCACAGCTATACACTGACTCCCATAAATCGTACAGACTTTGCATTTCACTGTGGAGTGCTCTATAAAGCAGGATAGATTATGTGTATCAATCTCAAGGTTCTCCTTGTGTTAAGTAAAGATCATTTGTTATGAATATCCATTTTAGAGATTGAAAATGAGACTAAACTAAGAGCTTCCCCATTCAAGCTTGCTTACATCATGAGTTTACGACACAAAAAGAATCGGACAGCACAAATGAAATGCAATACAAACGAGTAGGTGACGCCTGTGAGTAGACAAAACAACATCGCAGTAGAAGTACGTCAACTGTTCACCAAGTAGAAGGCAAGAACATAGTATGGGGCCAGAGGTAAGTAGAGCACCTTTGAACAGAGAGTGATCTATCACTATGAATGAAACGAATTCGCAGATACATACACATAATACAAGAAGTAAATCAGATCTATGCATTATAAGCCACAATACAACTTTATTCACACATAGCTTCGAACATAAAGCAGTATTATTATATAACAAACTACCCGATGGCATTAAAAGTATAACA
Organism: Mantis religiosa; assembly: GCA_030765055.1. Classification (NCBI taxonomy): domain Eukaryota; kingdom Metazoa; phylum Arthropoda; class Insecta; order Mantodea; family Mantidae; genus Mantis; species Mantis religiosa. Next base: position 6,763,046 of record JAUKNK010000031.1, on the reverse strand, counting down.
TCGGAAAAAGGGTTTAAACTGTCTGTAAAATCATGTTTAAGAGAAGGTTGCTATTATTCAGTGGAAGAATACTTAAAACATGATCAACATATCAATGCTTCCTAAAATGATGTTTGTGAATAAATACCTGTGCAACTTCGGAGGTGATACTTGTAATATTCAGAAGAGCTGTAAAAATATCCTACTAAAAGTAATGTCACAGACAACAGATGACTTTCTAAGAAGTAAAATTAAATAATAAAGTAAATATTGCTTTTTTTGGTAAAAATTATGTCCTTTCAGCCTAGTTCTTAAAATGTAATACATTAAACTATTATGTGACCTAGTTGCATTATTCTTAATTACTATTTGTATTATTATTCTGTTAATTACTACTGCATTACTTTAATCACTATTGTATTACTTAACTACTATTATATTATTTAATTACTATTGTATTACTCATAAGAAATGTATTATTCTTATGGGTACAAATTTGACGAAGCCATGAATATTGTTTATTCCTAAGGTGATTAAAACTATCTATCTATCTATCTATAAAAAGAACAAAACATACCGGGAAATAGCAGAGATTGTAAATCTTAGGAAAAGTACAGTTAGTGACATAATTCACCGGTATAAGTATGAAGACAATTGAATCTCGAGCAAAGCCAGGGCGACCAAAACTTCTTAACGATAGGCAGGAGTCTTATATTATGCGGAAGGTAAAACGGAATCCGCGTATAAGTGCTCCGGTAATTTGTACTGAGATTCAGGGAGAACTGGACTGACAGCCCTGAAACGGTCAGAAGGGCCATGCAAAAACAAGATTTTAATGGTCGCGTAGCCAGTAAAGGGCCATACATTTCCAGCAAGAATAAAAGGAAGCGATTACAATTTGCCAAAGACTTTGTTAACAAGACAACCGATTGGTGGGACCAAGTTATTGTTTGTGATAAAAGCAAATACAACCTTGCTGGTTCCGATGGCAGAGTGGTTATGTGGAGGAAACCAAACACGGAGCTGGAAGAGGGCAATTTACAAAGCACAGTCAAACACGGCGGAGGGAGCGTAATGGTATGGGGCTGTATTTCCTCTACGTGAGTGGGAAAGCTGGTGTTCATAGACACAACCATGAGCAAGGAAGTCTATCGTAGACTATTACAGCAAAATTTAAAACAAAGTACAGAAATGATGGGTATTTTGGACAGCTTCACATTTTATCAGGATAATGATCCGAAGTATACGTCCCACATTGGGCAGCTATGGTTACTTTACAACTGTCCTCATGTACTGCATCCACCCCCTCAGTCCCCGTATCTTAATCCCATAGAAGCAGTATGGGATAAACTGAAGAAGGCCGTGTGGAAGACCCCATCAACTCCAAGCAGCACTTGAAGGAGAGGTTACAAGAGGAATGGAGCAAACTTTCTACAGCCTACCTGAAAAACCTGGTTCACAGTATGCCAAATAGTTTGTGAGAATTAGTGAAAAGAAGAGGTAGAGTTATATTTTGTCTCAGACTCAAGTTGTTATGTCCGATTGCTTTTTAGGGCTTTTACTTTTACAAGCTTCAGAACATACATCAATAACTCAAAATACAAGAACATAATAACAAATATAACAACAGTAGAGGAAACAAGCCCAACAGAATATATTGACATACATTATAAGAATGACCTGTTATATACAATACATAAGCAAAACAATTTAACAGATGAAATGAAAGCAATAGCAATAGCCACAGAAAATGAAGGATATACAGAAAAAGAATGACTCTGAATATACGAGGGCCGTTCAGAAAGTAGCTTCCGGTTGATTGCAAAAGATTCACCAAGTTAAATAAAAATATTTTAATATATACATCTTACAACTACATCTTTGCACTATTTTTCTACATAGTCTCCATAACGATCGAGGCACTTATCGTATCTGTTCACAAGCTTAGAAATTCCTTCTGCATAAAAATCACCCGCTTGTGCCTGGAGCCAGCCTGTGACCGCATCTTTGAGCTCTTCGTCGTCATCAAACCGCTGGGACCCGAGCCATGTCTTCATATGCATGAAGAGGTGATAATCGCTTGGCGCCAGATCTGGGCTGTAAGGTGGATGGTTGACAACGTCCCACTTGAAGGACTGAAGAGGGGCTGTTGTTCTGCGAGCAGAGTGAGGACGGGCATTATCGTGCAAAAAAACGATACCGGAAGTCAGCATACCACGGCGTTTGTTCTGTATAGCCTGTCGTAATTTGTTTATAACAGCACGCACTTCACATTTGGCGGGGTTTTCTATTGCAGCACACATTTCAAACGGCCACAAACATTAAACTAGCGCATATACGACGTTCACTCGACCACGGCTTGATGCCGACTGACCTGCTGAGTGCGTGAATGTACCGATGGCGTCGCTACTCCCTCCACTACCCGCACTGTGACCGATCGGAGGTTACTTTCTGAACGGCTCTCGTATATATGGATCCTTTATAAACAAACAAGATGCTGGTGCAGGAGTATACTGCAGTATCTAACACTAGACGAAACTTCAAACTATTATGATGGAGAAGTAACAGCCATAAAAAGCAGCACTGCAGAACGTCCTATACAGATTGTACATAAATCAAAACATAGTTATCTTAACAGATTCAAAATCAGCCATAGATGGGATTGTAAACTATAAAAACAAAACAACAAGAAACATCAAAGAAATAAGAAGTTTAATTAAAGCTGTCGAATCAAGAAACCATGTCACCCTGCAATGGATTCCAACCCATGTTGGACTTTTAGGTAAGGAACATGCTGACCAACTAGGAAAAAAAGGTGCAATTCAAAATATAAAACCCGTAAGGCAAACTGAAATTAATAAACGTATGCAGCCCCTGTCTGGGGCTACGCAGCCCCCACATATATCACCCGACTCCAGCAACTGCAGAACAGAATTCTCCGCCACATTGCCAAAGTACCTCGCACAGCCCCTGAAACCACACTACACTCTGAGCTAAAATCGTCACTGTAGAGCAGTTCATAAAGAAATTAGCCGCCGACATGTATGACAAACTACCCCCCAACTCGAACCCACTCATCAGCAGCCTCGGCTCTTATGCTGACATTCCCGGAAAGTACAAACGTCCCCTAAACCTCTTCGAAAGAACACTCACAGAAAACACAAACGCCATTGACGAACGTGTACACCTAGCCAGGGTAACCCGAGCCATTCCTTAGTCCACAACCTCTGCAACTTCTGGTCTTTACAGGACCCGCCAGACACCAAGATGCCACCAGGACCAAAGAACGATAACTTCTGTCGACCTCTGCCCCCACCTTGTACATACGTTTAAGCTGTATAACAATACGCGGCAGAGAACTCCCTAACCAACATTAACCTAACCCACCTCCACATATATCACTCTATTAGCATTTACACTAACACACACTGCATGCACTGACACCCAGCGATTCATGCAGGGCCTCGGCAATGCATGAACCCCTGGACATACCCTTGACGCGCTCGCATCCTTTGGGTGCCAGCAATCGTACAACCGTTACTAACCGGGGTGCTTCTGCGGAACCCGAACACACCTAGCATGAAACTAACAAAATTTATCCCCTGCATACTGCACGTTTAGCTTCACTAACTGCATGTGCATGGGGAGACGATGTAGCCTCTTCAAGGCGGAGACGATCGTCACCGGTGGTGGCGGGTGTGGGGCCGCCCCTATAAAAAATAAAAAAAAAAATAAAAAAAATAAAGAATTAAACAACATTAAGATACATTTTAAAAGACAGCAGAGACTTGATGAATAAGGATTATAAGAACATTGGAGAAAAAACTGACATACAAAAACTGCAGTGGCCCTATTTAGAATGGAAACTGGCCATGATTGTCTTACAGAACACCTTTATAAAATACACTGCATACCTACACCCAAATGTGCTATCTGTAAAGAGGATGTCATCATGAACAAACACCATTTGGACAAATGTAATGGTCTCAAAAGTGGGAACCTACAGGCTTTATATTGGGAAGCTAGGGGGAAAATGATGCAAATCAACCAATCTCCAGTGCCATTAGTCAACAACAACAACTTTTGAGAGCCAAAAATGTCATATTTCTTTTTAGTTCTTAAAAAAGTACACATTATATAATTTTATGTGAAATTACATTTATTTTCTTACAAAAAGGAACCATGTAACTGTCGATTATCATTAATTTCAACAAAATAACACATCAAATGTTGATTTTCACTTTCAAAGCCTAGTATTCTGCTTTGTCCGATTATTTATGGGATTCTCTGTAGGTTGTTGCTATTCATTTGTTTGTCCTTTGTCCATACAAAGCGAAGTATAATTTCGAGGCCATGACATGTCAACCAGCTGTCACTTAATTTCTGTTGTATTCCCTTGTAACTACAATAGAATCATGTTGACGACTTTTTAAAGGATAATTTGTACATGAGGTAGTAGAGAAAGTCGTATGAGTGTAACTTATTATAATTTTAAGGTCAAGAAGCAAGGGTAGATAGGTGATTAACAAACTACCGGAACATTTACGTTCAATGGTTGTTATGAGTTAATTTGTATTTGCAGGGAAGTGCTGTTTTAGTTATTAATTTCGTCGACCAAATAGCATACATTAAGTGAAATGAATTAAGTATTTGTATGCAAGGTTGATTTTAAATGCAATCTTGTTTCCTATCTACCTTCTCATTCATTTCTCAGCTTTCTTCTTACTTTTTCTTGAACTTGGTCATTAGTAACGCAGAAAAGAAAGCTCAGCTAAAGAAATGAACTTTAACTTTGGCAGATGCTGGACCATATATTAAGAGTAAACGCCCAGTCTGTCGGAAGGAAAGTTGCTCAACAACAACAACAACAAGTTGGTGGTCTATTGAAATCATCTCTGTGGGTATAAAAATCTCATCTCTTGTTCATAACAAGGCGACGGTAGTTTCCAAGAGAAAGTTGCAAACTGCAGCATATCGAAACTGGTTTAGCTTTCAGGACAAATAGTTCACAGCATCGCCCTTAACGCTTTCTCATGGCAATGGTCATCCAACTCCTGCAGGTCACGCCTGTCTGTGACTGTTTCCTCAAATGGAACTTAACGACCAACCACGGTTAAAGGAATGTCATCATGCCCATCATTCTACCAGGCATAAACGATAATCTAAGTTCAAACACATGAAAATGATCTTCAGTCAAGCTGAACTTAGAATTTTGGATGCATAAACATTAATCTACGTTCATGGCCTCTTGATCTAAAATCAAACCTAACTGGTGAATTTTCTCCAGTTAACTTGATTGAACTTGGATCAGCAGAATTTACAAAACAGTTTCTGAGAAGAAATAAATAATGCAACTTTAAATAAATAGTAAATAAAGCATTTTTTTGTGCTTACTTGTATAAATAACACTAGGGAACACGTTTTTTGTACCCGAAACAAAATAGGCTAATTCTTGTGCAAAATGATTTGCTGGTTCCAAAAATGCCTCTGAAAATGCTGTATCGCGTAACGTTTTTGAGATATTCTTATTCCTTTATATAAAATTACAGAAATGAGGTATGATACCAACTCATATTGACTTAATTTAAAATAATAGCCATTGACTCTTCTAAATACAGCTTAAAGGGGGTGTTGCTTCATAATGGCAATTTACTACCTTCAGTACCTTTATTTCATGCCATAGGAATGAAGGAGACATACGATTCCATCTCCATCATTTTAGATGCTATTAGTTATCAAAACCATTACTGGGAAATTTGCAGTGACCTCAAGGTAATTGCATTGTTAACGGGACTGCAGGGAGGTTTTACAAAGTATTGCTGTTTTTTGTGCTTATGGGACAGTAGGGCAACTGACAAGCATTTTATAGTGAAAGAATGGGGGAAATGGGAAGACTGTACCCCTGGAGCAAGCAGTGTCAAGTATGTGCCTCCAGTAGACCCAAACAAAGTTCTTCTCCCCCCACTTCACATAAAGCTCGGGTTAATGAAGAATTTTGTTAAAGGTTTGGACAAAAGTGGAAGTGCATTTGAGTATTTAAGAAGTCTGTTTCCCAAAATAAGTGAATCTAAATTGAAGGAAGGTATATTTGTCGGTCCTCAAATAAGACTACTTCTTAATGACAGTGTTTTTAATCAAATCTTAAACGTGTTGAACTGGCAGCATGACAACCATTTAAATCAGTGGTGGAAGGCTTCCTGGGCAATAAAAAAGAAGAAAATTATGAAACTTTAGTCTCAGAACTATTAAGGAGCTACAAAGAAATGGGTTGCCGTGTGTCACTTAAAATCCACTTTTTGCACTCTCACCTTGATAGTTTCCCTACAAACCTAGAAGATGTAGTAAGTGATGAGCAAGGTGAGCGTTTTCACCAGGACATTTCTGAAATGTAAAGATGTTACCAGGGTCGCTGGGATTCAGCCATGTTGGGAGACTATTGTTGGTTCCTCAAACGGGAGAGTACATGTCAATATAAAAAATAAATCAACAGTGAAACATTTCTGAGATAATTCAGGTATTAGTTTTCATCATTATCTTGTGTTTATTTATTTTAATAATAATTAATAATAATTATTATTTTCAATTAATCAAATATGAGTTATCACATCACATTTCTGTAAGTTTTCATAAAAAATTATGAATACCTAAAAAACGTTACGTGATACAGCATTTTGAGGGGCGTTTTTGGAATTAGCAGATCAATTTACATAAGAATTTGTATATTTTGTTTCGGGTATATAAAAATAATTTTTTTTGTTCCCCAGTGTAATCAGCCTCTTTATTTCGCAAATGTATGTTAAATATTATCGCGAGCCATTATTTACGATCGTGCGGCTAGTGTACACAAAGGAACTGATAGGCAGCTAGCGTTCACAAGGAGCCGACAATTAACGATAGCGCCGACAAACCAGAGACGGATAGATAGAGTCAACATGAAAAATTCAATGTCATGGCCGGGATTTGAACCATGGCTCTACTGGTTTGCGTCCAGTCGCTCTTACCTGTGTGGTACATTGGCCAACGTGCCGTCCTGACATCAAATTCTCCATTTGACTCGTATATTTCCCTGGTAGACCACTAGGAGCTCTCGCATTCGAGATACACTGTTTGTGGCGACTTACTATCGTAAGTACTTGAGTCCCAGTCTTCATCATTTAACTCTTATTATTTTACTCTTATTATTACACTAGCCGTATATAACCTAAGGTTTTTGATGGATAGAGTCAACATGAAAAATTCAATGCCATGGCCGGCATTTGAACCACGGACCAACTGGTTTCCGTCCAGTTGCTCTAACCCATAGAGCTACCATGGTCAACGTGCCCTCCTGATGTTAAATTTTCCATGGCCGGGATTTGAACCACTGATCTCCTGGTTTCCGTCCAGTTCCTCTAACCCATTGAGCTACCATGGTCAACGTGCCGTCCTGACATTAAATTTTCTATGGCCGGGATTTGAACCACGGATCTTCTGGTTTCCGTCCAGTTGCTCTAACCCATTGAGCTACCATGGTCAACGTGCCGTCCTGACATTAAATTTTCTATGGCCGGCATTTGAACCACGGACCAACTGGTTTCCGTCCAGTTGCTCTAACCCATAGAGCTACCATGGTCAACGTACCCTCCTGATGTTAAATTTTCCATGGCCGGGATTTGAACCACTGATCTCCTGGTTTCCGTCCAGTTCCTCTAACCCATTGAGCTACCATGGTCAACGTGCCGTCCTGACATTAAATTTTCTATGGCCGGGATTTGAACCACGGATCTTCTGGTTTCCGTCCAGTTGCTCTAATCCATTGTGCTACCATGGTCAACATGCCGTCCAGACATTAAATTTTCCATTTGACTCATATATTTCCCCAGCATTGAATTTTTCATGTTGATTCTATCAAAAACCTTAGCCTATATACGGCTAGTGTGGAGAAATGATTAATGTCCATCAATTAACTAAAATAATAAGAGTTAAATGATGAAGCCTGGGACTCAAGTACTTACGCTAGTCAGTCGCCACAAACGGTGTATCCCGGATGCGAGAGCTCCTAGTGGTCTACCGGGGAAATATATGAGTCAAATGGAAAATTTAATGTCAGGACGTCACGTTGACCATGGTAGCTCAATGCCGGCCATGGCATTGAATTTTTCATGTTGAGTCTATCTATCAAAAACCTTAGCCTATGTACAGCTAATGTGGAGAAATGATTAATTTCTCCCCCCCCCCCCCCAGGGGTCTACTTCGGTAGGTACGGGTTTGGCGCACCTGGGGTCCCGAGCCAACAGTCTCCCTCGTGTGGGCTCCTCTTCGTGGTTGAGGGAGACGGTCAACAGGCCCACCCACGTGTAGGCCGTGCGTGGAGACCCGTAGAGAAGGTATTTAGATTGTTGTCTAGTTTAGAGTTTAGGATTTAGTGAACGAAAGTTTTAGTTGGTTTTGATTGATGTTTTTTATGTACGTGTATTTTTAATAGGTTTTGTTACACTTGTATAGTTTTTAGAAAGTTTTATATCTGGCTTTTGCCATGACTAGTTTTTTAAAGGGCGCTGATGACCGCCGTAGTTGAGCGCCCTTATATATATATATATATATATATATATATATATATATATATATATGATTAATTTCCATCAATTAACTAAAATAAGAGACGGATAGTTTATCACAGAGGTTGAAGACTTGCCGGCACAGATAGGATTACACGTTTGGAAGGTTGTAGAGATATCTCGATTAACAGAGAATAGTTGTTTTTCTTATTTGCTCCAGAAGTCTCTCGAATTATAAATGAGATATATAAGGGATTGTGACACGCCAGCGGACAGTACCGATTACAGACACTACAAAACCGAATAGTTCGTGTAATCGCAAAGGTCCCGCCGGTCGCTCCGGCATATTTAATACACGAGGAGCTAAAGCTACACTCAATTGAACAATACATAAAACTTTTAAGCTACAATTTGTAAGAAAGAAGGTCCAAAAATCCGAACAATCTTATTCGCGATCTAGGAACCTATAATACACAATATGACAAGCACAAACGGCCGTTGTCATTGTTCGACAGAAGACTCGCCCTGGGGGAACCAGAGCTCAATATTGAAGAATATCTAAACAATCTAATGCCACCCTAAATATAGCTCAGCCATGGCTTAGCTAACACAATTACACATACACTTCGACTGGCAGTGTCTCTTAAAGTTCCTGTTCCATATAGGACTGTTCCAGCGAAAATGTATATAAATGTATATAACTAATTAAATCATACACATAAGCATACTGACATGGCAGCTTCTGCCGAAATAGTTCTACATGAACTATGGACACGGAATTGAGTATTCCAACAAAAAACCAATAAATGACGAGGCTCTCGTGGAAGCCATATGACACATTTACAATACAATACAGCTGTATATCAAATAACTTGTATATCTAATATTGACACAGGGCTCAGTGACATTCTATCCTGAGACCAAATCATTAGAACACATAGTTACTCATGACACCGTCCTTTTCTTTCAGGCCCACACTAGCAGATGATTAGAACTTAAGACGTCGCCCAATTCGGAGGCACACCTTGCCCTATTCCCACAAAAAAGTAAAAAATAAATAAATAAATAAATAAATAAATAAATAAATAAATAAATAAATAAATAAATAAATAAATAAATAAACTCTGCTTTCTTATGTTCCGATGCCTAGATTCTATATCGGAACCCTTTTATTAATTATAAGAATTAATTGTTTGCAGAAACAATAACCTAAACGACTGCTAAAATTTGCAGTCAACTAACCTAACAAACTATCCTAATTATTTTTCCTCTTGTTTTCAAACTTATATATCTCTCTTCAAATATATATATCGCTGTCAAGTAGGTCCGATTTAAATCTATGTCACATTGCTGGTTTATTATCTCTTCTCCTCCTCCCAATTCAAAGATATTTTCAATTTCAAAATCTCCTTATTCCTCTTCTTCTACTGGTGTTGCTTCATCAATTGAATCCCTTCCTATGTTCAGATTTTCTTCCATCTCTCGTCTTTGGAGTCTAGTTGATCGTCTTATTTGTTGAGTTGTTGCAGGTGTGGCCAGTTCTATTGGTGTAGATTTCTTAGAAGTTATATATTGTTCCCAAGCTTTTGTTGAAATAATGTTTGATATCGTGTCTAACTTATTGAACTCCTCTGCATCTCTTATTATTTCCCATGTTGTCTTTCCTTGTAGCTCTTGTCTCAAATTATCCACTTCTCGATGCTCTTGACACTCGAGAATTTGATGTTCTGGTGTGTCCTCTATGCTGCATGCTGTACATAGACTTGACGCTCGTCTTCCTATCCTTTTAAAGTAGGTGGCATAAGGTCCATGTCCACTAATAAAATGGATTATTCCTTTAGTCGGTTTGAAGTGGCTCATTCTTAGTCTTTCCTCTATTGTTGGCAGTAATTCATAGACTCGACGTCCTTCCTGCATGCTGTCCCATTCGTTTTGTCATTCCTGTAATAGTGTCCTTTTAATTTGCATCCTTGTGTCACATCCTTCACCTACTATTTCATATACTTTTTGCCTGTTATTCTTTCTTCTCCAGTATTCTGCACCTCTATATCGTTTGATCAAGTCCATCGGCCATATCCCTAGGATTACGAATAGAGCCATCGTGGGTGTGGTCTTAGTTCCGCCTGCATACCGTAAAAGTATCTGTCTTTGTGTTCTTCTTATTCGTATTTTGTTCCTATTGTTGCTAAGCCTTTGCGCCCATGTACTTGGACCGTATCCCATAATCCCAGCTGCAATGCTTATATGATACAATTTGATGATATCAGTGGGTAATTTAAAATTCCTTTGAATCAGCGACGTTAACTTTCCCATCACTCTTGAAGTTTTATGTCTTATGTAATCAATATGCACACAATATCCCCACACCAGAATATCCAAGGTTGCAAGTAGGGCCCTGGTCATACTTGCGTCCTGGCGCCCACTTCTCGCCTGGCTAAGGCTCTAGTCAGGGCCTCATCTCCTCACCCTGAATCCGCAGGTGCAATAGCGGTACTGCTACGATTTACTCCATACTTCTCACCGGTAGAAGTTTTTTAGTGGGTAGGGCTGGCGGGTCGATCCCCCCAGTGGAGCCCCACACTCCAATCCCAGAGTTGGAGCGTAAAAGCATTTTTCCTCCACTCGAAAAGAAAAGGGCAGTGTTGTAACGAGAGCTGATTACAACGTTGTTTGTTATTGTCATCGACCTTGGTGGATTGTGGTGTGTATGTGACGTAATGCTGTTACGTCAGAATTGATCAGTGTATTTCTACGTAAATAAAGAATATTTAGAATTTCTGCAAATTGGATTTTTAATTCTACGAGCCACAAAGTCACAATATGGATTGCTTGTGTTCATTATCTATACATTTTTATTATTTTCAGAATTCAGATTACTCTAGTATCAGCCCGTCTCGGTAGCGTGGTGGTAGCGTGTATGCCTCACGTTCAAGAAGTCCCGAGTTCGAATCCCGGTCAGGGTGAGTTATCTGGATAAGGATTTTTCCGCGGTTTTCCCTTATCCTGAAAGACGAATGTCGGTTAACTCTAAGCTCCATGGACCCCGGACACATTTGAGCATCATTTCACCCATTTCATTCATGGTGCGCTATGACGTAACGTTGGAGGATGCAAATTATAAACAAATATAAAAACAATCTTCTACTAACTCTGCAGGCTAGTACCCGGGACTTACTAGGCAACCCTCCGGGCGGCCGTAGCCTGGCCGGAAGTACCCAATTCCCCGTGGGTGTCGGGAACACACTGCCCCCTGGAGTCCAACCCAATCCAAGCAACTCCCCGAAGGAAGGAGCTTGGCAGTTCGCTCCGAGGTTCCTCTAGTAACGCCAGAGGTACAGATGTATTATTTTACGTTGAAAGGAATCCTGCACGGTAGGGATGAGTAGTAACTGTGGTGGGGGTGGTGCAACTATCGCCACAATGCGTCACACGCCTAAGATTACGAGAGGGGATGGCGGTGCATAAGCTGTCTAAAAACAAATTTCATTCTCGGAGCCAGTTTTGCAGTTCCTATAAACTAAGTTGTAATGCTTACTATGGCAGTAATCTCCACGCTTTTGTTGGATTTTAATAGTACATAGGTATTTGTAACAAAACCCTGTTCTCCTCTAGCAGGCACGATAAACAACTGTCGGCCTTTCAATATCGCTGCAGAGTCCCTGTAACGTATTTCACTCCAGCATATGGTCCAGTATGTGCTGTATTTATATAAGTTTCATCCATATAAACTATATAAACTTCACTTCGATGTCTCCGAATATTTCGTACATACTTATGCCTTTTTGCACGTATGTTGCTATGTTCGATTAAAATTTGTCTGTCACGCTTAGTGTTTCTTTTTTCAAATAATCCTAGCTTCAAAATAACTCCTCTTAATGTTCAGACACTGCCTTGGAAGTCAGTAGAATTTTTAGCTTCATAAGCACTTCCTTTAAAGTTGGTGTTTGTTTTTCTGTGCTTTAAAAGTTATTCATAGTTCGCCTAACTACTTCTGAATTAAAACATCCAAATTAGATTTTGTGCATGTTCTTAATCTTTGTTTACTGGACATAGAGAAGGACGTTTTTGCACTAGCACCAATGGCTTTTCTTTCCTTAATAACTCTCCTAAACTGCTTTCAGACACAATTGTTGCCTCAGATACCCTTCCCCAGATTTTTATAGCTGACCCAGACCATTGTTCCCTTTTTATACATCTATGGATATTAGTTATTACTTCTCGTGTTTTTAAATGTAGCTCTTTATTTCCTAATGTGCTGCTAGGAGGCGTCATTAATAAATGCTCTCTTGGAACCAGGAGACAAGCACATTTTGAAATAAGCTGTAGTGTTACCGAGTAGCTCTGCACGTGTTTAGTCGCTCGCAACTGGCACGCAACTGACCTGCCCTCCCCTCCAGTTGCAACCGTTCTGAGGTGGACTCGTCCAGATACCACTGCGCATCGCTCTGCACTTTTCAAGATAATAAAGTGGCCACCCTGCTCACTCGGCCCGGACACCGACCGTCAGCGATTGACTTGACGCTCTGCTACCCTTCCCTATCTTCTGAACTCCAATGGAGGGTTCTACCCTTTACAATGGGCTCCGATCATTTCCCACTGGAGATTTCGACTATTCTTCCGCACGTTTCTGTGGCCCACCGGCCTTCGACCAGATGGAACTTACGGCATGCCAATTGGGTCAAGTACGAACGTATTCTCGAAGCCACTGTTTCTGAGATTCCCAATGACCGTCCTCCATTGGAACGTTACGACACCTTTCTACAGTGTATCAATAGTGCGGCTTTGCTTTCCATCCCAGAGAAACGACCAGTTCTTACGTCCCGTGGTGTACCCTCTCCTTGGTGGAATGCAGAATGCAGTCGTTATGTTGCGAAGAGGAAATTGGCGCTCAGTACCTACCGGTACAACTCTACGTGGGACAATTTTCTGGCCTATAAACGGGCCGCAGCGGAGGCCAAACGTTTTTTACGACAGTGCAAAAAGAAGTGCTGGAAGACCTTTTGTGCCAAACTCTCTAACACCACCCCACTTTCTCAGATTTGGGGGTTTATTAACAAATTGAGGAAGAAGCCAGTTCCTACCCGCCCTCTGAGGGATTGGATCGCTGAGTTTGCAGATCACATTGCTCCGCCATCCGTGACATCACCACCAGCACATACTAGTCTCTCTTCTTCAGGGCACTCGCACCACGATTTGATGTCAGCATTTTCCATGTCTGAACTCCAAAGTGTGCTGAAGTCGTCGTCGAATTCAACTCCGGGTTATGATCAGATATCCTATAGCATGCTCACCCACCTTCCTCCTCGTGCGAAGATGATCCTTTTGGAACTATTCAACGACCTTTGGGCCTCCGGCGTCTTCCCCGAGAGTTGGACTACACAGATCATTGTACCTATCTTGAAGCCGGGGAAGGACCCTAGCTTTGGCACCTCTTATCGCCCGATCGCTTTGTCTTCCTGTATCGCCAAGACATTTGAACGCTTGCTTAAACAACGACTTGAATGGTGGCTGGAATCCCGGAGATTATTACCCATGTCCCAATATGGTTTCCGCAAAACCCGGAGTACTTTGGATAGTCTCAGCATCCTGACTACTGACATCGAGCGTACCTATTTGGAACAAGGATATCCGACAGCCATCTTTTTGGACATTACCGGCGCCTACGACAGTGTTTATCTGCCAGTTTTGCTTGGGAAGCTGCAAGCACTGGGTCTTCCTCCTCGGTACTGCTCTGGCATTTACAATCTTCTCCGACATCGCCTCATCTATATCCGTTCTCCTGATAACTCCTTCTTCGGCCCTAGAATAGTAGTTCGAGGATTGCACCAGGGAGCGATTTTGAGTCCTCTTCTTTATGCACTTTATACGTCGGATTTAGACGCTCTATTTAGTCCTCACATTCGAGTTCTCCAGTACGCCGATGATATCTGTTTCTATGCTCGGTCCTCTAGTTTTTGGATTACTCGTCTGTGGCTTAGTGATGCAGCCACCGATTTATCAACCTGGGCCTCTGAACACGGATTACATCTTTCACCTTCCAAGTCTTCAGTCGTAGTGTTTACTAGGAAACGACGGACATTTCCTGATGGCGTTATCCACTTGGGACCTTTTACTTTTACCCTTGCATCTTCCGCAAAATTTTTGGGTATCTATTTGGATAGTCGCCTTTCATGGAGTCGTCACATCCAGCATCTCATCTCCAAAATTGGTGCAACTCTTAATGTTCTACGTAGTATCGCTCATTCATGGTGGGGCAGGGACGCTTCCATAATACTTCTGCTATATCGTTCCCTAATTCGGTCGGTGCTGGACTATGGCTGTATCTTCTTTGGCTCTGCTTCCACATCGGTCTTGCGCAAGTTGGATATTGCTCAGTACCGTGCTCTTAGATTTTGCCTGGGTGCTATGCTTTCTACACCGACGAATGCACTTTTGGTTGAGGCCTCAGAACCACCATTGGAGATCCGTCGACAACTCTTAACCCAGCGCTTTCTATTGCGAGTTTTCTCCGTCGACGCCCACCCAGTATTGCGGACGTTGCAGTATCTTCCTGCTAATTATCTCAACGTGGATTTTCCAGCTGTACGACGATTGCCCTTACTCTTACTGGGTTTTCGGTATCTATACCAGGCTTTTCCCTTAATTTTGAAAAGTCCCTCTCTTCCGGGGTTTCAATATCCATATGACTTACACTTCTTGAATGTTTCGGTGCATTATCTTCCTCATCACATCATTCGGAGCCCTGACGTGAACGTCGCCCTCTCTCATTTCTTGCAGGTTACACGGTCAGATTTCACCACGATTTACACCAACGGTTCTAAATCTGCTGATGGAGTAGGTTATGCATACGTCTGTCCTTCTACTAATGCCCTGGCTCGATACCGCCTACCTATGGAGGCTTCCAGCTACACTGCGGAGGTTCTGGCCATTCGTGACGCTTTGCAATATGGGATTTCTCAGGGCTTCCCCAAACTGCTGATCTTAACCGATGCGCAGAGGGTGCTGCAGAGACTCTCATCTCCCCGCTGGACGAGAGATATGCACTGTTATCTTTACGAGATACTGACGTTGGTGAACAACGCTACCATAGCTGGACATCAAATTCACTTCCTTTGGATCAAAGGGCATGTCGGAATTCGATACAATGAAGTCGCCGATCGCCTGGCAAAAGAGGGACTCACTCAAGGCACCTTCCAAGGCATCCAACTGCCCTACACGGATTTCTTCCCGGTCCTTCGTCGTGACGCCTATTGTCGCTGGAATGACGCCTGGATTCGTTCGCAGTCCATCAAAGGCAAACACCACGCCGCCGTGCAGACGCATCTATCCACGACCCCTTGGTTCTCCAGCTTCAGGATTGCACGTCGACATCTCACCTCCATCATTAGAATGCGACTTGGACATGGATGTTACCCTGCGCATCTACACCGACTACGTCTCATCGATTCCCCTGTATGTCCTGATGACCCAGGCGAAACCGCTACCTCAATCATCTCCTGTTCAGTTGCCCTCGCTACCGAGCCCACCGTTCTTCCTTTCTCCGCCGCCTACTTCAGCAGTCTGTTCCTTTTCCCGCTAGCGTCAACACCATATTACAGTTATGCCACAAACCTGTATACCAAGCTCTTCTACAATTTCTTAAAGAAAGTGATCTACAGATCTAATCTCCTCCCATCCTCTTAATTTTCCTTACATTATTTTTCTAATGTTTCCCCACGATGGCCATATGGGATTTTACCGAAGGCCAAAAAAAAGGATAAAAAAGTGCATCTGTACCATGAGTGCTAAGGGTCCGCAGCGCTCGCACTAAAGCAGCTGAAGCGGACAGATCCCCTCCTCTGCGGGAACATCAATTTGGGACACTCGCTATTGCTTTTTATCGGTTTAAACTTTTAAAAAATATTTATATATACTTTTCTCAAAACGAAGTCCTCCCTGTTATATATATATAAAGTCAGAATATCAAAGCCATCATATACCAACCGTTTTTAAAATAATTGATCCATTGCTACAGGCATTTAGCTAAATTAAGATGAAGCATATACTTTTCCAGAAAAGTTTGTTGTCGAATTAGTAAAGACAATCGTGTTAAGGTAACACAATCGGCATTTGGGTTACTGTACTTGGTGTCAACAAGACAACAGACGCAAGGAGACACTTACAGTAACCGGTTACGAAACCTAGTTCCATCGCGAAATAATGAACCATTCAGTGGAACTGAACCAACGGCAACCTTCTTTACAGACGTGCTGGGTTACATTTGCTGGATCAAAATACATCTGATGTATGAAGGTCACATTTAAGTCGAGTATGACTTTAAAAACTTAGAGAAAACCAAGCAAGGAATGATTTAAATAAGTTAAGACTATCTTATTATGTATAAAAAATACCTTATTTAATAACAGTACTCCTTTTGAAACCACTCCTTAAGGTTACCTATGATTAACATTTGAAATCCTGAACTAATTACGCTAGCTTTCTAAGATTTATACCACATATGTAACTTAGTGCAAGCATAATACAGCCCAATTTCACTTTGACTGTTTGGAACATATAGTTAAATTTATTTAATTTTGGTTACGTCCCCTGAAAGGTCACTACCGACAAAATAACTTAAATTTCATGAAAAGATAGAGTTATACTGAAAAATTCATTGACATAGCCGGGATTTGAAGCACGGATTTTCTGGTCTCCGTCCTGCCACTATAACCCTTGAGCTACTATTGCCAACGTGCCGATATGACAATAAATTCTCCAACTGACTCGTGTTCTTCCCAGTAAACCACTTAGGAGTTCTCATAAACACATGAGACAACTACCTTAATGACGACTTACTATGCTGTAAGTACTTTAAGTCCAGGGCTTTATAGTTAACCACTATTAGGTCAATTAATGGAAACTAATTGTTCATTCACACTATCCATGTGTACGCAAAGGTGTGGAACGATAGAGTCAGACTGAAAAATTCAATGCCATAGCCAGGATTGGAACTACGGATCTTCAGGTTGCCGTCCTGCCGCTCTAACCCTGGCCAACGTGTTGACATGACATTAAATTCTCCAACTGATTCGTGTTTTTCCCGATAAATCACTTAGGAGTTCTCATAAACACATGAGACAACTACCTTAATGGCGACTTACTACGCTGTAAGTACTTTAAGGCCCGGGCTTTATAGTTAACCACTATTAGGTCAATTAATGGAAATTAATTGTTCTTTCACACTGGCCGTGTGTTGGCTAAATTATGGAAAGATAGAGTCAGACTGAAAAATTCAATGCCATAGCCGGGATTTGAAGAACGGATCTTCTGGTTGCCGTCCAGCCGCTCTAACCCTTGAGCCACTATGGCCAACGTGTTGACATGACATTGAATTCTCCAAATGACTCGTGCTTTTCCCGGTAAACCACTGGGGGTTCTCATAAACACATGAGACAACTACCTTAATGGCGACTTACTATGCTGTAAGTACTTTAAGGCCCGGGCTTTATAGTTAACCACTAGGAGTTCTCATAAACACATGAGACAACTACCTTAATGGCGACTTACTATGCTGTAAGTACTTTAAGACCCGGGCTTTATAGTTAACCACTAGGAGTTCTCATAAACACATGAGACAACTACCTTAATGGCGACTTACTATGCTGTAAGTACTTTAAGACCCGGGCTTTATAGTTAACCACTAGGAGTTCTCATAAACACATGAGACAACTACCTTAATGGCGACTTACTATGCTGTAAGTACTTTAAGGCCCGGGCTTTATAGTTAACCACTAGGAGTTCTCATAAACACATGAGACAACTACCTTAATGGCGACTTACTATGCTGTAAGTACTTTAAGGCCCGGACTTTATAGTAAACCACTAGGAGTTCTCATAAACACATGAGACAACTACCTTAATGACGACTTACTATGCTGTAAGTACTTTAAGACCCGGGCTTTATAGTTAACCACTAGGAGTTCTCATAAACACATGAGACAACTACCTTAATGGCGACTTACTATGCTGTAAGTACTTTAAGGCCCGGGCTTTATAGTTAACCACTAGGAGTTCTCATAAACACATGAGACAACTACCTTAATGGCGACTTACTATGCTGTAAGTACTTTAAGGCCCGGACTTTATAGTAAACCACTAGGAGTTCTCATAAACACATGAGACAACTACCTTAATGGCGACTTACTATGCTGTAAGTACTTTAAGGCCCGGACTTTATAGTAAACCACTAGGAGTTCTCATAAACTCATGAGACAACTACCTTAATGGCGACTTACTATGCTGTAAGTACTTTAAGGCCCGGACTTTATAGTAAACCACTAGGAGTTCTCATAAACACATGAGACAACTACCTTAATGACGACTTACTATGCTGTAAGTACTTTAAGGCCCGGGCTTTATAGTAAACCATTAGGAGTTCTCATAAACACATGAGACAACTACCTTAATGACGACTTACTATGCTGTAAGTACTTTAAGGCCCGGGCTTTATAGTAAACCACTAGGAGTTCTCATAAACACATGAGACAACTACCTTAATGACGACTTACTATGCTGTAAGTACTTTAAGGCCCGGGCTTTATAGTAAACCACTAGGAGTTCTCATAAACACATGAGACAACTACCTTAATGACGACTTACTATGCTGTAAGTACTTTAAGGCCCGGACTTTATAGTAAACCACTAGGAGTTCTCATAAACACATGAGACAACTACCTTAATGACGACTTACTATGCTGTAAGTACTTTAAGGCCCGGACTTTATAGTAAACCACTAGGAGTTCTCATAAACACATGAGACAACTACCTTAATGGCGACTTACTATGCTGTAAGTACCTTAAGGCCCGGGCTTTATAGTAAACCACTAGGAGTTCTCATAAACACATGAGACAACTACCTTAATGACGACTTACTATGCTGTAAGTACTTTAAGGCCCGGGCTTTATAGTAAACCACTAGGAGTTCTGATAAACACATGAGACAACTACCTTAATGACCACTTACAATGCTGTAAGTACTTTAAGGCCCGGGCTTTATAGTTAACCACTAGGAGTTCTCATAAACACATGAGACAACTACCTTAATGACGACTTACTATGTTGTAAGTACTTTAAGGCTGGGCTTTATAGTAAACCACTAGGAGTTCTCATAAACACATGAGACAACTACCTTAATGACGACTTACAATGCTGTAAGTACTTTAAGGCCCGGGCTTTATAGTAAACCACTAGGAGTTCTCATAAACAAATGAGACAACTACCTTAATGGCGACTTACTATGCTGTAAGTACTTTAAGGCTGGGCTTTATAGTAAACCACTAGGAGTTCTCATAAACACATGAGACAACTACCTTAATGACGACTTACTATGCTGTAAGTACTTTAAGGCCCGGGCTTTATAGTAAACCACTAGGAGTTCTCATAAACACATGAGACAACTACCTTAATGACGACTTACTATGCTGTAAGTACTTTAAAGCCCGGGCTTTATAGTAAACCACTAGGAGTTCTCATAAACACACGAGACAACTACCTTAATGACGACTTACTATGCTGTAAGTACTTTAAGGCCCGGGTTTTATAGTAAACCACTAGGAGTTCTCATAAACACATGAGACAACTACCTTAATGACGACTTACTATGCTGTAAGTACTTTAAGGCCCGGGCTTTATAGTAAACCACTAGGAGTTCTCATAAACACATGAGACAACTACCTTAATGACGACTTACTATGCTGTAAGTACTTTAAGGCCCGGGCTTTATAGTAAACCACTAGGAGTTCTCATAAACACATGAGACAGCTACCTTAATGACGACTTACTATGCTGTAAGTACTTTAAGGCCCGGGCTTTATAGTAAACCACTAGGAGGTCTCATAAACACATGAGACAACTACCTTAATGGCGACTTACTATGCTGTAAGTACTTTAAGGCCGGGCTTTATAGTAAACCACTAGGAGTTCTCATAAACACATGAGACAACTACCTTAATGACGACTTACTATGCTGTAAGTACTTTAAGACCCGAGCTTTATAGTAAACCACTAGGAGTTCTGATAAACACATGAGACAACTACCTTAATGGCGACTTACTATGCTGTAAGTACTTTAAGGCCCGGGCTTTATAGTAAACCACTAGGAGTTCTCATAAACACACGAGACAACTACCTTAATGACGACTTACTATGCTGTAAGTACTTTAAGGCCCGGGCTTTATAGTAAACCACTAGGAGTTCTCATAAACACACGAGACAACTACCTTAATGACGACTTACAATGCTGTAAGTACTTTAAGGTCCGGGCTTTATAGTAAACCACTAGGAGGTCTCATAAACACATGAGACAACTACCTTAATGACGACTTACTATGCTGTAAGTACTTTAAGGCCCGGGCTTTATAGTAAACCACTAGGAGGTCTCATAAACACACGAGACAACTACCTTAATGACGACTTACTATGCTGTAAGTACTTTAAGGCCCGGGCTTTATAGTAAACCACTAGGAGTTCTCATAAACACATGAGACAACTATCTTAATGACGACTTACTATGCTGTAAGTACTTTAAGGCCCGGGCTTTATAGTAAACCACTAGGAGGTCTCATAAACACACGAACACGAGACAACTACCTTAATGACGACTTACTATGCTGTAAGTACTTTAAGGCCCGGGCTTTATAGTAAACCACTAGGAGTTCTCATAAACACATGAGACAACTACCTTAATGACGACTTACTATGCTGTAAGTACTTTAAGGCCCGGGTTTTATAGTAAACCACTAGGAGTTCTCATAAACACATGAGACAACTACCTTAATGACGACTTACTATGCTGTAAGTACTTTAAGGTCCGGGCTTTATAGTAAACCACTAGGAGTTCTCATAAACACATGAGACAACTACCTTAATGACGACTTACTATGCTGTAAGTACTTTACGGCCCGGGCTTTATAGTTAAACCACTAGGAGTTCTCATAAACACATGAGACAACTACCTTAATGACGTCTTACTATGCTGTAAGTACTTTAAGGCTGGGCTTTATAGTAAACCACTAGGAGTTCTCATAAACACATGAGACAACTACCTTAATGGCGACTTACTATGCTGTAAGTACTTTAAGGCTGGGCTTTATAGTAAACCACTAGGAGTTCTCATAAACACATGAGACAACTACCTTAATGACGACTTACTATGCTGTAAGTACTTTAAGGCCCGGGCTTTATAGTAAACCTCTCTTAGGTCAATAAATGGAAATTAATTGTTCTTTCCC
This sequence comes from Mantis religiosa, assembly GCA_030765055.1. Classification (NCBI taxonomy): domain Eukaryota; kingdom Metazoa; phylum Arthropoda; class Insecta; order Mantodea; family Mantidae; genus Mantis; species Mantis religiosa. The sequence goes on along the minus strand of JAUKNK010000031.1, from coordinate 6,741,262 downwards.
ACTGGCCGTGTGTAGGCTAAAGTATGGAAAGGTAGAGTCAGACTGAAAAATTTAGTCAGACTGGGGAATTTAATGTCATGTCGGCATGTGGCCATAGTAGCTCAAGGGTTAGAGCGGCTGGACGGCAACCAGAAGATCTGTGGTTCAAATTCCGGTTATGGCATTGGATTTTTCAGTCTGACTCTATCTCTCCATACTGTGACTTTGTGGGTTCGTAGAATTAAAAGGCCGAGTTGCCGAAATTCTATTTGATCTTTATTTACTTAGAGATACACTGTTCAATGCTCACGTAAACACATTGCTTCACCAATACAACACAATCTTCCAAGATAGATGACAAAAACAAACAGTGACAGCTGATTACATTAGCTCTCGTAACAGCAACACTCTTGTTACACAAGTACGAGGCATGTTTTTTAAGTCAGTGCCGTTTTGGAATTAAAAAAGACGTGCATAGTCTACTTTTCTACATAATTTCCGCGAATATTGAGGCACTTGTCATAACGTGGCACCAGTTTTTCAACACCCTCCTCATTAAATTCTGCCGCCTGACGTGTTAACCACTGTATCACAACTTATTTGACTTCGTTATCGTCTTGAAGACGCTGACCTCCCAGATGTTTCTTCAAGTGCAGGAACAAATGGTAGTATCTGGGCGCCAGATCAGGGCTGTATGGAGGTCATCTAGAGTTCCTCATTGAAAAGATTTGTTGAGATCTTTGGTCCAATTAGCCATATGTGGACGTGCATTGTCATGCAGCAAAACGACACCCTTACTCAATTAGCCACGTCGTTTGTTCTGGATTGCACGGCGCAGATTGATTAATGTCTCACAATAAGACGCTGCATTGATTGTCTCATTACGAGGCAGAAACTCCACTAGCTATACTCCTTTTCTGTCCCAAAAATCGGTGCACATGATTTTCCGGGCAGAAATTATTTGCTTAAGCTTCACTTTTGTGGGTAATGATGACTGTCGCCATTCTATGGATTGTTGTTTCGATTCTGGTGTGACGTAGGCCACCCATGTTTCGTCAGCAGTAACAATTTGGTCTAAAAGTCTTCATCTTCATTGTGGTACCGCTCAAGGCAAGTCAATGCACTGCCTAAACGTTGGGTCTTGTGCAAATCCGTCATCTTTTTCGGAACCCAACGTGAACACAATTTCCGGTACTTCAAGTTCTCGGTCACAATGCGATATAAAACACTACGAGAATATTGAGGAACATAGTCGCACAATGATGAAATTGTAAAGTGTCTGTTTTCTCTCACCTTTTCGTCCACTTTCTGCACCAAATCTTCAGTAACGACCGAAGGATGCCCACTCCGTTCTTCATCATGCACATTTGTGCGACCATCTTTAAATGCTCTCACGCATTTCCTTACCACCCCATCACTCTTAATGTTTTGTCCATAAACTTCACAGATCTCACGATGAATATCGAACGGTTTTACGCCTTTAGCACTAAGAATTCGTATAACAGCCCGTACTTCACAATCGGCGCGACTCACGATAGTCGGAGGCATCTTAAACACTCAGTAACCAACGTATACAATGAAGAATCAGATTGTAATAGCGTCAGTGCGTAGACAAGAGATGTAGGTAACCAGCGCGCATGCGCGGAACGCCGAACGTAGCGCTGCGGCGGCGGAATCGCAAAACTGTACTGGCTTAAAAATCAACATCTCGTACAAATCTGCTTACGCACTCTGTTTACAACTAACCCACTTTGTGAGCCGTCACGTACTTAAATACCTAATTCGTAATTCTAGATTGTTCTAAAATAAACCAGAACCCAAACAATCTAGAAATTTCCGGAAGAACAAAAAAACCAAATATTCTATCACATACCAGAAGTGTAACTTAATCTATGCCGGCAAGTCCTTTACCTCAGTTACCTTTTGCTTGCTGGCGCTTGTTTACAATAGCCGGGCTATCATCAACTTCTCAGCAAGGCTCGTTATTACCATGAAACTTTATCCGTCAACTGTTTTCTTATTTGTGCCGAAACTTTTATGCCTGTTGCCGTGACAATACTTTAGCCTACACACGACCAGTGTGAAAGAACAATTAATTTCCAACTTAAATTTTGATCTAATAGATTTTCAGTACATCAATTTTTTTTTGAATTTGCCCTAGGTTTCTCTGTGTCTCAATAAATTTAGGCTCAATAAATTTCCAGAGCTATAAATATGGCGTTTTTGCCCAAATTTGAAATTTTTGTGTTTTTAAGTACAGAAGTGTGCTTAAATGCATCTCACAATAAATCCCAGGGCAATGTCTGATTCACTGTGCTTCTTTGAATGCGTGTAACAAATGTTATTAGTCTATTACTAAAACTGCGACGCAATGAGCATTTTAAATGATGAAAAGTGATGAATTTTTCAATAGCGAGAAAACAAGGATAATGGATTAGAATTGATATCTAACACTAGCATTCACGTGACTTTAAAACTAGATAAGAGTACTTAAAAATGGCTTGCTGATGCTATGTAAGCATTCTTTGGATTCAGGAAGGCTTACAGTATATTATAGTCTAAAAACAAGAAACGATGATTTTTGGAAAAAGTAATATACGGACCTATTTATAGAATCCTTTCTTTAAAATTTATTTTGTTACTCTTTTGTGGAATCTTGCTGTGGAATTGTTGTGTAGAATGCACTACATTCTATACTCTGCGCACGTGGTTAGAAAGTAGAAAATGAAATAATGTTAATGTACAAAGGAAGTGGTGGGATTATTTCAGGATTTCTTTTCACAAGGCGAGTTTCAAAATGAAATTGAGACCTCTTACTATAGCATGTGCAAGTAACCATAATAAAGTAGTATGAATTACTAATTATTCATTTCTAATGGATTCTGTACAACGCTGGAAAATCCTTTTCCTTACGGGAATAAAAATCTGAGCGTAAAATTAAAAACTTCGTGCGATACGCTTGTCTAGTAATGAGCCATAACCTTCTCTAGATTTTACTGTTAGCTCTTTCCTGCATTTATTTCTTTGTTTTTATATCGTTTCCCTCAGCTCATGTCACATATAGGTGCGTACGCAGGCCTTAGTATTGCGACGAGCCAAAGGTCATCAGGCAGTCGTAACTATAAACAGATAAGCAGCGCGCTCAAGCAAAAAAAAGCGCTAACATTATACCTTCCGGATGTTTCTTCATCTCGAACTTTGTGGAATCCTGTGACAATATTAATGGCGACGTTGGAAAGTCAGAGAATTAGCAAGTGAGAATAAAAGTGAGTTTATGGTGAGGTGCAATAAACATTGCTACTCTAAGGGATTACAGAAATATTGTGCTCGTTATGAACCGATAGTAAAAAGAGGTTACGTCGCATGTTTCTAGAAATGTGAAATGCGTAGTGTTTAACGCCCGCTTTTACTACATACGGCACCGCAGGCGATGCCACTGATGATAAATGAGATGAAGATGGAGCACCGGTGGAATGAGATGGCGGGGGAAACCGGAGATCCCGGTGAAACCCCGCCCCAGCGCCGTGTTCTCCACCACAAATCTCACTTTGCGGTCGCCTGGGATCGAACTCGGGCCGCATTGGTGAGAGCCAAGCGGTCTAATCACTGAGCCACGGCGCAGCCACATGTTTCTAGAACACCTCAAATCTCGTTAGCGCAGTGCTAACGTAAAATCATACTCCTTTTTACACAAATACACAACTCTGACATGTCTTTTTAATGTTTATGTCTTTGTGACACATACCAACTTGTGCTGCTAGTAGCCTATCTAAGATACCACAAGTTTACCTCTTACACGGCGCTGCACATCGAGTCCGAATACAACTACGATATCACTGGGCGACAAAAATTAATTTTTGAATGTTTCTAGCATTTCATGACGCAATCCCTACTAATTTTAGGTTGAGGAAAACAAATATAACAATGAAAAGTTTTTATTAACTCTAGTTTCTATGATATACACAAGGTGGAAGTATTACATATTACGGATTGAGAGAAAAGGATACGTTTTAATTAAATACATGCTAACAACAATGAAAGTGCATTGGATTTTTTTTTAACTGGTAATTACATGCTAAGAGCTCTAAATTGCTGGAAAAATACCTCGCAGATAGTCGTGTCTGAAGAGAATCATGTGGTGGCCTATTGACTTCGTCGTCTTTTAGCTTGCCTCTTGTGATGGAGTTCCGCAGAATCCCTATACAGAGGCCAACAGTAATCCGCAAGCATTACTTCATTCCAACGGCCCTGATATCTTTGTTACATAACAGAAATGCCCTGATGGAATCTCTCCCCATGTTCATCACTAACAGCACCACAACTAGGAGGGGAAAAGTCTAGGTGGGAGTGGAGAAAATGGATCTTAAGGGACATGTTGCATCTAAGGCTACGGTATTTTTGCAGGAGCTCTGTCACCAAATGCTTGTAGTTGTCATCTCTTTTGTTGCCTAAAATTCCATGAACAACACCCTTGAAGGCTTCCCAAGCTTCCTTTTCTTTCCCCTCCAAAACTTGTTCAAGTTTGTATAAGTTTTCTTATTTGTGGTCCGATAAAAATGCCTTCCTTAACTTTTGGATCACCTAATTTCAAAAATGTATCTCTGATTGTGTTTTGTTATTTGACAGGTGTGCCAACTCTCAAAGAAATTACCCCAAATTTAAAATCTTCACTCTAAGAAATAAAATGACAAAAATTATTATTATTATTATTATTATTATTATTATTATTATTATTATTATTATTATTATTATTATTATTATTATTATTATTATTATTATTATTATTATTATTATTATTATTATTATTATTATTATTATTATTATTATTATTATTATTATTATTATTATTATTATTATTATTATTATTATTATTATTATTATTATTATTATTATTATTATTATTATTATTATTATTATTATTATTATTATTATTATTATTATTATTATTATTATTATTATTATTATTATTATTATTATTATTATTATTATTATTATTATTATTATTATTATTATTATTATTATTATTATTATTATTATTATTATTATTATTATTATTATTATTATTATTATTATTATTATTATTATTATTATTATTATTATTATTATTATTATTATTATTATTATTATTATTATTATTATTATTATTATTATTATTATTATTATTATTATTATTATTATTATTATTATTATTATTATTATTATTATTATTATTATTATTATTATTATTATTATTATTATTATTATTATTATTATTATTATTATTATTATTATTATTATTATTATTATTATTATTATTACTATTATTATTACTATTATTATTACTATTATTATTACTATTATTATTACTATTATTACTATTATTACTATTATTACTATTATTACTATTATTATTATTATTATTATTATTATTATTATTATTATTATTATTATTATTATTATTATTATTATTATTATTATTATTATTATTATTATTATTATTATTATTATTATCATCATCATCATCATCATCATCATCATCATCATCATCATCATCATCATCATCATCAGTATTGTTATTATTATCATCATTTTGGTTGGAGAAAAATCACCACCCCCAGCCGGGAATCAAACCCGAGACCACTTGCACAGCAGGCAGGTTCTGTATTGACTGAGCTACGGGGCCAGCTAATAAACTGTTGTTTTATTAAAATGAGGGCTGTTCAGTAAAGAATGATCATAATTTTTCGCACTAAAATTTAATCCATTATATTCTGTTAGCTTAATGTGAAACAAACACGCCGTAGTAGTTTCATTGTTGGTACTCCTGGTTCCCGCCTGTGAGAACCAGGCAAGTTCTCACATGTTCAGTATCGCCTACCGCTGTCATGGAGGTAACACGCAGTTAAAGTTGATGTTAGTGGAAGATCCGGAGTTTCTGTCAAACGTAATCACTGCTGATGAAACTTGGCTACATCATTTTGATCCTGAAAGCAAACAGCAAAGCTCAGTGTGGAAATCTCCTTCATCACCAACCCCCAAAAAAGCAAAAGTGTTTGCTTCTCCTGGGAAAGTTATGGTCATCTCATTCTTTGATATTCATGGAATGGTTTATCAGCTTGTTGTACCTGCACACACATCAGCAACTGAACAATACTACAGGGATGTCCTGAAAACATTGCAAGTCCATATCAGGCGCAAAAGACCACATTTCTATGAATTAGGCTGGATGCTGCACCATGATAATGCGCGGTCGCGTATTGCCAATGTTGTTGCTGAATATCTTGCAAAAATCAACGTGAAGTACATCCCTCACCCTCCCTATAGTCCGGATTTAGCTCCATGTGACCTTTTTCTATTCCCTAACTTGAAGAAACGCCTTCGTAAGAGGCATTATCCATCATCAGAAGTAGTGGTGAAGGCTGCTGAGGCGATTTCGAAGGATCTCTCTAAAATGGTTTCCAGCATATCTTTGAAGACTGGCAGAAATGCTGGGACAAGTGCATCGTATTCAGGGGAGACTATTTTGAGAAGGAGCATCAAAATTATGAGGATGAGTAAATTATGAGGATGCAATATGTCCCTTAAGATCCATTTTCTCCACTGCCACCTAGACTTTTTCCCTCCTAGTTGTAGAGCTGTTAGTGATGAACATGGGCAGAGATTTCATCAGGACGTTTCTGTTATGGAACAAAGATATCAGGGCCGTTGGAATGAAGTAATGCTTGGTCTTTGTATAGGGATTCTGCGGAACTCCATCACAAGAGGCAAGCTAACAGACGACGAAGTCAATGGCCCACCACATGATTCTCTTCAGACACGACTATCTGCGAAGTATTTTTCCAGCAATTGAGAACTTTTAGCATGTAATTACCAGTTAAAAAATCAAATGTACTTTCATTGTTGTTAGCATGTATGTAATTAAAATGTATATTTTTCTCTCAATCCGTTAATATGTAATACTTCCACCTTGTGTATATCATAGAAACTAGAATTAATAAAATATTTTTTCACTGTCATATTTGTTTTTCTCAACCCAAAATTAGTAGCAATTGCCTCATGCAGTGCTGGAAACATTCAAAAATTATTTTTGTTGCCCAGTGATATCGGAGTTGTATTCGAACTCTGTGTGCAGCCCCGTGTAAGAGGTAAACTTGTGGCATCTAAGATAGACTACTAGCAGCAAAAGTGGGTATGTGTAACAAAGACATAAACATTGTGTAGGAGTTGTGTACAGTACGCGCAAGATAAGAAGAGCGCTGGATTCCCGGTGTAGTGCGGGCAGAGGGAAAGTTGCGAGAGGTAACACTTTTGCTTCTGCAGTGTGGTCAACCTTGAAAAACACAGTTCAGCAAAATAGTGTGTAAGATAAGTGAAGATATCCGCCGCAAGTGTGAGATCTGTGGACAAACATTAATTGAACTCGATCCTATAAGCTGTATATTTATATGTTTACTATTTATGAAGCACATAAAAACAGTAAACATATATTGACAGCCATAAATACTCATTCGCTTTGTGATTCTTCGATTTCTGAGTCCACTGCATCAGTTTCATCGCTAGTATCCTCTGATCTTTTGATGATAATTTCATCAATCGCATTTGCTATTACACCATTATTTCTCCAATATTTCATTTCCAGTTCTTGTAGTATCCTTCCCAATCCGTCGCAGTTACAGAAGAGAATGTTTCTGCAGATTTGTGGCTGACATATCTCCAGTAACGTTGTGTCCTCTGAAAACGTTCCTTATTTTTGCCCACGCCAGCTCGATCGCATGCAGATCACAGTTATACGGAGGTAAACGAATAATAGTGTGTCCACTTTCGAGAACCAGAACATCCACAACATAGGTAAGTCTTGCTCCTAGGTTAGTTGGCGTCTGTTAAATACCGGTGTAGCTTTGGTAATGGAGGGAAATAGAAAGCTATGTAGAAATATACAAAGGGCTCAGAGCAAGAGAAAAAGAAAGATAAAAGACCAATATATAAGGAAAAGGAGGAAGCCAAAAAGGAAAGAATTGAAGGGAAAAGAAGAAAGAAGGAAAACATCACTATTAGTTATTACCTGCTTTTTCCTGGTGTTTTTGGAGATACATTAGGATGAGATGTACAAAATGATTTAATACACCTGACAGTGCTGACGCTTTTTCCTCGTTCTATTGATTTGCTGAGTGGGAACATTAACTGGTTGTTATCCTTTTCTATATCGCAACTTTCTGCAACTTTCGCTACTATTTTGCGGCCATCACTATGCACGACTGTACGTGCATGTTTCCGAGTCGGAGTTCGTTGCTCGGAAGGTACATATGATGATGAGTTTGGTGTGCCCTCAGCCATAATTACAAACTGGTTAAGCTGTAGTAATTAACCTCAAACTTGCACAAAACGAATGCACACAGAAAACAAAGAGAACGCGTAAAAGCTTAGCATATTAGTCACTAGATGTCAGAGTGTACTAGTATAGCGCATTTCATGTATCTAAGTTGTCATCTGTGTTTACGAAGTTAGCCGAAAACTACCGAGTGAGGACCTTGGAGACGAACGCTCAAGATAAATTGCGCATACTGTATTTGTGTAAAAGAGAGTATGATTGTACGTTAGCACTGTGCTAACGAGATTTCAGGGTTCTTATTTTTTTATTTTTGTGGCAATGTGAAGTATTGGTGAGAACACATGGAGATATCAAATGCATTAAACAATATGTCGCAACCTAATGGACTCAGGAAATAAGAGAGTTCCGATCTATTTCTCATACCAGATGTTGCGTTACTTATCCTTTCGTGGACATCAAAATGATTTTAACAACATTCCTGACTTAGCAGCTAAGAGCTTTAGAGAGAAGGTGCGTGACACAGCCAAGTATTGCGTATCCGAAACAATATGACGTGTTACATTTGGACGACTTTCCCCGACAACTACCGTACACATTTATATAACCTCTACAAACATAATCTTGTTTTGTAGCCATGTCGAGATAAACCCTTTCATTGGAGTTAAGGGAAGGTAGGGGTACTGCTACATGACATCGCGAAATACTCTCACTTACCTAAGTATTGAAGGGTTAAAACAAAACACAGAAGGTACGTCGGAACATTGAAATAAATGGTCTGCTGTAGACAAATCTGTATTTTTATTTTTTATACAACAAACATACAATAAGCAGATGAAGTTTATTTATTACCCAAATTTAATACGAGAAATGCGTATTTTCAGATTTATTGAACACCAGGTGCGTTCAATTTACAACAGTTCCTTTGTTTTTTCTGTTTTCAGGACTGGAACCAGATAGGAACTTCTGTTTTTTTATTATTATTAAATACACGTGGTCTCTTAGTGAATGCCTGACAGAGATGGCAGCACTGTACAGCGCATAGAACTCTAATCCTTGTTTCACATAAGCTTACCCAGTATCTCTAAACGGTCTCGTGACCTTATCACCTCTCGTTTGCCGCTGTTGTAGTATAGACTGTTGTGCAGTAAAAACTAGTTCGTTATTTAACATGGTGATATATCTTTATATGTTGGAAGAGAATTGTCAAATTTATATTTTCGTAACTGTTTGAATTAAATATATTACGCAACAGAGTTGATTTATCTGAAATACATGTTAATTCTTAAACGAAGTAAAGAGGAGGTTCCTTTGCTCTCAAGCACATGACACGATAGCACGTGATTTAGCGGTAGTGATGACATATTTGTTTATATGACTTTTATCACTGACCTTGTTTTGAACTGGATTAGTCATATATCGCCATTCGGAGGTGTGTTGTGCCGAGTGCGAGAGCTAAATTATTTTATTGATCATCTATTGCGCGTGTACTTATTATATGTATAATGGCAGAGTCTACCGCCAGTTTTTCGCTGAAGCATCGCAAGAGAAAACCTTTACAAGGCAGCCAAAAAAAGAATTGTGGTGCATGTGTTTAATGCACTCACAGAGAAAAATCCGTCTTTGTCAGTGAGAGAAGTCGAACAGCTGTGCTCTGAACTTACAGGTGTGAGTGTTAGATGTGTAGGAACATCGCGACATGAAATTCAGACAACAGGAAAACTTACCACTCCAGGGACGATATTGCTGTGTGGCGAAGAGGTTATTTAAGGACAATCAGACTGTACCGGGATACAAATCGCAAAATATACTACCTTGACGAGACTTGGGTGAATGAAGAACACACGACAAGTATGGCGTGACACGACTTTTAAGACTGAAAGACAAGTAGTTAGCAAAGTATGTGTGCTGGTTTTAAAAAATTCCAGTGGAAAAGGCCGAAGGCCTTTCATTATAAACTTGTTTCAGTTTCATTGCTCATTCATTCAGTTTCAACTTGCTCAGTTTCATTATAGACTTGTATTTTTGCATGCCTTCATATTCTTATTTGTATTATTTTATCTATCTTCCTGGCAATTATTATGACGTTTACCGCAGGTTTAAATGTGACGGGAAGGCACCGCCTATGGCCTATGTCGCGAAAGCATTAGCCAATTAGGGTGAGGGGAAAGGTAGTTGCACGCGGAGTGATACATGTCAGCAGGGCAAGGTTATATGAAACAGAGATTAGTGGCAACGACGAGAGTTAGGACTGTTTTTGATACTTAAAATGACGACGTTTTCATTGCAAGAACAGCGTGTAATCATTCGTTTTCTCCATTTTCGTGGTTTGACACCATTAACATCCATCGCCAGTTGAGTGAGGCATGTGGTGAGGGTACCATGGATGTGTCTAATGTGCGTTCCTGGGAGCGACAGTTCAATGCAGGCAGAACATCTTGTGACAACAAACCAAGACAGTTGCAGATATCGTCCCCAAAACTGGCATTTCCGTGGCACCTGCATACACAATCCTGCATGAACATTTGAAAATCCTCAACCGGCGATCCTCCAAAACAACGTTCTCCACTCGCTGAATCATGATGTCACACCGGCTGGTGTGAGGCGTTACTGTCTTTGTTACTCGGAATACAAACTTACGGAAACATACGAGTCAGTTGGAGAATTTAATGTCATGTCATCATGTTGGCCATAGTAGCTCATTGGTTTAGATCAACCGGACGGAGACCGGGAAATCCGTGGTTCAAATCCTAGGTATGGCATTGAATTTTTTCAGTATAGCTCTACTCATTCAAGCCTTAGCCTACACACGGCTAGTGTGAAAGAAATGATTGTTTCCATCAAAATACAAAAGTCGGTAAATACTGGGAAGTTAGATTCAAGATCTAGCAAGGTATAATACAATTTTTAAAAAATCCCCCACTCCAAACCATTTTCATTTTCTTAAAAATGATTCTTAACAATTTTAATTAAAGTACCATATGATTAAGATATTTTCACGACAAATCAAATGAATATCTTGAATTTTCTGAGGATATCCTAAGAAGCTCTCTTCATTCTGAATGACATTTTTATAACTAGTAAACCGTAAAAGATAAACAAAATAGTACTATACAAAAATGTAGATCTTGTTAAAACATAAAATTTATGTCAAACGCTGTTTTCCCTAAATGTCAGTTTCGAAAACATATGTTTTTCTCAAAGAGAAAGTGGTTATTTTTAATTATTTCCTTCTTTCCCACTTTCTTTCTTTCTTTCTTTCTTTCTTTCTTTCTTTCTTTCTTTCTTTCTTTATTTCTTTCTTTCTTTCTTTCTTTCTTTCTTTCTTTCTTTCTTTCTTTCTGTTTTTCTTTCTTTCCTTCTTTCCTTCTTTCCTACTTTCCGTCCTTCTTTCTTTATTTATTTATTTCTGTCTTTCTTTCTTTCTGTTTTTCTTTCTTTCCTTCTTTCCTACTTTCCTTCCTTCCTTCTTTCTTTCTGTCTGTCTTTCTTTCTGTTTTTCTTTCTTTCCTTCTTTCCTACTCTCCTTCCTTCTTGCTTTCTTCCTTTCTTTCTTTCATTCTTTCTTTCTTTCTGTCTGTCTGCCTGTCTTTCTTTCTTTCTGTATTTCTTTCTCTCTGTCTTTCTTTCCTTCTTTCCTACTTTCCTTCTTTCTTTCTTTCCTTCTTTCTGTATGTCTGTCTTTCTTTCTTTCCTTTCCTTCTTTCCCTCTTTCCTACTTTCCTTCTTTCTTTCTTTCTTTCTTTCTTTCTTTCCTTCTTTCTGTATGTCTGTCTTTCTTTCCTATTTCCTTCTTTCCTTCTTTCCTTCTTTCCTACTTTCCTTCTTTCTTTCTGTCTGTCTGTCTGGCTGTCTTTCTTTATTTATTGTTTGTTTGCTGTTTATTCATTCATTCACAGATTTATTTATTTATTTATTTATTTATTTATTTATTTATTTATTTATTTATTTATTTATTTATTTATTTATTTATTTATTTATTTATTTATTTATTTATTTATTTATTTATTTATTTATTTATTTATTTATTTATTTATTTATTTATTTATTTATTTATTTATTTATTTATTTATTTATTTATTTATTTATTTATTTATTTATTTATTTATTTATTTATTTATTTATTTATTTATTTATTTATTTATTTATTTATTTATTTATTTATTTATTTATTTATTTATTTATTTATTTATTTATTTATTTATTTATTTATTTATTTATTTATTTATTTATTTATTTATTTATTTATTTATTTATTTATTTATTTATTTATTTATTTATTTATTTATTTATTTATTTATTTATTTATTTATTTATTTATTTATTTATTTATTTATTTATTTATTTATTTATTTATTTATTTATTTATTTATTTATTTATTTATTTATTTATTTATTTATTTATTTATTTATTTATTTATTTATTTGTTTGTTTGTTTATTTATTTATTTATTTATTTATTTATTTATTCATTTATTCATTTATTCATTTATTCATTTATTCATTTATTCATTTATTCATTTATTCATTCATTTATTTATTTATTTATTTATTTATTTATTTATTTATTTATTTATTTATCTATTTATTTGTTTGTTTATTTATTTATTTATTTTTAACTGTTGGCTACGTAAAAAGAATGGAATATAAAGCCATCACAAAATGACTATCTGTTAAAAGTGGTGCCTGTCACTTAAACCTACTGTATTATCTTATTCCTACTCAAATACATAATTTTTGCTATTTATTCTGTTATCATGAAGTACATAGGTACAAGAATAAGACATTGGTTGAGTGTACAGCATCTGTACCGTTTACTTTATTACCGCATGCTCCACAGAATGTCACTGACTGCACTTTGCATCACATAATATTACTTCCTTAAGCAGAGAAAAATCAGGGCAAGCAAGCATGCAGTGCGCGTGCGCGAGAGATGGAGGTTCGCACGCCGCTAAAGGTAGCATCTTCGCCATCAGTTAGGTGTAGTGGAGTGTTGATGCGGTCAGGCCTTGTGGTGCCGAGCCAAGAGCAAGGTTGAGGTCGTATATCTACCATGATACGAAGTGTGGACAGCATGTTCCGTCAACGCAGACTCACGGTTCCTAAAAGGTAGGTCCACCACTATGTTCTGTATTATGTGTACTTCACCCAAAAATTATGTATATGTTTGGAAGCTGAAAAGACTTGTGCGTGTGAACAGTATAACCTAAAGAATGACCAAATTCGGCATTTAAGTTCTGATTTATCAAGGATGCAACAAAATATTTTCTTTACGCGCAACATTTTTCAAAAAGTTTGATTTTCTTTAAAATTCTCTGATGACTTTGACCGCGTGTTTTAGTTTCATAACAAATGAAACGCACATCTTCAATTTTCTTATGATAGATCTAAGTGGTCTTCATTCAGAAGCAATTTTGTATAATGATAAATGTTAGGCGATTGCCAAAGGACATAGAGCTCCCAAAAACACAAATTACTTCCAATAACTTTGTGGTATCAGCCATAACCTTATTAATGGTCGGAACTGTTCATTTCTTGTTTTTGTCTTGATATTCAGCTGTTTCTCGCAATTGAATGTAGGACAGCGCATAGCGCTCACACGTTGACAGTTGACTATCGTTATTCCGTTTGTATTTACAATGAAATGTGTAGCAGATAAGAAAAGTAAAGTTTCGTTGGAATAATTGATCCATCCATAAATACACCATAGGCAGAGAAAACTAAATATGTAAATATTATACACAAATATAATAATTTGTCACTTAAAACTACACTTATCTTTAAGAAATTGTGACACTTTTCTTATAAATTTTTGGGGATCGCGATTTCATGCAAATTTTTCCACATCGTCAGCCGGAACCAACAAAACTGTTGTTATCGTTACAAACGCTACAGCTAATATGTTCTTGTATTACCAAAATATGAAAATGAAACAAATTTAAAAACAGAATCGACTGCCGGTATTTCAAAATTCATTACGCAATGTTTGTTTTTAAAATAAATATCTTTTCCCAAACCATTGAATCTATCGAACCATTAAATTGTTTTAATAATTCAACTTCTGGATTTATTTCATGGTTAAATTACGAAAAATGATCTGCTATGGCCGATTTATCAATTTGTTTATACTTAATGTTACGAAAATGTTCTTTCGTTCTGGTTTCTAAATTACGTCTTGTCTTTCCAATATAAACTTTATCACAGTTGAAACAATTAAATTCATAAATACCAGATTTTTTATTATTAGGAGTTTTGTATTTTTTATTTATTCTGAGGAACTAAAGTTATACCAAACTCTTTAAAAAAATTTGAAAATGTTTAACCCAAGGATTCTAATTAAATTTTTTTTAAATTATAACCGTCTTTTATTTTTTAAGGGTACAAATATAAATAAAATATAATTTATAAAAATTTATAAGAAAAGTGTCATCATTTCTTATAAGATAAGTGAAATTTTAAGTTACAAATTATTATGTTTGTATATATTTGTTTGCTTCACTGTTAATAACTTCATATTTTAAGTATGTAAATATTTGTTTATTTTTGTTTTAAGAGTAACAATTGTTCAGATTTACAAGTAAAAGCGAAACACGTCATTATACCAGTGCAAATTTCTCTCTTGAATACAAATTCTCTTTCTGAATAGGTATATGTAAACATATGTTGCAGAACATATAAAAAATGATATCAATAACTACATACCGATCACTCTAACCTCCGACATCGCAAAAAAAATTAAAGAGTCATATTTTCGAGACTAATAGCCTATCTTGAAAAATGCAATACACTGGAAAACTTTCAGCATGGCTTTCGTGAAAACAGATCCACCATTACTGCTATCGGTCACTTCATTCAAAATAACAAGAAGGTTAGTACACCATTTTTTGATTTATCCAAAGCCTTCGATTGTGTGGATCACAATATTCCTTTAAATAAGTTAGATCTGGAGTTAAGAGGCCTCCCCAAAGAGTTAATTAGAAGTTACTTAATTGGCGGAAAACAAAAGACTAAAATTGCCCATAAGAATGGCAAGTTTGTTCAAAATATAGAATCCAATATAGAAACAGTTAAATATGGGGTACCCCAAGGCACAGTGCTAGGTCCATTATTGTTTATACTTTATGTCAATGACATAATGCCTCCTAAAAGTAGTGTCATTGTTACTTATGCTAATGATACTACAGCAATTTGCTGGGAAAAAGCAGACGAAGAATTACTTAGAAATATGAAGGAATTTACCTCCATACTTCTTAATTATTTTGAATCTTTAAATTTGAAATGTAATGCCCAAAAGACAATAATGGGATTCAATAGGTCAGTTAAAAATTTAAACAATCTTAGTATACAAGTTGGGAATACACTAGTTCAAAATGTTAACACACACAAATTTCTAGGTTTTCAGGTAGACAACTGTTTAAAATGGATAGAACACATAGATTGTGTATGTAAGTAATGTTATCAGTAGATCAATATATTTACTGAGATATTTCCAAAATTATGGTGATGTTCAAATGCTGAAATTGATATACTTTGGGTGTATATATCCCCATCCAACATAGGGTATAGAAATATAGGGAGGGGGTGTTTGCTGCTAAAACCAAGATGAATAAACTTTTTATTTTGCAAAAGAAAAGCATCAGATTTATATATAAGATGACAATGCGGGGATCATGCAGAACTGCTTTTATCAATAATAAGCTTTTAACCATTTATTCTCTGTATGTTATAGAACCATACTGTATATAACAAAACAACCATTAATAAGAAACAGTCAAGTACACAACCATAACACAAGAAATAACTTTAACTTCTCTTGCATCCGAGATACACCGTTTGTGGTGACTTACTACCGTGGTTCAAATCCCGGCCATGGCATTGAATTTTTCATGTTGACTCTATATATCAAAACTCTATTTTATTTTAACATCAATCCATTTTTGACACTCCACTTTCGTAATACACTCTATTAAGCATGATCTACTGCTACATTTGATAGTCAACAAATATTTCCTCACAATTTATTTTTAATGCTGAATAAAAAAAAATCACAAGGTGCTAGGTCAGGACTAAATTCAGATATTCAGTTGTTAGTTTCGTTAGGTAAAGCTATTTTTACTTTTGGACGTTTTATCACCAGATTTTTCAAAACTCTGCAGTAACCAGACATTTGTGTACCAATCGACAATAACAGTACTTCTATCTCGTAATGCTGTAGCAACAACATAGCATCTTTCAGAACAATCATCTTCTTACCAGCAGTGCGAATTACAAGGTTTTCTCATCAATCACTGTGTTGTTTTTGATCGGGAGTCAGTGTATGGTAAAGATTGTTCAGGTCAGTATGTAAAATGTTTTCAGTTTAACTTATGCCAGTTCTTACGATTTTCGTCGATCACTGCTGGAACACCGATAATATTTTCATCAGTAACATCTTTATTTTATGATATATTAAAAATTGATAGATGGGGCTTATTTGTCAAATGTATTTCCAACCTTATTTGTAGGTTGCACAGGCTAAAATAACAATTAAAATTGTTGTCCTACACACGGCTAGTGTTAAAGAACAACTAATTTCCATTAATTGTACCTAATAGTGGTCCGAACTGTAAAGCCCGGGTCTTAAAGTACTTACAGCATAGTAAGTCGCCATTAAGGTAGTTGTCTCATGTGTTTATGAGAACTCCTAGTGGTTTACTATAAAGTCCGGGCCTTAAAGTACTTACAGCATAGTAAGTCGCCATTAAGGTAGTTGTCTCATGTGTTTATGAGAACTCCTAGTGGTTTACTATAAAGTCCGGGCCTTAAAGTACTTACAGCATAGTAAGTCGTCATTAAGGTAGTTGTCTCATGTGTTTATGAGAACTCCTAGTGGTTTACTATAAAGTCCGGGTCTTAAAGTACTTACAGCATAGTAAGTCGCCATTAAGGTAGTTGTCTCATGTGTTTATGAGAACTCCTAGTGGTTTACTATAAAGTCCGGGCCTTAAAGTACTTACAGCATAGTAAGTCGCCATTAAGGTAGTTGTCTCATGTGTTTATGAGAACTACTAATGGTTTACTATAAAGCCCGGGTCTTAAAGTACTTACAGCATAGTAAGTCGTCATTAAGGTAGTTGTCTCATGTGTTTATGAGAACTCCTAGTGGTTTACTATAAAGTCCGGGCCTTAAAGTACTTAGAGCATAGTAAGTCGTCATTAAGGTAGTTGTCTCATGTGTTTATGAGAACTCCTAGTGGTTTACTATAAAGCCCGGGTCTTAAAGTACTTACAGCATAGTAAGTCGTCATTAAGGTAGTTGTCTCATGTGTTTATGAGAACTCCTAGTGGTTTACTATAAAGCCCGGGTCTTAAAGTACTTACAGCATAGTAAGTCGCCATTAAGGTAGTTGTCTCATGTGTCTATGAGAACTCGTAGTGGTTTACTATAAAGCCCGGGTCTTAAAGTACTTACAGCATAGTAAGTCGTCATTAAGGTAGTTGTCCATGTGTTTATGAGAACTCCTAGTGGTTTACTATAAAGCCCGGGTCTTAAAGTACTTACAGCATAGTAAGTCGCCATTAAGGTAGTTGTCTCATGTGTCTATGAGAACTCGTAGTGGTTTACTATAAAGCCCGGGTCTTAAAGTACTTACAGCATAGTAAGTCGTCATTAAGGTAGTTGTCCATGTGTTTATGAGAACTCCTAGTGGTTTACTATAAAGCCCGGGTCTTAAAGTACTTACAGCATAGTAAGTCGTCATTAAGGTAGTTGTCTCATGTGTTTATGAGAACTCGTAGTGGTTTACTATAAATCCCGGGCCTTAAAGTACTTACAGCATAGTAAGTCATCATTAAGGTAGTTGTCTCATGTGTTTATGAGAACTCCTAGTGGTTTACTATAAAGCCCAGACCTTAAAGTACTAACAGCATAGTAAGTCGTCATTAAGGTAGTTGTCTCATGTGTTTATGAGAACTCCTAGTGGTTAACTATAAAGCCCGGGCCTTAAAGTACTTACAGCATAGTAAGTCGTCATTAAGGTAGTTGTCTCATGTGTTTATGAGAACTCCTAGTGGTTTACTATAAAGCCCGGGCCTTAAAGTACTTACAGCATAGTAAGTCGTCATTAAGGTAGTTGTCTCATGTGTTTATGAGAACTCCTAGTGGTTTACTATAAAGCCCGGGCCTTAAAGTACTTACAGCATAGTAAGTCGCCATTAAGGTAGTTGTCTCATGTGTTTATCAGAACTCCTAGTGGTTTACTATAAAGCCCGGACCTTAAAGTACTTACAGCATAGTAAGTCGCCATTAAGGTAGTTGTCTCATGTGTTTATGAGAACTCCTAATGGTTTACTATAAAGCCCGCGCCTTAAAGTACTTACAGCATAGTAAGTCGCCATTAAGGTAGTTGTCTCATGTGTTTATGAGAACTCCTAGTGGTTTACTATAAAGCCCGCGCCTTAAAGTACTTACAGTATAGTAAGTCGTCATTAAGGTAGTTGTCTCATGTGTTTATGAGAACTCCTAGTGGTTTACTATAAAGCCCGGGCCTTAAAGTACTTACAGCATAGTAAGTCGCCATTAAGGTAGTTGTCTCATGTGTTTATGAGAACTCCTAGTGGTTAACTATAAAGCCCGGGCCTTAAAGTACTTACAGCATAGTAAGTCGTCATTAAGGTAGTTGTCTCATGTGTTTATGAGAACTCCTAGTGGTTAACTATAAAGCCCGGGCCTTAAAGTACTTACAGCATAGTAAGTCGTCATTAAGGTAGTTGTCTCATGTGTTTATGAGAACTCCTAGTGGTTAACTATAAAGCCCGGGCCTTAAAGTACTTACAGCATAGTAAGTCGTCATTAAGGTAGTTGTCTCATGTGTTTATGAGAACTCCTAGTGGTTTACTATAAAGCCCGGCCCTTAAAGTACTTACAGCATAGTAAGTCGCCATTAAGGTAGTTGTCTCATGTGTTTATGAGAACTCCTAGTGGTTTACTATAAAGCCCGGGCCTTAAAGTACTTACAGCATAGTAAGTCACCATTAAGATAGTTGTCTCATGTGTTTATGAGAACTCTTAGTGGTTTACCGGGAGAAACACGAGTCAGTTGGAGAACTTAATGCCATGCTGGCACGTTGGCCATAGTAGCTCAAGGGTTAGAGCGGCTGGACGGAAACCAGAAGATCCGTGGTTCAAAACCCGGCTATGTAATTGAATTTTTCATTCTGGCTCTACCCTTTCATAATGCGTCCTACACACGGCTAGTTTGAAAAAAATAATTAATTTAAATTTAAAATGTTTAAAGATGAAAACAATAAGTTCGCAAAACATTAGAAAGCCGACATTTAAAATGTGTCCAGTGTTTACGTCGTATTAATTGTGGGTAAAGTATCTATACTGGATTAGGTTACGCTATGTCCTAAGTGGGCAAGCATGCCCTGTGAGGGAGGATGGGACCAGAGGAGACAGAGGGAAGCCCTTCCAAGGAGCCACAACAATGCAGAGAGCAGGTTTCCTACCGTTTAACAGTTAGAAACTCCCCGGCAGGCCAGCACAACCGGCTTCACACTCAACTGCGGTCTTAAACACCATAACAGACCGTTACGTTAATGCCAGAGGTTCTACTCAATTAGTCCTGGACCCGTAGGACCAAGGATCCGGGCCTCCTTCGACCAAAGAGTTACGGAGCTGTCCCAAAAGGGCGCCAGGCGCATCCGTGGGGCTTTCCATAGGGCAAGACCTAGAGACTAACAAACCCCTCCATCTGGTCCTATGGACTCAAGACGGGATGGAAGTGGATACGCTACTTACGCGTGCCAACTCCAAAATGGGAAGGCTACCGATAAGACCTCGGTGGGACCGCCTGGTGATCTATCACACCTTCTACTAGCTATGCTGGCTAGGACGCGGGAATATTAATGGCTTCCCTCAACCCCGTCCGAAGACGTACCCGATCCCCCACGGGTATCATGAACCACTGCCCCCTCGAGTCCAGCCCAATCCGAACAACTCCCAATCAGGGAGGGGCTCGAATGTTCGGCCCAAGGTTCCTCTAGTAACGTCAGAGGTACCACGAGTGCTAAGGGTGCAGCGTGCAGCGCCCGCATTACGGCACCCCCTAACATACCGGGCTCAGAGACCGGATACCGTCCTATCGGAGGAGGAAGTTTTACCAAGAACATATCATCCTGCCATACAACGCCGAGACTCCCGCCGACACTTGTACCCTGGAAGAGACCACCAGATGAGCGACGATGTGAAATAATAATGGAGATGAAATGGAGGGACAGGAAATTTGGGGTATGTAATTAACCTACCCAGCATTCGCCTTTTCCAACCCGGAAAATCCCCGAAAAAAGCCTATGGGCAGGTAGGTCGGCCACGGGAATCAAACTCGGGCCCTCCGAATGCTAGCCATAGGCGAAAATGCCTGTCATCCTGCTCATTCAAGTATTTCAACTGGGAGTTCCCCCCCCCCCCCCCCCATTTGTTCCATTTGACTGCAAATCCTTTAACTCCAATGGCAGCGGTTTTCCTTTGGAATATATCGAAGGTGTTAACTCCTGTACGTTGGGTTTTAATCATTATATCACGTACACATGTATACTCATATCGGCGGAAGTTCCGGCGGAAGTTCTTCTTTGGAACATATCGAAGGTGTTAACTCGTATTCGTTGGGTTTTGATCATTAGATCACGTACACATTTATACCTCGCCTTTAACTGCAATGGTCATATCGGCGGCCGTTCTTTAGAACATATCGCAGGTGTTAACTCGTATTCGTTGGGTTTTAATCATTAGATACGTACACATTTATACCCCGCCTTTAACTACAATGGTTATATCGGCGGCCGTTCTCCTTTGGAACATATCGAAGGTGTTAACTCGTTTTCGTTGGGTTTTAATCATTAGATCACGTACACATTTATACCCCGCCTTTAACTACAATGGTCATATCGGTGTCCGTTCTCCTTTGGAACATATCGAAGGTGTTAACTCGTTTTCGTTGGGTTTTAATCATTAGATCACGTACACATTTATACCCCACCTTTAACTACAATGGTCATATCGGTGGCCGTTCTCCTTTGGAACATATCGAAGGTGTTAACTCGTTTTCGTTGGGTTTTAATCATTAGATCACGTACACATTTATTCCCCGCCTTTAACTGCAATGGTCATATCGGCGACCGTTCTCCTTTGGAACATATCGAAGGTGTTTACTCGTTTTCGTTGGGTTTTAATCATTAGATCACGTACACATTTATTCCCCGCCTTTAACTGCAATGGTCATATCGGTGGCCGTTCTCCTTTGGAACATATCGAAGGTGTTAACTCGTTTTCGTTGGGTTTTAATCATTAGATCACGTACACATTTATTCCCCGCCTTTAACTGCAATGGTCATATCGGCGACCGTTCTCCTTTGGAACATATCGAAGGTATTAGCTCGTATTCGTTGGGGTTTAATCATTAGATCACGTACACATTTATACCTCGCCTTTAACTGCAATGGTCATATCGGCGGCCGTTCTCCTTTGGAACATATCGAAGGTATTAACTCGTATTCGTTAGGTTTTAATCATTAGATCACGTACACATTTATACCCCGCCTTTAACTACAATGGTCATATCGGCGGCCGTTCTCCTTTGGAACATATCGAAGGTGTTAACTCGTATTCGTTAGGTTTTAATCATTAGATCACGTACACATTTATACCCCGCCTTTAACTACAATGGTCATATCGGTGGCCGTTCTCCTTTGGAACATATCGAAGGTATTAGCTCGTATTCGTTGGGGTTTAATCATTAGATCACGTACACATTTATACCCCGCCTTTAACTGCAATGGTCATATCGGCGGCCGTTCTCCTTTGGAACATATCGAAGGTGTTAACTCGTATTCGTTGGGTTTTAACCATTAGATCACGTACACATTTATACCTCGCCTTTAACTGCAAAGGTCATATCGGCGGCCGTTATCCTTTGGAACATATCGAAGGTGTTAACTCGTATTCGTTGGGTTTTAATCATTAGATCACGTACACATTTATACCTCGCCTTTAACTACAATGGTCATATCGGCGGCCGTTCTCCTTTGGAACATATCGAAGGTGTTAACTCGTATTCGTTGGGTTTTAATCATTAGATCACGTACACATTTATACCTCGCCTTTAACTGCAATGGTCATATCGGCGGCCGTTATCCTTTGGAACATATCGAAGGTGTTAACTCGTATTCGTTGGGTTTTAATCATTAGATCACGTACACATTTATACCCCACCTTTAACTGCAAAGGTCATATCGGTGGCCGTTCTCCTATGGAACATCTCGAAGGTATTAACTCGTATTCGTTGGGTTTTAATCATTAGATCACGTACACATTTATACCCCGCCTTTAACTGCAAAGGTCATATCGGCGGCCGTTCTCCTTTGGAACATATCGAAGGTGTTAACTCGTATTCGTTGGGTTTTAACCATTAGATCACGTACACATTTATACCTCGCCTTTAACTACAATGGTCATATCGGCGGCCGTTCTCCTTTGGAACATATCGAAGGTGTTAACTCGTATTCGTTGGGTTTTAATCATTAGATCACGTACACATTTATTCCCCGCCTTTAACTGCAAAGGTCATATCGGCGGCCGTTCTCCTTTGGAACATATCGAAGGTGTTAACTCGTATTCGTTGGGTTTTAATCATTAGATCACGTACACATTTATACCTCGCCTTTAACTACAATGGTCATATCGGCGGCCGTTCTCCTTTGGAACATATCGAAGGTGTTAACTCGTATTCGTTGGGTTTTAACCATTAGATCACGTACACATTTATTCCCCGCCTTTAACTGCAAAGGTCATATCGGCGGCCCTTCTCCTTTGGAACATATCGAAGGTGTTAACTCGTATTCGTTGGGTTCTAATCATTTGATCACGTACACATTTGTACCCTCGTTCATACTTGCCGACTCTGGGGAAGATCTTGGTCGGAGAACAATCCCCACACCTAGCCGGGAATCGAACCCGTGGCCCCTCGCACGGCAGGCAGGTGCTCTACCGACTGAGCAACGGAGCCAGCCCAGAATTATTGTCCGTAAATATGTTTGTTACTGGCAGATGGGACCAGCTGATAACAGCGATAAAGAGCTGGAACAGAAGCTGATCTTGACAACAATCACAGATGGGTGTTAATCTCTGTGTCAGCTGTTACAATGTGTAAATTAATCATACTGTTGTCATTGTTATGTTGGATGTAATTATTGCTACAGCTCAATAGGCGTTATCAGTTATGATGTAGCTATGCATATTTTGGTATGGCGGGAATAAAGAATGATCAAGAATAAAGAATAAAGAATAAAGAATAAAGAATGATGTACTTCACGTTGACTTTTGCAAGATATTCAGCAACAACATTAGCAATATGCCACCGCGCATTATCGTGGTGCAGCATCCAGCCTACTTCATGGAAATGTGGCCTTTTATGCCTGATTTGGACTTGCAATGTTTTCAGGACATCCCTGTAGTATTGTCCAGTTACTGATGTGTGTGCAGGTACAACATGCTGATAAAGCATTCCATGAATATCAAAGAATGAGATGACCATAACTTTCCCAGCAGAAGCAACCACTTTTGCTTTTTTGGGGGTTGCTGATGGAGATTTCCACACTGAGCTTTACTGTTTGCTCTGAGGATCAAAATGATGTAGCCAAGTTTCATCAGCAGTGATTACGTTTGAAAGAAACTCTATATCTTCCTCTAACATCAACTTTAACTACATGTTACCTCCATTACAGCAGTAGGCGATACTGAACATGTCTGAACTTACCTGGTTCTCACAGGTGGGATCCAGGAGTACCAACAATGAAACTACTACGGCGTGTTTGTTTCACATTAAGCTAACAGAATTTTAGTACGGGAAATTATGACCGTAAAAAAGTTATGATCATTCTTTATTGAACAGCCCTCTTAGAAATATTAAGTTTAATAAATTGGGCTGTTACCTTAATGACGTGTAAACTCAAATGATCTCTTTAAAGTTCTTCTCCTCAATTGCAATATAAACAAACGAAGCAGCCCTAGCGCTATTCGGGAGCCCGTGACTTCAATTCCCCGCGACTGGACTTAACAGCCAATGTTTTCTTTTTCGGGGTTTTCTCGCCCAGCTATACAAATAATGTAAATTTTACTTTTATCCTTCAAATATCTATTCCCTCCATTTCACGTCACTTCGCCATTCATCCACGTGGTTTAGTTACTGTTGTAAAGTGTCGACAGAAGTTCCGGTGTTGCACGGCAAGTAAAAAGGATACCTTTAGTGACAGGTAGTATCTAGACGGACATATCTGCGTCTGGGAGTTTAGCGAACCTGCCCTCTACTCTACCGTGACTCCTGTATCAAACATTCACCTCACACTTCTCTGCTAAATCACTGGTTAATATTTCAGGTACAGAGATAAAACATGGTGGACCTAACTAACTTGGAATTGCTGATTCTGAAAAGGCGGTTAGATTTTCGCCATCACCCTCCAATTTTTTTGTTATGGAGGTTTTTAAATTCCTTTATCTACGAGGTTGGGTCAAAAATTAATGCCTCCTATTTTTTCCTTAAATAAGTAAGTAATGTGAAAACTTTGAATTTGTCGCAATTCCTGAAACCTTCTTCTCCAATCCCCTGCAATAGTAACTTCCTAAGTCAACAGGTGGCAGCACTGACTCCCCTTGCAAAATGACTTACATCGACATTTGTATTAGACAGCGTTCTGTGATTGAATTTTTGACTGTGGAAGGTGAAACGCCAATTCGCATTCACGAAAGGCTAAAAACTGTGTATGGTAATGCAACGCTGGATGTCAGCACTGTTAGACGATGGGCTCGTCGCTGTAACGAAGCTCAGGGGCAAACACCATTGGCAGATGAAAAGCGAAGCGGCAGTGACTCCATGCAACATTCAGCGAGTCGATGACATCGCCGGGTAATGACAGTTGAATTGTGTCGCATTACCTCCCTCAGTAAAGGCAGTGTGATGACGATTATTCAACAACTGGGTTACTCAAAAGTTTGTTCACGTTGGGTACCAAGAATGTTAACCGCCCAAAACAAAGAAACAAGGACAACAATAGCCTCCGGACACTTGCAGCGCTTCAATTTGGAGGGAGAGGAATTTCTGGGAAAAATTGTTACTGGAGACGAAACGTGGGTTCATTCTTTTTAACCTGAATCAAAGAGGCAGTCAATGGAATGGCATCACACAACGTCACCGAAGAAAAAAAAAAATTCAAAACTCAGCAATCGGCAGGGAAAGTTATGGTGACAGGAACATTAGCAAATAAGCACTAAAATTTTGTATCAATATCTTATATTGTTTTTGAGAAATTGGATCTAAAGTATGAAAAATGAAGGTTTTGTAAAATCACGATCAAAGATTAAGCATCATTCCTTTTAAATTATACATGCCTGCTCCATATTCCTGCTCAGTTAGGTTTTCCTCATCTTTTCTTACTTCTAACTCTACTCTCAAACAACTCAGCTATTTTTTTGCCTCTGAGAGTCGACGCACGTTTTTTTTAGACATTCTGCCCTCATATTTTCAGCAACCTTTATACCCATTTTTGTCATTACTTTATGCCTACCACTTTAGCCATCATTATAACAAATAACAATATCATATACATCAATTTTTAATGTTTTTGGCCTAACACGCACAGTTTTTGGAATTCTTTCCCATATTATATGATGAAAACTTTTATTTGGGTTTTGGGTGCAAAAAACGCGGCTAAAGACGCCGGAAGATGACCATAAAGAAATAAGCGAGTGAAGCAGCAGGAAGCAGAATGACTAACACGTAAATCAAAATTTACCACATGTTCCTAAGTGGGTTAGTTCAGAAATTTTAGGCTTTGGAAGTATGCTGAGTGAAATGTGTATGCAGAAGATCAGAAAGTGGGCGTGTCATTGCGCCGCCATCTTTAAATTGATGGATTAAAGGGCTTTAATACCAGCTGACATCATTTGAAAGCTGAAGAATTATACAATTTTTAACACTAGAAACAAAACATCGATTGTTTTAAGCCCATCGACCTCCCCAGTGCCCTTAAGTGCAGACCTTACAGTTACCTAGCATTCATCTTTCAGAATAAGTAAAAACCCCGGAAGAAACCTTATCACTCCCACTAAGATTCGAACTCGGATCTATTAAACGTGAGTCAGACATGCTGTCATCTACGCTCGGGCCCCTCTGCACTTGGTCTTATGTACCATCAGAAAGGTATGGATTGTGATGACATAAAGAGGTCATGACCCTAAACTGATCACTTGAAAGTACGTAAAAGAACGACTTGAAGATTACCTTCACTTTTTTATTTCCTTGTACATCTCACTTACACATTATCACTAGTTACAAACAGTTTTTGACAGCCTATTGTTAACTTTTACGGACTTACAGATTGAGAACCTTATTTCAAAATCAACTTCATGCTTAAGGCAACAAATATTGCACGTTCTTCACTGAGGAACTTGTTTTTATCTGACATTACACCCCCAGTCTTGCACTGTTCATGTTAACACATTTTCCAAAACTTGTCCTCCACACGACTTATATTGCTTGCAATTCTGTATAAATATTTGCTTTTACTTTAGAGATGATGAAATACCTCAAGCACTAGCTTCTACCCTGTGCGACCCTCAAGGGTAGCAGGTAGATTCATCCTACATTCCTTTAGGGGATAAGTGATGTTGGACGAGTGATATCAACAGTTCCATGGGTGTAACTTGCAGCTACGCCAGAGAGATAAATTATGGGAGAAATTGCGTTCACTCGATATACCTGCCTACCTTCTGTGGTCAGAACTAGGTCAGCAAGCCTGGAGCAATAAAATTCTCTTCAGACACTCTTTCATTTGTTAGCTCTATAAAGTGCTCTTGGTTTATCGTTATTATTAACACTTCTTATAACTAATTTAGCATTAAATTGAAATTAGAATCACTTGAAGGAAAGAGGACCAAATAGTTTCAGTATATACAGCGAGGTGGCGTCCTGTGCTAAACATGTAGTCGATCAATATTGTGACTTTGTGGGTTCGTGAAATGAAAAGTCCAATTACACAAACTCAACAATGTTCTTTATTTCCACCGACTTACAGTTTAACACTTGCCAATTACACAGAATTACGTACTGCACACAATTACAATTCACCAGTTCGTCCGTTAAAGTTACACTTGCACTCGCGATTACGTAAACTCCGAAGCACATACACAGTCTTCTCGTCCTTACACTAGCACTGAACTCTTACGCTGATTGCCAAGAACTCTGACTCACTCACTCCTCTTGCACGACGTGTTGCTTATATAGGATCCGCTTGCCGATCTGGAAGGTTCTCAATTAGGGGAAATATCCCGTAAGTTCGAGAACACAGGTGGAACAGAAAGAGACGGCGCAGTGATGTTTTTTTTTGTCCCAGCCATCCCTTCTTAACGCTATAAGACAAACGAGGGGGCGGGGCGTACGTCGACCCTTCTCCTGCTTGCCAACTCTATAGGGTGTTCCGACGCTCGGGTGACAATATGGTTATTTTTCAGGGGTTTCCCGGGTCGCTGGAAGCAGTAATTACATCGCCGGAATTTCCTGATCCTCATTTCACTAAATAATTATCTACTTGGGTGTTACAAGATTGTAAATGTCGACGTTGCATGCTGTCCGTAGCAGCTTCGTCATTTGTCCACGTAGACCTTAGTACGAGATCCCAGTTTCTGTATGTGTCTGGCAGATGTCAGTTTCATCATGTGTCCACACATCCACCATAGTG
Organism: Mantis religiosa; assembly: GCA_030765055.1. Classification (NCBI taxonomy): domain Eukaryota; kingdom Metazoa; phylum Arthropoda; class Insecta; order Mantodea; family Mantidae; genus Mantis; species Mantis religiosa. The sequence continues at coordinate 6,713,208 of JAUKNK010000031.1, read as the reverse complement.
CCTTGGCCACTGCACCACTATTAGGTAGATAGGATTATGGTGGATAGATAGAGATCTATCTTTAGATAGATGTCAGAGCATTCGTATTATCTTTATATTTCAGGTTATGTGGGCTCTACAATACAGGCATCACGAAAATGATATATTGGCTATTGCTGTTTAAATACAAATTTGACTCAGCTTAATATCAGCTTTGATTAAAATACGTACCACCATTGTAAAGCAGAGAAGATAATGGTATTATGGAAAATTCGGGAAATATGGAATACCAAGATTTCAGCTCTGTTTGCTGCTGCTATCATATCGGAGTATCATGAAGTAGTTGGCCCGCCTCCGTAGCGTAGATGGTAGCGTGTCTGTTTTTTATGTAAACCAAGTAAACACGTACAAAAGCAGTAGAAATATTTAGGTAGGCCCTCTGTTAACATTGTAAATTAACAGTGTTATACATTACTAAACATTTAACAAATTTTCCAGTTGAGGGAACTAATGACCAACAACACCATCAAGAACACGGAACTATCTTAGGAAGAAATAATGTTTAATTATTCTGGTCTCAGTGCTTATGGACATGGCTGACCGAGATTGTTAAATTACGTTAATTTCATGCATCTACCATCCGTATCCATGTCGTAAGGAAATTATTATAATAAAACTTTTGTTCTAAATAAACTTTTATTACATCTTCTCCGTGTTCCCACAAAAATAAGCCATAATCAGATCTGGGAGAACTATTCCCTATTTTTTTTTATTTATCCAGATTTATGAACCCTATTTTACACAGTGGTATATTAGGGTTATAGTTGATACATAAAAATACACAATTTTAACAAAAATATTTTCAATACTAGAAGGAAGAAAATATGTTATAATCTGATGCATATTAATTTAAACTATTTCAGACGTTTAAACACTGAGTTTATAAACCACATGAAGTACTTATACTGTTGTGGCTTCATTAGCAAAGATGTGAGCGGAGCAGAAAATTCAGTTCCTAGAGAGTCTAGCTTCAATATTAATTCTTGTCTTTCTCTCCAGAAAATGGGACAACAGAAAAGGAGATGAACCACAGTTTGAAATTCTTCACCACACATGCACTTGGGGTTAGATGTTAAGTGAAAACGTGATAAGTATTCACCAAATTTACCATGTCCACTTAAAAATTGTGTCAAAACAAAATTTGGTACAAGAGTTTCACATTTTCCTCTGTCATATACACTAGGGAAAAATAATGTTTTTGTTAAACTTCCATTTGGAGTTGTTAGCCATTGTTGGTTCCATTCTTCAAGAATATGTTGATGTATTATTCTCCTTACAGTAGAAATAGGACATAAAGAGTATGTCACAGGAAGATTGGATTCTGCAGCAATCAGCTCTCTCGTTACCTAAAATTCCACTATGTCCTTTAACCCATCCCATGCAAATATGTCCTGGATGGTTTTGAAGCAAGGTTCTGATTTCATGTGCTAATGAATTTAAGTTGTATTTATTATTAATAGCGAGTAGAGCTGATTGTGAATCACTAAGAATACGGGCACTGTTCCCATTAACAGTACACCATTTTATAGCTTCTTTAATTGCTAAGAGCTCCGACTGGAATACAGAAATTATTCCCTATTCCCTATTGACCTTCCATTCTCTTCGTGTGGACAAGACACAAAACAGCTGGCCCCGTAGTTCAGTCGGTACATCCGACCCCACGATGTTTGCTCTAATCTTCAAGTCGTTCTTTTACGTACTTTCAAGTGATCAGTTTAGGGTCATGACCTCTTTATGTCATCACAATCCATACCTTTCTGATGGTACATAAGACCAAGTGCAAAGGTGCCCGCCTCTATATAGCGTAGATGGCAGCGTGTCTACCTCTCGCTCAAGAGGTCCGAGTTCGAATCTTGGTGGGAGTGATAAGGTTTCTTCCGGGGCTTTTACTTATTCTGAAAGATGAATGCTAGGTAACTCTAAGCTCTGCACTTAAGAGCACTGAGAGGTCGATGGGCTTAAAAAAATCGATATTTTATTTTTAGTGTTAAAAATTATATAATTCTTCAGCTTTTAAATTATGTCAGCTGGTATTAAAGCGCTTTAATCCATCACTTTAAAGATGTCGGCACAATGGCACGCCCACTTTCTGATCTTCTGCATACATATTTCACTCAGCATACTTCCAAAACTTGACATTTCTGAACTAACCCACTTAGAAACATTTGGTAAATTCTGATTTACGTGTTGGTCATTCTGCTTCCTGCTGCTTCACTCGTTTATTTCTTTATGGTCAACTTCCGGCTTCTTTAGCCGTGTTTTCGCACCCAAAACCCAAATGAAAGTTTCCTTCATATAATATGGGAAAGAATTCCAAAAACTGTGCGTGTTGGGCCAAAAATTTTAAAAATTGGTGTATATGATAGTGTTATTTGTTATAATGATGGCTGCAGTGGTAGGCATAAAGTAATGACAAGAATGTGTATAAAGGTTGCTGAAAATATGAAGGCAGCATGTCTAAAACAAGTGCGTCGACTCTCAGAGGCAAAAAGAATAGTTCAGTTGCTTGAAAGTAGAGTTAGAAGTAATAGTAATAGTAATTTATTTCCTTTTACATCAACAAATGGAAACACAAAATCAAGATTACAATTATAAAATCCATACTGAAAAATGCCATATATTCTTAAATCCTGGAAATCCTATCATGTTGCCCACCATTGACTAATAATTCGGTCCCCATACACCTAACCCTAGGTTTTTGTGTAATGGAGGCCCTCTGCTCCTTTTTACACTTCTTGTCATTTCACCTATCCCACTCTACGTTTTTCTCTTAATTGTTCTTAGCCATCTCTCTTTAACTTTCCCTAAATAATTCCCTATATTTCTCCTGTTCTTTTCTCCTTTTACTGACAACATTTTTCTAATTACTACTTCACCCCCCAAATTATCCCATTTACGTAGCCAAGCCTGCTCTCTCCATATCTTTGTTTGACTACAATTTAATATACAATGGAAATCTGCATTCTCTTCTCCACACAATGGACATTTATCTAGCTCCCTCTCTTGACCTATACCTTTCAAGTTTCTCACTCCTGTTCTCGCCCAAGCAAAACCTTCTCGCCCTAACTTACTACATGTATCTCTCCCCCAGGTTGTTTTTATTTCTCTATATAATCTCAGTGAGCTTTCGTCACTTGTATTGGCAAAAATGTCTTGTCTGTCAATATCTTCTAATCTTAGCTTAACTTCTTTCCAGAAGCCTCTATACCCATACTCTGTATTTATCCAAGAATGACCCATACCTAAGTTAGAAGTAAGAAAAGATGAGGAAAATATGGAACAGGCATGTTCTAAGAGTATGTATAATTTAAAAAGAATGATGCTTAATTTTTGATCGTGATTTCCCAAAACCTTCATTTTTCATACTTTAGGTGCATGCTTCCCAAAAACCATAAAATATATTAATACAAAACTTTTAGTGCGTATTTGCTAATGTGCCTTGAACACAATAATCTAACTTTTATATTCATGTGATTTATAAAATGGAGGGAAAATAAAATTCAGTCCTTAAAAATATTATCCTACTTTTTTAACACAACTTAATAATTGTTCATGTGCATAGTATAAACTACGTATGCTTTTTATTTAGTTTAGATTATAAAACTGTGTCTTATGTTATTTAGGAAGAAGATTGGTGCCTATAGCTTTAAATTCCTACAAGGAACCTAGACCTGAAATATAGGATGTAATACTTTTTCAGGATGCACAGAGTGCCTTATGCCCCTTTAGCAAGGAACCGTATGAACTTAATGTAAATATTATACAGTCGTTAAATGCACACATCCTTATACTATAATTCTACGAAACTTCAACTTGTTGCAATGTTTAGTTTTCTGTATATTTATATTTCAGTATTGATAAAAGTTAGCCCTGTCTGGGTAAGCATTACCTCCTAGTGCCCTTAAACAAGACATATTTAAATGAAAGTTTTGGTGCGAGTCTCTTATTATCGTGCTGCTCGAAAGGTTACCCTGGCTTCATCTCTGTTAACAGAAAACTGTGTCTTATGTTATTTAGGAAGAAGATTGGTGCCTATAGCTTTAAATTCCTACAAGGAACCTAGACCTGAAGTATAGGATGTAATACTTTTTCAGGATACATAGAGTGACTGCCCGCCTCGGTAGCCTGGTGATAGAGTGTCTACCTCACGTTCAAGAGGTCTCGAGTTCGAATATCGGTCAGGGTGAGTTACCTGGATAAGGTTTTTCCGGGGTTTTCCCTTATCCTTAAAGACGAATGTCGGGTAACTCTAAGCTCTATGGACCCTGGGCTCATTTGAGCATCATTTCGCCCATTCGTCCGATATGACTTAACGTTGGAGGACGTAAAATTACCAACAACAAAACAGAGTGGCTTATGTCCCTTTTGCAAGGAACTGTATGAACTTAATATAAATATTATACAGTAGTTAAATCCACACATCCTTATACTATAATCATACCAAATTTCAATTTCTTGCAATGTTTAGTTTTTTATATATTTATATTTCAATATTGTTAAATACTAGACCTATCTGGGTAAAACTAACCTCCCAGTGCCCTTAACTCTTTGAGCATCATTTCACTTAAAGTCCGATATATCTTTACGTTGGAGGAGTAACTTTAAAAAAGTGCAAAGCTTGGCACCGTGAGCTTCAGAAAATCTTTTGTGGTCGTGCCCCTCGCATATCAGAAGTCAGCCCCCCAGGGGCCTACTTCGGTAGGTACGGGTTTGGCGCACCTGGGGTCCCGAGCCAACAGACTCCCTCGTGTGGGCTCCTCTTCGTGGTTGAGGGAGACGGTCAGCAGGCCCACCCACGTGTAGGCCGTGCGTGGAGACCCGTGGAGAAGGATTTTAGATTCTTTTCTGGTTTGGGGTTTGGGATTTGGTGAACGAGGTTTTTGGTAGGTTTTGATTGATGTTTTTTATGTACGTGTATTTTTAATAGGTTTTGTTACACTTGTATAGTTTATGGAAAGTTTTATATCTGGCTTTTGCCATGACTAGTTTTTTAAAGGGCGCTGATGACCGCCGTAGTTGAGCACCCTTATATATATCATCATCATCATCATCATCATCATCATCATCAGAAGTCAGGATAAAGTATAGAACAGGATATTGCTTCTGAAAGAAGCATCTTGTACAACCGGCTGGACTTTGGGACTAAGGATACCGCCCCCGTTCTGGAGGATGGAGTTTACAGATCATCCTTTTTACGTGTTATGCAACGCCGATCCTAAAACAGGTGCAGAAGTACCTATAGTTCTCAAGCTGTAACTTGGCACTTTTTCCAGTGTCTTGGGTTCATTTCATTTAAATAGTCACTGTCTTTTGAAGCACTATTGTGTTCCCTTATTTCTTGCTATGGTATGAGGAAAGTGAAACGTGCGAAGTGCTTGCAGAATTTAAGAATTTCGTGATTATTGTGACTTTGTGGGTTCGTTGAATTAAAAGGCCGTGTTGCAGAAATTAAAAATCTCCTTTATACAGAGTGATTATTGATGAAAACCTAACATTCAGACACCATATCGACTACATATGTAAAAAGATAAGTACAAATCTTTATTTATTAAGGAACCTAGCAAAATACCTAATTTCTGAATATCTGAAACTAACTTATTATGGAATAATACATTCACATCTACAATATGCAGTTGAGATATGGGGCAGCACTTGTATGACTAACATGAACAGATTGCTAGTTTTGCAGAAAAAATGTGTAAGATGTATATATAAGGTAAATAGAAGAGACTCATGTAAAAATGTTTTTGTAGAAAACAAAATCCTAACAGTAGTATCTCTATATGTTTTTAAAGTAATAATGTTTGTAATTAGCAAGATGAAATGGGTAACTTAAATAAACATTGTCACAAACACGAAACAAGGACACAAAATAATTACCACAGAATAACTTTAAATAAGAAGTCAACAGATAAAGATCCCTTAATAATGGAAAAATAATTATTTAATAAATTACCAAATTCACTAAAAACAAAAGAAGGTAAATTATTTAAAAATGAACTAAACAAGTTTCTAATACAAAAATGCTTGTATAGACTGAACGAATTTTAATTAAATGTATATAACTTTATTTTGACGTATCCGACAACATGTAAGTGTTATTATGGATGAAAATAAATTATTATTATTATTATTATTATTATTATTATTATTATTATTATTATTATTATTATTATTATTATTATTATTATTATTATTATTATTATTATTATTATTATTATTATTATTATTATTATTATTATTATTATTATTATTATTATTATTATTATTATTATTATTATTATTATTATTATTATTATTATTATTATTATTATTATTATTATTATTATTATTATTATTATTATTATTATTATTATTATTATTATTATTATTATTATTATTATTATTATTATTATTATTATTATTATTATTATTATTATTATTATTATTATTATTATTATTATTATTATTATTATTATTATTATTATTATTATTATTATTATTATTATTATTATTATTATTATTATTATTATTATTATTATTATTATTATTATTATTATTATTATTATTATTATTATTATTATTATTATTATTATTATTATTATTATTATTATTATTATTATTATTATTATTATTATTATTATTATTATTATTATTATTATTATTATTATTATTATTATTATTATTATTATTATTATTATTATTATTATTATTATTATTATTATTATTATTATTATTATTATTATTATTATTATTATTATTATTATTATTATTATTATTATTATTATTATTATTATTATTATTATTATTATTATTATTATTATTATTATTATTATTATTATTATTATTATTATTATTATTATTATTAATTATTATTATTATTATTATTATTATTATTATTATTATTATTATTATTATTATTATTATTATTATTATTATTATTATTATTATTATTATTATTATTATTATTATTATTATTATTATTATTATTATTATTATTATTATTATTATTATTATTATTATTATTATTATTATTATTATTATTATTATTATTATTATTATTATTATTATTATTATTATTATTATTATTATTATTATTATTATTATTATTATTATTATTATTTCCGTAGAGATACACTGTTCAATTCTCTCGTAACAACATTACATCACATATAACACAATCTTCCAAGGTCGATGACAATAACAAACCGTGACAGCTGATTACATTAGCTCTCGTTACAACAACACTCTTGTTACACAACTTGCAGCTTACTCTGTTTACAACTGTCCTGCTGGCGTGTCACAAACCCTTATATATCACATTCATGATTACCAGACTGTTCTGTCAATCACTAGATGTTTCTGGAAAACGAGGCATCTAATGACGTAATCCGAATATTCTATCACATTCTAGAAGCGTAACTTAATCTCTGCTGGCGAGGACTTTACCTCAGTTATCGCTGCCCGCCGGCGCTTGTTTACAATAGCCGCGCTATCATTAACTGCTTAGCAAGTCTCATTATGACCATGAAACACTATCCGCCGACTGTTTTCTTATTTGTGCCGAAACTTTTATGCCTGTTGCCGTGACAAGATTTTAAACACAATGCTGGGAACTGTGTTAATGCCTGCGTTAATTACAGAAGACGTAGAAATAAAAGGAAAATGGCAGAGAACCTTTATCAATGACCATACACTTTTAACAGATCACCTAATGCACCTTTTACTGCTGAAGCTGTGAACGTCCAAGCAGCGCTCTAATATCCAGGCAGCAAGCCCCCGCTCCATCTATCCACCACAACATATGCCACTATATCTAGGAATCGAACACGGTACCCCTCGAAAAGGAGCCTCACACTTTCCTCAACATCTTGCTTTGTTACGAAGTGAACTCAAGTTATAACACATTCTTTTTTTCGGGACTCGAACCAGATAGGAACTGCTGTTCTTTTTTTTTTTAAATACACATGGACTCTTTGTGAATGAGTGACAGGTGGCAGTACTGAACAGTGCATAGAACTCTAGTGGTAGCGACGAGAGCTATAACTGTTTCATAAAATGACGACGTTTTCATTACAACAACAGCGTGTAATCATTCGTTTTCTCCATTTTTGTGGTGTGGCACCTATTGACGCCAGTTGAGTGAGGTATGTGGTGATGGTACCACGGATGTGTCTAACGCGCGTTCCTGGGTGTGACAGTTCAATGAAAGCAGAACATCATGTGACAACAAACCAAGACAGTTGAGTGAGGCATGTGGTGATGGTACCACAAATGTACGTTCCTGGGTGCGACAGTTCCATGAAGACAGAACATCGTATGAAAACAAAGCAAGACAGTTTAGTGAGGCATGTGGTGATGGTACCATGGATGTGTCTAATTTACGTTCCTGCGTGTGACAGCTCAATGAAGGCAGAACATCGTATGACAACAAACCAAGACCGCTGAGTGAAGCATGTGGTGATGGCATCATGGATGTGTCTAATTTACGTTCCTGGGTGTGACAGTTCAATGAAGGCAGAACATCGTATGACAACAAACCAAGACCGCTGAGTGAGGCATGTGGTGATGGTATCATGGATGTGTCTAATTTACGTTCCAGCGTGTGACAGCTCAATGAAGGCAGAACATCGTATGACAACAAACCAAGACCGCTGAGTGAAGCATGTGGTGATGGTATCATGGATGTGTCTAATTTACGTTCCTGCGTGTGACAGTTCAATGAAGGCAGAACATCGTATGACAACAAACCAAGACCGCTGAGTGAGGCATGTGGTGATGGTATCATGGATGTGTCTAATTTACGTTCCTGCGTGTGACAGCTCAATGAAGGCAGAACATCGTATGACAACAAACCAAGACCGCTGAGTGAAGCATGTGGTGATGGTATCATGGATGTGTCTAATTTACGTTCCTGGGTGTGACAGTTCAATGAAGGCAGAACATCGTGTGACAACAAAACCAAGACAGTTCAATGAGGCATGTGGTGATGGTATCTAATGTGCGTTCTAATGTGCGTCCCAGTTTAATGAAGGCAGAACATCATGTGACAACAAACCAAGACAGTTGAGTGAGGTATATGGTGATGGTACCACGAATGTGTCTAATGTGTGTTCATGGGTGTGACAGTTCAATGAAGGCAGAGCATCATGTGACAACAAACCAAGACAGTTGAGTGAGGTATATGGTGATGGTACCACGAATGTGTCTAATGTGTGTTCCTGGGTCTGACAGTTCAATGAAGGCAGAACATCGTATGACAACAAACCAAGACAGTTGAGTGAGGCATGTGGTATTGGTACCATGGATGTGTCTAACGTACGTTCCTGGGCGTGACAGTTCAATGAAGGCAGAACATCGTACGACAACAAACCAAGACAGTTAAGTGAGCCATGCGGTGATGGTACCACGAATGTGCCTAGTGTGCGTTCCTGGGTGCGACAGTTCAATGAAGGCAGAACATCATGTGACAACAAACCAAGACAATTGAGTGAGGCATGTGGTGATGGTACCATGAATGTCTCTAATGTGCGTTCCTGGGTGCGACAGTTCAATGAAGGCAGAACATCGTGATACAACAAACCAAGACATTTGAGGGAGGCATGTCGTGATGGTACCATGGATGCGTCTAATGTGTGTTCCTGGGTACGACAGTTCAATGAAGGCAGAACATCGTGTGACAGCAAACCAAGACAGTTGAGTGAGCCATGTGGTGATGGTACCACAAATGTACGTTCCTGGGTGCGACAGTTCCATGAAGACAGTACATCGTATGAAAACAAAGCAAGACAGTTTAGTGAGGCATGTGGTGATGGTACCATGGATGTGTCTAATTTACGTTCCTGCGTGTGACAGCTCAATGAAGGCAGAACATCGTATGACAACAAACCAAGACCGCTGAGTGAAGCATGTGGTGATGGTATCATGGATGTGTCTAATTTACGTTCCTGGGTGTGACAGTTCAATGAAGGCAGAACATCGTATGACAACAAACCAAGACCGCTGAGTGAGGCATGTGGTGATGGTATCATGGATGTGTCTAATTTACGTTCCTGCGTGTGACAGCTCAATGAAGGCAGAACATCGTATGACAACAAACCAAGACCGCTGAGTGAAGCATGTGGTGATGGTATCATGGATGTGTCTAATTTACGTTCCTGCGTGTGACAGTTCAATGAAGGCAGAACATCGTATGACAACAAACCAAGACCGCTGAGTGAGGCATGTGGTGATGGTATCATGGATATGTCTAATTTACGTTCCTGCGTGTGACAGCTCAATGAAGGCAGAACATCGTATGACAACAAACCAAGACCGCTGAGTGAAGCATGTGGTGATGGTATCATGGATGTGTCTAATTTACGTTCCTGGGTGTGACAGTTCAATGAAGGCAGAACATCGTGTGACAACAAAACCAAGACAGTTCCAGTTCAATGAGGCATGTGGTGATGGTATCTAATGTGCGTTCTAATGTGCGTCCCAGTTTAATGAAGGCAGAACATCATGTGACAACAAACCAAGACAGTTGAGTGAGGTATATGGTGATGGTACCACGAATGTGTCTAATGTGTGTTCATGGGTGTGACAGTTCAATGAAGGCAGAGCATCATGTGACAACAAACCAAGACAGTTGAGTGAGGTATATGGTGATGGTACCACGAATGTGTCTAATGTGTGTTCCTGGGTCTGACAGTTCAATGAAGGCAGAACATCGTATGACAACTAACCAAGACAGTTGAGTGAGGCATGTGGTATTGGTACCATGGATGTGTCTAACGTACGTTCCTGGGCGTGACAGTTCAATGAAGGCAGAACATCGTACGACAACAAACCAAGACAGTTAAGTGAGCCATGCGGTGATGGTACCACGAATGTGCCTAGTGTGCGTTCCTGGGTGCGACAGTTCAATGAAGGCAGAACATCATGTGACAACAAACCAAGACAGTTGAGTGAGGCATGTGGTGATGGTACCATGAATGTCTCTAATGTGCGTTCCTGGGTGCGACAGTTCAATGAAGGCAGAACATCGTGATACAACAAACCAAGACATTTGAGGGAGGCATGTGGTGATGGTACCATGGATGTCTCTAATGTGCGTTCCTGGGTGCGACAGTTCAATGAAGGCAGAACATCGTGATACAACAAACCAAGACAGTTGAGGGAGGCATGTGGTGATGGCACCATGGATGTGTCTAATGTGCGTTCCTGGGTGCGACAGTTCAATGAAGGCAGAACATCGTGATACAACAAACCAAGACATTTGAGGGAGGCATGTGGTGATGGTACCATGGATGTCTCTAATGTGCGTTCCTGGGTGCGACAGTTCAATGAAGGCAGAACATCGTGATACAACAAACCAAGACATTTGAGGGAGGCATGTGGTGATGGTACCATGGATGTCTCTAATGTGCGTTCCTGGGTGCGACAGTTCAATGAAGGCAGAACATCGTGATACAACAAACCAAGACAGTTGAGGGAGGCATGTGGTGATGGCACCATGGATGTGTCTAATGTGTGTTCCTGGGTACGACAGTTCAATGAAGGCAGAACATCGTGTGACAGCAAACCAAGAAAGTTGAGTGAGCCATGTGGTGATGGTACCACGAATGTGTCTAATGTGCGTTCCTGGGTGTGACAGTTCAATGAAGGCAGAACATCGTGATACAACAAACCAAGACAGTTGAGGGAGGCATGTGGTGATGGCACCATGGATGTGTCTAATGTGTGTTCCTGGGTACGACAGTTCAATGAAGGCAGAACATCGTGTGACAGCAAACCAAGAAAGTTGAGTGAGCCATGTGGTGATGGTACCACGAATGTGTCTAATGTGCGTCCCTGGGTGTGACAGTTCAATGAAGGCAGAACATCGTGATACAACAAACCAAGACAGTTGAGGGAGGCATGTGGTGATGGTACCACGAATGTGTCTAATGTGCGTTCCTGGGGGTGACAGTTCAATGAAGGCAGAACATCGTGATACAACAAACCAAGACAGTTGAGGGAGGCATGTGGTGATGGCACCATGGATGTGTCTAATGTGTGTTCCTGGGTACGACAGTTCAATGAAGGCAGAACATCGTGTGACAGCAAACCAAGACAGTTGAGTGAGCCATGTGGTGATGGTACCACGAATGTGTCTAATGTGCGTTCCTGGCTGCGACAGTTCAATGAAGGCAGAAGATCGTGTGACAACAAACCAAGACAGTTGAGTGAGACATGTGGTGATGGTACCACGAATGTGTCTAATGTGCGTTCCTGGGGGTGACAGTTCAATGAAGGCAGAACATCGTGTGACAACAAACCAAGACAGTTGAGTGAGACATGTGGTGATGGTACCACGAATGTGTCTAATGTGCGTTCCTGGCTGCGACAGTTCAATGAAGGCAGAAGATCGTGTGACAACAAACCAAGACAGTTGAGTGAGACATGTGGTGATGGTACCACGAATGTGTCTAATGTGCGTTCCTGGCTGCGACAGTTCAATGGAGGCAGAGCATCATGTGACAGCAAACCAAGACATTTGACTGAAGCATGTAGTGATGGTACAATGGATGTGACTAATGTGCGTTCCTGGGTACGACAGTTCAATGAAGACAGAACATCGTGTGACAACAAACCAAGACAGTTGCAGACATCGCCTCCAAAACTGGCATTTCTGTGGGATCTGTGCACACAATCCTGCATGAAGATCTGAAAATTCTCTATCGGTGATCCTACAAAACAACGTTCTCCACTCGCTGGATCATATAATGAGACCGGCTGGTGCGAGGCTGGAGGAGAATTTAATCTCTTGCTGGCATGTTGGCCATGGTAGCTCAATAGTTAGAGCAACCGGATGGAGACCTAAAGATCCGTGGTTCATATCCCGGCTATGGCATCGAAATGTTTCAGTCTGGCTCTATCTAAACCTTGCCCTACACACGGTTAGTGAGAAAGAACAGTTAATTTCCATTAATCTATATTATTTTTAACAATAAATATAATTCATTCCTACATTCTTACTTCCAGATTCTGTTGGGATACAGCTATTTTTTCAACCTCAGCGGGGAATCAACCCCAGAACCGCAAGGTTGACAACCCCAAACACTCAACCGCAGGGACAGTCTTTCGGTACTGTCGCGAGCCATTATCGCGATAGCGCGGTCGGCGCGCACAAAGGGACAGATAGTGCAACGCGGAGATAAAGGACTTGCCGAAGCAGATAAAGTTAGATGACTGGAAGGTTCGTGTTTCGTCTAGTGCCGTCTTGATTGTTAGAGAACATTCCACAAATTTCTAGGACAATGAGTAGAGATATAAAAGAAGCCGGGGATCGTAATCGGAACTTGATAAACGTGTGCGTGCAGCTCTGTTTTGAAAGTGAACTCTTTGTTTGTGGTTGACGACCTTGACGATCGTATTTGTGTATGTTACGTAATTCTGCTACTGTAAGAGGTTACAAAGTGTATTTCTACGGAAATAAAGAACATTTTGAATTTCTTCAAATTGAACTTTTAATTTTACGAGCCCACAAATTCACAGTACTTTGTCGTTATTTTAAAATCCTGTAGTTATTCATTCGTTTCTCGCAAATGCACGGAAAAATGTGTTTCTAGTACCTTTTGGAGAGTGAAATTTAATTATTACTGTAAAAATTTATCTGTCTTAAAATTAAATGGGTAGAAAATAATAAACTTTCTTAAAAAAGACTTTGTATATCCATTAATAGACGACCGAGGGTGAAAAGACCATGTGAATATAAACGCTATAAATATTTGAAACAGTTATTTTGGGTAAAATTTTATTTAAAATTAATTTTTGATTGTATTGGATAGAAAACGAGGTTTAAGAAAAAAAGTGAAAGCGTGAAAGTAATCTGATACTTAGAAGAAAACAAAATTGAATACTAATCACGATTTTAATAACAACAAAATTAATGCAAATTTGGAGGAAATATTATTTTGAGTGTTAAATAGTGCTGAAAACTGATTTGAAAGAAAACTTATAAAAATATTATTCAATATTACAACGAACATAATTATAATTAGGTGTGACGTGAACCAATAGAAAAATGTTGACTTGCCATAACAACGACAGGGTCATTAGCTCGAAATTGACAGAAGCTAGCATCTTTCTTCTGCATTCGGTAATCGTTGAGATCGGACGCGTGTGCGATTCTGTCCGAAGGTTTTGCAAAAAGGACGCGGTTCATAAAACATTATAATGCCCGATTTCACCAACAGATGTTAAAATCGACGTTAACAAATGTAGCGTAACAATTGTCACAGCGCTTAAACTAATGTTACATTTCTTGCAACTCACCAACATGCTTTCTTAAAATGTTAACAAACCTGTGTTAACGCCAAGAAACTTGTAAATATCACAGCTATAGAAGGCTATGGATGATTTCCTGAACGTACTCCGATGCGCTCACGATGCGGTTTTGTTTTCATTTTCGTCTGCACAAATGGCGGATGAACAAAATCATAAAATAAAGCCGTGAGACAAATTTCTGATCGACGGAGAAAGAATTGTTAAGTGAAATGGTGACGAAGTGTAAAGATATCGTGGAAAATAAAGGGACGGATGCAGTGAATGTAAAAGAGAAAGATGTCGCGGGGAAAATATTGGAAACGAATTTAATTCAAATGCATGTGTCACTACTACAAGCACCAAACAACTTGTCAGTATTACGTAAATTTAAAACGAGGAGCGAAGAAGGACAATGACTTGAACGTGTCAAGACGGGAGGTGGACAGTGCATTATCCACATAATTCAGTGAATTATAAAATCGCAAAATTATTAATACTTGAAGCAAAGGTGAGATCGGCATATTCCTTTCGATGTATATTCTAACTCATTATTACGTAAATTTAAAACGAGGAGCGAAGAAGGACAAGTGACTTGAACGTGTCAAGACGGCAGGTGGACAGTGTATTATCCACATAATTCAGTGAATTATAAAATCGCCAAGTTATTAATACTAGAAGCAAAGGTGAGATCGGCATATTCCTTTCGATGTATATTCTAACTCATTATTACGTAAATTTAAAACGAGGAGCGAAGAAGGACAAGTGACTTGAACGTTTGAAGACGGGAGGTGGATAGTGTATTATCCACATAATTCAGTGAGTTATAAAATCGCAAAATTATTAATACTTGAAGCAAAGGCAAGATCGGCATATTTCTTTCGATGCTTGTTCTAACTCATTATTACGTAAATTTAAAACGAGGAGCGAAGGACAAGTGACTTGAACGTTTGAAGACGGGAGGTGGACAATGTATTATCCACATAATTCAGTGAAGTATAAAATCGCAAAATTATTAATACTTGAAGCAAAGGTGAGATCGGCATATTCCTTTCGATGCATGTTCTAACTCAGTATTACGTAAATTTAAAACGAGGAGCGAAGAAGGACAAGTGACTTGAACGTTTCAAGACGGGAGGCGGACAATGTATTATCCACATAATTCAGTGAATTATAAAATCGCAAAATTATTAATACTTGAAGCAAAGGTGAGATCGGCATATTCCTTTCGATGCATGTTCTAACTCAGTATTAAGTAAATTTAAAACGAGGTGCGAAGGACAAGTGACTTGAACGTTTCAAGACGGCAGGTGGACAGTGTATTATCCACATAATTCAGTGAATTTAAAATCGCAAGGTTACTAATACTTGAAGCAAAGGCGAGTTAGTCATATTGCTTTCGATGCATGTTCTAACCTCTCTTGTACTTCCGCAGTAACCTTCATAGCAACAAGTTTCGACAGTCTATACCTCCGTAAAACAATTTTCTTCGGATTGTTTCTTAAAAACATTTCTCCTCATAGGCCGTACTTTATTTTGAATGCCATTTAGACGGTCTTAAATATAGAAAATCGATATCAACAGCTGAGTTCATGCTCGCCATCTTGACTATTTACAATTGTTAAGGACTTAACATCAGAAATTCGGCGTGTTAGTTTAACATGAGATTTAACACGAGTGTTACGCTAACACTTGGTGAAATGCAATTTTTGTTTTAACTATTGCTAAACTCGTATTAAGTCTTAACATTTGTTGGTGAAATCGGGCATAACAGTATCATAATTAATTAGAGCCAACTGAAAAGTTCAATGCTATGGCCGGGATTGAACCATGGATCTACTGGTTTCCGTCCAGTCGCTCTGACCCTTGAGCTACCATGGTCAACGTGCCTTCCTGACATTAAATTCTCCAATTGACTCATTATATTTCCCGGTGGACCACTTAAGGTTCTCATATTTGAGACAACTACTAGCGGCGACTTACTATGTAATGCCATGGCATTGAATTTTTCAGTTGGCTCTAATTAATCAAAAGTCACCCATATACCGGAGTAATGTATTTAAAAGGATTAATTCTTTAAGGATTAATTCCTCAATATAAATTTACATTAAAAAGTATCATAATTGTATAAAAAGTGCATAGAGACCTTTGTACAAGTGGTGGATTAATTGTTTCGACCAATAATTGTGAATCGTTCAAATAAAACCGGTTTTCTTTTATTTCAAAAAGAAAGTTATCAAAAATTATTTCCTCAGCAAACCTAGCATGCCTTCCTATTCTCGACCACGGCCAGAGATAAGATTTCACTAGCTTTTAGGAGAGCAACCGGAGACATTTCAAAGATCTAGCGACGAGAGATTCCATCATCATCCCTTCACCCACAGCAACAGAGAAATTCTGCTGCATATTAGAAACAACGTTAGGGAAATTATAAACATTGTAAAGAAATAGTAAATTTAAACAACGGTTATACTTCATAGATAAAAAGAAAGTGAAAGTAAGCCTCAGTTTTGTAATCTAATTATTATTTGAGTGAAGTACATGGAACGTGAATCTAGTTCAGAGAAAGGCAAAAAGTGATCAAAGTTTACACGGGTAATCAGTAAACCTGAGAGCACTTTCTCATCCCTTCCTATCTAGTAAACAGGTTGCTGGTCTGCAAACTATGGCTCTGAGCATCTCATCCTAAAGAGCTAAAATGACTACAGTTAGCATGATTTCACATACCAAATTCTTAAGGATGTCATCCTTAATTTGCTGATGTATCCCTGGAGAATCTTATCTTAGAGTATGTACGTATTGCGCCAGAGCTATAGTTAGGACTTTCCACTTAGGTTATAAATACTCTCTCAATAACACACACATATATGGCAATACAACAGCAATGAGTGAATCACTACATGACGAAGGTATTTAAAATACATTTTCTTCTAATCTACTCAACGCATGTGCATTGCACAAAATTCCTTTTCGGCGATAGATTAGATTAGATTGATTTGCATTCAGTAGGTTCACTTGTAGCCAGAAAAGTCTGTGAACATTGAACATGTTCAGAGGTATAAAGTTTAATAGCATATATATACAAAAGTTAACATAAGACACATATTATAGTATACAGGCAATATGAACAGCAACATGGAAAACAAAGCAGGTATAATTATATATGATACAAAATCAAACACTTTTTAATTCAGCTTCCACTTGGCTTATGCCAGTACGTCTCAACCTTTTTGCAATGAATACCATTCTTGTTATTTCTTAAACACATATACATTAAAAATAAACTTTCAACATGCATCAAAGATTTATTGGTAATGATTTGTCATTGGAACAGTTAGATACTACTTACAGAGCTACAAAAGCATTATCAGGATAATTTGTCATTCAGATAATCTTGTAGATTATGGATAGATAATGGATAATAGAAGTAATACCTGTCCTGCGCCGTGGCGGCCCGGGTTCGATCCCACCCATGTGGTGGGGATTTTAGGTCCCGGGTATAGGACCCTGCCCACTCAGCATCGTGAGGAAAGTGAGGAGCTTACGCTAGGTAAGTGACCCTGGACACGGGACACGGAAAACAACATTCCGGCTGGGGGATGCCGAGATGCTGACCACATCTCCTCCCCATATTAGTTGGATGATCGCCCACCTCTGCCATGCGTAAGTGGGCGTGAGGCAAGCAGTCAAGTTGGTAGGCCTTGGCCATCTAAGGGCTGCCGCGCCATGGGTTATTATTATTAGAAGTAATACCTACCGAAAGTAAATTGGTAAACACCTAAAATAAGAATACGCCCACTTTATTTTCGGGCAGCCAGCCAGGTGAGATGGCTAGATACCAACGTTTCGGGAGGATATTTATAAAATGTTATAACCACAAATAAAATACTGGATATAACATAACTATAAACAAAATTCGCATTACTGAACAAAAGACTGTTTTCAGTAAATTAAATGCCAGGTCAGAAGATGGCGTGAGTATACAAAATTGTGTCAAAGAAACGTAACTACTTAACTTGATTATCAAGCTGTATTGCTCTTTTCCTCTTAATTCGACGGATTTCCATTTCAAGGCCAGTTAACAAGAGGAGCTGAACTGAAATCCAGCATCACGAATAAGCGTGCTCCTTTCAGAGGAAATCGCCAAATCCTTCTTAATTCTCCGCTCCCAGTAACTATTGCATTTTGCCAAGATGGCCGTGTCCCAAAAATTGGCTCTATGGTCGTTATCAAAACAATGCTTTGCCAACCCAGACTTCTCAGGCTGCACTAAACGAATGCTCCGTTCTTGTTCGATTATTCTAGTAGCGACGGTCCTTCTGGTTTGTCTTATATACCGTGTCCCACATTCACAGGGAATGCGGTACACTCCCGGAACTTGGAAGTCCAGTTTGCCTTTTACTGCTCTCAACAAATGTTTACTCTTCGGTGCTGGCTTGTGGATGGTCCTGATGTATTTGCCGAGAATTCTGCTGACTCTACCGGATAGATTGCCGGTAAACGGGATGCAGGCTGTAGCGGTAGGCTTATCTGACGCTTGCTGTATTACAGGTTTCCCTTTCCTAGCTTTGCTGATCGAGGCTACTGATTCTGCGGGATAGATTGCCGGTAAACGGGATGTAGGCTGTAGCGGTAGGCTTGTCTGACGCTTGCTGTATTACAGGTTTCCCTTTCCTAGCTTTGGTGATCGAGGCTACTGATTCTGCCGGATAGATTGCCGGTAAACGGGATATAGGCTGTAGCGGTAGGCTTATCTGACGCTTGCTGTATTACAGGTTTCCATTTCCTAGCTTTGGTGACCGAGGCTACTGATTCTGCCAGGTAGATTGCCGGTAAACGGGATGCAGGCTGTAGCGGTAGGCTTATCTGACGCTTGCTGTATTACAGGTTTCCCTTTCCTAGCTTTGCTGATCGAGGCTACTGATTCTGCGGGATAGATTGCCGGTAAATGGGATGTAGGCTGTAGCGGTAGGCTTGTCTGACGCTTGCTGTATTACAGGTTTCCCTTTCCTAGCTTTGGTGATCGAGGCTACTGATTCTGCCGGATAGACTGCCGGTAAACGGGATATAGGCTGTAGCGGTAGGCTTATCTGACGCTTGCTGTATTACAGGTTTCCATTTCCTAGCTTTGGTGACCGAGGCTACTGATTCTGCCGGATGGATTGCCGGTAAACGGGATGTAGGCTGTAGCGGTAACTTATCTGACGCTTGCTGTATTACAGGTTTCCCTTTCCTAGCTTTGGTGATCAAGGCTACTGATTCTGCCGGATAGATTGCTGGTAAACGGGATGCAGGCTGTAGCGGTAGGCTTATCTGACGCTTGCTGTATTACAGGTTTCCCTTTCCTAGCTTTGGTGATCGAGGCTACTGATTCTGCCGGATGGATTGCCGGTAAACGGGATGTAGGCTGTAGCGGTAGGCTTATCTGACGCTTGCTGTATTACAGGTTTCCCTTTCCTAGTTCTGGTGTTCGAGGCTGCTGATTCTGCCGGATAGAATGCCGGTAAACGGGATGTAGGCTGTAGCGGTAGGCTTATCTGACGCTTGCTGTATTACAGGTTTCCCTTTCCTAGTTCTGGTGATCGAGGCTGCTGATTCTGCCGGGTAGATTGCCGGTAAACGGGATGCAGGCTGTAGCGGTAGGCTTATCTGACGCTTGCTGTATTACAGGTTTCCCTTTCCTAGTTCTGGTGTTCGAGGCTGCTGATTCTGCCGGATAGAATGTCGGTAAACGGGATGCAGGCTGTAGCGGTAGGCTTATCTGACGCTTGCTGTATTACAGGTTTCCCTTTCCTAGTTCTGGTGATCGAGGCTGCTGATTCTGCCGGGTAGATTGCCGGTAAACGGGATGTAGGCTGTAGCGGTAGGCTTATCTGACGCTTGCTGTATTACAGGTTTCCCTTTCCTAGTTCTGGTGATCGAGGCTACTGATTCTGCCAGATAGATTGCCGGTAAACGGGATGTAGGCTGTAGCGGTAGGCTTATCTGACGCTTGCTGTATTACAGGTTTCCCTTTCCTAGTTCTGGTGATCGAGGCTACTGATTCTGCCGGATAGATTGCCGGTAAACGGGATGCAGGCTGTAGCGGTAGGCTTATCTGACGCTTGCTGTATTACAGGTTTCCCTTTCCTAGTTCTGGTGATCGAGGCTACTGATTCTGCCGGATAGATGTCCGGTAAACGGGATGTAGGCTGTAGCGGTAGGCTTATCTGACGCTTGCTGTATTACAGGTTTCCCTTTCCTAGTTCTGGTGATCGAGGCTACTGATTCTGCCGGATAGATGTCCGGTAAACGGGATGTAGGCTGTAGCGGTAGGCTTATATGACGCTTGCTATATTACAGGTTTCCCTTTCCTAGCTTTGGTGATCAAGGCTTCAACGTCATATTCGGAGTAGCCGTTTTGACGGAAAGTGAGTCTCAGCTGCTGTAATTCTTGTTTTAAGTGGCTGGGATCAGAGATAGACAAAGCTCTGTTTGCCATTGTATTGAGAACTCCCAGTCGTTGAGACTTATGATAGAAACTATGAACGTTCAGATAGAGATCGGTGTGTGTAGGCTTGCGATATACATCATGCCCCAGCCTACCGTTTCTGTTTTTTGAAACAAGAATGTCCAGGAATGGAAGAGTTCCATTCTTCTCCACTTCCATGGTAAACTGTACTTGTGTTCGAAGGCTGGGAGGTGCACAAGAAAGCTAGGCAAAGTGTCTGATCTATGTGGCCAAATTACAAAAGAGTCGTCCACGTATCTATAGAAATGAGATGACTTAAGTGGAGCTGTGGCAAGTATTTCATACTCTAGGTGTTCCATAGAGAAATTAGCTGCAGCTGGTGACAAAGGAGAGCACATCGCTACTCCGTCTACTTAAACACAGACATATGTTAAACATATTTGTTGCAGCAAAAATGTCTGATTATTTATTTTAAATCAATAGATATAACTCTTAGTTGCTGTGTGAATTACATAGCTAAATATTAACAACTGTACAAGTCATGCAAAAATGTGTAATAAAGTAGACGAAACATACAAGCAGGTTAGGTTGCCAGCACTGAATGCAGGTAGACCAACTTTCCAGTATGACAGTAGGAAACGGGCTTTATCTTTTACAAAATTCCACTCACTGTACGCTCTTTGTGGTCTGGGTGGCTCGGTTAGTTAGGCGTTGATCTATTAAATAAAGGTCGCCGGTTCGAATCCGGGCCAGACCAACGATTTTAGTGTGCTTAGAAAGAGTCCAATATCAGTAGGATTACTTTTTTCTCTAATATCATTTTAATTTCTTTTTTCTTTTGTTTAATTTACGTCCTCCAACGTTAAGTCATATCGGACGATGAATGAAATGATGTTCAAATGTGTACAGGATACATAGAGCTTAGAGTCACCATTCATCTTTCAGGATAAGAAAACACCTCCAGCGTTAAGTCATATCGGACGATCAATGAAATGATGTACAAATGAGTACAGGCTACATAGAGCTGAGAGTAACCAGACATTCATCTTTAAGGATAAGAGAAAACCTCCAACGTTAAATCATATCGGACGATGAATGAAATTATGTTCGAATAAGTACAGGGTACATAGAGCTTAGAGTTAGCAGACATTCATCTTTCAGGATAAGAAGAAACCTCCAACGTTAAGTCATATCGGACGATGAATGAAATGATGTTCAAATGAGTGCAGGTTACATTGAGCGGCGACATACCAGACATTCAGCTTCCAGGGTAATACATCATTCAGAAAACTCAATCTGAGATTCGAGCTCGGGACCGTTCAACGAGAGGCAGACACGCTACCACCTACGCTACAGAGGTGGGCAGTAGATCTATTGCAATGAATTCTGCTGGACAGAGTTCCGTTACACTAAGGATGCTGATATTATATTATAAACAATTTCCAAATCGTTTTAATTTGTTTTACCATTTATGTAGTAGGCAGGATCAGCATTGAATTGCAACTGAAATGATTTTATTGTATAATGTTCTGCCCTCCCTTGATTGAAAACGGGTACTGTGCAAAAGATGCTTATGTATCTATGCATATATTTATAAGTGCATATATGTATGTAGGCTTGCATGCGAGTGTTTTTTTTTTTTTTTTTAATTTACATCCTCCAACGTTAAGTCATTTCGGACTATGAATGATATTGCTGAAAGGATCTCAAATGAGTCCGGAGTCTATGGAACTTAGAGTTACTCGATATTCGTCTATCAGGATAAGGGTAAACCCCGAAAAACCCTTATCCTGGTAACTCACCATGCCCGAAATTCGAACTCTGGACCTCTTGAACGCGAGGCAGACACACTACCGTCTAGGCTACCGAGGCGGGCATGTATGTATATGTCTATGAATATATACACATATATGCATGTATATGAGTGTATAAATGTATGCATGTACGTATTTAAGCTTGCATGCGAGTGTATGCATGCATACATGCATTAATGTGAGTATGCATGTATGTGTGTATGTACTTAGGTATTTTACTTAAGTATTGTGACCTTGTGGGTTTGTAGAATTCAAAGTCCGAGTTGCACATATTCCAAATGTTCTATATTTCCGTAGAAATGAGCTGTTCAATTCTCACGTAACAGCATTACGTCACATACACGTAGTCTACCAAGGTCGATGACAATAACAAATGTTCAGATTACATCAGCTCTCGTTACAACACTCTACAGCTGTTAACTGCTTACGACTCCCGCGACTCACTCTCGTTTTACAACTGTTCACAACCACTTGGCGAATCATCGCTCCCTTAAATACCTAACTGATAATTTTGAGAGATCTCTGGGCGAAAGAGGAATCGAATGTTCTATCACCTTCCAGAAGCGTTGCGCTATCTGTGCCGGCAGGTCTTTTATCTCGCGCTCTCTTTATTTGTTCCGGTATTCGCCTTATCTCGAGGCTTTTTGTGTACACAGGCCACGCTATCGCGATCGGGTTCGCGAGACTATATATGTGAGTGTATGTGTGTGTTTAAGCATAACTAATGAAAAGAAAGGTGGGTTAAATAGCAAACTTAGGGTTATTATTGATAGACAGAGTCAACATGAAAATTTCAATGTCATGGCCGGGATTTGAACCACGGATCTCCTGGTTTCCGTCCAGTCGCTCTTAACCTTTGAGCTACCATGGCCAACGTGTCGTCCTGACATTAAATTCTCCAGTTGACTCGTATATTTCCCCGGTAGACCATGATAGCTCAAAGGTTAAGAGCGACCGGACGGAAACCAGATCAGTGGTTCAAATACCGGCTATGGCATTGAATTTTTCATGTTGACTCTATCTATCAAGAACCTTAGTCTATATACGGCTAGTGTGGAGAAATGATTAATTTCCATCAATTAACTAAAATAATAAGAGTTAAATGATGAAGCCTGGGACTCAAGTACTTACGACAGTAAGTCGCCACAAACGGTGTATCTCGGATGCGAGAGCCCCTGGTGGTCTACCGGGGAAATATACGAGTCAAATGGAGAACTTAATGTCAGGACGGCACTTTGGCCATGGTAGCTCAAAGGCTAAGAGCGACTGGAAAGAAACCAGGAAATCCGTGGTTCAAATCCCGGCCATGGCATTGAATTTGTCATGTTGACTCTATCAAGAACCTTAGCCTATGTACGGCTAGTGGGGAGAAATGATTAATTTCAATCAATTAACTAAAATATTGGGGTTATTACATCTACATTATATATGGTGGTAGAAGAAATCATTTTACCCTTTTTAGTCTATTTTTAAAACCTTTTGTATTTCATTTAGGTAATTAAAACTATAATATTTGTAAATCTTTTCTTTTCCCCAGTTAGATCTGAGTTTTTCGTTAAAGTTTCCATGGTTATACGCATAAAATTTAAGATATTCATATTTGTTTTGAACCCAAAAAAGGCATTGTATTTTAAATAAAATAGACCCATTTTTGAGAAAATCCACATATTTGAACTTTCCCTCATATAAAGGATAGTGAGGTATGCTCTTGTTAAATGCAATAGTTCTGAGCAGTTTTAGTTTCAAGTTCATCGAACCGACTGGAGAAGACAGTGGGAAGAAAGCTAGATAAGAAAATGACCAATTGCAGTATAACACGGCATGTCCGCTGATTCAGGTCGAGTTAGTACAACCGTAACAGAGTTCTTATAGACTTCTAACACGTATGTAATCATAAGCACAAAATCAGGTTAACAAACGGAATTTCTCTCCAATTATAGATGGTGAATTAAAACTGACCCTTGGCAGTAGAGAGGTCAAGTGAATGTTGCATATCTCTGCGGACGTACCTTTATAATCTGTGTTAAGGAACCTTGAGGTCACGGCTAAGAGATGTTCCGCTAATTTCATCTAAAAAATTTATGAACAGATTTCACCGGAATACGTGTTTTGAGGTCTTCTGAATCAATAAATAATCTTCAAAAGGACATTTTTAAAATAAAGTCTGTATTTTAATGTAAATTGTATTGAGGAATTAATCCTTAAAGAATTAATCCTTTTAAATACATTACTCCGGTATATGGGTGTTGGTTCTACTTAATTAAAAGTCACCCATATACCGGAGTAATGTATTTAAAAGGATTAATTCTTTAAGGATTAATTAATCAATACAAATTTACATTAAAATAATCAGCGATAATAATCCTGGTAATTAAGTACTTACAATAGCTTTTTTATAATTTTTAATGATCGATCGGCTGTACAATGCTTCACAGATCAGGGTGAAAAGAAGGTAACAGTACAATAAGAACAATAACACTCAGGGGTAGGCTAACAGGCCGCCTAGCTACATTAAGTTAGAACTCATATAATACTCTCTGAGTAATTATGTCAATATTGGAGATGTAAGACAGACATCAAGTACTAGAATCACTCGAATCTGATGTATCACTTAGAAGCAGGTCTTGTGGTAGTCTCCTCTTCAAGCGTGAGGGCTGGCGCGTGCGGACGCCGATGTTATAATGCGCAGCTCCTGGAACTTCTTGCAGCGTGGAAAAGAAAGGACGAGCGATCCTGCGAATGTAGTCGTGAAGAGGTAACAGTCCTAGTTCGTGATGGAGCTACTGATTACGGAGGGTTGGTAGCGATGCGCATGAAGCGATTCTGTATAACTTGAAGACGACGCAGATGGCATGTGTGTACGGTGCCACCCGCCACACTTGGCAGGCATATGTAATAAGCAGACGAACGAATGGTTTCTAGAGTAACAATGAAG
The DNA here is from genome assembly GCA_030765055.1 of Mantis religiosa. Lineage (NCBI taxonomy): Eukaryota > Metazoa > Arthropoda > Insecta > Mantodea > Mantidae > Mantis > Mantis religiosa. The sequence goes on along the minus strand of JAUKNK010000031.1, from coordinate 6,687,701 downwards.
ACTGTAGGCCGAGACTGGAACGGCGATGCAACAGAGGTGAGAGTTTTGAAAGTTGCCCGGAGGCCAGTGATATAAGACGATCGACATGAGCACGCCCGGTCAGTCGAGAGTCCAAAAGCACTCCAAGGTATTTAACGGGAGTGGTAGTGGGGAGCCAAGGGACATTGTTCCTGTAGAGACACAACAGAGTAAGCGGAGTATATCTGCGAAGAGTGAAGATTTTAGCTTCGATTTTCTGAAGGTTCAATGAGATCCGCCAAGTGCTGAACCAATGAGTAAGGCGATCTAAAGAGAGCTGTACCAATTGCTGTGCGTGCTGGAGATTAACATGAGAATAATATAGTACTGTGTCATCAGCGTAAAGAGCTAAAGAAGTCAGAGCTAAGTAAGGAATATCAGAAATGTATATATTAAATAGAGTGGGAGCCAAGATAGACTTACAAAAATAAGTCGCCACAAGTGGTTGTCTCAAATATGAGAACCCTAAGTGGTCTACCGGCGAATTATAATGAGTCAATTGGTGAGTTTAATGTCAGGGCACGTTGACCATGGTAGCTCAAGGGGTTAGAGCGACTGGACGGAAACCAATAGATCCGTGGTCCAAATCCCAGCCATGGCATTAAATTTTTCAGTTGGCTCTAATTAAATAAAGTCTGTATGTCTGTTATAAGCAGAATAACTCGACAACCGATAAACGGTGATATATCAGAATTGGTATTTTAGTTCAGTATCTTGTTTAAAATGTTTGAACTAGGTAGTGCAGCACACACTACCCTTTACATGAAAATTTTTCGAATATATTCATATTGTCAAAAATGCCTGTAACAAGTTTATTTCTGGTGAACTCTCCATAGAATACGAGGGCTGTTCAATAAAGAATGATAATAATTTTTACGGTCATAATTTTTCCACTAAAATTCAATCTTATATATTCTCTTAGCTTAATGTGAAACAAACACGCCGTAGTAGTTTCATTGTTGGTACTCCTGGTTCCCGCCTGTGAGAACCAGACATGATCAGTATCGCCTACCGCTGCAATGGAGGTAACATGCAGCTAAGTTGATGTTAGAGGAAGATCCGGAGTTTCTTTCAAACGTAATCACTGCTGATGAAACTTGGCTACCTCATTTTGATCTTGAGAGCAAACAGCAAAGCTCAGTGTGGAAATCTCCTTCATCACCAACCCCCCAAAAAGCAAAAGTGGTTGCTTCTGCTGGGAAAGTTATGGCCATCTCGTTCTTTGATTATCATGGAATGGTTTATCAGCATGTTGTGCCTGCACACACATCAGTAACTGGACAATAGTACAGGGATGTCCTGAAAAAAATGCAAGTTCTTATCAGGCACAAAAGACCACATTTCCGTGAAGCAGGCTGGGTGCTTAGCTGTGTGTTGCTGAATAACTTGCAAAAGTCAACGTGAAGTGCATCCCTCACCCTCCCTATAGTCCGAATTTAGCCCCATGTGACTTTTTTCTATTCCCTAATTTGAAGAAACGCCTTCGTGGGAGGCATTATCCATCATCTGAAGCAGTGGTGAAGGCTGCGGAGATGATTTAGAAGGATCTCTCAAAATTTGTTTTCCAGCATGTCTTTGAAGACTGGCAGAAACGCTGGGACAAGTGCATCGCATTCAGGGGAGACTATTTTGAGAAGGACCATGGAAATTATGAGGGTGAGTAAAGGTACGTTGTCAAAAAAGATTGTGATCATTCTTTATTGAACAGCCCTCGTACAATACTGTCGCGAACCCGTATCTGCGATCGCGTGGCTTGTTTACACAAAAGGAACCGATAGGCGGGCAGTGTGAAAACCAAGAGCCCGCGGACAAAGATAACATGCAGATAAAGGTCTGCCGAAACAAACTGAGATAAATGGAAATTTCTAGTTACCTCTGGACTGATAGAGATAATTCGGTTTCTGGTTTGTTTTAGAATGATCTAGAAATTATCAGTAGATATATAAACGATTGTGACACGCCAGCCGGACAGTTGTAAACAGAGTGAGTTGCATGTTGTAAAACAGTCGCGGGAGAGGTAAGCAGAGAACAGCTGAGAGTGTTGTTGTAAACAGTGGAAGTTGAGTAAGCTGTTTGTTATTGTCATCGACCTTGGTAGACTGTGTACGTAACGTAATGCTGCTGTAATCTATAAGTGTATTTCTACGGAAATAAAGAACATTTGGAATATCTGCAATTCGGCCTTTTAATTCTATGAACCCACAAGGTCACCACACTTCTTCTAATTAGTGTTAGACATTAGGATTAGGATTACTACAAATGGGATTTAGCACCGAAACCTGTGATTTATTGTACCTAAGCCCCAAGTGGAGCATCCTCGTGAGGAAGGATGAGTCGAGAGTAGACATATGGCGGCCTACCGAAGGATTCACGACAGTACAGAGGGCACTATACCTACAATTTACTAGTTGGAAAATCCCCCGGCAGGCCAATACAACCGGCATCCCACCTGCGGTGGAAACGGCCCACTAGGCCGGCTCGGAGACCGTCTTACCGAAGGAGAAAGTGTTTACCAGGAACATATCATCCTGCCATGCACCGCCGAGACTCCCACCAACACTTCCACCCTGAAAGAGACCACCAGATCAGAGATGGTGTGAATGATAATGGAGGTGAAATGGAGGAACAATAAATCCGAGAGATGTAATTAATCTACCCGATCTAATTAATCTGGCGACCCAGGCAAACCCCGAAAAAACCCATGGCTCAGGTAGATGGGCCACAGGAATCGAACCAAGTCCTCTCGAATGCAGGACACAGATGAAATCGCCTGAGCTATCCCGCTCGGTATTGTTAGACATTAGAACCACAAATACCCGTTACTATAGCACAGAAAAGTAAGTTTCATTTTTATCTTTAGATATGAACTGCTACTAACTTCATGTACATACTTGGGACTCAATAAGCATTCTTGTTTCAAAATATCCGGTGTTACTGGCAAGTTGGTATTGTCATTGTTACACATTTGGGACTGATCCACTGCTTAGTTTGGATTTGGCAAGCGTTTGACTCATTGTTCAACGTGTTTTCGCTAAAAGGGGTAAACTGCAGTATCGTTAACTCTCCACTTTTGGATGGTTGAAATTCTTAGGACCTGTATTACGATCTCTGGTTAAGGTGCTGGTTAACAGTTAACTTAGAGTTACATGCAGATGTCGGTATTACGACCTTCGGTTAAGGGCTGACTGAGACTTATTTCTGGAGGTAAACTAACCCTAACCTCGAGTAGTGGTTAGTGAGATAACTTGGAGTTTATCTTCACACACAAAAAATAAAATGGCGTACCTCTAGGCCAGATTCTGAGGATGAAATGTTGGCACAGTATTTATTTCATAGAAGAAGAGCTAAAAGAATTAGAATGCGAAAAGATAATTTCATATATATTTGTGACATGTTGAAAATGAAATAAAATAAGCCACATGAGTATCAGGTAACTTGACGTAATAGGTTATGGAATGATAATTTCTAGTGTCCCATGGTGTCACTGACTTGTTGCAAGCAATGCAATATTTTATGCGACCATATTGCAACATGTTTTAACGAACATAAATGTAATAAACAAAGCATGTTAAACCTACACTGGAAAAAACACGAAATACTACATGTGTAGGTGGGTAGAGATAAAAGTTCAGAAACATACTGCAGTAGTAAACATTCGATTTTGCTAATAGTGGGTGCAATGTTTAATTTGCGTTTCGTTAAAGCATTACCAGAGGAAAGTAACAAGCTCTAAAGCAAACAGCGTATGCAATTTGTATCGATGTCCAAACCGTTATTGCAAACGCTGTTCACACGTGTAATGTAGCTAATTACACGTACAATACCATAATGGTTTTGTCCTACAAAATGAATACCATTTGCTAATTATATTGTGATTTATGCAGTGTATGTGCTGTCTCAATGCAAATTGAAGTATTACTTATGATTCTTGCCGTACCTACTATAGATTGTGCAAATGCAGTACATAAATATATTTGCTGCGAATTGCACACGTAAAGATATGTTAAAACCTGCCCATCTTGTATCCTGTGGTATTTAAATGAAGCCATTTATTTGTTCAATTACGTTTTTCAATCAAGGGCACAATGCTGTGACTGAAATGTGGCGTTTGATTATGAAGTGCCAAGAAGAAATGTAAGTTTGCTACAACCTGTTTCCTTAAAATAAAACCATAAGTATTACTTCATAACTAGCCAAATATATTATGTTTAAAATATCAGGTACCAAGTTACTGGTCCCAGAATGCATATATTATATCCTTGCTTTTATTCATGGGTGACTCGTAATTTGTGGACCTTCCCTCTTTGCATATACCTCTGTGAAATGATAATTGATATAAGAAGAGATGATTTATTCATGAGGATAAACTACTAACCAAATGATTTTAGCCAAATTATATTTGTGCAATACTATTATCAAAATTAATAACAATTATATGGCCTTATTTTTTAAATTTGTTGACAGGAAATCTCTGGTGTTCATAAATTAACAAGGCATTCCATATATTATTCATATATCTCACCTTATCTATAATAACACTAACCTAACACAACCTATATAACCAACAAAACTAACCTAACGCTATGGAAAATCTAAACTGTAAACGAACTATGCCAGACCTTATTACGAATGAACTATTAATGAAAATATCAAAAATATACAGAAAACAGCTAATAAAAGTTAAAACAAGACGCCTGATGCTACTACATGTGTTTTCTTTTCCCCCTAATTCACATTCTAAACACAAGATAGCGTTGCAAACAAGGTAAAATCCTAAAGGAAAATATTGCCAACTGTTCACATTCCACCATAATGCACAGGGTAACAAACCTACAGGTAAATCGCGTTCGTTATACGAGGAACTGTACCTAGCCAATGGTTATTGATAACTGAAAGGTAACAAACTTCGGCTGGTAACCGGAGATCGTAATACAGGCTTTTAGAAGGGAAAAGCTGTTAATGGGTTTTTGCTATCTATGACTACAGTTAGACATCAGTTTAACAACTCTAAATGTGGTCGAACATTCGTTTTCACGTCCAATAGATAAAATTACTGAAGAAGTCATTGAAAAAAAAATCTGTGATATGATTTTCGCTGAACGTCGAACGAAAGTTCAAAGTAGCAGAGGCCATAACTGTCGAGGGTAACAGCAATTCATATTTTTTACAAATAGGAAATGAAAAAGTTGTCGCCCCAATCGGTGCCACGTTTGTTCGCATTGAACAATAGACTTTCAAAGTCGAAGCTATATTTGGAGCTATTTAAGTGAAATTCGAAGGACCTTTTGTGTCAACGACATCGAGGAGATCTTGATTCATCATTAGACTTCGAAAACCAAGCAACAATAGAACAATGGATTGCTCCTGATGAATCTGCTCCAAAGAAGGCAAAGAGGTGTCCATTGTTTTAGGATTTGAAGAGCGACTAATTATTAATTTCTTGGAGAAAGGAGAAATGGTTACTATAAAGCGCTATAGTCAGTTATTGATAAAATGTGAAAGATTTGGAGGCTCGACCCCATTTGGGTAAGAAGAAAGTGGTGTTTCACCACCACAGCGCAGCAGCACATTCATGAGGTGTCGCTGCCAAAGTAATTACATGAGTTGCGTTATGACCCACTCCATATTCACCAGCCTTCTATTCCTTCTAACCCATAAACATAAGGAAATGGCTCGTGAAAGTAAACTTAAGATCAAATGAGATGCTTATCCTCGAGAGAGAAGTATCCTTTGCAGACCTTGACAATTCCTACTTCTGGAGGGACTAAAAATGTCATGAACGTTGTGAGAAGTTTGTAGGCCTAAAACGGGATTAAGCTGAGAAATAACTAATTCATATTTGAAAGAATTAGTGTCTTCATTCCTAACACGGGTATTTACTGTCGTGGGAGTGATTATTTGCTGAGTATTTGATTACATTAGTAGGTGTAGGTTTTAGTTCAATTATACACAGTGTTTGTGATGCGTGTACCCCGGGTTCGTGAGTGTATTGTTGCTATCTGATACGACGGTTCGTGTGGCGCTGTACTAGAAGACTCTCTATCCAGGGTCCCTAACGGCTCCAGATTGAACTACAACGGACATTCCACTGGCAGGCTCGGCAGTCGGGGCCGTTACCTGCTCTGTATCACCGAGACACCTGACATCCATACCACTAGTGAAGTGGGGGAAGAGGAAGCTCGGATATTGAATTAATGAAGCATAATAAGTCCAGGTCTCCCCGTAGGGGAGGGTATCCGTCCCCTTCAGCTGCCGTGGTGCAGGCGCTGCGGACCCCAAGCACTCGTGGTAGCTCTGACGTTACTAGAGGAACCTCGGGCCGAACATTCGAGCCCCTCCCTTTGGGAGTTGCTCGGATTGGGTTGGTCTCGAGGGGGCAGTGGTTTTTTATACCCGTGGGAGATCGGGTACGTCTCCGGACGGGGTTGAGGGAAGCCATTAATATTCCCCGGTACTAGCCAGCATAGCTAGTGGCCCCACCGAGGTCATATCGGTAGCCTTCCCATTTTGGTGTTGGCGCGCGTAAGTGCGTATCCACTTCCATCCCGTCTTGAGTCCACAGGACCAGATGGGTGGGGCTTGTTGGTCTCTAGGTCTTGCCCTATGTAAAGCCTCACGGAGTGCGCCGGGCGCCCTGTTGGGACAGATCGGTAACTCCCTGGTCGTTAGAGGGGGGTCACTCTTCACTCTGTGAGGGTGTGCCCTGGTAGCTAACCTCGAGTTTATTTTTATTTTTTTTTTTTATTTATTTATAAGTCCAGGTTTAGACTCTATACACCTAGACCTAAGCTCGCAGATTAAAGTAAATAATAAATAATGAAAGGAACCTTCCCAACATTCGCTTTATAACTGGAGAAAACCCTGACAAAACCTATGGCTTAGAAATGTCATCCGACTGCGGGGATAGAACCCACGAATGCCCCATCACACTGGGTTTGTTATCTTGAACTTGTGTGGCTTTAATGTAGGGTACTACAGGCGATATGAAACTTGTGAAGGAGCCTCTCCGACATTCTGACAGTTATAAGAATTGCGAGGAAAACACTTATTAGTAACTTTCGTCCGGCAGACAGTGTTTGCTGACTCTCACCAACATGTATAGAATTTCACACGTTATGGTCGGGAAGCAAACAGCCTGTGTTTAACATGTCAACTACTTACCATCAATTACTTTCTCACTAATAGGAAAGCTGGAAATAACCGGCGAGGACAAACATATGGCTGGCTCTTGGTTCGAGCCAAGCACCATTAATATACACCACGCCGTATAAAGGCAAGGCTTAAGGGTATTAAGTCGCGATCGTAGCTTGTATGCAGACCCAAATGATATAGGTTAGGGGGAAAAACAAAAATATATATATATACGAAGGTGGGTCAAAAAGTAATGCCTCCAATTTTTAATATTTTTTATTTTTAGTAATTTTAGTATTATTAGTCGCCATCAGTCAACTTAACTGTTGTTGGGTATTTGCTTGTCAGCGCATGCACGCCTCTTTCTAAAAATGATAGAAATAAGACTTAACTTTGCTCTGCTATAATTAGATATATTTGTGGTTCTAATTTGTAAAATGAAACAGACTTGACCTGATCCAGGAGGGAAGATGTACGTACTTAGTTTATCAATGACGTTCTTACTGTTCTCTCGAGAATGTATATCGTGTAGTAACCCATAGCAAATTGCTTATGCCTCGCCTGTAATGTAAAGGAGGGCAGAGGGAACAAAATCTGAAGGCGGAACAGAGCGTTACGATGTTACAGTAATCCAGAGCAACGTATATCATAATGAGTGACTTCATGCTTGATGTGCAGACATATTCATGCCTCTAAGGGCATTTGGCAATACTTAATGATCCAGGAAGTGAACAGTTACTATTGCTCCTAACTCTTGCATGAGACATACAAATATTAATGAAGCAGAAACATAGCAGACAATTCGTCCTAATTCACGATAATCAGAACCTGGACTCACATGATAACTCTTTTTTTGGGGGGGGAGGGGGGGTGGGCTTCGGGAAGAACCTATTTGGGTGGGAATCTGTTTTCGCTTTGGCACACAGAAACATACACAATATACACAGAAACATTTAGAGATTCTTTCTTAAGCACTTTCTGTGTGTTATAAATAAAGATTAACCGAACTACAATATATACCAAAAGCAGAAATAAATCTCAAATAACATGGGAACCCGTAGCAGCCTTAGAATAAAAGTAAGTTACATCTTATATACTTAAGTGAAATATGTTCAGTATCGCCCACCTCTGTAATGGAGGTAACATGCAGTTAAAGTTGATGTTAGAAGAAGATCCAGAGCTTTTTTCAAACATAATCACTGCTAATGAAACTTGCCTACATCATTTTGATCCTGAGAGAAAACAGCAAAACTCAGTGTGGAAATCTCCTTCATCACCAACCCTCAAAAAGAGCAAAAGGGGTTGCTTTTGCTAGGAAAGTTATGGCCATCTCATTCTTTGATATTCATGGAATGGTTTATCAGCATGTTGTACCTGCACACACATCAGTAACTGGACAATACTACAGGGGTGTCCTGAAAACAATGCAAGTCTATATCAGGCGTAAAATACCACACATCCGTGAAGCAGGCTGGATGCTGCACCACGATAATGCGTGGCCGCATATTGCCAATGTCGTTGCTGAATATCTTGCAAAAATCAACATAAAGTACATCCCTCACCCTTCCTATAGTCCAAGGCCGCGCCGTGGCTCAGTGGTTAGACCGCTTGGCTCTCACCAAGGCGGCCCGTTTTCGATCCCAGGCGACCGCAAAGTGAGATTTGTAGTGGACAACACGGCGCTGGGGCGGGTTTTCTCCGGGACCTCCGGTTTCCCCCACCATCTCATAACACTGGTGCTCCATCTTCATCTCATGTACCATCAGTGTCACCGCCTGCGGTGCCTTATGAGTAAAAGCAGACGTTAAACACTACACATTTCATTTCTCCCTATAGTCCGGATTTAGCCCCATGTGACTCTTTTCTACTCCTTAACTTGAAGAAACGCATTCGTGGGAGGCATTATCCATCATCAGGAGCAGTGGTGAAGGCTGCGGAGGCGATTTTGAAGGATCTCTCAAAAATTGTTTCCAGTATGTCTTTGAAGAATGACAGAAACACTGGGACAAGTGTATCGCATTCAGGGGAGACTATTTTGAGAAGGACCATCAAAATTATGAGGATGAGTAAAGGAATGTTGTCAAAAAAAACATTGTGGTCATTCTTTATTGAACATTTGAACATTTATTGAGTGCAATAGAGTACTTCCTTTGTTTGCGGAAGATATTTATTTGTATTTCAAGATATAATTTTTTTATTTGACTTCTATTTTCTCTCTGTTCGAGATCTTGGGAAGGTCGTCAAATTTCAAAGACATTAACAGCATGCTCTTGTCAATATAAGATTAAATTCTAGAAGAACGAGGAGAGAAATTCATATAAGTCAAAAGGTGTTTTTCTTTTAAACCTTTGATCAATGTACCTTACGAAAGAATTTACTAATAAGAAACAACATAGTAGAGTAAACTGTTGTCATTAATATTTGAACTACTTTCGACAAGGTCTACAACTGACCAATTTGGTGATGGTGACGAAAGATTTCTTTGTGGAAACGATTACTGGATATTGTATAAGGAGGTTACGCGACACACAGGTCATGCTTCGTTACCTGCTTGGAATTCGCTTGCTACCAAATTTACCTCAATCTTTTTTGCACGAAAATCCTGTCCAAACAGAGTATCTATCATCATCGAAAGGAAGTATTAAAGTGGCCCTGCTTAACTTCCGTCTGTGATGCAACTAATTTTCTAAAGTCTGATATCTTATAATCACAACAAACAATTCCCAAAAGCTTGTTTCTCAATTTACTAAAGACTGCAGAAATGTTATTGCTCCATATTTGTTTACAGCTATAATGAAATAGCAGTATACAGTAAGGTTAACTAATAACCAACTGACGCTAGCTGTGTAACAAGTGACGACTCGGAAGTTTCATTCTCTTTGAATGGGCACGACAGAAAAAAGGATTACCAATTTAAGATTGGTATAAGTAGGGTAAGGCATGAGTGATTCGGATTGGCGAGAGACTCGAATTAGTTTTTCAAAATCTGCCCCTAGGGGACGGTAGTAGAATGACCTTTGACCCTGGGCTCAAATGAGCCCAGGGTCCATAGAGCTGAGAGTTACCTGACATTCATCTTTCAGGATAAGGGAAAACCCCGGAAAACCCTTATCCAGATAGCTCACCCTAACCGAGATTAGAACTCGGGGCCTCTTGAACGTGAGGAAGACACGCTACTATCACGCTACCGAGGCAGGCACTATGACAATATTCAAAATACTATCTGTCATGAAAATAGCTAAAATTTATGGTATTTTAATTAATATTTTTCCAGATGTTTTTAGTTGTTTGGAATAGGACATTTTACTCAAAGTCTTCCTGTGGCACTCTTGAATATTGTTAAACCTAAATACCTACGAGCGCTGTTCAATAAAGAATGATCACACTTTTTTTGACAAATAATTTTGATGGTCCTTCTCAAAATAGTCTCTCCTGAATACGATGCACTTGTCCCAGCGTTTCTGTCAGTCTTCTAAGACATGCTGATAACAATTTTTTGAGAGATCCTTCAAAATCGCCTACGCAGCCTTCACCACTGCTTCTGATGATGGATAATGCCTCCCACGAAGGCGTTTCTTCAAGTTAGGGAATAGAAAAAAGTCACATGGGGCTAAATACGGACTATAGGGAGGATGAGGGATGTACTTCACGTTGATTTTTGCAAGATAACAATATGCAGCCGCGCATTTTCATGGTGCAGCATCCAGCCTGCTTCACGGAAATGTGGTCTATTGCGTCTGATATGGACTTGCAATGTTTTCAGGACATCCCTGTAGTATTGTCCAGTTACTGATGTGTGTGCAGGTACAACATGCTGATAAACCATCCCATGAATATCAAAGAATGAGATGACCATACCTTTCCCAGCAGAAGCAACCACTTTTGCTTTTTTTGGGGGTTGGTGATGAAGGATATTTCCACACTAAGCTTTGCTGTTTGCTCTCAGGATCAAAATGATGTAGCCAAGTTTCATCAGCAGTGATTACTTCTGAAAGAAACTCCGGGTCTTCCTCTAACATCAACTTTAACTGCATGTGAATGTCCTTTTGTTCGGGAATCAACAGTCTTGGAACCTATCGCGCACATACACGTCTCATGTGTAATGTTTCTGTCAGCAACGTGTGGGTGGCACCCACTGAAATGTTCAGTATTTCAGAAAGTGATCTTAAGGTAATTCGTCGATCTCCTCTCACAATGGCAGCAGCAGTGTTGATGTTTTCTTCCGTTATAGCAGTAACTGGAGTAATAGATTGTCTCCCCTCTTTAAACATTTTAAACCACCTTAGAGCTGTGCTGTAGGGAAGTACAGACTCGCCATAGGCCTCCTGTAACATTGTATAGGCCTCAACTGAAGATTTGTTGAGACGAAAGCTGAAAATTAAAGCAGCATATTATTCCTCTCGTGTTACCTCCATTGCAGCGTTAGGCGATACTGAACATGTCTAAACTTGCCTGCTTCTCACAGACGGGAACCAGGAGTACTAACAATGAAACTACTAGTGTTTGTTTCACATTAAGCTAACAGAATATAATAAGTTTGAATTGTTGGTGCGAAAAGTTATGACCGTAAAAAAAAATACTATCATTCTTTATTGAACAGCTCTCGTACATACCTTGGCATGTAAAGGCCTTTTTGATGAATTTGTTGTTGTTGTTGTTGTTGATTTTAATTTTCAAATATGCATACTTTAATTAAACAAAAAGTTATTATTTATTTTATCTCCTGGTGATGTCAAAGTTACTACATATTGACGCACATGTAACGGGGTTGATTCCAGGTTGGAGGGTGATAGCTTTTCCTCAAATTGGAGTATTTCCTATTATCTTTAGGATCTGGAAGTAATTGAGCTTCAAAATGTATCTCTGAAACACAGCCTTCCGGTGGACAAATGATCTTTAAGACCAAATATGACGCCAACTCTTATTTTTGTTTAATTAAACCGTGTGACCGTCCAGCTTAATCAGCCACACGTTCGGGCAATATATGTAGTGGTATTTCTTCGCTGCGTCCTGCACCGTGGCGTAGCGGGCTCAGGCAGCATGCCTTGGTCCCTGGTCACGGAGAGCGACCCGGGCTCGATCCCACGCATGTGTTGGGGATGTTAGGTTCCGGGTATAGGACCGGTGCCCACTCAGCATCTTGAGGAAAGTGAGGAGCTTTTCGGCCCAGGTCAAGAAAACCAACATTCCGGCTGGGGGATGCCGAGATGCTGACCACATCTGCTCCCCGTATCGGTTGGATGATCGTCCACCTCTGCCATGCGCAAGTGGGCGTGAGGCCGGCAGTCGGGTTGGTAGGCCTTGGTCCTCTAAGCGCTGTCGCGCCATGGGTTATTTTTTATTTCTTCGCTGCAAGCACAATTATTTCCCATGTCGTCAGTTTGTGTGGCTCAATTTCTTCAGGTCACTAATTGTATCATCTGAATTGAATTTGATTAAATATATAATTTGATTTTAAAATCTGGATTACATTTTACTAGATCTTTCTTTCTAAATCAATCACTGTAGGTTACCTCCAACACATCGATAAATCCTTATTTTCAAGTTAATATATTGTCGCGGTGCTGGGCATAAACGTTTCGGCACAAATAGATAATAGACGGCGGATAATGTTTCACGACCTTGCATGAGCAGTTAACGATAACGCGGCGAGTGATCACAAAGGCGGTAAACAATGTTATCTCTGATAAAGGACTCTCCGCCACAGGTAGAATTTCATGTCTTGAAGTTTCTAGAGATATCTCGATTGACGGAGAGTGGTTGTTTTTCTTGTTTGTTCGTGAATGTTCTCGAGTTATGAATAGACATATAAAAAGGATTGTGACACGCCAGCAGGACAGTTGTGAAACAGTTGTTGTAAACAAGAGTGAGTAAGCAGTAGTTGTGTAAAAAGAGTGTTGTTGTAACGAGAGCTAATGATGTAATCTGCTGTCACTGTTTGTTATTGTCATCGACCTTGGTAGACTGATGGTGTATGTAACGTAATGCTGCTGTAATCTATAAGAGTATTTCTACGAAAATAAAGAAGATTTTTTAATTTCTGCAACTCGGCCTTTTAATTCTACTAACCCACAAAGTCACAATATATAATTTCTGTTAATTACTTAAAATTCATCACTTTTGCACGTCCACTCATCACTATTACGAATACCAAATAACTATTTTTGAAGATAATTGATTTTCCGATACAAAACTTTTATATTCACCGCGACATTTCTCCATCGTCATGAAACAAGATTAAAGAACATATAGGGGAACATGGGGCATATCAGGGTAGTGAGGCAGAAGGGGGTATACGTGTTTTCTCTCTAGTAGGTGATACAATCTACCGGAATCTATCAAAACTACATTATCTCAATCACAGCTACTAGTACGCGTCAATCGGCTACCATAACAGAATCTGTTGTGTGCGAGTTGTGTGTTGGATAGAGTTTGAAGCAGTTTTAACAAGATTTGTGATATATTTCAAGGCATGTAAGTACATCATATCTACATTTAAATAAAAACAATGATTACTATGGAATATAACACTTAATTTACTTCTAAATCCATGTTTTTCGCTAAGTTATCATTGAATACCGAACCATCGACAAGCATAAACCTAAGTTTCTGTTTACAGGGCAATATGGGTGGGGCATGATAGGGTACTTCCCCATTATGCCCCTGGTGTAAAACTCTTTGTGTGTTATTCATATGATTGACTACTCATGTTTCATGTGATTTCGGAATAGTGCGTAATTACGTAAAGAAGTCACAGAGGCAAGAGTGGTCTATAATCTCAATGGAGGGGGCTGTGAATGCTGTATTTGAGGGTTCAATGGGCTACAAAAGGGCAGCTAGTCAATTTCAAGTTCTCCAAACAACTCTTGAACGCTACGTTAAAAAGAAACGATATAATCCTAATTATGTTGTTAAAAACGTTCTCACAGGCTGCAGCTGCTAGATGTTTCTTTCATGAGAGCACTAATTAAATATTATGAGGATGAAATTCGCTCCTGGGTTAGATCTAATCGTGGAAAAGTCTTGACACTGTTTCAGGTTGCATCATCGTTTGGTGCCAGTTATATGCGAGCCTCAACAATGAGCGTGGCAGTCAATGGGTTTCGAAAAACAGGAATATGGTCTGTAAACATCAATGTGTTTGATGATGCTGATTTCCTAACGCCCAAAACGACAGATATTGAGCTTTCTTCTGGAGTTCCTGATGATTAATCCTTCAAGTTCTGAGATGTCCATTCTCTCTGGTTCACCTATGGGGAGAGAAAACATTGAGATGCGAAGCTGCAGTAGTTTCCAGAGTTCCAGCCCAGAAAATATCGCACCTATTCCAAAGGTAGATCAGAAAAACAAGAGAGTTTGAAAAAACAGGGGGGAAATCACAATACTGACAACATCCCCTTATAAAGAAGTACTATTGAATGCGGAACAAGAAAAAATGAATAAAAGACCTGTAAAACGGCGTCTTACTCTGCCAGAAAGAGAGGTAAAACGGGAATCATCGAAAGGTAGGCCTAGATTTCCTAATCCTCCTGTATCCAATGTTCCAGAAGTCATTTGTCCGCTGGTAACAGGAAAGAAGTGGCAAATGATGACGAAAATGATTGTCTTTACTGCCACGATTATTCAGAAGGAGCGTGGGTTAGATATCCCTGCTGCCTGCAGTGGGCTCATAATTCTTGTGAGTGATGGTGAAGATCTTTTTTTTTTTTTTTTTTTTTTTTTTTTTTTTTTTTTTTTTTTTTTTTTTTGTAATTTACGTCCTCCAACTTTAAGTAATATCGGGCGGTAAATGAATTGGGTGAAATGACGCTCAAATGAGTCCAGGGTCCATAGAGCTTAGAGTTACCCGACATTCATCTTTCAGGATAAGGGAAAATCCCGGAAAAAACCTTATCCAGGTAACTCACCCTGACCGAGATTCGAACTCGGGACCTCTTGAACGTGAGGCAGACTAGCTACCACCACGCTACCGAGGCGGGGTGATGGTGAAGATGCTGTACATATTTGTGCATATTTTGAGAAGTGAACTAAATGTAGAAAAAAAAAGATAAAAAATTGGTCAAAGAAGTAATACCCCTTACTGCCCCACCTATGGGGCAAAACGGGGCAAAGGTACTAATTTTGTTTTTGACGTGACAGCTGCTCCCATTTATTGCGAGTGACTACTTGATTTATGTTTTTCAGATAATTATACAATAATAAACACATTTACATTACCAAAACACAATTTCTAAATATACAAATGTGAAATACAGATGCACAAATATTAAGAACCCTGTCCTGCCCCATGTTCCCCTGTCTATGAAGATTATTGATTTTACGTTACAAAACTGCTATATTCACCGCGACATTTTTCCATCGTCATGAAACGAGATTAAAGAACTTATATCTATGAAGATTATTGATTTTCTGTTACAAAACTTTTATATTCACCGCGACATTTTTCCATCGTCATGAAACAAGATTAAAGAACTTATATCTATGAAGATTATTGATTTTCTGTTACAAAACTTTTATATTCACCGCGACATTTTTCGATCGTCATAAAACGAGATTAAAGAACTTATATCTATGAAGATTATTGATTTTCTGTTACAAAACTTTTATATTCACCGCGACATTTTTCCATCGTCATAAAACGAGATTAAAGAACTTATATATATGAAGATTATTGATTTTCTGTTACAAAACTTTTATATTCACCGCGACATTTTTCCATCGTCATAAAACGAGATTAAAGAACTTATATCTATGAAGATTATTGATTTTCTGTTACAAAACTTTTATATTCACCGCGACATTTTTCCATCGTCATGAAACAAGATTAAAGATCATATATCTATGAAGATTGTTGATTTTACGTAACAAAACTTTTATATTCACTGCGACATTTTTCCATCGTCATGAAACAAGGTTACAGAACATATATCTATGAAGATTATTGACTTGCTTGCCGGACGCGAGAGAGGTAGGACGTGTTAGTGCGCGCGCTCGTAAACGAAGATGATAGATATGCAAATGTACCGATCGAGGATAGGTGTTTTCGATGCCAGCAAAATTAAATTTAAGAAGAAAGAACAAGGCACAATGGGCACAAATTTGTGGTTTATCTTGGTAATATGCACTCTTTTGGCTATTGGAGGATTAAAATTAAATCCGGGACCGACGATGGAACAGATAGGCAAAATGCTGGAAAATATCACCAAGAAAATGAAAAGTATGGAAAACAGACTAGGAGAAAGAATGGGAGAGAAGTTTGACGAGGTTAAAGTAATGTTGGGAAAATTTGAGGAAGAGATTAAGGATGAAATCAAAGAGTGTAAAGGAAGGAAACAGGAAATTGAATTTGATTATCTTTGGTGTAGAAGAGAAAAGAGACAGAAGAGCATGGCAGGACGTAGAAGAGCTATTCCAAGAGAAATTAAAATTGAAGCTGGTGGGATGGGAAATAGTGGACTGTTTCAGGATAGGACGAAAAGGACCAAGACCAAGACCCTTCATAGTTAAAACTGCAACATGGAAGTTTAAGTTGGAAGTACTGAGAAGCAGTAAGCAGCTAAAAGGGACAAAATATTCATTGATCACTATCTGGGAAAGAAACAGAGGGAATTAAAATTAGGGAAGACATTCAACAAGGGTTAAAATTTTCTCAAGGGCATTGAAATATCTATAAAGAGTTGCTAATTTGGAGGAAAGCAATATCAAGGAATGTTTTCTTTTGCAGATGAGAAGCAAATGGGGAGAGTCTTGGGTGCAAAAAGTAAGGGAACTGATGGAACAGATAGGTATGGGAGATATTTGGAGAAACAAGGGGTTATTACAGGGGCTTTTGGTAAGAGGTAGAATTAAGGGTGGAAGATTTAGATAGCCAAGTTATATTTACCAGTGTAAGGGAGAAAAGATCATTGAGGACATATAGGGAAATAAAGACAGTGTGGGGGAGGGAGAAGTACATAGATGTGTGTAATAAGTCAGGGCGAGAAGGATTTGCCTGGACAAGGACAGGAGTTAGGAATTTGAAAGGTATTAGATATGAAAAGGATACAGGGAAATGCCCAATGTGTGGAGAAGAGGATACAGATCGGCATAGTATACTTTACTGCAAACAAACAAAGGTATGGAGAGAAGAAATTTGGCAACAAAAGTGGGACAGGTTTAGGGATGGGGGAGGTATTAATAATACAGAAAATGTTATTGGTAAAAGGAGAAAAGAATGTAAGAAATATAAGTGAACATCTGGGGAAAATTAGAGAGAAATGGTTAAGACTGACGAACAATAAATAACAATTAAGGGTCAGGAAACTAGAACGAGGGATACAAGGGAGAGGAGGGTCATCAATACATGGAAAAACAGGAGTTATGTGTATTGAGACCGAGACTCCAGGCAAGCAGGTAGGAAGGGTGTAAGTCATTTTGTTATAGTGTGAAAGAAATTTTATAAATGTCAATGTATCAATGAAATTGTATGTAGAAGAAAGATGAGAAATAAATACAAATACAAAATGAAGATTATTGATTTTTCGTTACAAAACTTTTATATTCACAGCGACATTTTTCCATCGTCATGAAACAAGATTAAAGATTATATATCTATGAAGATTATTGATTTTACGTAACTATCGTTACTCCTCTGCTACGTAATACAATTATTACTACGGCCAATCACAAAATTACACATATATTTTTGATATTGTCACTCCATGGCCCACTAACACTCATATCAGAAAACAAGAATGCCCAACTGGATATTCATATAAAAGGTTCTAACTAAAACATATCGTTACAACCGATAGGTAAGATGTGTGGTGGCCAAACTGATAACTGCGGATACGGCTGCGATGTGTACACAGAGCTGAATGAATGTAACCTAGTGTCTCAACATCTTTACGCAAGGCTGCTCAAGCTTTAGCAACAGCTAACAGTAATGTACTGGAGCGATGGTCCAGTTTCTCTCAAGAAACCAGTCAGTAAGTACCGAGTGAGGTCATGCGTGATGCAGTTTTAGGACATGCTTCCGCTACCACTGGCATTCAACATGCTTCTAAAAACAAGTGCACCTTGATTAAATTTGACAGCTACTTTCTACTGTTTTGATTGCTGTGTGGCTTGTTCCATTTTCTCCAAGAGTTTGTCAGATTCGTGTGCACCCAAAAGTGAATTTGACTAAACAACATCTTCAGGTTATGATTATTTTAAAATTTTAAAACATTAAGATAATGCAGCATCGAAATTGGCTAAAAATACGAGGGGAAAATATTTTTTTCAGCTACAAAAATACTTTGAACCTTATAGTATCAAAATGCAACTAAATTTATGAGTTTCAGGTATTTAAATACCCTCACATGACAATTTAAATGCTAGTGTGCCCGTGCATGCCGGCTGTTGGATTCACAGAATTCTGTCATTTGAGTTCGATTGAATTTACTAAATTAATACATTTGAATTAGCGGACAAAGTTTCTGGTGGAATTTTGTGTGTTGGTATGATGGTTATTTTTTACAATATGTGGCACCATGGAAACAAAACACTGGCTACAAACATTGAAATCAAATAATAATGTTTATATTTTTGCTTTTGTGTGAGTTTTTAACTTGGTCGTGATTTTCTTGTGTTTCTCGTTAAACTACACACTGTTTATATATAATTGATGAGTTTTAGTGTGCTATTTAACAGTTATAAATGTATTTTATACATCAAAACGTGCATATAACTGTTATATAGGTTATAGGTAAAACATTCTTTGAAACAACTGACGTTCTGTTGACTGTGTACATAGTTAGGATCATGAATAGGCTAAACGATACATGGCAAGAGGGTCCAACTTATCTATCTGGAGGGATTTAGTCTACTTCAAGGCAGGTAGCTGAGAAGGAAAATGTTTTGGATTTTAACATTTTATTTCCTTAGTTATAGTTTTTTCAACATTTTTTGTCATTCAAAATGTTCCGCACGATGCAGTTTTGATTCAGTCCCTCTAAAATTTCCAGCACATGTTCTTAGAAGGTTTCTATCATATGAAATTTTAATATTCATTATATTTTTAAAGTTATTGATATAAAAAGTCAAAGGTTTAATCACTTTTGGCTTTTTTTTTTTTTTCCTTTTTTTGCTCCACACCTAATTTTTTCCCTCTGTAACTAAAGGCAGTATAAGAAATTCATATGATAGGTCTTTTCTTCATAATCTGAATACTTTCAGAAATAGAAAAATTAAAATTTTGAAAATTTTCATCACGGGGAGCAGTTTGAATTTTGCCCAAATTTTGAATTTCACAAATTAATTACTCAACAAATATTGAAGATATAAAAACATAATTTTGAATTCTGTGTCCACTATGCATCAGAATTAAGTGGTCAAAATTTCAGCAAGATTGGCTGAAAATTGCTGGATTTTGGGTTTTCGGTGCTGCATCCCCCTAACACTTAAATAATGCGAAGATGGGCTTGAAAATGCAACAATGTATAATTGGTGTAACGAAATCAAAAGAGATCGGCTTTTTCTTAGTGACGACCCAGAACTGCCATTACTGATGGAACCCGTCTCTGTAGATGTGGTCTGTCTCACGTTCAAGGCATCCCGAGTTCGAATCTCGGCTATGAGAGATCTGTGTAAAGTTTCTTTTTTCCGGAGTTTTCTTCTATTCAGAAAGATGATGTCCAGTACCTCAAAGCTCTATGGACCCTGGGAGTATCATTTCACCCACTTCATTCATTGTCAGATATGAACTTTACGTTGGAGGACGTCAATTATACCTCTGCCGTTCTAAGAAACACACTGTTTCTGTGAGCAAAGCCTACAAAGCAAAACCTACTGGCAAGCTACTCTTGTGCATACAACTTGTTTGAATGTAATATGGCGGAAGACATAGGTAAAAGTATCACTATCGTCTGTGATTCGACACCAGGCTACCGCAAACTGGGATTTGTGGTGGACAACAAGGCGCTGGGGTGGGTTTCCTCCGGATCCCTGATTTCATCTCTCAGGTCAGATGCTTCGGCTCCCTCGCTCTGAGGGAACCCAAGCGCCTGCTAACGTCAGAATTGACAGGAAGGGAGACAAATTATTATTGTGACTTTGTGGGTTCGTAGAATTAAAATTCCAATTTTCTGAAATTCTAAATGTTCTTTATTTGCGTAGAAACACAGTGCGTGGCTGCAGAATTACATCACATACCACAATCTAAAACACCAAGGTCGATGACAATAACAAACAGCTTACTCAACTTCTACTGTTTACAACATTCTTGTTACATGTCTTTACAACTGTTTACTACTCACGAATGAGTCTTGGCGAGTCGTCGCTCTCTTAAATACCTCATTGATAAATTCAAGAGACTTCTGGAGCAAATAAGAAAAACCACTATTCTCTATCAATCGAGATATCACTAATCTCAGTTTAATATAACCTTGCCCCGTTGACATGCATCACTCCGCCTGCAACTACCTTCCCCCTCACCCTAATTGGCAAATGCTTTCGTGCCATAGGCCATAGGCGGTTCCCTCCCGTCACATTTAAACCTGCAGTAAACGTCATAATAATTGTCAGGAAAATAGATAAAATCATACAAATAAGTATATGAAGGCATGCAAAAATAATGAAGTTTATAATAAAACTGAGCAAGTTGAAACTGAATGAATGAGCAATGAAACTGAAATAAGTTTAAATTGAAAGACCTTCGGCATTTTCCACTGGGACTTTTTAAAACCAGCACACATACATACCTTGCAAAAATGCTTGTCTTTCAGTCTTAAAAGTCGTGTCACGCCATACTTGTCGTGTGTCCTTCATTCACCCAATTCTCGTCAAGTTAGTGTACATTTTGCGATTTGTATCCCGGTACAGTCTGATTGTCCTTAAATAACGTCTTCGTCATTCAGCAATATCGCCCCTGAAGTGGTAAGTTTTCCTGTTGTCTCAATTTCATGTCGCATCTAACACTCACACATGTAAGTTCAGAGCACAGCTGTTCGACTTCTCTCACTGACAAAGACGGATTCTTCTCTGTGAGTGCATTAAACACATGCAACACAATTCTTTTTTCGTCACTTTGTAAAGGTTTTCCCTTGCGATGCTTCAGCGAAAAACTTGCGCTAGACTCTGCCATTATACATATAATAAGTACACGCGGAATAAACGATCAATAAAATAATTTAGCTCTCGTACTCGGCAGAACTCACCTTCGAATGGTGATATATGACTAATCCAGTTCAAAACAAGGTCAGTGATGAAGGTCATATAAATAAATATGTCATCACTACCGCTAAATCACGTGCTATCGTGCCATATGCTTGAGAGCAAAGGAACCTCCTGTTTACTTCGTTTAAGAATTAACATGCATTTCAGATAAATCAACTGTGTTGCGTAATATATTTAATTCAAACAGTTACGAAAATATAAATTTGACAATTCTCTTCCAACATATAAAGATATATCACCATGTTAAATAACGAACTAATTTTTACCGCACAGCATTGCACCACAACAGCAGTCAATGAGATGTGATAAGGTCACGTGACCGTTAAGAGATACGGGGCAAGCTTACGTGAAACAAGGATTAGGTGTTTCAATTACATCAGAAGAAGTTAGCTAGTAAACGTGTGGAACATTTATGTAAGCACTAACACATTACAAATAAACTAAACCACATATGGAATACAAGTATTACTACCCAGCAAGGATTATGTGTAGTAGAAAGTCACCAAAGTACTTCGAGAACATGTTTCCCAGATGCCATCTGGAATATTTCCGTCTTTGGCGAGTCTACTGCCGGCTGGATTTTTCTCTCAGTGTACACGTGATTAACTGTGACACCATTAACTTAATTGATGCAGATGTGAGTTGTCGACTGTTTGTGTAAAGTATAACAGAGCACAAGAGTCTGTTAAGATGCAATCTCAGTGCCAACATATTTTACATATCTCTCATACAAGAACCTCTGTGCGTTGTAACAAAGTTCCTTAGGAAGTCATCTTAAACATTTAATGAGAGTAAATTGTGCTTTGTTAATATTACAAATCAGTGAATCCATGTTTCATAACGTTACAGTAATTTACGAGGTTCAGTAAGTAAGTTCTGTTTGTGAATAAAATTAAATTGTGTTCAGATACAGAAAAATTATTTATTGCACAAAATTCTACAATTCTTAACTACTTTTCCACATAACTGCCGATACTTTGCATGCATTTGTCATGGCGAGGCACAAGTTTTTGTATACCTTCTTCATAGAAGTTTGCTGTCTGTGTCTTCAACCAGTTGGAAACATTTTCTTTCAGCTCTTCGTCATTGTTGAAGAGTTGACCGCCAAGGAAAGATTTGAGATGCAAAAACAGATGAAAATCGCTAGGAGCGAGGTCAGGACTGTACGGGGGGTGGTCAAACACGTCCCAGCCAAATCCCTGTAGGATGTTTTTCGTCGCATTTTCAGTGTGTGGTCGTGCGCTGTCGTGAAGAAACACAGCATCTCTTGACATCGCAAATTTGTCGATAAATTTCAATTGGTTTCACCTTACTAGCATTCAGAAAACCAATCAAAGCTCTAATTTCACAAGCGGCGGGCTTTTCAATCAACACCGACATTGTAAACAAGCATAACAAAACGTACATGGCTGACAGCGATCTCACAATGGCGCACGTTTCTTCTCCTTGATACAGATCTATACAGCTGATCTATTACAACCTCTGGTAAGGCATTGCCCACATCATGTGAGTAATTCTACACAGTTTGTACATACACTTTGGAACATTACCATTGGCCCTTCTGATCTTCTTGTCAGCTTTAACGTGGTTTCTCTATTTACAAGAGTACCACTTCAAGAAGCCATCCAACTTCTGAAGCAGTATTTTCCGGCTGATATCACAGAGCTCTTCCGACATACCCTGACGCCCACTTTCTTCTTGTTTGGTGGTACTTTCTTTGAACAAGTAGACAGAGTAGCAATGGGCTCCGCTTTGTCACCAGCTTTAGCTAATTTCTATATGGAACACCTAGAACATGAAATACTTGACACAGCTCCACTTAAACCATCTCATTTCTATAGATACGTGGACGACACTTTTGTAATTTGGCCACATGGATCAGACACTTTGCCTAGCTTTCTTGCGCATCTCAACAGCCTTCCATCTCAAATACACTTTACCATAGAAGTGGAGAAGGATGGAACTCTTCCATTCCTGGACATTCCTGTTTCAAAAACAGCAACGATACACTGGGGCATGCTGTATATCGCAAGCCTACACACACCGACCTCTATGTTAACGCACATAGTTTCCAACATAAGTCTCAACGACTGGGAGTTCTCAATGCACTGGCCCACGGAGCTTTGTCTATCTCTGATCCCAGTCACTTAAAACAAGAATTATAGCACCTGAGACTCACTTTCCGTCAAAACGGCTACTCCGAATATGATGTTGAAGCCTCGATCACCAAAGCTAGGAAAGGGAAACCTGTAATACAGCAAGCGTCAGATAAGCCTACCGCTACAGCCTGTATCTCGTTTACCGGCAATCTATCCGACAGAATCAGTAGCCTCGATCACCAAAGCTAGGAAAGGGAAACCTGTAATACAGCAAGCGTCAGATAAGCCTACCGCTACAGCCTGCATCCCGTTTACCGACAATCTATCCGGCAGAATCAGTAGCCTCGATCACCAAAGCTAGGAAAGGGAAACCTGTAATACAGCAAGCGTCAGATAAACCTACCGCTACAGCCTGCATCCCGTTTACCGACAATCTATCCGGCAGAATCAGTAGCCTCGATCACCAAAGCTAGGAAAGGGAAACCTGTAATACAGCAAGCGTCAGATAAACCTACCGCTACAGCCTGCATCCCGTTTACCGGCAATCTATCTGGCAGAATCAGTAGCCTCGATCACCAAAGCTAGGAAAGGGAAACCTGTAATACAGCAAGCGTCAGATGAGCCTACCGCTACAGCCTACATCCCGTTTACCGGCAATCTATCCGGCAGAATCAGTTGCCTCGATCACCAAAGCTAGGAAAGGGAAACCTGTAATACAGCAAGCGTCAGATAAGCCTACCGCTACAGCCTACATCCCGTTTACCGGCAATCTATCCGGCTGAATCAGTAGCCTTGATCACCAAAGCTAGGAAAGGGAAACCTGTAATACAGCAAGCGTCAGATAAACCTACCGCTACAGCCTACATCCCGTTTACTGGCAATCTATCCGGCAGAATCAGTAGCCTCGATCACCAAAGCTAGGAAAGGGAAACCTGTAATACAGCAAGCGTCAGATAAGCCTACCGCTACAGCCTACATCCCGTTTACCGGCAATCTATCCGGCAGAATCAGTAGCCTCGAACACCAAAGCTAGGAAAGGGAAACCTGTAATACAGCAAGCGTCAGATAAACCTACCGCTACAGCCTACATCCCGTTTACCGGCAATCTATCCGGCAGAATCAGTAGCCTCGAACACCAAAGCTAGGAAAGGGAAACCTGTAATACAGCAAGCGTCAGATAAACCTACCGCTACAGCCTACATCCCATTTACCGGCAATCTATCCGGCAGCATCAGTAGCCTCGATCACCAGAGCTAGGAAAGGGAAACCTGTAATACAGCAAGCGTCAGATAAACCTACCGCTACAGCCTGCATCCCGTTTACCGGCAATCTATCCGGCAGAATCAGTAGCCTCGATCACCAAAGCTAGGAAAGGGAAACCTGTAATACAGCAAGCGTCAGATAAACCTACCGCTACAGCCTGCATCCCGTTTACCGGCAATCTATCCGACAGAATCAGCGGCCTCGATCACCAGAGCTAGGAAAGGGAAACCTGTAATACAGCAAGCGTCACATAAGCCTACCGCTACAGCCTACATCCCGTTTACCGCCAATCTCTCCGGCAGAATCAGCAGAATTCTTGCCAAATACAATATCAGGACCATCCACAAGCTACCTCCGAAGATTAAACATCTGTTGAGACCAGTGAAAGACAAACTGGACTTCCGAGTTCCGGGAGTGTACCGCATTCCCTGTGAATGTGAGACACTGTATATAGGGCAAACCGGAAGGACCAAGGCTACTAGAATTATCGAACATGAACGGATCATTCGCTTAATGCAACCTGAGAAGTCTGGGCTGGCAGAGCATTGTTTTGATAACGACCACAGAGCTAATTTTCGGGAGACGACCATCCTGGCAAAATGCAACAGTTACTGCGAGCGGAGAATTAAGGAGGCTTTGGCGATTTCCTCTGAAAGGAGCACGCTTAATCGTGATGCTGGATTTCAGTTCAGCTCCTCTTGGAAACCGGCCTTAAAATGAAAATCCGTCGATTTAAGAAGCAAAGATCAATACAGCTTGATAATCAAGTTAAGTAGTTACGTTTGACACAATTTTCTATACTCACACCATCTCCTGACCTGGCATTTAATTTACTGAAAACAGTCTTTTGTTCAGTAATGCAAATTTTGATGGTGTTTTGTATTTGTGTTATATCCAGTATTTCATTTGTGGTTATAACATTTTATAAATATCCTGATGATGGGAGAGATGCACACTCCCGAAATGTTGATATCTAATCATCTTTTCACCTGGCTGGCTACCCGAGAAGATTGTGAGTGCATTCGTCGCCAGGAAAGCTTCAGGTCTTATTTTAAGTACATTGATGGTTTAAAATGTTTTTCGTATTTTTATGGCATTACACAGTTCTCCCAATTTCTCTTCTGTATTGAAACTCGAAATAGAAATGACAGATCGAGTATCTGGTAAAACTGTTATAGGCCAATCCCTTATCTACACGTGTGTGTACAATTTTGTTGAGGCCGCCAACACCTTTTCGTTCCAGTTCTCGCCATTACTTTGTTTCTCTGAGCCAGTTTAGAAAGTTGTTTAATAACAATGGCAGCGCTGGCTAATGAACAGGTGCTTTGACAAATTAGTTTCCAGTTTCTTTTGTCTTCAACGTGGTCCACAATTTAACAAGAGCACTGTTTTGTCTTGTTGGATAGCTAGCAGTTTAAATTTTAATTACCTACTCTTCTCTTCTTTATAAAATTACTGTAACATTGTTATCCTTAATCTCTCCCCTTAACTATCATTATCCTAATTTCATGCTTAAGTTCTGCTATTCCAAATAACGGAGGAACATTCCCTTGATTTTCACACAAATGGATGAAGATAATGTTGACGACGTTCTCTTTATCTAGAGTTAATTCCTATGGAATCTGTTGACAACAAATTTGAACTTCTAACTGTTGATATAAATGAAAAGGTAGAGCCAGACTGAAAAATTCAATGCTATAGCCGGGATTTCAACCCCTGATCTTCTGGTCTCCGTCCAGCCGCTCTAAACCATTGAGCTACTATGGCCAATGTGCCGACATGACATTAAATTCTCTAACTGACTCGTATTTTTCTCGGTACACCACTTACGAGTTCTCACAAACACATGAGACAATTACCTTAATGACGACTTACTATGCTGTAAGTACTTTAAGGCCCGGGCTTTATAGTTAACCACTATTAGGTACAATTAATGGAAATTAATTGTTCTTTCACACTAACCGTGTGTAGGACGCACTATGAAAGGGTAGAACCAGACTGAAAAATGCAATGCTATAGCCGGGATTTGAACCACTGAACTTCTGAACTCCGTCCAGCCGCTCTAAACCATTGAGCTACTATGGCCAACGTGCCAACATGACATTAAATTCTCCAACTGACTCGTGTTTTTCCCGGTAAACCACTTAGGAGTTCTCAAAAAACACATGAGACAACTACCTTAATGGCGACTTACTATGCTGTCTGGTAACTCTAAGCTCTATGAACCCTGTACTTATTTGAACATCATTTCATTCATCGTCCGATGTGACATAATGTTTGAGGTTTTCTCTTATCCTGAAAGATGATTGTCTAGTAACTCTAAGCTCTATGAACCCTGTACTTATTTGAACATCATTTCATTCATCGTCCGATGTGACTTAACGTTGGAGGTTTTCTCATATCCTGAAAGACGAATGTCTAGTAACTCTAAGCTCTATGTACCCTGTACTCATTTGAACATCATTTCATTCATCGTCCGATGTGACTTAACGTTGGAGGTTTTCTCTTATCCTGAAAGATGAATGTCTGGTAACTCTAAGCTCTATGAACCCTGTACTTATTTGAACATCATTTCATTCATCGTCCGATGTGACATAATGTTGGAGGTTTTCTCTTATCCTGAAAGATGATTGTCTGGTAACTCTAAGCTCTATGAACCCTGTACTTATTTGAACATCATTTCATTCATCGTCCGATGTGACTTAACGTTGGAGGTTTTCTCATATCCTGAAAGACGAATGTCTAGTAACTCTAAGCTCTATGTACCCTGTACTCATTTGAACATCATTTCATTCATCGTCCGATGTGACTTAACGTTGGAGGTTTTCTCTTATCCTGAAAGATGAATGTCTGGTAACTCTAAGCTCTATGAACCCTGTACTTATTTGAACATCATTTCATTCATCGTCCGATGTGACTTAACGTTGGAGGTTTTCTCTTATCCTGTAAGATGAATGTCTGGTAACTCTAAGCTCTATGAACCCTGTACTTATTTGAACATCATTTCATTCATCGTTCGCTGTGACTTAACGTTGGAGGTTTTCTCTTATACTGAAAGATGACTGTCTGGTAACTCTAAGCTCTATGAACCCTGTACTCCTTTGAACATCATTTCATTCATCGTCCGAAGTGACTTAACTTTGGAGGTTTTCTCATATCCTGAAAGACGAATGTCTAGTAACTCTAAGCTCTATGCACCCTGTACTCATTTGAACATCATTTCGTTCATCGTCCGATGTGACTTAACGTTGGAGGTTTTCTCTTATCCTGAAAGATGAATGTCTGGTAACTCTAAGCTCTATGAACCCTGTACTTATTTGAACATCATTTCATTCATCGTCCGATGTGACTTAACGTTGGAGGTTTTCTCTTATCCTGTAAGATGAATGTCTGGTAACTCTAAGCTCTATGAACCCTGTACTTATTTGAACATCATTTCATTCATCGTCCGATGTAACTTAACATTGGAGGTTTTCTCTTATACTGAAAGATGACTGTCTGGTAACTCTAAGCTCTATGAACCCTGTACTCCTTTGAACATCATTTCATTCATCGTCCGAAGTGACTTAACGTTGGAGGTTTTCTCTTATCCTGAAAGACGAATGTCTGGTAACTCTAAGCTCTATGTGCCCTGTACTCATTTGAACATCATTTCATTCATCGTCCGATGTGACTTAACGTTGGAGGTTTTCCCTTATACTGAAAGATGACTGTCTGGTAACTCTAAGCTCTATGTACCCTGTACTCATTTGAACATCATTTCATTCACTGCCCGATATGCCTTAACGTTGGAGGTTTTCTCTTATACTGAAAGATGACTGTCTGGTAACTCTAAGCTCTATGAACCCTGTACTCATTTGTATATCATTTCATTCATCGTCCGATATGACTTAACGTTGGAGGTTTTCTCTTATCCTGAAATATGAATGTCTGGTAACTCTAAGCTCTATGTAACCTGTCCTCATTTGTATATCATTTCATTCATCGTCCGATGTGACTTAACGTTGGAGGTTTTCTCTTATCCTGAAAGATGAATGTCTGGTAACTCTAAGCTCTATGTAACCTGTCCTCATTTGTATATCATTTCATTCATCGTCCGATATGACTTAACGTTGGAGGTTTTCTCTTATCCTGAAAGATGAATGTCTGCTAACTGTAAGCTCTATGTACTTAACGTTGAAAGTTTTCAATGTCCCCTACTTACTGTACATACATAGTTGAAAAAGTGAAAAGGATGTGATTGGTTATAACTTAACAGTTGTTTGAACATGACTGGTCATTCTTTGCTATTTGTGGCATGAGTGAAATAGTCTGTTTTAACACTAAGTAGGTAAAAGTATGAGTAGTGTGTAGAAGAATGAGTTGAGAAAGTCATCGCATCACGCTTTTACTCCCAGCAACATTGGTGCCGAAACCTTTCCCAAAATTGAGGCGGTCATTGCAAGCTTTCACAGAGTCATGCTCCACATTGGAGCCCTTCACTGTCCTGTTTTACTACTTCCTCAATGATACACCGTGGTCCATCCGGTTCGTGATGCTAGTCAACCTCATCCTAAAGCCATATACCCACCAAATGTTGCATGTACTTGAACTAGACCCAGCTTTCACGTAACGTAGTGCAGCTCTACCTCAACTGCTTGTTACTGTCAGCAAACCTTTCAAGTAAAGTGACAAAAGACTAGTTATGGTTCAGGAGAGTTCCGAGGTTACTCTTGAATGTGAGAGCTGATTGCTTGGCTAAGGAGGCTGCAGAATCCAATCTTCCTGTGACATACTCTTTATGTCCTATTTCTACTGTAAGGCGAATAATACATCAACATATTCTTGAAGAATGGAACGAACAATGGCTAACAACTCCAAATGGAAGTTTAACAAAAACATTATTTTTCGCTAGTGTATATGACAGAGGAAAATGTGAAACTCTTGTACCAAATTTTGTTTTGACACAATTTTTAAGTGGACATGGTAAATTTGGTGAACACTTATCACGCTTTCACTTAACATCTAACCCCAAGTGCATGTGTGGTGAAGAATTTCAAACTGTGGTTCATCTCCTTTTCTGTTGTCCCATTTTCTGGAGAGAAAGACAAGAATTTATATTGAAGCTAGACTCTCTAGGAACTGAACTTTCTGCTCCGCTCACATCTTTGCTAATGAAGCCACAACAGTATAAGTACTTCATGATGTTTATAAACTCAGTGTTTAAATGTCTGAAATAGTTTAAATTAATATGCATCAGACTATAACATACGAGGGCTATCCAGAAAGTAGATTACGTTTTGGAATAAAAAGTAAACAAGGTATAGGAAACAAATTTTATTATATACAGATGAAAGCCACACTCAAATACTACTTTTCGACATAGTCACCATTCAAATTAAGGCATTTATCGTAGCGATGTACGAGCTTGGAAATTCCTTCGTCGAAAAATTCGGCCGCCTGCGCCTTCAACCACTTCGTTACCTCTTCTTGCAGCTGTGCGTCGTCATCAAAACGCTGCATAGCCAGCCACTTCTTCATTGCTGGGAATAGGTGGAAGTCGCTCGGTGCCAGGTCGGGACTGTACGGCGGATGAGGAAACAACTCCCACTTAAAAGATTCAAGAACTTCACGAGTGACATTTGCCGTGTGGGGCCGGGCGTTGTCGTGAATCAACAAGATCTTAGAGCTCAACATTCCTCTGCGCTTGTTTTGAATGGCTCTTCTGAGTTTTTGGAGAGTTTGGCAATACCTTTGAGAGTTTATTGTAGTGCCTCTTTCCAGGAAGTCCACCAAAATCACACCTTTTCTGTCCCAAAAAACAGTCGCTATCATCTTCCTTGCCGACATTGTTTGCATGCATTTCTTGGGTTTTTGGGGAGAACTTGTGTGCCCCCACTGCATTGATTGCAATTTCGTTTCACAGTTCACGTGTTTCACCCATTTTTCGTCACCAGTAACGATGCGATCGAGTAAAGAGTCACCATCCTTATGGTAAACGTCCAAAAAGTTCAACGCTGCAGCCATTCGCTGATTTTTGTGGTCCTCTGTCAAGATTTTTGGAATCCATCTTGCACAAAACTTGTGGTAACCAAGCTTTTCGCTGATGATTTCGTGCAACAAACTTCGCGAAATTTGTGGAAAACTCAAAGAAAGTTCCGTTATTGTGAACCTTCGATTTTCACGGACTTTAGCATCGACTTTTTCGACAAGTTCGGCAGTCACTATGCTGGGTCTCCCACTTCGATCTTCGTCGTGAACATTGGTTCGGCCATTTTTAAATCTGATGACCCACTGACGCACTCCACCTTCAGTGATAATGTTGTCCCCATACACTTCACAAAGCTGCCGATAGATTTCTATCGGTTTACAGTTTTTTGCAGTCAGAAACCTTATTACTGCACGCTCCTCGCAGCTCGCGGGATTTTCAATTAACGCAGACATTTCAAACCGTCACAGTATCTGAACGGAGCACAGCACGAACCTCTCACTAGCTAGATGCCGACTGAGCTGCGCAACGCTCTGACCCCAAGATGGCCGCGC
Organism: Mantis religiosa; assembly: GCA_030765055.1. Taxonomy (NCBI): domain Eukaryota; kingdom Metazoa; phylum Arthropoda; class Insecta; order Mantodea; family Mantidae; genus Mantis; species Mantis religiosa. The sequence goes on along the minus strand of JAUKNK010000031.1, from coordinate 6,656,472 downwards.
TAGCCCCGCCCCTAGCGGAAACAGACGAAAACGTAATCTACTTTCTGGATAGCCCTCGTATTTTCTTCCTTCTAGTATTTAAAATGTTTTTGTTAAAATTGTGTATTTTTATGTATCAACTATAACCCTAATATACCACTGTGTAAAATAGGGTTCATAAATCTGTATAAATAAAAAAATGTGATATGTACTCGTACGTATTTTGTCCTAATTAATTGAGTTTTTAAATCAGATGTAAACAGTCTGAATACTTTTTTGAACTAACGTCATATCTGCCGATCAATGAAATAAGTGAAGTATACTCAAATGAGTCCTGGCTCCGTAGACCGAACGGGAGGGCTCAGGCGCTTACGTCTGTGCCTCGAATTTGGGAGGCCTGGGATCGATTTCCGTGGTCGACCTATCTGACCCATGGACTTTTTCGGGGTTCTTTCGCTAGGCGAATGCTGGATATGTTAATTACAAGCCCCGAATTTCCTGTCCCTTCCACGGACCCCGGTCGCATTGAGCATCATTACACCCATTTCATTCATCCTCCGATGACTAAATGTTCGAGGACGTAAATTACCAACAAAAAAATCAGTGCTTACGTCGTGATTTATTGTTATAATACAGGTAATACTGTTGTATTTATTTGTATTAGAAAAACTATTTGAGCTAAAAATATGGGGTTTTCGTGATTATGTTAGATACATTACTCTCTACCTTCTACGAGGGCTATCCAGAAAGTAGATTACGTTTTCGTCTGTTTCCGCTAGGGGCGGGGCTAGCGCGGCCATCTTGGGGTCAGAGCGTTGCGCAGCTCAGTCGGCATCTAGCCGTGCTAGTGAGAGGTTCGTGCTGTGCTCCGTTCAGATAATGTGACGGTTTGAAATGTCTGCGTTAATTGAAAATCCCGCGAGCTGCGAGGTGCGTGCAGTAATAAGGTTTCTGACTGCAAAAAACTGTAAACCGATAGAAATCTATCGGCAGCTTTGTGAAGTGTATGGGGACAACATTATCACTGAAGGTGGAGTGCGTCAGTGGGTCATCAGATTTAAAAATGGCCGAACCAATGTTCACGACGAAGATCGAAGTGGGAGACCCAGCATAGTGACTGCCGAACTTGTCGAAAAAGTCGATGCTAAAGTCCGTGAAAATCGAAGGTTCACAATAACGGAACTTTCTTTGAGTTTTCCACAAATTTCGCGAAGTTTGTTGCACGAAATCATCAGCGAAAAGCTTGGTTACCACAAGTTTTGTGCAAGATGGATTCCAAAAATCTTGACAGAGGACCACAAAAATCAGCGAATGGCTGCAGCGTTGAACTTTTTGGACGTTTACTATAAGGATGGTGACTCTTTACTCGATCGCATCGTTACTGGTGACGAAACATGGGTGAAACACGTGAACTGTGAAACGAAATTGCAATCAATGCAGTGGGGGCACACAAGTTCTCCCCAAAAACCCAAGAAATGCATGCAAACAATGTCGGCAAGGAAGATGATGGCGACTGTTTTTTGGGACAGAAAAGGTGTGATTTTGGTGGACTTCCTGGAAAGAGGCACTACAATAAACTCTCAAAGGTATTGCCAAACTCTCCAAAAACTCAGAAGAGCCATTCAAAACAAGCGCAGAGGAATGTTGAGCTCTAAGATCTTGTTGATTCACGACAACGCCTGGCCCCACACGGCAAATGTCACTCGTGAAGTTCTTGAATCTTTTAAGTGGGAGTTGTTTCCTCATCCGCCGTACAGTCCCGACCTGGCACCGAGCGACTTCCACCTATTCCCAGCAATGAAGAAGTGGCTGGCTATGCAGCGTTTTGATGACGACGCACAGCTGCAAGAAGAGGTAACGAAGTGGTTGAAGGCGCAGGCGGCCGAATTTTTCGACGAAGGAATTTCCAAGCTCGTACATCGCTACGATAAATGCCTTAATTTGAATGGTGACTATGTCGAAAAGTAGTATTTGAGTGTGGCTTTCATCTGTATATAATAAAATTTGTTTCCTATACTTTGTTTACTTTTTATTCCAAAACGTAATCTACTTTCTGGATAGCCCTCGTACATGGATCAGTTTTTGCAACATCTGAATTTTTGTCTTAGCGCGAATAGTATTTCATACAGATTGATTAAGTTGGAGCTCCTCACACACCACTTAGGGGGAATGCAATACGACAACACCGCAGGACTCCGATTGGTTGCTCATCTAGTAGCGCTCAAGGACAAACAGCTTCCCATTTGAAACACATAATAGTATTGGTCGAGATGGATGTGGTATGTTTCAAAGTATTCTCCTTTGAGTTGAATGGACTTTGTCCAATACTTCTGCCAGTCCTGGAACACGTGCTGGAAGCCATCTTTTGACATCTTCTGTATAAGCGCCTCCGAAGTAGCAAAACGCTTCCCTATTAGTTCCTTTTTCGGGAGTGCATCCCCATGCATCTCAACCAGACGTTGCAGTTCCATACACACTTTCACCCGCATCAGCTTCTGTTCAGGAGTGAATAATCTTGGTAAAGTCTGTCTACTCAACGCAAGTGCACGGCGGCCGCTTTCTTTGAGGAACCCTCATAATCGTTTTACAACATGGACCCTCCTCCTGACGGTCCCCTCTACAAGGTTGCAACATTTTAACATCACCGTCTTGCACCTAATGAAACAGAACAACTGGAAGTTGGAACTTTGGCAACTGAGACTCCACGCGGAGTAGACATGCAACTGTCATTTTCAGAAAATAGGGGTTGCTATTGGTCTCCAACGTCAGTGTTCCATTTCTGAAGTGTGGAGATAGATTTATGACGGTCATTAGTGGGCGGAAAGGTAAGGTTCTTTGTGGTCCCTTTGACTGGGAACTGCACACACGTTGGCTAAACAGACTTTAACTACCTCGCGCAAACACGTCTAATGTTTAAGTGATAATAGTTAATAGTTGACCCATGGCGCGACAGCCCTTAGAGGGCCAAGGCCTACCAACCCGACTGCCGGCCTCACGCCCAGTTACGCACGGCAGAGCTGGACTATCGTTCAACCGATATGGGGAGGAGATGTGGTCGGCATCTCGGCATCCCCCAGTAGGAATGTTGGTTTCCGTGACCAGGGTCGCTTACCTATCGTAAGCTCCTCACTTTCCTCACGATGCTGAGTGAGCACCGGTCCTATATGCGGGACCTAATATCCCCACCACATGGGTGAGATCGAACCCGGGTGGCTTTCCGTGGCCAGGGACTAAGGCATGCTGCCTGAGCCCGCTACGCCACGGTGCAGGACTTAAGTGATAATGCAGAATTGATAAAACACTGCCAGGAAAAATGTTACATGTCTGGAAAGCTGTCAATGATGCCAACTGTGTTAATCATGGTTTTGTTTACTGCTGTTGCTGGAGCCTTTGCTTTGTTATTGTAACATGACCCCCCCTTAAAGTCCTTGAACCATCGAAGTGCTGTGAACTGTGGCAGAACTTCGCCACATACCCTTGCAGCTTTCTTTAACCTTCCTTCGGATTTCTGCAAACGGAAGCAAAACTTTAATGCAGCGTATTCTTCTTCGCGTAACATCGCCATTTTCTTGGTAGGTGGCTGGTGAATTGACCTAATTCGTTCGTCTTTTATATACAGACGCATGCACAAGTAAGGTTGGCTTTCTGCACCAATCAGAGTCAATCCATTGATACCATACAAAATTGTTTCCACAGTTCTGCCATTGTTGTGGGCGGTAAAAAGTACTCTCAGTGTTTATTACCTCGCCTTTGTATCTACAACGGCTATGAAGCCTTATCTCTCCCTTCTCCCTCCTTCCCAGAGGTGACAAGAAAAACAAAAAGGGTTACCATGGATACAACAGAGTAAAGCGTGTCGCTTTGTGACGCCTTTTAAGTTCCCTTCCCTTTTCATCATCAGAGAAGAAAAACCGAATGAAAACTTCCTGTTTCAGAAAAGTGTGGGTACTAAAAGTTATAACACAATATTAAAGAAAGCCTGAGTAATAATTAACTAATAAAATGCCCACTTTAACGACATCTACGCGTTTTGTAGTAAGATTTCGTAATAACATCTGGCCCGCCTCGGTAGCATGTCTCTCTAACGTTCAAGAGGTCCCGAGTTCGAATCTTGGTCAAGCAAGTCACCTGGATAATGTTTCTTTCGAAGTTTTCCCTTATCCTGAAAGACAAATGTGGTATAACTCTTAGCTCTATGGACCCTGGACTCATTTGAGCATCATTTAAGCCATTCCATTAATCGTCCGATATGACTTAACGTTGTACAGTGTACAGTTATACAAAAGTCATTCAGAATTAAGAGTACGTTCCTATAAAATTGAACATATACAATTTTTTTGTTTATGGACTATCTTTGACTGCTTTGGTTCTTAGCGTCCCATTCAATACTGGGCGTCAACGGCTAATCAGAAGTGTCTTTATCACGCTTGAAGTTCTTTTACCATAAGAAGATTGGATGAGACAGAATAAAAGACTAAAACATAAAAATGCAGTTAATAGATGAAAATATGGTTGATGAAATATGCAGCTACCAGCAGCCATGGAAATAACATGTAATGAGAATGTACTAGCAATGTACGAGGCTGTTTAATAAAGAATGATCATAATTTAAAATCAATCTTATTATATTCTGTTAGCTTAATGTGAAACAAACATGCCGTAGTAGTTTCATTGTTGGTACTCCTGGATCCGCCTGTGAGAATCAGGTAAGTTCAGACATGTTCAGTATCGCCTACCGCTGCAATGGAGGTAATATGCAGTTAAAGTTGATGTTAGAGGAAGATCCGGAGTTTCTTTCAAACGTAATCACTGCTGATGAAACTTGGCTACATCATATTGATCCTGAGAGCAAACAGCAAAGCTCAGTGTGGAAATCTCCTTCATCACCAACCCCCAAAAAAGTAAAAGTGGTTGCTTCTGCTGTGAAAGTTATGGTCATCTCATTCTTTGATATTCATGGAATGGTTTATCAGCATGTTGTACCTGCACACACATCAGTAACTGGACAATACTACAGGGATGTCCTGAAAATATTGCAGGTTCCTATCAGACGCAAAAGACCACATTTACGTGAAGCAGGCTGGATGCTGCACCACGATAATGCGCGGCCGAATATTGCCAATGTTGTTACTGAATATCTTGCAAAAATCAGCGTGAAGTACATCCCTCACCCTCCCTATAGTCCGGATTTAGTAACATGTGACTTTCTCTATTCCCTAACTTGAAGAAACGCCTTCGTGGGAGACATTATCCATCATCAGAAGCAATGGTGAAGGCTGCGGAGACGATTTTGAAGAATCTCTCAAAAAATGGTTTCCAGCATGTCTTTGAAGACTGGCAGAAATGCTGGGACAAGTGCATCGCATTCAGGGGAGGCTATTTTGAGAAGGACCATAAAATTTATGAGGATGAATAAAGGTACGTTGTTAAAAAAGTTATAATCATTCTTTATTGAACAGCCCTCGTATTATGTACAAACCTAAGGGAGCAAGAGACATATGGGATTGGGATTTCATCACAAAGGGGATTCGGTACGTAGGCCACCATGCTGGGCCCATTGTTCCTATCCACCAAGTGGGGGGCACCCCCGGGAGGAAGGATGAGGTGAAAGAGACAGAGGGCGGCCGTCCCAAGGAGCCAAGACAGTACAGAGGGCAGGGTCCATACAGTTTACTTGGATAGAGACCTCCGCCGACAGGCCAGGACAACGAACTCGCTCCCCTACAGCGGGACAGTAACGAGCCCGATGGTCTCAGGTAGGTGATCCGAGCCCCAAAGGTCCCTGGCTGGCGGTCTCGAAATGTTCCCAGCAGAGGAGCGGAAACCGGTAACCGGCTTACCGGAAGAGGATATCAGAGCATATCATCCTGCCATGCACCGCCGGGACACCCGCCGACACTTCTACCCTGAAAGAGACCACCAGGTAAGGGATGATATTGTGACTTTGTGGGTTCGTAGAATTAAAAGTCCAATTTGTCGAAATTCTAGAAGTTCTTTATTTCCGTAGAAATATCTGTTCAATTCTCACGTAACAACATTACGTCACATACACACCACAATCTACCAAGGTCTTTGATAATAACAAACAGCGTTCTGATTACAGGAACACTCTACAGCTGTTTACTGCTTACGACTGACTCTTGGGGAGTCATCGCCTCCTTAAATACCTCTGGACCAAACAAGAATCGAATGTTCTATCCCTTCCAGAAGCGTAACCCTATCTGTGCCATCAGGTCTTTTATCTCCCGGCGCTATGTTTATCTGCTTATGTAAGCTCTTTATTTCCACACTGTCCGCCTATCAGTTCCTTTGTGTAAATAAGCAGCGCGATCGTACATAATGGGCTCGCGACAATATGAAATGATAATGGAGATTAAATGGAGGGACAGGAAATTCTGTTGATGTAATTAACGTACCCAGCATTCGACTAGCGACCCAGAAAAAACCCCGAAAAACCCATGGGTCAGGTAGGTGGGCCACGGGAGTCGAACCTGGGCCTCCCGAATGCAGCCCACGGATGAAACCGCCTGAGCCACACCACTCGATAATAGAGAGACATATATGACGACCAGGAAGACGATCTAGTAACAACACAAGTGATAAGGAATTAGCCTCGGAACAGGTCACTGGCCTACACCTTGGTAGGAAGAAGTCTAGGACACAGGACCACCGACTTTACTTCCCTTCCGAACGAAGGCACTTACCCTTTGACCACATGGACGACGCATTTCACGTGGACTGAAAATTTCTCTAATGTAAGGTATTTTAATCAAAATTTCCTGACTCAAAGCTTTCGAAAATTCTACCTTCGGAAAGGTAAATTTGCTTGGAGGGGGTTATTTTGTTGAAAACCTTGGTCTCGTATCCAGGAAAGAGACTGAGACCAGATTTCGTATTTAACTTGTCAATATATTAACATTTTATTGGTTCTGAATATGGAATTTAGATGAGGAAAATATTGTTAAACAGTATTTGGTAGCACAAACAAGAATAAAGGGGAGAGAGACTTGGATATATGAGAGTCAAACGATTTTACAGGAAATAGGTATGGGTTCATCATGGTTACACAGTGGAAGAATAGAAAAGGGATTCTGGAAAGAAGTAAAATTGGAAGACTCAAGTTTATTTTGTACCAGTTGTATTTACGTATGCTTCTCTGCGTGGCATTAAAATAATACAAGTAATAAATATGTTTACGTTAGAATACTTATGTAGGCTTCTGTACATCGGGGTTTAGAGGACCTCAAAACAAGTAGTTTTAGCGAAACACTGATATTGACTTTTGGGTGGAATATAGCAAAGCTCGGACGTCTTTGGTAGGAACTGACAGGGCGTGTTTATGTCTGGTTTATAACGTCATCGGCATGCTAAACGGTTACATAAAGAATAGCAAACACTTGCGACCTACAAAGGAAGGATGTTCCGGAAATGCTCTGCAACTTCCGTTTGTTTTAGTTCTTGACATTACACTCTTGTTGCTTTCTCCAGCACCTACCAGAAACGCGCGTACCTACTCACAAAAATATTCGGCCATATAAGACTTCCCTACATAATGCAGAGTTATTATGGAGTGATATTAAACAAAGTTTATGTTGAATGTAAAGTACAAACAGAATATTAAATAAATCCGACCACTTTGGGTAATCACAACAAAGATAACAGTTGTTAGGTACCGTTTGACTCCAAAGCGAGATATATCCGCGTCACTTTAATATTCGGTCGCTCTTAGTTAAGCTTCAATTCTTCCACTTGGACATTTACCTATAAAAAGTGGAGGTTCGCGACCCCATTGACATTGGTGATGAGTGCAAACAGGTATAGATGCTGGTGGAGGACACTTCCAACATTTTCTCTGAGATGTAAATAGTGTAATGTAATGTCCCAATTGTGTATTATATTCTCCCAAAGTTGCACATGTGCCCTATTATTGGTTCAAAAGTTATGGCCTATTGAAATGGTCCAGGTTTATGTGGATCGCACTGTATTTTCTCCCAAACCACATTAAATCTATCGGGCCATTTAATGAATTTAACAATTTAACTTGTGCATTTATTTCATGGTTAAATGACCAAAAATAATCTGACGATTTATGAGTCTGTTTACACCTAAAATTTCCCTGGGATTATGTGGAAATGTAATAATTTTTCTTAAAATATAAGGGAAAATTTGTCACAAATAATTACATTTTATGTAATATATAATATATATTATATATACCAGGTGAGTTAAAAGAATGGAACAATGCTTGTAACCCTGCTGTTGATTAGATTAGATTGATTTGTGTTCAGTAGGTTCACTTGTAGCCAGAAAAGGCTGTGAACATTGAACATGTCCAGAGGTATAAAGTTTAATAGCATATATATATACAAAAGTTGACATAAGACACATATTATAGTATACAGACAATATGAACAACAATATGGAAAACAAAGCAGGGATACAAAATCAAACACTTTTTAATTCAGCTTTCACTTGTCTTATGCCAGTACGTCTCAACCTTTTTGCAATGGATACCATTCTTGTTATTTCTTAAATGCATATACATTAAAAATAAACTTTCAACATGCATCAAATATTTATTAGTAATGATTTGTCTTTGGAATAGTTAGATACTACTTACAGAGCTACAGAAGCATTATCAGGATAATTTGTCATTCAGATAATCTTGTACAGAATAAAAAGATTTTGAGCAAAGGTACTCTCTAACAGCATTTTTAAAAGCACCGAAATTATCAATTTTTCTTTAAGAACATTCGGAAGTGCACCAAACATTTTGATAGTTTCATAATGCACACCTTTCTGAAAGCAAGAAAGTTTAGCACTGGGATAATGGATATTATACTTTTGTCTAATGTTTATTCTGTGAATTACATTATTTGTTGCAAATAAGGCACGATTGCATACAAAGAATTTTAGGATTGAGAAAATATACATGCAAGGAAGCGTTAATATCTTAAATGTTCTAAAAAGATCTTTACAGGAGCATCTGTTGTGGGTGTTAGTAATGATTCTTATAACCTTCTTTTGCAAAAGAAATATTTTTTTTACTTTCTACTGAGTTGCCCCAAAATAATATTCCATATTCCATGATAGAGTTAAAGTATGCATAATATACTAATTTAAGTGTGTCAATAGAACTCACATTAACCAGCTCTCGGATAGCATAACAGGCAGAGCTGAGTTTAGGTAAGATATAATTTATTTGAGCTTTCCAATCTAAACATCTGTCCACTTGAAGGCCCAGAAATTTTATGCTGTCAATTTCTTCTAATAACATATCATTAATCCTGATTTCTATTTGAGTATGTGACTTATGACGGGTTATAAATTTGACCACTTTTGTTTTGTCTAGATTCACAGCTAATTTGTTCCCTTTAAACCAGCATGACATACAGTTCAAGACAAAATTCATTTTAATTATACACTCTAAATTTGTACTGGTCACCAGGACACTAGTGTCATCAGCGAAAAGAACTGTACTTGCAATGTCCTTTATATAAAGTGAGAGGTCATTTATATAGATAAGAAATAATAAAGGCCCTAACACGGAACCTTGGGGTACTCCATGAGTTGCTACTTTCCAGTTCGAAGTTTGTTTTTCATAACCAATATCAGTGGCAGCTACTTCAACACTCTGTTTTCTTTAATTTGGATATGATACAAACCATCTTAAATGTTCAGCTTTAGCCCATAGAAGTGCAAATCTATGAAGTGATATTTTTTAGAAAAGCTATCAACATGCCCTCACATTACTATGATTACAAATAAAGGGCGTGAGTTTTTATATAATGACAAAATTTCATATTTCTGCACTCCTGCAGTCCTCAAGTCTCAGAACGTACAAACAAATACCTACCATTTCAAACAGCAATTAAATGTACAGGACTTTACTGCATATGTACTGAGCAAAAGAAAACGCAACATTACTTTTAATTGACATCGCTACTAACGCTCCATGGTTCATTCGTAATCAGCAGCTCCATCACGAACTAGGACTGTTACCTCTTCACGACTACATTCGCAGGATCGCCCGTCGTTTCTTTTCTACGCTGCAAGAAGTTCCAGGAGCTTTGTATTATAACATCGGCGTCCGTACACGTCAACCCTCACGCTTAAAGAGGAGACTACCACAGGACCTGCTTCTGAGTGATACATCTGATTCCTGTGTGTCTTACATCTCCAATATTGACTAAATTCATCAGAGAGTATTATAGGAGTTCTAACTTAATGTAGTTAGTGGGCGGCCCGTTAGCCTACCCCTGAGTGTTATTGTTCTTTAATTTATTGTTCTCTAACTTTCTTTTCACTCTGATCTGTAAAGCATTGTACTGCTGATCGATCAATAAATATTATATAAACAACTTCTAATCGAGTAGCTTTTGAATTAAACAATACAGTACGCTACTTCAATATGTGGCTTTGGATTGAAGAAATAGACAAAAGCTAAGCTAATAAGCAACACAATGCTTACTTCATTACACAATCTTCCTGAAAGTATATAGTTATGGCACAACATACAGAAAGACAACGAACTCAAATACCGCCAAGATCTGCAGAACTGAGCCACTTAGACCTCTTCTTATGGGGATATTTGAAGTGAAGGGTTTACAAGGATCGAACAAGATATATAGAAGAGTTAAATCGAAGAATTGGGCAAGAAATACAGCTATATTAGACGAACAGTATTGCTATATATATCAAGTAATTTCTAAGACATACTATGGCATTGTTTGGTAGTAAATGGAGGCCATTTTCAGCACCTTTTAAAGTTAATTCATCACGTGTTATATTACAGCACCACTAATCTTGTTATGAAAATGTTTTCTTGGTTAAATTTCAGCTGCTGCAATACGTCCTAATAAATTTAAATTACAGTTCAAAAAACCAGAGGCACCTAGTCGAGAGATTTGGCTCGGGACCCCGGGATGGCCAATTCCCGTACGTACCGCAGTAGGCCCCTGAGGGGATCGTCCGATATGACTTAACGTTGGAGGTTTCTCCTTATCCTGAAAGATGAATGGTAACACTCAATTCTTGTACTTATTTGTACATATTTCCATTCGATATGACTTAACGTTGGAGATTTTTCCTTATTATGAAAGATAAATGTCTGGTAAATCTAAGCTCTATGTACCCTGTACTTATTTGAACACCATTTCATTCATCGTCCGATATGACTTAACGTTGGAGGTTTCTCCTTATTCTGAAAGATGAATGTCTGGTAACTCTAAGCTCTATGTACCCTGTACTTATTTGTCCATACTTTCATTCATCGTGCGATATGTCTTAACGTTGAAGCTTTTACCTGATCCTAAAAGATGAATGTCTGATAACTCTAAGCTCTGTGTACCCTGTACTCATTTGTCAGTACTTTCATTCATCGTCCGATATGACTTAACGTTGGAGGCTTTTTTCTTAACTTGAAAGATGAATGTCTGGTAACTCTAAGCTATATGTACCCTGTACTCATTTGATCATAATTTTATTCATCGTCCGACATGACTTAACGTTGGAGGATTTTTCCTTATCCTGAAAGATAAATGTCTGGTAACTCTAAGCTATATGTACCCTGTACTCATTTGATCATAATTTTATTCATCGTCCGATATGACTTAACGTTGGAGGTTTTTTCCTTATCCTGAAAGATAAATGTCTGGTAACTCTAAGCTCTATGTACCCTGTACTCATTTGAACACCATTTCATTCATCGTCCGATATGACTTAACGTTGGAGGTTTTCTTTTATCCTGAAAGATGAATGTCTTGTAACTCTAAGCTCTATGTACCCTGTACTCATTTGAACACCATTTCATTTATCGTCCGATATGACTTAACGTTGGAGGTTTTCTTTTATCCTGAAAGATGAATGTCTTGTAACTCTAAGCTCTATGTACCCTGTACTCATTTGAACACCATTTCATTCATCGTCCGATATGACTTAACGTTGGAGGTTTTCTTTTATCCTGAAAGATAAATGTCTTGTAACTCTAAGCTCTATGTACCCTGTACTCATTTGTACATCATTTCATTCATCGTCCGATATGACTTAACGTTGGAGGTTTTCTTTTATCCTGAAAGATGAATGTCTTGTAACTCTAAGCTCTATGTACCCTGTACTCATTTGAACATCATTTCATTCATCGTCCGATATGACTTAACGTTGGAGGTTTTCTTTTATCCTGAAAGATAAATGTCTTGTAACTCTAAGCTCTATGTACCCTGTACTCATTTGAACATCATTTCATTTATCCTCCGATATGACTTAACGTTGGAGGTTTTCTCTTATACTGAAAGATGAATGTGTGGTAACTCTAAGCTCTATGTACCCTGTACTTATTTGAACACCATTTCATTTATCGTCCGATATGACTTAACGTTGGAGGTTTTCTCTTATACTGAAAGATGAATGTCTGGTAACTCTAAGCTCTATGTACCCTGTACTCATTTGAACATCATTTCAATCGTCGTCCGATATGACTTAACGTTGGAGGTTTTACCTTATCCTGAAAGATGAATGTCTGGTAACTCTAAGCTCTATGTACCCTGTACTTATTTGAACATCATTTCATTCGTCGTCCGATATGACTTAACGTTGGAGGTTTTCTCCTAACCTGAAATATGAATGTCTGGTAAGTCTAAGCTCTATGTACTCTGGACTCATTTGGAGTATTATTTCATTCATCATCTGATATAACGTAACGTTGGAGGACGTTAAGTAATAAAAGTGCACACTTTGTGCCAAGAAAATTTTCACGAAGCAGTGAGGATTAAAAATTATGTTTTAATATCAACTTTCTGGTTAGAGTGCCAGAGCTTGTCCATTTACCGTAATAAAATAAAACAACATGAGGTTTAAAAACACACCCTGTATACTTCAAGACTACCACAGCAAAGTTTATACATTAATATTTTGTCAGTTCTTCATTTCTTGTTCACGTTTAAAACATAAATTACTTTCAATAACAGAAGTATTGCATTCCTATCGAAAAATTAATATCAAAATTTTACAGGAGGTAGCAAATTTGGGATCTCCTGAATGTAAAATAAAGCAATTTTTTTAAAAAAGAAGTTATGTTTAAAAAGCACGATTCAAAACAAACTTGTAATTGAAGTTCTTGGGATGCGATACGAAAATTTTTAACGATGGAACACTTTTTGAACATCTTGTTTTTTTTCTGAAAAATAAGCTGGAATTTAATATTAATAATTATATTAATAATTACCGTTACCAGCGTTTTAAAATACTCTGTTGCCGATTGTGTTTGTTAACGTGTTAATTTGAAAGAACAATCATACCACGCTATAATCAACATAAACCAAAGTAAAACCCCGACAATGTCTGTGAGGCAGTGCCTTGCCAATACGTTATGGTTAAGATGTTTGTCAGGCCAATTTTCTAACATGCAATTTTGTTTACTTCCGTTAGGAACGCTACTTTCTAAACAAGATCATGTGGTCCACATCATTTGCATGTATTGCTTCAGGACAAACAGTGTTGGTAGTCTGTGAAAGTAGTTACATTTTACTTCTCTCCTTATGCTCGTATCTTTATTTGTTTTCTTCAGTTGTGTTATATTATGTACAGCAATGTTATATTTGAATGTCATCAGAAATACACTTTTTCAGGTTAGGTTCCTCACCTTTACAAACTTTGTTTGCCATGAAAGTTATACCTGGATAATAAACTAACTCTCACAATTTGTGTGACAATGTCTAGGCCACATTCAACGCTTCATATCATGAAATATAAACAAAAATTATAGTTATATATTGTGAATAAAATAAAATATTTAGGTGAAAGGGTTATTTGTAATTCACCACGTCCATTAGTAATAGTATAGTGCACATTTTATGGATGGCCTTCAACTATTGAAGCACTGAAAGTGCCATATAGAATTTGGCAAGTTGCTCAAATTGAAAGGGGAAGAGTGACAAGAAAAAGGCTAATTATGGAAAGAGCCTTGAAATACTCGTGTAGTATCTTGAAATTGGAAGAAGACAGTTTATTACAACAATGCTTAAAATATCAAGGAACAAGTTTGCTAAGCTCAGGTTTGGTAAGCATTCTACGAAACAATTCCTAAATTAATGGCTTAGGCAATATTTTGAAAAATAGAGAAAGAAATGTTTCTGGAAGTGCATTATAAAAAGATTCGAAGATATAGAGATTGAAAAATTGTTCATCCAGTTATCAGAGAAAAGGTCACTTGTATTTTATGTTGCAATAAAAAATGGGTGGGAAAGGAAGGGGTATATAGTTAATATTGGTAATGAAGTAAGGAAGGGAATAGCATGTGGTGGCAGCGAAATAGTTTCTTACAAGCTCAGTGCTCTCTCTCTCTCTCTCTCTCTCTCTCTCTCTCTCTCTCTCTCTCTCTCTCTCTCTCTCTCTCTCTCTCTCTCTCTCTCTCTCTCTCTTGTAATTCACTTCCTCCAACGTTAAGTCATATCGGACGATGAATAAAATGAGTGAAATGATGCTTAAATGAGTCCGGAGTCCATGAAGCTTATAGTTAGGTGACATTCCTCTTTCAGGATAAAGGGAAGCACCGGGAAAAAAATCTTATCCAGGTAACTCGCCTTGACGGAAGTTCGAACTCGCAACCTCTTGAGCGTGAGGCAGACACGCTACCATCTACGCTACCGAGGCGGACATGTGCCCATTGTGTGGGGAAAAGGAAGATATGGAACAAAGAAACTAAACGTTTGAGGAAAGAACACTTTTGGGCAAAAATTAAGAGAAGAACTGATATAAGCAAAATTATAGATAAAAGTTTTAAGAATATAGGGCAGTTGCTATAAAAAGTAAAATATAATTTGAAATGGACCGTTAAAAATGAGCAATAGTGTGTAAGCAAATCCTAAGATTTAATAAATAGAGCAACAGTGGTAGAGATACTATGTGCGCAAGTTTTCTTGAGCGCTCGTGTTCCAAGTCCTCTCATTCGGTAGTTATCGTCTAACTCCCTAAGCACGGATGACAATTTTGAAACATGAAATGCACTATATACTCTGACATCTAGTGGCTAGTATCTAACTTTTCACGCCTGCCCTTTGCTTCTCTGTATGCAAATTTCTCGTGCGCCTATTTCGTTTTGAACAATTTCCAGGTTAATTATTAACTAACCAGTTTACAACAAACCTAAGAGCAAGAAGCATGTTGTGGATGTTATGGCTCTCGAAAGGGAACACACTATTTATTAACCCTGTAACTGAATGCAACTGAGCCGGCATGGGCAAAAGTAAATAATGTTTTCAAAGGACGCAACGTTACTTTTGATATCAGACCAAATCTGTGGGAACTTGCTATAGAAGCCTTCTCTTCCTTAACCGCCGCGGATTGGGAAGGATACTGCAAGAAGGCCAAGAGCTGGAAATGCAATATTGGAGAAACTATGATGTAATAGAAAATGTAATTAATGAAATTATCGTCAAGACATCAGAGGATACCAGCGGTGAAAGTGACACACCGGAATCGGAAATCGAAGAATCACAAAGCGAATATTTTTTTTTTATTTTATTCAACGATCGATCAGCAGTGCATGCTTTACAGATCCTTGTTGGCTAATTGAATCTCTATGAACTATATAATAACAAGTAAGGAAAACCTAGTTGGCTCCTATTATCTTCTTAACACTGTGAAACAAGAGAAAAATAAGTTAATTAAAACAAACAAGTAATCAAAGAGATAAGAACAACAGTCATTGTGAAACAATATTCATAGTTTTTTCAATCAGAGTCACTAAGGAGGAGATCCTGTGGGAGTCGTCTCTTCAGGCGCGTGGGCTGGCGGGTTCGTACGCCGATGTCGTACATCACAGCTCCTGGAACATCTGGCAGGTTTGAAAAGAAGCGGGAGGCGATCTGACGTATGTACTGGTGAAGAGGAAGGAGACCAAGTTCTTTATGCAGTTGTTGATTTCTTACGTACCAAGGGGCATCCATGGCGATGCGCATAAATCGATTTTGCAGGACCTGTAGCCTTCGGAGATGAGAGTTGCTAGCCGAATCCCATACCTGGAAGCATGTGATAAGTGGCCGGACAAGAGATTTGTAGAGAAGCAGAGAGCATTCAATCCCAAGAGGAGTGTGTCTGTGAAGTAGCGGGCCGAGTTTTGAAAGTCGTCCTGATGCCAGCGAGATAAGTCGATCAATATGGGCTCGCCACGTAAGTTTAGTGTCCAGCATTACTCCAAGGTATTTGACACAGGGGGTGGGAGATAGCCAGGGAATTGATTCATGCTTAATATGCAATTCGGGAGAGTTGGAGATGCGACGTAAGCTAAAGATCTTAGCTGCGGCCTTTTGAGTGTTTAGACGTATGCGCCAAGTATCGAACCATTCAACGAGGCAGTCAAGAGAGGTTTGTAGCGTGTGAATACTGGTAGAGAGATCTGTGCCGGAATAATATAAAACAGTATCATCAGCGTATAAGGCTATGGAGGTAGGCTATTGAGCTAATAAAATACTTTGAACCTTATAGAATCATATTCTAACTAAATTTATGAGTTTCAGGCATTTAAATATCCTCACATGACAATTTAAATGCCAGTGTGCCCGTGCATGCCGGCCCTTGGATTCACAGAATTCTGTCATTTAAGTTCGATTGAATGTGCTAAATTAATACTGTCACCCGATCGTTGGAACACCCTATAGAACCAGCCGGGAGCGGGCGAGCAGGGGAGGTCCGTGTTAGCCACGCCCCGCCTCGTTTGTCTTATAGTGGTGACAAGGGGCGGCTGGGAGAAAAAAACATCACTGCGCCGTCTCTTTCTGTTCCACCTGTGTTCTCGAACTTACGGGATATTTCATCTAATCTAGAACATTCTCGATCCCGCAGCTGACCCTATATAAGCAACACGCCGGGCAGTAAGTGAGTCAGTCAGTTAGTCAGAGTTCTTGGCGAGCAGTGTAAGAGTGCAGTTTACGACGAGAAGACTGTGTACGTGCATCGGAGTATTGTATGTAATTACGAATGCAAGTGAAATTGTAACGGACGAACTGGTGAATCGTAATTGTGTGCATTACGTAATTTTGTGTAATTGGCAAGTGTTTAACTGTAAGTCGAAAGAAATAAAGAACATTTTTGAGTGGTGAAATTGCACTTTTCATTTCACGAGCCCACAAAGTCACAATACATTTGAAATTAGCGGGCAAAGTTTGTGTTGGTATGATGGTTATTTCTTACAATATGTGGCAACAGGGAAGCAAAACACTGGCTACAAACATTGAAAGCAAATAGTAACGTTTATATTTTGCTTTTGTGTGAGTTTATAACTTGGTCGTGATTTTCTTGTGTTTCTCGTTAAACTACATACTGTTTATATATAATTGATGAGTTTCAGTGTGACATTTAACATTTATAAAGGTATTTTATACATCAAAACGTGCATATAACTGTTATATAGGTTATAGGTAAATCAATCTTTGAAGCAACTGACGTTCTGTTGACTGTGTACATAGTTAGGATCATGAATACGCTAAACGATACATGGGAAGTAACACCTAAACATAACACAACAATGGGAACATACTTGAGGTCTGATGTGGTAAGAAAACTAATGTCTGTGTACCAAAGTCTGGCATCAGATGAAATCCTAAGGAGATGTACATTGGGAAAGACACAAAATGCAAATGAAAGTTTGATATGGCATAATTGCCCAAAAGAAATATTTGTGTCAAAGAAGAGACTTCAGGTTCCTGTGGCATCAACGATCTGTAAATTTAATTTTGGTTGTTCTGCCACACTCAAGCTGCAGTCAGACATAATGGACACAGATTTTACCAGCATCTCTAAGAATTAGTCAAGGGAAAGGACCAATTACGCTTACTTCATTGAGCAATTTCTGCGAAGATAACTTCTAAAACACCCAGAAGGAAACTAAAATTGAAGAACACTGGTGCAGAAGACAGAAGGAAGAGGTAGGAGGGTCCAACTTATCTACCTGGAGGGTTTTAGTCTACTTCAAGGCATTTAGCTGAGAAAGAAAATGTTTTAGATTTCAAAATCTGATTTACTCAGTTACAGTTTTTTTTCAACATTTTTTTCCATTCACAATGTTCCTCACGATATAGTTTTGATTCAGTCTCTATAAAATTTTCAACACATGTTCTTAGAAAGCAAACAAAGGTTCCTGTCATACGCATTTTTAATATTCATTATATTTTTAAAGTTATTGATGTATAAAGTCAAATGCCCGCACTACACTAAAACCAGCGTTTAAGAACACGTGTGTATAACATAGATAATACTAAAAATGTAAACTGTTTGTAATTAATAATAAACTGTTCACCAAATAATGATCTGGGTCAATTACCGGTGTAATAATGGATTATCTTAGCGGTTAATAAATTCATCATTATTTGTCATGAAAGACAACTTACTTTTGCTCAGAGGTCTCTTTAACATGCTTCTGTTTCTTTAACATACTGTAAATATGCAATATGGGACGACCGGGTTTACTTCCCTTCCGAAGGAAGTCCTGTTAAGCAGTTTCACGCCCGCGACCTTGGGAATCAGAGGCTATTGTGATATCCCTAGATCACGAAAAACGACTGAATGTTCGTCCATATAGTATTTTAATTAAAATTGCTAGACTACCTAAGCAAATCAAAATTTTCGAAAAATATCCCATATAAAAGGTAGCCTGGCTTGGAACCTTAGAATATGCTGTACTGAAATACACTACAAAACGAAACGTCACCTAAATTTCAAAAATGCTTCTTTTTTATTCAGGGTCTTTCAAAACACCCTCTCCCACCTTCTCTAGAATCTCAAAAAAATTTCGTAACATCAGTTTGTGTACCCATACTAAATGATCTGGTTAAATAACATGCATATTCATAATTTATTTATGCCCGATTTCACCAACAGATGTTAAGACTTAACACTAATTTTGCAATTGTTATAACACAAATTGAATTTAACTAAGTGTTAGCTTAACACCCGTGTTAAATCTCTTGTTAAATTACCAAGCCAAATTTCTGTTCTTAAGTCCTTAACAATTGTAAATAGACAATATGGCGGTCGTGAACTCAGCTGTTCATTTTTTTTTTTTTTTTTTTTTTTGTAATTTTACGTCCTCCAACGTTAAGTCATATCGGACGGTGAATGAAATGGGTGAAATGATGCTTAAATGTGTCCAGGGTCCATGGAGCTTAGAGATACCCGGCATTCGTCTGTAAGGATAAGGGAAAACCCCTGAAAAAGCCTTATGCAGGTAACTCACCCTGAAAGAGATTCGAACTCGGCAGCTGTTGATGTCGATTTGCTATATTTAAGACTGTCTAAATAACATTCATAATAGAGTACGGCCTATGAGGAGAAATGATTTTGAGGAGCTACAGAAAAAAAAATTCTACAGAGATATAGACCATCGAAACATGTTGCTATGAAGGTTACTGCGGAAGTACAAGAGAGCTTAGAACATACATCGAAAGGAATATGACGATCTCGGCTTTGCTTCAAGTATTAATACTTTGCGATTTTATAATTCACTGAATCATGTGGATAATGCACTGTCCACCTCCCGTCTTGAAACATTCAAGTCATTTTGTCCTTCTTCGCACCTCGTTTTAAATTTACGTAATAATGAGTTAGAACATGCATCGAAAGGAATATGACGATCTCGGCTTTGCTTCAAGTATTAATAACTTTGCGATTTTATAATTCACTGAATTATTTGGATAATACACTGTCTACCTCCCATCTTGAAACGTGCAAGTCACTTGTCCTTCTTCGCTCCTCGTTTTAAATTTACGTAATAATGAGTTAGAACATGCATCGAAAGGAATATGCCGATCTTGCCTTTGCTTCAAGTATTAATAACTTTGCGATTTTATAATTCACTGAATTATGTGGATAATACACTGTCCACCTCCCGTCTTGAAACGTTCAAGTCACTTGTCCTTCGCTCCTCGTTTTAAATTTACGTAATACTGAGTTAGAACATGCATCGAAAGGAATATACCGATCACGTCTTTGCTTCAAGTATTAATAATTTTGCGATTTTATAATTCACTGAATTATGTGGATAATACACTGTCCACCTCCCGTCTTGAAACGTTCAAGTCACTTGTCCTTCGCACCTCGTTTTAAATTTACGTAATACTGAGTTAGAACATGCATCGAAAGGAATATACCGATCACGCCTTTGCTTCAAGTATTAATAATTTTGCGATTTTATAATTCACTGAATTATGTGGATAATACACTGTCCACCTCCCGTCTTGACACGTTCAAGTCACTTGCCCTTCTTCGCTTATCGTTTTAAATTTACGTAATACTGACGAAGGTCCTACGCCGTGGCGTAGCGGGCTAAGGCAGCATGTCTTGTGCCTGGCCACGGAAAGCGGCCCGGGTTCGATCCCACCCATGTGGTGGGGATTTTAGGTCCCGGGTATAGGACCGGTGCCCCCTCAGCATCGTGAGGAGAGTGACGAGCTTTCACTAGGTCAGCGGCCCTGGTCACGGAAACCAACATTCTGCTTGGGGGATGCCAAGATGCTGAACACATCTCCTCCCCATATCGGTTGGATGGTCGTCCACCTCTGCCGTGCGTAAGTGGGCGTGAGACCGGCAGTCGGGTTGGTAGGCCTTGGCTCTCTAAGGGCTGTCGCGCCATGGGTTATTATTAATACTGACGAAGTTATTTCGTGCTTCTAGTAGTTACATGCATACGTTTCCAATTTTTTCTCACGTGAACACTTTCTATTTAACATTCACTGTATCCGTTCTCTTATTTTCCACATCTTTATACTTTGTCACCAATTCAATTAACAATTCTTTCTCAATCGATGGAAAATTTGTCTCATGGCTTTTGTTTACGGTTTTGTTTACCCACCATTTTTTTCAGATGTGTGTAGACGAAAATGAAAACAAAAGCGCATCGTAGTACGTTCAGAAAACAATTCGACTCATCCATAGCCTTCTATAGCTGTAATATTTACAAGTTTCTTGGCGTTAACACAGGTTTGTTAGCATTTTCAGAAAACAGGTTGGTGAAATGCAAGAAATTTAATAGCCTTTTTAGCACTGTGACATTTGTTACTTACATTTGTTAACATCGATTTTAACACCTGTTAATGAATTCGGGCATTAATGTCATGAAAGCCAATTTAAACTGTCGTTTGAGACATAAGTCAAGGTAATGCAGTTTAAAATACAATGTTAGGATAATAATTAAAATGCTCTTAACATTATAAAATGGTTTAAGAAGGTTTAAATGGTTTAACCATTGTTTGAAGTGTTTGATGCTACAATATTAAGCTTCTGTAGGCAGTCCATTAAACATTTTGACTGAAATATCATTGAACCACTGCTTAGATTTCGTCAATCATACAAAATCAGTGACCAAAAACTGTTTGTTCCTCGTACAATGATTGTGGATTCATTATGAGCTATAACTGTATGTAACTTGAGTTTGGTTAAAACAACACATTTATAAATACACTGATTTATGGCGATATTTCGATCTGAATAAACAAAGGGTGACAATGCTGCACCTGCAATAATTAGTGTTGCCTTCTTTAGGACTAACACTATTTTATCAATATTAACCCCACTGCCGTATATGTGGATTGCATAAAATAATATACCATGAAAAACAAAAGCGTAATATGATTTTCAAATATAATAATTTGTAACCTAAAACTTCATTTATCTTATAAGAAATTACGCAACTTTTCTTATAAATTGATCAGGATCGTGATTTCTTGAAAACTGTCTTCACATCATCAGCCAGAGCTATAAACAGTATCGTCGTCAACGTTACCGTCGCTAGATGTCTCTATGTATTATAAAAATCTGAAAATGAAGTAAATTTAAAAACAGAATCGACTGCTGGTATTTCAAAATTCATTACGCGATGTTTATTTTATAAAATAAATATATTTTCCCAAACTATTAAATCTATGAGACCATTTAATTGTTTTAATAATTTAACTGCTGGATTTATTTCATGGTTAAATGGACAAAAATTATCTGCTACGGCTGATATATCAGTTTGTTTATACTTAATGTTACAATAAGGCCAGTGAGAGGCGGAGTCCCCGAAGGCTCTGTACTATCCCCCACCCTTTTCAACGTCTTTATGACAGATTTCCCCACAGAACCACGAGTCGTAATGGCACAATACGCTGACGACGTGCTTCTGTTCTGCAAAGACAAACACATTCTCAGAGCCTTCAACCCCATTCAAAGACATCTCCGCCTAACACAACAGTGGTGCCGGCGTTGGCGGATGTCCGTAAATCCGGACAAAAGCCACGCCATACATTTTACATGGCGCCACACCCCCGCAGACTGCCCCAATTTCAGCTACCGAGGTCGAAGGATAGAGTGGTTTAACTCTGTCCAGTACCTAGGAGTAAACTTGGACAGGGGTCTAACTTTTCATCGACACATCAGGGACCTTTCGGCGAAGGTACAGGGAGCAATCGCTTCCCTGTACCCAATGCTGGGGTCGACCTCGATGCCAGTCTGCATGAAGTTGTACCTCTTCCGAGCGCTGGTAATCCCGGTGATGCTATATGCCTGCGAGATCTGGGGCATGGCAGCAGACAGCTGGATAGCATGGCTTCAACGTGCACAGAATAAAGGACTGCGGTCTATCTATTCTGTGGGACGTTATTTCCCTACCAGGTTGCTCCACGAAGCATCGGGTCTTCCATACGTGGAGGATGAAATTAGGCGCCGGGCTTCAAAATTATACGCAAGTTTACCATCACATAGAAGCGCCCTTGTCAGATCATTGGGAAATTATGACCCCACTAGACGCCGATCTAGACTGCATCGGGTCCCCCGTATGGCATGCGGGCACCCTAGATAACCCAGGAGCTAACCCTATCAGCAGCTAAAGCTGAGCTTCTCATAATTCTTCCAAGCTGTTTGGCATCTAAATTTCTCCCCAACTGAAAATAAAAAAGAATTAAAAAAAAGGATTTGATTGCTAAGTACTGCATCCTCCCCTTCAACCCGAAGGTACTTCGGTAACCTCTAAATTAACTCCCAATCAAAAAACCTACATCACCTTCATCCTACATCATTCAATACAAATCCTACCTGCGGTAAAACCCTTAATGGGTGGGCACGCAGCAAAAACCTTCTGGCTGTATACAGCCAGCCAGCACGAGCGAGCGAGCGAATATTACAAAAATGTTCTTTCGCTCTGGTTTCTAAATTACGATTTGCCTTTTCAATATAAACTTTATCACAATCGAAACAATTAAACTGATTAGTACCAGATTTTTTATTATTAGGAATTCTATCTTTTTTAGAGTAATGCAGTAACTTTTTAATACTATATTTATTTTGAGGACTTAAAATTATACCAAACTCTTTAAAGAATTTAAAAAGTTAATTAAACCAAGGAGGGTAAGTACATTTTTCTAAAATGGATATCGACTTGTATCTTTTAAGAGTAGGAATATCATTAACAGTTTTTTTGATATTTAAATTTTTCAGTTTTCTTATGTGTAAAATATTTATTAAAACCTTTAACTAAAGCAGTATTAATATTATTTTTATATTATTTATTAAATTCCTCTTTATTCATGGGTTTATTTATAAATCTATAAATCAAACTATTAAAAACAGGAACTTTACGTGAAAAAGGGTTAAAAATTTTATTTTTATGTAATTATCAATATGTGTAGACTTCCTATAAATACAAAAGTTTAATTTGTTATAATTTCTTATTATCTTTTGATCCAGACAAGGAAGAAATACATTGATTTCATTCTCTATTGTGAAATGTATATATCTGTTTGCTTCACTGTTTATACCTTCATATTTTACTTATTTACATAATACGATTGTTTAAGGAAACAGTCAGAAATCAATGTCTTAAGTTGACAAAGTAAAAATATTACTGAGATAGTCCGGTACATAAATGATTAATATCATTAGATCAAATTAACTTGGAATCAAGTACGTACTATAACAACAAGCTTGAATTCAGAACTTTGGTTAATTGAGGTTTTGCTGAGCGACACGAAATAACTCCATACAAGGTCATTTAAAAATGGTAAAGAAAGAGAGGTGGTTCTCACGATGAACGGCGTGTGTCATCATCATGTACTTGACCCTGTAACTTGCAGACCTGGTAGTAACGCCACACCTCTGACCTACTTGGAACTTCCTCCTCGATGTCCACCGACCGGCTCACTCCATCGCTGAATAATTCGCCAAAAAATTGCGTTCGATTATCCAACAGCGTTTGCATGTTTATACTTTTGTTATCGGACTGACAAATATAAATGATTGAGCATTTGAGACCTTTTATGATATACCTCACATTTCTGGAACTGTTTTTGCAAACTTTGTTGCACATCTACTAGTAAGTATATAAACAACATATTTTAAATAAAAATTTTCGCTCTTCAATAACAAATATAGAATAATTTTAAGATTATACCTAGCACCGTAGTTTTTACACGTTTGTGCATCGCGTTCGAGACACACCGTTTGTGGCGACTTATTATCGTAAGTACTCGAGTCCCAGGCTTCATCATTTAACTCTTATTATTTTAGTTAGTTGATGGAAATTAATCATTTCTTCATACTAGCCGTATATAGGCTAAGGTTTTTGATAGATAGAGTCAACATGAAAAATTCCACTAGGCGAGAGCCCCTAGTGGTCTACCGGGAAAATATATGAGTCAAATGGAGAATTTAGTGTCAGGACGGCACGTTGGCCATTGTAGCTCAAGGGTTAGAGCGACTGGGTGGAAACCAGGAGATCCGTGGATCAAATCCCGGCCATGGCGTGGAATTTTTCATATTGAAAACAAAATTATTTATTTGGAACAGCAATAGTAAATTTATAATGATTAATTTCCATCAATTAACTAAAACTGAACTTGATGTTTAAGTACAGCATCTTCCAAGTGTTTGTTGATGTTGATTTTCTCAAAAATTTATATTAGCAATTTTATTAAGTGGCCATATGTTTTAGATATTTTCTTGGCATTGCAAATGTTCAATTTCTTAGAACGATCTCTGAGTTCACTTCACTCTGAATGATCTCTGTGTAAATTATAAAACTTAATCTTACTGTACAAGAAATACAGATCATGTTAAAGCAAATAATGTATACCAATACTTTATTCTTTAGCTGATCATTTCCACTTATTCATTGAGATTGATTTCAATTTTGAAATACTTATTTATTACTCAAATAGGAAGTGGCTATTCCGTGTTATGTCCCAGAATGTCAAAGGTATGTTTACTGTTGCAGGACGAGTGAGCTGGTGGCCCTAATGGCGATATCCACTACCCTATTTCTGTTCATCCACACAAGAGACCTGCACACGAAGCTGAAGGAGATGGAAGTGAAGTTGCAGCCTGAGGACATGCTCTCTTCCAATCAGATATCAGGTATGTTCTCTCACAACTGACTATACCAATGTATCACAGTCACTAGTTCCTGTTTCATGATGTACTACAGCAATTCGCAGTTCTAACCACTACGTCTGGAATAACGGAGCGTTCAACCGCTGAGTCATTAACACTATGACAAACATCATGGAAGAGCATCAATACAAAAGATAATAATTACAAAAGTCAAGGATAAAGCATCTATACTGTGGCTTTGTGGGTCCGAGTTTCAGATATTCCCAAATGTTCTTTATTTCCGTAGAAATACACTGTTCAATTCTCACGTAACAATATTATGTCACATACACACCACAATCTACCAAGATCGATGACAATAACAAACAGCGTACTTATCAGCTCTCATTACAACATTCTACAGCTGTTTACTGCTTCGACTCCCTCTTGGCGACTCGTCGCCTTATTAAATACCTTAATGAATAAGTTCGAGACTGTTCTATAATAATCCCGAGATAGTTCTGGAATAAACAACACCTTGAACGTTCTATCACCTTCTAGAAGCGTAACTTAATCTATGCTATCTTTATTTGCCGGCTCTTTGTATACACAAGCCGCATTATCGGAGATAGCGGCTTCGCGACACTGCTCCCTCCTCAAGGCTGGCCGTCCCGAACAGCACCATCGTAGCGGGGCAGATGATCCAGGTATACCACCAACATCTTCCCTCGGGGCACCTTCTGGATGCGATAGACCACATCGTTAATCGCATTCAACACTTGGTACGGTCCTTGCCACGGCTGTTGAAGTTTCGGGCAGTGTCCCTTGGTCCGGGTAGGACGGTACAACCAGACTAGGTCACCCTACTGGAACCCTTGGCTGTTAGCTTGCCGGTCGTATCGGTTCTTCATGCGGTCGCTCGCCATCTCATGCATGTCGTGGAGATGGTACACCAGGTTCTCCACAGACTCGGTTGCTGGCTGTTTTGCGTCCGGGGGGCTTCCAAAAGCCAGATCACAGGAGAGACGTGAGTCTCGGCCGAACTTTAAGCTGGCTGGCGTCATCCCAGTTGTGTCATGTGTTGACGAGCGGTAGGCCAGCAAGAACAGTGGCACCTTGACGTCCCAGTCTCGCTGATGGCTTCCCACGACCTTCCTCAGGTGTTCTGCTAAGGTCTTGATATATCTTTCGATCATGCCATCCGAATGTGGATGTAGGGGTGTGGTGCGGGTCGTGTTCAATCCAAGTCTTTCTAGTGCTTCCTTCATCAGGTTGGACTCAAAATTGGTGTCCTGGTCGCTGTGGAGCTCTAACGGCACCCCAAATTGGCAAAACACTTGCTCCACGAGGCAGTCTGTGTTGGTCTTCGTCATATCTCGAGATATTTCTGGAATAAACAAGACCTTGAACGTTCTATCACCTTCCAGAAGCATAACTTAATCTATGCCGGCAAGTCCTTTATCACAGCTATCTTTATTTGCCGGCTCTTTGTATAAACAAGCCGCACTATGGTAGATAACAGCTTCGTGACAACACGGAACTAAATATGGCAAAATTCAGTAATAAACGTAAAACCCCTAACAAACGTATGAATAGGTATGAATATAACTATGCATGGAAAATACAGAAATAATATATAGTTTACAAAAATGGTCTAAATACATAAGTTCTCATTTATAAAATCACCATTGATAGAAATTGTAAAGCCGTTTTGACCACCATGACTGATCGCCAGTAGTAAAGAGTCCTGACCTTTGCTATACGTAAAATTGCAGTGGTCGACACCCAACCGAGTCATTGGAGTTTCCTTCTGTGCTCCAAGTAACCGGGCGAAGTGGTGACTCGCATTCTAGAGCGCTAGGGTTGATACAGCGACCACCCACGGCTTTCTCGTGGATTCTGTGGGTCAGCAGCAGCACGTAGGTGTCGTTGAAGGACCCTTAGCACTCGTAGTACCTCTGACGATACCAGAGGAACTTCGGGCCGAACATTCAAGCCCCTCCCTGAATGGCAGCTGTTTGGATTGGGTTGGACTCGAGGGGGCAGTGTATTACCGAAACCCGTGCGAAATCGGGTACCTCCTGCCAGGCCTCGGCCGCTCGGAGAGGGCAGAGCGTTGCCTAAAATGTCCCGGGTACTGGCCTGCAGAGCTAGTAGAAGGTGTGCTAGATCACCAGGCTACGGCCGCCGGAGGGGGTAGAGGGTTGCCTCATATGTCCCGAGTACTAGCCTGCAGAGCTAGTAGAAGGTGTGCTAGATCACCAGGTGACAGCCACCGGAGGGGGTAGAGGGTTGCCTCATATGTCCCGAGTACTGGCCTGCAGAGCTAGTAGAAGGTGTGCTAGATCACCAAGTTACAGCCACCGGAGGGGGTAGAGGGTTGCCTCATATGTCCCGAGTACTAGCCTACAGAGCTAGTAGAAGATGTGCTAGATCACCAGGCTACAGCCGCCCGGAGGGGGTAGAGGGTTGCCTCATAAGTTCCGGGCACTAGCCTGCAGAGCTAGTAGAAGGTGTGCTAGATCACCAGGCTACGGCCGCCGGAGGGGGTAGAGGGTTGCCTCATATGTCCCGAGTACTAGCCTGCAGAGCTAGTAGAAGGTGTGCTAGATCACCAGGCTACGGCCGCCGGAGGGGGTAGAGGGTTGCCTCATATGTCCCGAGTACTAGCCTGCAGAGCTAGTAGAAGGTGTGGTAGATCACCAGGCTACAGCCGCCGGAGGGGGTAGAGGGTTGCCTCATATGTCCCGAGTACTAGCCTGCAGAGCTAGTAGAAGGTGTGCTAGATCACCAGGCTACAGCCGCCGGAGGGGGTAGAGGGTTGCCTCATATGTCCCGAGTACTAGCCTGCAGAGCTAGTAGAAGGTGTGCTAGATCACCAGGCTACAGCCGCCGGAGGGGGTAGAGGGTTGCCTCATATGTCCCGAGTACTAGCCTGCAGAGCTAGTAGAAGGTGTGCTAGATCACCAGGCTACGGCCGCCCGGAGGGGGTAGAGGGTTGCCTCATAAGTCCCGAGTACTAGCCTGCAAAGCTAGTAGAAGGTGTGCTAGATCATCAGGCTACAGCCACCCGGAGGGGGTAGAGGGTTGCCTAATAAGTCCTGCGTACTAGCCTGCAGAGCTAGTAGAAGGTGTGCTAGATCACCAGGCTACGGCCGCCGGAGGGGGTAGAGGTTTGCCTCATAAGTCCCGAGTACTAGCCTGCAGAGCTAGTAGAAGGTGTGCTAGATCACCAGGCTACGGTCGCCGGAGGGGGTAGAGGGTTGCCTCATATGTCCCGAGTAATAGCCTGCAGAGCTAGTAGAAGGTGTGCTAGATCACCAGGCTACAGCCACCCGGAGGGGGTAGAGGGTTGCCTAATAAGTCCTGCGTACTAGCCTGCAGAGCTAGTAGAAGGTGTGCTAGATCATCAGGCTACAGCCACCCGGAGGGGGTAGAGGGTTGCCTCATAAGTCCCGAGTACTAGCCTGCAGAGCTAGTAGAAGGTGTGCTAGATCACCAGGCTACGGCCGCCGGAGGGGGTAGAGGTTTGCCTCATAAGTCCCGGGTACTAGCCTGCAGAGCTAGTAGAAGGTGTGCTAGATCACCAGACTACAGCCGCCGGAGGGGGTAGAGGGTTGCCTCATAAGTCCCGAGTACTAGCCTGCAGAGCTAGTAGAAGGTATGCTAGATTACCAGGTGGCCCCACTGAGGTTTTCGGTAGACTTCCCTGCGGGGTTGACGCGCGTAAGTGGCGTATTCACTTCCATCCCGTCTTGACGTTGTTGTCGGCAGGGGTTTTAGACTCAAGGTATTGCCCCACGGAAAGACCCCCGGAATTTTCCATCGCTCCCGGGAAACCGAGGCCGGGGTCTTGGGACTTTCGGGTAGATCTCACTTGACATGTCGTTGGAAGTGAACCCTGCTCCATGGAACAAGGGCCTTCGACTTATTGCCATCCCGGGACACCGGTCCCTTCCTGGCATTTTATGAGGAATAAGTCATGGGGAGGTGGGTAGATGGTTGGCTTTTATTTTGGGTTAGTTTTTTTTAATGTGTAATTTAGGAGAGAAGAGGTAGAAAGTTATGAGTATCATAGATTTATGGCATGCCTAGGGAGATTCTTGGATGTGTGTAGTTAGCCCCGGAGTCTATTTTCTGTGGATCACTGGCGAAAACTGTAGTAATGGACTTCTTCATTTCCCATTTACCCTTATTTGCTTCATTGTCACCTGTTTCTCTGTTGGAGTATCAGCCTGCAGTGGCTTGCGGTAGGGCGGTAGTTTTGTCGGTTGGGACTAACCAGTCAGGACTGACGAAATATTCGAGTACTAATTTTTTCCAGAAACTCCTCTCCCTAAAAATTGAAAAGGTGCAAGTGTTTGGAGGCTATTGTTTTCCTTGTTTCCTTGTTTTTGGTGGTTAACATTCTTGGTACCCACCGTGAACAAAATTTTGAGTAACCCAGTTGTTGAATAATCGTCATCACACTGCCTTTACTGAGGGAGGTAATGCGACACAGTTCACCTGTTGTTACCTGGCGATCACCACGAATGATGTCCTCGACTCGCTGAATGTTGCATGGAGTCACTGCCACTTCGCTTTTCATCTGCCAATGGTGTTTGCCCTTCAGCTTCGTTACAGCGATGAACCCATCGTCTAACAGTGCTGACACCCACCGTTGCATCACCATACACATTTTTTAGCCTTTCGTGAATGCGAATTGGCGTTTCACCTTCTGCAGTCTAAAATTCAATCACAGAACGCTGTCTAATACGAATGTCGATGTCAGCCATTTTGCAAGAGGATGCAGTGCTACCACCTGTTCACTTAGAAAGTTACTATACTGCAGGGAACTGTAGAAGAAGGTTTGAGGAATTGCGCCATATTCAAAGTTTTTCACATAACTTATTTATTTAAGGAAAAACAAAAATAGGAGGCATTACTTTTTGACGCACCGTCGTATGATTTAAGAAACAACATTTAGAGTTGCATTAAAACAAGGTGAAAGTCCTGACAGCTGAATGGTCATGTTTTACTATAGCATATGTCAGCTGTTTAGAACGGATGGAATAGCAAATATCTCACATGAATCTGACATTTAATAAGTCCTATACAGTTAGTCCTAGAATACGTACCTTTACTCATCCTCATAATTTTGATGGCCCTTCTCAAAATAGTCTTCCCTGAATGCGCTGCACTTGTCCCAGCGTTTCTGCCAGTCTTCAAAGACATGCCGGAAACAGTTTTTTGAGAGACCCTTCAAAATCGACATCAGACTTCACCACTGCTTCTGACAATGGATAATGTCTCCCACGAAGGCGTTTCTTCAAGTTAGGGAATATAAAAATGTGACATGGGGCTAAATCCGGACTATAGGAAGGGTGAGGGATGCACTTCACGTTGAGTTTTGCAAGATATTCAGCAACAAAGTTGGCAATATGCGGCCGCGCATTATGGTGGTGCAGCACCTCCAGCCTGCTTCATGGAAATGTGGTCTTTTGCACCTGATATGGACTTGCAATGTTTTCAGGACATCCCTGTAGTATTGTCCAGTTACTGATGTGTGTGCAGGTACAACATGCTGATAAACCATTCCATGAATATCAAAGAATGAGTTGACCATAACTTTCCCAGCAGAAGCAACCACTTTTGCTTTTTTGGGGGGTTGGTGATGAAGGAGATTTCCACACTGAGCTTTACTGTTTGCTCTGAGGATCAAAATGATGTAGCCAAGTTTCATCAGCAGTGATTACGTTTGAAAGAAACTTCGGATCTTCCTCTAACATCAACTTTAACTGCATGTTATCTCTATTACAGCGATAGGTGATATTGAACATGTCTGAACTTGCCTGGTTCTCACAGGCGGGAACCAGGTGTAGCATCAATGAAACTACTATGGCGTGTTTGTTTCACATTAAGTTTGAATTTTAGTGCGAAAAATCATGACCATAAAAAATTATGATCATTCTTTATTGAACAGCCCTCGTATTTAAGCTAAGACAGAAATTCAAATGTTGCAAGAAGTGACCCATTAGGAAGGTAATGTTTCTAACCTAAGTGCAGGGCCAGGAAGTAGCTCTTTTCATAAAACTTCAATCGCTGCATCAAAAAATAAAAAATAAATAGAATAAAAACGACAGAAGTACTGAGAAATTCAAACGAATACGTCCGGTCGTTGTTGCTGGCAGGCGCATGTTGTTGCTGCGTGCCCATCTTCAATAGTTTCTAACCGAATATAGGATTATATGGGATAGGATTTTGCACAGTGAACTGTTTGTTTTTAGGTTAAAAGAATTAATGGCACAAAGGAGAAGTGTTTGACATAGGTTAAAGAGATCTACGTCTGAATATCTTTAACATGTGGCATTTAAAAACAATTCATTGGAAAGTTTTTGAGCAAAATTGTAAAGGATACCCAAGTCGCATTATTAAAAGATATTTAAATACCTTGTTTAATATTAATATATTTGTCCATTTTAGTGACGCTGTACGTAATACACTTTGGGGAATTTGAAAGCGTGACTCACTTTGGTAGAACACCTACTTAGCAAAGCTGTTAGTGACAGAGAAAGTAAGAATGATTATGAATGTGATGTTTTGGGGAACCCTGAAGTGGTTCAGTGGGACCCGCCCCACAATTATGGAGACGAAACCTCGATTGATAATTACTGAACACAGTTTGGATGTTCCTACAAGGCGAACGTGTTTCCACCGCGCTCAACAAGTGAACATCTGCACACCCAAACGTTGATACACCTGGCGTACCTTCAGCTTCCGAAGAATATTGAATTAATGTATTTATTTATTAAGCGCTAAGATATTACATTATTGAACTGCTCACCACTAATTAATCCACGCCATTATTTTTGGAACAGTCCATTACAAAAGGTGATATCACTGCTATTGTTAACATCTACCACTATTGCGCTGACTATTGTAGCGTTATTCCTCCACTCGGAGCAGATACAATGCACGTTGGTTGGTTTTCCAACTTAATCAGCCACACGTTGGGGCGACATATTTGTAACCATCCATCTAAATCAGCGTGACAGAGATAAAATATGACTCCGATTTCGTAATATATTATTTAATTGTATAACCTGGATTTCAATTCACTCGAACTTTCTTCCTTAATCAGTCACTGTAAATTACTTCCAACACATTGATAAATCCTTATTTTTAAGTTAATATTTGTGGCGATATAACAGGTCGTCTCGTTTCTCGATGATTTATCAGCCCCAAAGTTGGGAGCGATCTTTGTGACCGCCCTTCTTAATCATTGCAGGTCGAATTGTTTCTTGATGATTGAGTTTGATATATTATTTAATTTGACTGTATAATCTAACGTCCACTCGTTACACCTCTATTAATTTTGTGATTGGCCGATGTACTGCTACGTCACCGCATTACGTAATACAATTATTACAACGGCCAATCACAAAATTACACATATATTTGTTTTTAATATTGTCATTATATGGCCTACTAACTCATATCAGAAAACAATATTAATATAAATAGTTCTAACTAAAACATATCCTTACACTATTTATTAAATTCTCAGAATATACTTACACACAACCACTCATTTTTAACAATCCTTTCTAATTATTATTTACTTGTTCTAAGAACTGTTCTATTTTCTTGCAATTTCTATCTGAAAGTTTCCCTCTTCATTGTTGTCCAAATATACTCTTCTTCTTTAAATGCCCTCTTATACCATTATGTGGTGTCAAGGTATTGTTGTTCCTCTTAACCCTTATGTGGATTGAGGAACGGAATCTCTGGATCTGTGTGAGAGGGAACCAGGATGGGTGATCAGCCCGTTGCCTGGTGTGAGAGTGAGGGAAGTGAATGATAGAATGAGGGCGACAGTTATTGCCAGAGGTTCTACTCCCATTAGTCCTGGACTCGTAGGACTAAGGACCCGGACCAACTTCAA
This sequence comes from Mantis religiosa, assembly GCA_030765055.1. Lineage (NCBI taxonomy): Eukaryota > Metazoa > Arthropoda > Insecta > Mantodea > Mantidae > Mantis > Mantis religiosa. Next base: position 6,623,237 of record JAUKNK010000031.1, on the reverse strand, counting down.
CAAGAGAGTTACCGAGCTGTCCCAAAAGGGTGCCTGGCGCCTCCATTGGGCTTTCCATAGGGCAAGATCTAGAGACTAACAAGTCCTCCCATATGGCCCTGTGGACTCAAGACGGGATGGAAGTGGATACGCCACTTAAGCGCGCGAACTCCAAAATGGGAAGGCTACCGACATGACCTCGGTGGGGTCACCTGGTGATCTAGCTATGCTGGCTAGTACGCGGGAATATTGATGGCTTCCCTCAACCCTGTCTGGAGATGTACCCGATCTCCCACGGGTATCGGGAACCACTGCCCCATCGAGTCCAACCCAATCCGAACCAACTGCCAATCAGGGAGCGGCTCGAATGTTCGGCCCTTAGTTCCTCTAGTAACGTCAGAGGTATAGTACAGCAACGCAAAGAAAATCCCTGTAAGGAATATGCTGTGGGACAAGGACAGCGAATGTGTGTGTGGCAGAGAACGCTTGCTATACAAGGAGCAGACCGTTAAAAAAACATGCGCCCTATTCACTCTGTACATTAAAACCGAGAGGATTCATTCACTAAAGTAGAAGCCGTCAGAATGTTTTTGATTGGTCTGTAACTGTACTGACATGGGGTGTCATAAACCTGTCCAGGGAGGGTGTGGTAACCTTCGCCAACCCCGCTGCGTCTCGTCCCTCGGAGACTTACTCTCCTGTGTAGGAGTATACCACGAGTGTTAGGGGTCCGCAGCGTCCGCACCACGGCAGCTGAAGGGGACGGATCCCCTCCCCTACGGGGAGAATGAGGGCGACACGAAATAATAAGAAAGATGATCGAGAAATTGGTGGAATGCTGGCGGAGGAATACGGAGGTCCATGAGAAAACCCACCCCAGCTTCGTGTTGTGCACCACAAGTCTCACTTTGCGGTTGCCTGAGATCGAACCTCGGTGAGAGCCAAGCAGTCCAACCACTCCTAAATGTATTGTCGTGGCAACGGGCATTAAATTTTCGGCGCAAATAGATAACAGACGGTGGATTGTGTTTCATGGCAGTTAACGATAGCGCGGCTAGTGTAAACAAACAGCAGGCAAATAAAGATAGCTGAGGTAAAGGACTTGCCGGCACAGATAGGATTTCACGTTTGGAAGGTCCTAGTGATATCTTGATTGACAGAGAAGTTTTCTTCTTTGTACGAGAAACCTCTCGAATTTATGAATGAGATATACGAGGGCTATCCAGAAAGTAGATTACGTTTTGGAATAAAAAGTAAACAAAGTATAGGAAACAAATTTTATTATATACAGATGAAAGCCACACTCAAATACTACTTTTCGACATAGTCACCATTCAAATTAAGGCATTTATCGTAGCGATGTACGAGCTTGGAAATTCCTTTGTCGAAAAATTCGGCCGCCTGCGCCTTCAACCACTTCGTTACCTCTTCTTGCAGCTGTGCGTCGTCATCAAAACGCTGCATAGCCAGCCACTTCTTCATTGCTGGGAATAGGTGGAAGTCGCTCGGTGCCAGGTCGGGACTGTACGGCGGATGAGGAAACAACTCCCACTTAAAAGATTCAAGAACTTCACGAGTGACATTTGCCGTGTGGGGCCGGGCATTGTCGTGAATCAACAAGATCTTAAGAGCTCAACATTCCTCTGCGCTTGTTTTGAATGGCTCTTCTGAGTTTTTGGAGAGTTTGGCAATACCTTTGAGAGTTTATTGTAGTGCCTCTTTCCAGGAAGTCCACCAAAATCACACCTTTTCTGTCCCAAAAAACAGTCGCCATCATCTTCCTTGCCGACATTGTTTGCATGCATTTCTTGGGTTTTTGGGGAGAACTTGTGTGCCCCCACTGCATTGATTGCAATTTCGTTTCACAGTTCACGTGTTTCACCCATGTTTCGTCACCAGTAACGATGCGATCGAGTAAAGAGTCACCATCCTTATGGTAAACGTCCAAAAAGTTCAACGCTGCAGCCATTCGCTGATTTTTGTGGTCCTCTGTCAAGATTTTTGGAATCCATCTTGCACAAAACTTGTGGTAACCAAGCTTTTCGCTGATGATTTCGTGCAACAAACTTCGCGAAATTTGTGGAAAACTCAAAGAAAGTTCCGTTATTGTGAACCTTCGATTTTCACGGACTTTGGCATCGACTTTTTCGACAAGTTCGGCAGTCACTATGCTGGGTCTCCCACTTCGATCTTCGTCGTGAACATTGGTTCGGCCATTTTTAAATCTGATGACCCACTGACGCACTCCACCTTCAGTGATAATGTTGTCCCCATACACTTCACAAAGCTGCCGATGGATTTCTATCGGTTTACAGTTTTTTGCAGTCAGAAACCTTATTACTGCACGCACCTCGCAGCTCGCGGGATTTTCAATTAACGCAGACATTTCAAACCGTCACAGTATCTGAACGGAGCACAGCACGAACCTCTCACTAGCACGGCTAGATGCCGACTGAGCTGCGCAACGCTCTGACCCCAAGATGGCCGCGCTAGCCCCGCCCCTAGCGGAAACAGACGAAAACGTAATCTACTTTCTGGATAGCCCTCGTATAAGAGATTGTGACACGCCAGCAGACAATTGTTGTAAACACATATAACAAGTGTGTTGTAAACAGTAGAAGTTGAGTAAACTGTTTGTTATTGTCATCGACCTTGGTTTTGTAGATTGTAATTATGCTGCTACGCAGCAGAACATTTAGAATTTTGGCAAATTGAACTTTTAATTCTACAAACACACAAAGTCACAGTATTCTTTCACCAAATCTCAGTTTCCCTGTCCTGTATCTTCATTCTCCACACATAATGGGCACTCACCTTGTAAGAAGCTATTTTCGCTGCCGTTTCAGCCTCCACATGCTATCTAAGGTCTTCCTTTCTTCATTACCAATATTATCTATATACCTTCCCTTCCCCTACCATTTTTATTGCAACATTAAATATAAGTGATCTTTTCTGTGAACAGTTAGAATCTGTTTATCTTCTAATCTTTTTCTCATACTTCCAGAAACCTTCATAATCTTTTTCTCCATTTCTCCAAATATCGCCTAAGTCATTATTTTCCAAATTGTTTCGTAGGATGCTTACGCAGCCGAAGCTTAGCAAACTTCTTCCTTAATATTTCAAGAATTGTTGTAATAAATCTAAGTTCAAGGTTCTGTACCAGTGTTTCAAAGCTTCTTCCATAACTTTGGTAGCCTTTGTTGCCTTTGGTAGCCCCAACACATCATGTGTACATGATCCACATCCATAATGTATGTACCATATTAAAAGAAAATTATTATTTGAAGCTTTCCACTTTGAAAGTCACGCCTCGTTACTGTAGCTATGTGTCACTGTACAATAAAAAGAGTACTGAAGACTAGCTCAAGTTTTTTGAGTCATTATTCTCTTTAATTTTAATGAAAATTATTATTTGGAGCTTCCCTCACTTTGGAAGTCACACCTCGCTGCTGGACCTACAAGTGACTGTACAATAGAAAGAGCACTAAAGAGTAGCCTTAGACCTTTGAGTCATTATTCCCTCTTAGTTTAATGAAAATTATTATTTGGAGTTTTCCTCGCTTTGAAAGTCACACTTCACTACTGGACCTACGTGTGACTGTACAATAGAAAGAGTACCGTAGTTCTTTGAGTCATTATTCTCCTTTATTTTAATAAAAATTATTATTTGGAGCTTCCCTCGCTTTGAAAGTCACAGTTCGCTACTGGACCTACGTGTGATTGTACAATAGAAAGAGCACTAAAGAGTAGCCTTAGACCTTTGAGTCATTATTCCCTCTTAGTTTAATGAAAATTATTATTTGGAGTTTTCCTCGCTTTGAAAGTCACACTTCACTACTGGACCTACGTGTGACTGTACAATAGAAAGAGTACCGTAGTTCTTTGTGTCATTATTCTCCTTTATTTTAATAAAAATTATTATTTGGAGCTTCCCTCGCTTTGAAAGTCACAGTTCGCTACTGGACCTACGTGTGATTGTACAATATGAAGAGCACTAAAGAGTAGCCTTAGACCTTTGAGTCATTATTCCCTCTTAGTTTAATGAAAATTATTATTTGGAGTTTTCCTCGCTTTGAAAGTCACACTTCACTACTGGACCTACGTGTGACTGTACAATAGAAAGAGTACCGTAGTTCTTTGTGTCATTATTCTCCTTTATTTTAATAAAAATTATTATTTGGAGCTTCCCTCGCTTTGAAAGTCACAGTTCGCTAATGGACCTACGTGTGACTGTAGAATAGAAAGAGTACTAAAGAGTAGCCTTAGTTCTTTGGGTCATTATTCTCTCTTATTTTAATGAAAATTATTACCTTCCTCGCTTTGAAAGTCACGCCTCGCTAATGGACCTACGTGTGACTGTAGAATAGAAAGAGTACTAAGGAGTAGCCTGAGCTCTTTGAGTTATTATTCTCTCTTACTTTAAATAAAATTAATTTTGGGACCTTCCCTCACTTTGAAAATCACGCCTCGCTACTGGACCTACGTGTGACTGTACAATAGAAAGAGCACTAAACGGTAGACTTATTTATTTGAGTCATTATTCTCTCTTATTTTAAATAAAATAAATTTTGGGACCTTCCCTCACTTTGAAAGTCTCTCCTCGCTACTGGACCTACGTGTGACTGTACAATAGAAAGAGTACTAAGGAGTAGCCTGAGCTCTTTGAGTCATTATTCTCTCTTATTTTAATGAAAATTATTACTTTCCTCGCTTTGAAAGTCACGCCTCGCTACTAGATCTACGTGTGATTGTACAATAGAAAGAGTACTAGAGAGTAGCCTTAGTTCTTTGAGTAATTGTTCTCTCTTATTTTAATGAAAATTATTATTTGAAGCTTCCCTCGCTTTGATAGTCACGCCTCACTACTGGACCTACGTGTGGCTGTACAATAGAAAGAGTACTAGAGCGTAGCCTTAGTTCTTTGAGTCATTATTCTCTTTTATTTTAATAAAAATTATTATTTGAAGCTTCCCTCACTTTGATAGTCACGCCTCACTACTGGACCTACGTGTGGCTGTACAATAGAAAGAGTACTAGAGAGTAGCCTTAGTTCTTTGAGTCATTATTCTCTTTTATTTTAATAAAAATTATTATTTGGAGCTTCCCTCACTTTGATAGTCACGCCTCACTACTGGACCTACGTGTGGCTGTACAATAGAAAGAGCACTAAAGAGTAGCCTTAACCTTTGAGTCATTCTCTCTTATTTTAATGAATATTATTATTTGGAGCTTCCCTCGCTTTGAAAGTCACACTTCATTACTGGACCTACGTGTGACTGTACAATAGAAAGAGTACTAGAAAGTAGCCTAAGTTCTTTGAGTCATTATTCTCTTTTATTTTAATAAAAATTATTATTTGGAGCTTCCCTCACTTTGATAGTCACGCCTCGCAACTGGACCTATGTGCAACTGTACAATATAAAGAGTACTAAAGAGTGATCGTAGTTCTTTGAGTCAATATTCTCTCTGATTTTAATGAAAATTATTATTTGGGGTTTCTCTCGCTTTGAAAGTCACGCCCCGCTACTGGACGTACGTGTGACTGTACAATATAAAGAGTACTGAAGAGTATCCTTACTTCTTTTAGTCATTATTCTCTCATATTTTAATGAAAATTATTATTTGGAGGCTCTCTTACTTTGAAAATCACGCCTTGCTACTAGATCTGCGTGTGACTACAATAGAAAGTGTACTAGAGAGTAGCCTTAGTTCTTTGAGTCATTATTCTGTTTTATTTTAATGAAGATTATTATTTCGAGCTTACCTCACTTTGACAGTCACGTCTCGCTACTGGACCTACGTGTGACTGTACAATAGAAAGAGTACTAAAGAGTAGCCGTATTTCTTTATTCTCTCTTATTTTAAAAGAAGATATAATTTGGAGCTTTTCTCACTCTGAAAGGCGCGCCTGGCTACTACATCACTGTAACGTAAATGCTATTTAAAAGAAGGGAGGAAAACTAGCGAAAGAAAGTTATTATGAATAGATATATTTTAAAAGTGGTTCCCATGAGGACGTTATATGAGTGATGTAATGGTTGTAAGTTATAACAAATGTATAGTGACTATATACGAAATACTTTCATAAGTTGCGTATTGGTTTTGGAACATTGACCTTCACCCAAAGAAGTCAGTGAGCCTAGATGTAACGTTTGCTCTCCCAACGTGAGGCACTATATCTGCATTTGTATGTGTTGAGTTGATGTGGTATTTCAAGGAAAGACCCTTCAAAGCTAAACTCGTGAGGCGACTGCTAATGTATGTAGAAACTGCATAAGGATAGCTAACTTCCTGACCATTTCAGAGAAATTCAGGAAGATAGAGAAAGAACCGCTAGTGTCTCTCGTAATCCTTTTCGCAAAATTTCGCACACGAAGAGGAAGGAATGGTTTGTAACTCCTGGAAAAAGAACACACTACGCAAAAAGAATAACAGAAATTAAGATTTTGACAAATGTTTATTCGACAAAGTATACACAAGACCACACCAAAATAACAAGACTTCTGCAGAAACTACGCACTACAATAATTTTCAAGGTGCATCTACCAGCCTCCGACAAGAAGCAACAGGCGTGCGTTAATTATAATGGGTGCATTATAAGTTGGTGATTGGCGTTTTGCCTCCACGTGCTGTTCAGCTGCGAAAACAAGGAGAGGAGATAAACACGTCACTGACACGTCATTGCCGTCACCTAGCAACCAGAAATCCACCAATCAAAAGTAAACTGTTGCCATAGCAACCCGAGCCGCTTATCCTATGTTGCCAACTCTATCGCACTACATCACGTGCTTTATGCATGACGCTATTCTATCGGCATGTTGAGGTTTACAGTAAACAGACACTGCTCCTATTGTTGCTTCGCTTATGAATCAGCAGTATCACAATACCGTCGTCGTTCGTTGCCCTTTATTATGATACGGTATGCGTTGTTGGAAGGGAACAGGTGTGGATTTAGTTTCAAGGAATAGCTTATGACGTTTTCTGGGTCAATGACCAACCTTTACAGTTTAGTGACCAACCCTTACTTAGGGTATTTTTCCCTGTCATCACTGCCAAACTAAGAGTGTACTGCTTCAGGTAGTGAATGTTTCACAGAGTGTAAACAGCTTTACATTTTCGCAATATAATTCGTGTGTTTCAGTGATCAACTTAAACGTTTCTGTGATCAACTTTAGTGTTTCTGTGATCAACTTTAATATTTAGCTAATAATCGTTACTCATGGCTACCGCAAACACTTGTGCTACAGAAACAGACAGAAAGAAGCTATCTGCGAAGACCACAAAAATGTTTTTGGGCACGGAATCCCAATTAAAGGACAAGCAAGGGAAATTGTATGTTCCGTAAGAAAATATTTTGAGGATGAAAGAGACAATGGGAGTCCAATAATTCCCGTTTCAAAAGTACTGGACAGAACCTCAGCTGCTGTTGGTGTAAGTAAGAATACCATAGTTAGAGTATGGAAAGAGAAATACGGTAGTGAAGAAAATCAGGCATGTACATCGCGGTTACAAACTCGTATGCTCTACTTAGGTAACTGCTCACTTAAACGTGTAGACAGTCTTACGGCAATCTTACGATTAATACAGCAGTATGCAAATTTCTAGGAATATGTGCGTGTGCATTACTGCAACTGACTGCAACCGAACTTCCACCTCCCCTCTACCCGTCACCTTCATTGCCTAGCACGTGGAGAGGGACGGTTAAGTGGCAACGCTGCTATCCCCTCTCTTTCCCCACTCCTTCAACCGTCAATCACCAACTTATAATGCACCCATAATAAAAGGCACAACACACGCTCTGTGTGAGTACGGCGTGACTTATCTTCGAAAATACAAAGCTGGGAGCCGAAGGAATAGCGTCATACAGTTTCTAAAACATGATCCAGGTATTAAAAGAGGAGCGGAAGGTTTGGATTAATACCCAATTTCTTCTTTATTTGAAAATTACAAGAGAAAACTAGATATTGTCATAATGGAATGCCTCTGATCTTTGTGTAAAATGGCTGCCCCCCATCTGAGTTCAAGTAACAGACAATGCTCCCTACCGTAATTATATACAAGAAGATAAACCTCCAACTTAAGGAGAGACATGCTTTCTTGGTTACAGTATCCCATATAGCAGGAAAACAAAATTGTATAATTAATGCTAGACAACAAGCCCACGCAGAACATGTTTTTATTTACCAGAACATAGCGATGCAACCTCACAGCTTGCCATAAGGATCTGAATCCTTTAGAATTAATATTGTGACTTTGTGGGTTCGTAGAATTAAAAGTCAAATTTGCCGAAATTCTAAATGTTCCTTATTTCCGTAGATATACACTGTTCAATTCTCACATAACAACATTACGTCACATACACACAGTCTACCAAGGTCGATAACAATAACAAACAGTGTTCTGATTACATCAGCTCTCGTTACAACAACACGCTACAGCTGTTTACTGCTTACGACTGCCCTGTTTGCGACTCGTCGCTTCCTTAAATACCTCATTCATAATTCGAGACTGTTCTGTACAATCACTAGACGTTTCTGGAATAAACAAGACATCGAATAACGAAATCCGAACCTTCCAGAAGCACAACTTAATCTGCGCCGGCAAGTCCTTTATCTGCGCTATCTTTATTTGCCGGCTCTTTGTGTACATAAGCCGCGCTATCGTAGATAACAGGTTCGTGACAATATGGACATATGGGTTGCTTGAAAAAATGTATTGGCCGACTAATACATTCCCAGTATCGCCTTTCTCCTCGATACCCCTCGCTCCCCGCAGTTCCATAAGCTTCATGTAGTAAACAGAACTGTGGCGCCCTCCTTCAAGTGCATTCATGTCATGACCGAGTAGTATGTGCGATAAGTTGAGGTAAACATCTCTGTGTTGCGATTATTTCTCGATATGATTTCTCGCTTTGCCATGTAGTACATTGAAGTGTGGAGCAATTATAGTAATACCGGCAATTCAAATTTATCGTCTACAACGCATCTCCTCTGGTTTAATCAAGCTAGTAAAAGAATGTTCACACGTGTACGGCTATAATTATGTTTTAAAGGTACACAGGTTTACTTTATTGAAAGTATTATCATAATTGATTTGTTTAATATGGTAAGTTACATTTGAAGCAGGAGAACTAGAGAACCATCTGAGGTTCACTTGCATCAAACACAAGTTCATAGCGGAACTCTTGACATCACAGTTTTCATTTAAATGTTTCAATCTTCCGCAATCATTAGATACTTATTTTATTATTGTTAAATATATTTGTGTTTATTTCTTTGTTCCAAAATGAGTTTGTTGTACACAGCTGAGTAGTAATAAATCTCGGATTCCGTTATTAAAATCAGTTTATAAGTAGCCACCAGACGTGTTATGACTAACCAATATCACAATTTCTAGAATCTTGCCAAAAGCGAATTTGGACAATGAAACAAGCGGCATGATGGCCGCTACACAGGCATGGACTGTTCGCTACAAGTTGGATAACCTGAAGGAAGAGTTACTCCACTTCACCGAGGACATAGAAAACAATCAAGCACAGATACCTACACCTGACAACACCTCAGTTCTACGTGGTAAAACCAAACACTGATGCTATCTGTCGGAGGAAGTGAATAGCCTTCAACATCATGGCATCCAATCCAAGTGACTTCAAATCAATGATGGGTCCTTTTCCTCACCTAAATTCTGTCGCAGTGGTGAGCTTGTTTTCTGACATTCTCCTGGTCTATGTAGGCATATGATCCTTTACCCTCCTTCCCTGACGACCTTTATATTTGTCCCTCCAAAGCCGTAGGAAGATTACCTAATTCCAGAGGTAAAACACTACAGCGTAGCCCAGCACGTGGGCCATGTGCAGTTCTACAGTCCGGCCGCTCTATCTCCGGCTCTGACGTATAGTGGCTGCAGGAGGTGGAGGGGGAAGGTTAATAGTACCAACATATAATACCGAGTGATTGAAAACATATGGTCAGAATTATCTTTGTAATGAGAGTATAGGACTATATTAGCTTCAAAACATTGAAATCCAACTTGTAATTTCATTATCATGTAAGATATTCTTTACAACATCACTCTATTCGAATATTTCGTTCACAAGGAGAGGAGCTTCTGGAAAAAATTAGTACTGGAGACGAAACGTCGGTTCATTTTTTGATCCTGAATCCAAGATGCAGTCAATGGAATGGCATCACACAACGTCACCGAAGAAGAAATAGTTCAAAGCTCAGCGGTCGGCAGGGAAAGTAATGGCGACAGTGTTTTGGGTTGCAGAGGGTGTGCTTATGATTGATTTTTGGAGCAGGGAAGCACAATAAATTTTGTCCAATACGCCAGAACTCTCAAAAAGCTGAAAGCACATCTTCGCTGAGTTCACCCAACAGAAACTATGGCGGATGTTCTTCTTTTGCATGACAATGCAAGACCACACACCAGCCATTACACCAGTGCTGCAATTGAGAAATTGGGATGGCAAGTCTTACCTCACTGACCTGGCACCATCAGACTTCCATCTGTTAGGGCCACTAAAGGAAGCTCATCGTGGGATTCATTTTGAAGATGAGGAGGCTGTGAAAACGTCCGTGCTTAGTCAATGGCTTAGGAAGCAAGACCGTGTGTTTTACCACACTGGAATACATGCCCTAGTTAAAAGGTGGACCAAAACTGTGGAAAAGGACGGAGATTATATTGAATAGTGACAAATTAATCGTCAATGTTGTAGTTTTCAAGCTATGTAAATTGGATTCAATTTTTTGGGCAATTTAAAGAGAGAAAAGTAGGAGATATTACTTTTTGACCCACAATCGTACATGAATATTAGCCATATTATTTTTGTACTACGCATCTCATGCATGGATAGTACGCAAATTACATCATATGTTTTTAATTGACATGTATTGTTTTTTTGAAAAATCTGCCAAAATCAACTGAAGTAGCGAGCTTTGGTTATAGCCATTACACAGTTATCCTTTGTTCCATAATGTGGCGTGCTAGACATGGCCATTTCAGCACCAAATTATTATTCCAGGCAACTGCCGCATGAATCTTCCTCCAGAAGGCTGCAGTGGACCGGAAGCGGACGTACGCTTGTGTCACAGAAGTACAACAATGTGACGCGAATGGGCAAAACAGTGCCATCATGTCTTAAACTTGAACGACCTTGTTTTAAATATATGGGAGAGAAGGAAGATAGTGAATCGGAACGCTCTTTGGTTCATGGTAGAGGGAAGTTTTTAATATATTTTACTGTGTAGCTACTTGTAGTCATTCCACCCAAAATTAGACACCAAGGCTTTAACACAAATATTCATCTTTTATAACTCTCTATACAGGGTGCTTCAAAAGTTACTAAAAGCTTAAGGAACAGAAAGAGAAGACAGAAGAGAGTTATTTCGACTAGGAACCCATTTTCCCAAACACGATCCCCAGTCAGTACCAATGATATACTGGTAAACCGTAATACACTTTATTATGTACAGGGCTCAGTGTAATAGGTTACAAAAGATGTTCAAACACACCACCACGCATTGGATAGTCATTGCACCATATCAAATAAAGCTTTGGTACACACGCTTCAATGCCCCAGGTATGTGTAAAACTTCTAGTCACAACCATTCTGTATACTAGTGTTTCTGGATCCCCACTAGTGTCTGATACAGCACAGCTTCGATGTGCCCCAAAAGAAATAATCAAGTGACTTTAAGCCAGCAATCATAGGTACAACTGGATGGAGCGCCACCACATTTTGATGTCAACGTGCGACGCTTCTAAGATCGCAAATATACTCAAAGTTGGATCGGAAGAAGTGGACCTCTTGCATGGCCACCCCGTTCCCCGATTTAATGCCACTTGATTATTTCTTTTGGGGGCATTCAAGGCAGTGGTGTCAGAGACAATAGTGGATGATCCAGAAACACTAGTAGCCAGAATAGCTGTGGCATCTGGCAAACTTTTACACATGTCTGGGGTATTTGAGCAAGTGCTTCAAAGCTTTATTTGACCGGTGCAATGTCTGTATTCAATGTGTTGGTACTGTGTTTAAACATTTTATGTAACTAGTTACTCTGAAACTGTGTTTAATAAAATGTATTACGGCTTAAAAGAATATCATTGATATTCACTCGGCATTGTGTTTTAGGAACATGGGTTCATAGTAGAAAGTTACTCTATTCTATATAGATTGAGTCAACATGAAAAATTCAATGCCATACCCGGGATTTGAACCACGGATCTCCCGGTTTCCGTCCAGTCGCTCTAACCCATTGAGCTACCATGGCCAACGTGCCCTCCTGACATTAAATTCTCCAGTTGACTCATATATTTCCCCGGTAGGCCACTAGAGGCTGTCGCATCCGAGATACACCGTTTGTAGCGACTTACTGTTGTAAGTACTTGAGTCTCAGGCTTTTTCATTTAACTCTTATTATTTTAGTTAATTTATGGATCTTAACCATTTCATCACACTAGCAGTATATAGGCTAAGGTTTTTGATAGAGGCAACATGAAAAATTCAATGCCATGGCCGGGATTTGAACCACAGATCTCCTGGTTTCCGTCCAGTTACTCTAACTCATTCAGCTACCATGGCCAACGTGCCGTCCTGACATTAAATTCTCCATTTGACTCGTGTATTTCCCAGGTAGATCACTAGGGGCTCTCGCATCCGGGATACACCATTTGTGGCAACTTACTGTTGTAAGTACTTGAGTCCCAGGCTTCTTCATTTAACTCTTATTATTTTAGTTAATTGATGGAAATAAATCATTTCTTCACACTAGCAGTATATAGGCTAAAGTTTTTGACAGTCAACATGAAAAATTCAATGTCATGGCCGAGATATGAACCACGGATCTCCTTGTTTCCGTCCAGTTGACTCTATTCACTGACGTATTATTTCATTACCTATCACCACTTCTAAAGCTAATTTCAAAACCATTGTGTCTTCCTTTACTTCATTAGACTGCTAATTGTTAGTTCCAATCACTACATAACCTAAGATGAAATCAAGGAAACAAAAAGAAAGCAAATACAATCTGGAACTTTCCTAGCGACCAATATATTTAGATGATAGGCCTGGCTTGAAGCCCGAGAACATGTAGAGTAAAACAGAATGAAAGTAATTGTCAGTTTTTCAATTCAATGTCTTGTACTATGTTGGCATTTCCAGGTAAGTTATTTGTGTATTCCATACTAGCTCAGCGTTATTAATATAAGCGGCAAGCAAACAACAACAAATGCAAATCAAAATGTCACTAATCTGGCAGATTTGTTTCTCATTTAGAGCGTACTGAACGGTAAATAATATAATCTTTCCTAAAAAACACAACTAAACCTAACCTAACTTCCCATGAATCGCAAAATTTTAAGTTTATATCAACACTTATCGTCAAGGAACACTCGTATGTTTTTGGTGTTAATTAGTGTTCACTATGTGTATTTTTTGCAGCTATACAATAAAGGAACTGTGTACATGTTACCTTCAGTAATAAAATATGATAGTTTCGGTGGGAGTGAGATAAGGAAAAAATGTAATAAGTTTTACATTAAACGTCCTGTAAAGTCCTTCAGTTTCTACAACTACATGTCTAAAAGCTCTCCTCTCGTTTACTTTCATCGTGTTTAGAGGCAAAGATCTCAAATAATCCTACAACTACCCAGCACTGCAAAACCTTGGTTTTCTAGCCATTTTGATTTGCACAATTACTACAAATGTTATTAGCTTTGAGGTTAGCAAAAGACTTGGCTTACCCATGTCGCAGTATTCCTGTAATTATCCTGCAGTATAGAACTTGATCCTAAAGCGGTTCCATTGAAAGAATATGTATCACTAATTTGTATCTCTATTTCACCACAAACACATCCCGAACATGAAACAGGAAAGGAACCGATAGCTTTGTAATACGAAACGCTCGGCTTTTGTTTACGTTGCTCCATTGTTTCAGTCGAAACTACCAACCTTAAATTGCCTCCCAAGCAGCATTTTTACTTTCTCCCAGATCACAATGGAAACACGCGTTTTGGGACGTCAGAATCTAAAAAAGAATCATTTTAGAAAACAGCGTGTATGTGCGTACAGCATAACAGGAAAAGCGAAGTCGATTAAAACTAAACCTGGTTGTTCAGTGTTAGGATACCACACTAGGATACTACCCTAAAAACCGCACTGGAAACATTGATTAAAACATCATAGGTTTAAAATACTTGTATGACAAATGAAGCATATATGTTATAAGTTTCCTGGGAATATCTTCAAAAGTCCTGTTCACTTTGAATGACCTTTGTATAATTTGTAAACTGTAAGAGATAGATCAAATCTTACTACACAAAAGATTTATAATCCTGCTTCTCAAAGCATTACCATGGCTTTATCTTTGTTAATACAAACCTCTCAGATAACGCACTGATTATTCTTGTACTACATGACAAAGTGAGAAGGCGTATCGGAAAAAATTCGCAACACAGAGATGTTTACCTCAGCTTATCGCACATACACGTCGAGTCCAGTGTATGTATACTCCGTTCAGATGTAATCATGTCTTCTGGACAGTAATGTATCATACATCGGCAGGCGCGAGAAATCATATCATATAGACACATGCAGCTGACCACTTAGTTTAGTCAGTAGAGCAATTGACTGCCGTGTTAGAGGCCCCGGATTCGATTCCCGCTGGGGGTGGGCATTATTCTCTAACCCAGATGATTCCTTATTTTCCCCAGGGTCTGGAAGTATGACAGAGATTGCGGATGTGTGCGTGAACTAATGAAACAACCCAACGAATACGAGTTAAAACCTTCGATATGTTCCAAAGGAGAACGGCCGCCGATATGACCACTGCAGGTGGGGTATAAATGGATAAAAAAATGATTAGTCTTGTTAAATTACGCAGTTTGTTTAATTGATGGAAATTAATCATTTCTCCACACTAGCCGCATATAGGCTAAGATATTTGATGGATAGAGTCAACATGAAAAATTCAATGTCAATGCCGGGATTTGAACAACGGATCTCCTGGTTTCCGTCCAGTCGCTCTTAACCTTTGAGCTACCATGGACAACGCACCGTCCTGACATTAAATTCTCCAGTTGACTCACATATTTCCCCGGTATCTCGGATGCGAGAGCCCCTTGGCCATAGTAGCTCAAAGGTTAAGAGCGACTGGACGGAAACCAGGAGATCCGTGGTTCAAATCCCGGCCATGGCATTGAATTTTTCATGTTGACTCTATCCATCAAATATCTTAGCCTATATACGGCTAGTGTGGAGAAATGATTAATTTTCATCAATTAACTAAAATAATAAGAGTTAAATTATGAAGCCTGGGACTTGAGTACTTACAATAGTAAGTCGCCACAAACGGTGTATCTCGGATGCGAGAGCCCCTAGTGGTCTACCGGGAAAATACATGAGAATTTAATGTCAGGACGGTGCGTTGGCCATGGTAGCTCAAAGGTTAAGAGCGGCTGGACGGAAACCAGGAGATCCGTCGTTCAAATCCCGGCCATGGCATTGAATTTTTCATGTTGACTATCCATACGCAATTTATGTCTAATACCTTTTAAAAATATTTCGGGAATGTTTCCTATTATCTGTTTGAATACTCCATCACTTACTTCTCATGCCCGTCTCGGTATCGTGTCTGCCTCACGTTCAAGAGGTCCTGTGTTCGAATCTCGGTCAGGGTGAGTTACCTGGATAAGGTTTTTGCCGGGGTTTTACCTTATCCTGGAAGACGAATGTCGGGTAACTCTAAGCTCCATGGACCCCAGACTCATTTGAGCATTGTTTCACTCATTTCATTCACCGTCCGATATAACGTCTGTCGCCCCCATTTGGGTGGTCCCGCTTCGATTTCCGTGGGCGATCTGCCTGATCCATACGTTTTCCTGGGTCGCCAGGTTTATTACATCCCCCAAATTTCTTGTCCCTCCATTTCTACTCCATTATTATTTCACGTCATCATTCATCTGGTGTTATCCTTCAGCATAGAAAGTTTCGGCGCTAGTCTCGGTGCTGTATGGCAGGATGATATGCTCTGAGTAAAACTTCCTCCTCCGGTAAGAGGGTCTCCAGCCCAGTCTGGTGGGGCGATTTCCGGACCACAGTAGGTTGTTCTGGCCCTTTTTTTTTAAATTTACGTCCTCCAACGTTAAGTCATACCGGATGGTCAATGAACTGGTTGATGCCCAAATGAGTCCAGGGTCCATAGAGCTTAGAGTTACCCGACATTCGTCTTGAAGGATAAGGGAAAACGCCGGAAAAAGCCTTATACAGTTAATTCATCCTGACCGAGATTCGAGCTCGGGACGTCGTGAACGTGAGGCAGACGCTACCGATGCGGGCTTGTTGTTCCGGCCCGCCGGGATGTTTCCATGTGGTAAAGTGTAGGCACGCTGCCCTCTGTACTGTCGTGACTCCTTGGGATTGATATCCTCTGTCTTCTCTCGACCCATCCTGCCTCCCGGTGGTGTCCCATTTGGGGCTTAGGTACAATAGACCTAATCCTCTTCATAGCGTAGTCCAGTCCCTGTCGTATTTTTGAAAGGTACTGAAATTTACGTAAAAAAATTGGTATTTAAACAAACTTTTCTGTTATAGGTAACTTTTTTTTTTTTTTTTTTTTTTTTTTTTTTTGTAATTCCATTATTTTCAAAACATGGATTTCCGATACAACTCCAATCAATATTTTGGGTGAAGTGCAATACTACCCATACTTGTACGGTGGACAAAGAAATGAACATTCGCAAGCATAGTAAGGTAAGCGCGGGCTATTTGAATCAGTTTTTCAAAATCTGCTCCCTAGGGGACGGTAATGTATTTTCTTTTTATTTGTTCTATTTATACCCCGCCTTTAACTCCAATGGTCATATCGGCGTCATTTCTCCTTTGGAACATATCGAAGGTGTTAACCCGTACTCTCGCACTATCACTCATATATCCAGACTCTGGGGAAGATGAGGAATTATCTTGGTCGGAGAAAAATCCCTACCCCACCGCCGGGAATCGAACCCGGGACCCCTAGCATGGCAGGCAGGTAATGTATTGTGCTGGAACGGAGAAGTTGCTTAAGATAGTGTCCCCCTTTGTTTTCTAACCTTTACCATTTACCCATCCCCGGTGCTTGGATCTTATTCTATGCGACTTCTGTTTATAAGAGAAAAATAAAGCTTCTTCTTCTACTTCTTCTTCTTCTTCTTCTTCTTCTTCTTCTTCACTTCATGGCATAGGCAATCAAGTGCCTGTTCCGCCTTCGAAGTCCTCCAGCCATCGTTTCCTGGGTCTGCCCTACCTTTAGGATAATACTGTAATATTTAAGTTTGATTTATGAGTCACTATGTTTACACTCAAACTTCACTTACTTGTTGTTGTATAATTGAAACGTTTTCAAGATCATTCGATCTCATCCTCAGCTGTTTGGTGACTAAATGAACCTTCCTCTTCTTCCACCACTACGGAGCTCCGATCACTCTGCCATCTGGTGTTAGGGGCACTAAGTTTTAATACTTCATTTAATGCCGGGATTTCAAAATTTATAAATTTATCACGGTTTTTGTTTATGAATATTTTTTCCCAAATATCCAATTCTATGGGTGTACTTAAAGATTTTAACAGTTTAATGTTGTGGCCAATGTTGTGGTTTTCTGTCCAAAAATGGTGTGAAACTGCAGATTTTTCTGTTTGTTTCAACTTAATGTTCCTCTGGTGTTCTTTTTGCCTGGTGAACAAGTTTCTCTCAGTTTTTCCTATTTAGCTTTTTCACAGGTTTCACAATTAATCTGATAAATTCCTGATTTCAAATTGTTGGGGATTGTATTTTTCAGTGGTTTATTTAGCAGGTTCCTCAGACTGAATTTGTTTTGGGGTGCTAGTTTTAAGTTTAGTCTTTTGAAGATTCGTTCAAATTTTCTAAAAGCCCATGGATGGTAGGTGAATTTTCTATATTGCCAATTTGTGTTTTAAAGTGGTGTGAGAGTGGTATTTTTTGATATTAACTTCAGTTTTTCTTTTCTCTTCATCATGTTCCTTATGATGGCTGGGTTGAATCCATTTAATACCGCTATGTCTTTTATGTGTTGTTGTTCTTTCAAAAATTCATCCTTACTAGTGGGATGTTGTATAGCTGGTGAATTAGACTTCTAAAGGCAGCTAGTTGATGTGAAACTGGGCTGTATTCATTTTTCTTTATGTAATTATCTATGTGTGTGGGCTTCCTGTATATTCCAAAATCTACACCATGACGATTTCTAGTTATCTTGAGGTCCAAAAAGGGTAGGGTGTTGTCTCTTTCTACTTCCATAGTAAATTGGATGTGATTATCTTGCAGGTTTAGTAATTTTAGAGAATCTTCTCTAAGTTTTTCCGGAATGATAGCAAAAACATCATCAACATATCTCCGCCAAAATTTATAAGTCTGTGGGAAGGCCTTTACTATGTGTGTTTCAAAATAGCTCATGTATAGGTCTGCTAAAACAGGTGAAAGTGGGCTCCCCATAGGTAATCCTTTTGATTGTCTGTAGGAATTCAGTCTGAGGAACCTGCTAAATAAACCACTGAAAAATACAATCCCCAACAATTTGAAATCAGGAATTTATCAGATTAATTGTGAAACCTGTGAAAAAAGCTACATAGGAAAAACTAAGAGAAACTTGTTAACCAGGCAAAAAGAACACCAGAGGAACATTAAGTTGAAACAAACAGAAAAATCTGCAGTTTCACACCATTTTTGGACAGAAAACCACAACCTTGGCCACAACATTAAACTGTTAAAATCTTTAAGTACACCCATAGAATTGGATATTTGGGAAAAAATATTCATAAACAAAAACCGTGATAAATTTATAAATTTTGAAATCCCGGCATTAAATGAAGTATTAAAACTTAGTGCCCCTAACACCAGATGGCAGAGTGATCGGAGCTCCGTAGTGGTGGAAGAAGAGGAAGGTTCATTTAGTCACCAAACAGCTGAGGATGAGATCGAATGATCTTGAAAACGTTTCAATTATACAACAACAAGTAAGTGAAGTTTGAGTGTAAACATAGTGACTCATAAATCAAACTTAAATATGAAGAATACTTCACTGTTAATAATGCTTCTGCTTTTAATATTTATGACTGTAATATTTGTTTTGCACGTCTATTATCTGGCATTCTTTCAACATGTTCCTTCCATTTTTGTTTGAGATCTTTTAACCTATCATTCATACTAAAAATGTCCAGCTCTTCTCTTATATTTTCATTTCTTCTTAAGTCCCTCTTCGTGCATCCTTTCACAGTTCTCAAGAATTTCATTTCTGAAGCCTGTATTTTACTCTGTTGCTTTTTAGTTAACGTCCAAGTCTCACTTCCATACGTCAGTATAGATACAGCCATAACTTTGTAGAACTATAATTTTGTTTCTTTACGTATTTTGTTTCTAAATGTTCTATTTATTGTTCAACACACTTTTTGAAATTTGCATATTTTATTATAGACTTCATATTCCTTAGTACAAAAGTGAATCGAGAAGATATTGACACATTGCTTCACTCACACTGTTTATTCACAGGACATGTTTCAAGAGCTCTTGCTCCTATCATCAGCTGATACTCGATTAGTGTAAGTTGTAGTGGTTTCCTCTTTCTCCGTATTGTCAATAGATGGCGTGATGTACTTGTCAAAGATGCCCGGTGGTGGAGTTTCAAAATTCATGACTCTATGACGATTTTTGTTAATGAACATTTTTTCCCATACGGAAAGGTCTATGGGGTGATTAACGTATTTTATTAAAGATGTTTCCAAGTTGATGTCATGTCCAGTATTCAAAAAAATGAAAAGCCACTGCTAATTTTTCTGTTTTACCATTTTTAATGTTTCTTAGATGTTCTTTAGTTCTGATGTTAATATTTCTTTTTGTTTTTCCTATATAAATTTTAGGACAGGTTTCACATTTGATCTCATAGATTCCTGGTTTTTCTTTGGTAGTGATTGAATTTTTGGGAGGGCCTTTTAACAAATTTCTGATATTAAACCTATTTTGAGGAGCAAGAGTTATGCTGTGTTTTGAGAAGATTTTTTGGAATTTGTTATAGGCTGATGGGTGGAAGGTGAATTTTTTTAAAAACTTTTTTCTCGTTTCCTTCTGTAGGTTCTAGGGTGGTGGTTTCTTTTATTTCCTTAGCTTTGTTGAGTCTGTTAACTGTTTTGTCTACTACATTTGGGTTGAAACCGTTGGATATAGCTACTCTTTTTATGTGTAGGTATTCTTCTTGATAATCTTCTCTGTTTAGTGGAAAGTTGATCATCCGAAAGATTAAACTGTTGAAAATGGCATGTTGGTGTTGTTTTGGGTTGTAACAAGTTTTTATTTGAAATTTTAAAACCTACATTCACTAGCTGCTTCCATTTGCACACTAGGTCGTCAATATAAATACTAAAAAGTGTAGGTGATAAAGTACACCCTCATTAGTAATAATTTTTTTTAGAAATTTTACCATTGTTCCTCACATTTATTTTTGTTTGGAAGTAGAAGCATTGTATCATTTTTATTGATTGTTGTGGGTATCCTCGTTCTTCCAATATTTGCCACATTTTGCATCGGTTTACCCTGTCAAAGGCTTTTTAAAAGTCAACAAATGCCATATGCGTTTCTTTGTTAAACTCCCTATGTTTTTCAATTAGTTGTTTAACAATAAAAGTGTTATCTACACAGGATCTGCCTCTTCTATATCCACTTTGTTATTCCGAGAGAAGACATTCAGTTATATTCTGCAACCTTTTGTTTATTATTTTAGCAAATATTTTATAGGCCGTATCCAGTAAACATATTCCTCTGTAATTGCTACAGTCATTGCGTATAGGAACAATTCCCG
This sequence comes from Mantis religiosa, assembly GCA_030765055.1. Lineage (NCBI taxonomy): Eukaryota > Metazoa > Arthropoda > Insecta > Mantodea > Mantidae > Mantis > Mantis religiosa. Next base: position 6,602,417 of record JAUKNK010000031.1, on the reverse strand, counting down.
CACCATTCTTCAATTTAAGGGTAATATAAGAACACAACTGAGGAAAGCTACTGAGTAACTTTAGTCTGGAAATGGAAATTTTATACGAAGATGCCATAAAGAGTTTTGGCATAGCGCTTACACACGATTCGCGGCCCGACAATATATCGAACGCACTGTATTTATCTGCAAACACAGGATATATTTTAATCCAAGGCACTAATATCCATATTATTTAATTTAGATCCCATGTAAAGTCAACTCTGCAGGGAAGTAGCCTGTAAAACATCCTTTCCAGACTCCTTAAAAGAATAGATTTATAACGAATGTGCTTTGAAATTGCCCCAGAAACTTGAACAGTAAGAAACTACAGTTTTTCTGACATCCATAACCCTCCCTTTTGCTATATAGTTATTTAATCAGTGCTGCCAACGGGCAAAAGTAAATACTGCTACAACAGCGGATAAGTTGAGGTGGAGGATTCAGTTTGCCTCCTTTTTCTCCTTTTCTTCTTTATTTATTTTCGTTCTCCGACGTTAAGTTATATCGGGCGATAAATAAAATGGGTGAAATGATGCTCAAATTAAGCCCAGAAGAATGGAGAATTATACTACGAGATCTGCGTGGAAGCTGTGGCTAAGAAGCAAATCATATGTGGATACATGAATATACAAGTGTAGAAATGGGTTATTTTGTTCTCATGATTACATTATATACTCAAATTGAATGTTTCATTCCCATTCGTCCGCTATGACAATTCTATTCATCTTCCAATTGCGGGCGATTCGTATTTGTTTCCGCTCGGAATAATAATGAAAATGGAAGTATACAGAAAATTCTTAAAAACTTAGCATTTAATTTAATCTAGAATGTCCAGGCTTGAATATAAGGTGAATGCTTTCATATTTAAGTGACAAATAGGACTTTTGTGAAAGATTTTCGAAATACTGATCCATTTCAACAGCACTTTATACACATTATAAACGATACTGTTTATTCATACATTCCTAATTGACTGTAGCTCTCGTATGTATCGATATATTAATACAAGACAAATGAAGCACGAAACATCATCTCTGATATTCCACACAACGTCCCAACGTTTAGTATTCATTGTGCTGCACTCTGCTGAACATTTTCCCAGAGAACTCTTGGTTCTCAGAGCTTTTAGTGCAGGAAATACACACACGCATCTTGGACCTGTCACATTTGTTCTCGTCTTCTGCATATCAAACACAGTTCAGCATTTCCCATCCTTAATCCACGTGTTCAGAGTATTGACATGTGCAAAACACACGGTTGTCTACTCTAAGCAAAGTACTTATACAACACGAACCAAAGTAATTCCGTCAAATGTTTTAAGGACACTTGTAGGGATTTTGAATGCATCAAAAGGAATATGCCGATCGCGCCTTTGCTTCAAGTATTAATAACTTTGCGATTTTATAATTCACCGAATTATGTGGATAATACACTGTCCACCTCCCGTCTTGAAACGTTTAAGTCACTCGTCCTTCTTCGCTCCTCGTTTTAAATTTACGTAATAATGAGTTAGAGCATGCATAGAAAGGAATATGCCGATCTCGCCTTTGCTTCAAGTATTAATAACTTTGCGATTTTATAATTCACCGAATTATGTGGATAATACACTGTCTACCTCCCGTCTTGAAACGTTTAAGTCACTCGTCCTTCTTCGCTCCTCGTTTTAAATTTACGTAATACTGAGTTAGAACATGCATCGAAAGGAATACGCCGATCTCGCCTTTGCTTCAAGTATTAATAACTTTGCGATTTTATAATTCACTGAATTATACGGATAATACATTGTCACCTCCTGTTTTGAAACGTTTAATTCACTCGTCCTTCTTCGCTCCTTGTTTTAAATTTACGTAATACTGAATTAGAATATGCATCGAAAGGAATATGCTGATCTCACCTTTGCTTCAAGTATTAATAACTTTGCGATTTTATGATTCACTGAATTATGTGGATAATACACTGTCCACCTCCCGTCTTGAAACGTTCAAGGCACTTGCCCTTCTTCGCTTATCGTTTTAAATTTACGTAATACTGAGTTAGAACATGCATCGAAAGGCATATGCCAATCTCGCCTTTGCTTCAAGTATTAATAACTTTGCGATTTTATAATTCACTGAATTATGTGGATAATACACTGTCCACCTCCCGTCTTGAAACGTTCAAGTCACTTGTCCTTCTTTGCTCCTCGTTTTAAATTTACGTAATACTGAGTTAGAACATGCATCAAAAGGAATATGCCGATCTCGCCTTTGCTTCAAGTATTAATAACTTTGCGATTTTATAATTCACTGAATTATGTGGATAATACACTGTCCACCTCCCGTCTTGTAACGTTCAAGTCACTTGTCCTTCTACGCTCCTCGTTTTAAATTTACGTAATACTGAGGTAGAACATGCAT